>CM064893.1:28365106-29060106 GCA_030347415.2 Decapterus maruadsi | reverse complement strand
CCGTGAAAGTGCACGATAACAGCAGTTAACACAACAATACCAATAAAGAAGAAACACTGGTTTTTATTACTGGGATTTATTACTACTACTGATCATAATGATCATGTCTGGACTCACCGAGCCTTCCTGCAGTTCCTCACAGCTGGGATCAGTCTCACTCGTCCCTCTGTTGATGTCTTGTACTTCCTTAGGTCTACCTCATCCAGAACCTGCTCTGACATCTGCAGCATGTAGGCCAGAGCTGAACACTGGATCTCAGAGAGTTTCTCTGATCTGTTCTCTGACTCCATGAAGTGTTGGATCTCCTGATGAACTGACTGGTCCTTCATCTCCGTCAGACAGTGGAAGATGTTGATGCTTCTGTCAGGAGAGATCTTTGTCTTCTTTTTCTTCAGGTTGTTGATGGTTCTCTGGATGGTTTCTGGACTGTTGTCTGTCTGACCCAGCAGACCTCCTAACAGCCTCTGGTTGGACTCCAGAGAGAGGCCATGAAGGAAGCGGACAAACAGGTCCAGGTGACCGTTTCTACTTCTGAAGGATTTCTCCAAGACTCTCTTCAGGAAGTCATCCAGGGTTAGAGGATTGTTTTTGATCAGTGAATGATTGTTAACAAGTGAAGGGTGACTGCTATTGATTGATGGATGATTGTTATTGATCAATGGATGATTGCCATCAATTGATGGATGGTTGCTCGCCTTGATTCCATCAGAGGAAGGCATTGTGCTCTTCTCTCTCTCTTCGTAGTCTTTTCCCAGGAAGTTCTTGAGGACCTGTGTGTTCCTGCTGGTGAAACAGTGGAACATGTAGACTGCAGCCAGAAACTCCTGAACACTCAGATGAACAAAGCAGTAGACTGTTTTCTGGAAGATCACACTCTCTCTTTTGAAGATCTCAGTACAGAGTCCTGAGTTCACCAAGGCCTCTGTGACATCCAGACCACACTGCTCCAGGTCTTCTTGGTAGAACATGATGTTTCCTTTCTTGAGCTGTTCAAACGCCAGCCTCCCCAGCTTCAGAAGAACTTCCCTGTCGGCCTCCGTCAGCTCCTGTGGACTCGTCTCATGTCCTTCATGTCCGTACTTGTTCTTCTTCCTCTTGGTCTGGACCAGCAGGAAGTGTGAGAACAGGTCCGTCGTGGTCTTGGGCAGCTCTCCTCTCTGGTCTGTGGTCAGCATGTGCTCCAGAACTGTAGCACTGATCCAGCAGAAGACTGGGACTTGACACATGATGTGGAGGGTCCTTGACGTCTGGATGTGTGAGATGATTCTTCTGGACAGATCTTCATCACTGGACCTCCTCCTGAAGTACTCCTCCATCTGGGCGTCAGTGAAGCCTCGGACCTCTGTTACCCTGTCCACACATGTAGGAGGGATCTGATTGGCCGCTGCAGGTCTGGAGGTGATCCAGACCAGAGCCGAGGGAAGCAGATTCCCCTGGATGAGGTTTGTCAGCAGCACGTTGACTGATGACGTCTGTGTGACATCAGACACAACCTCCCTGTTGTTGAAGTCCAGTGACAGTCGGCTTTCATCCAGGCCGTCAAAGATGAAGAGAAGTTTACAGACAGCCAGCTGCTCTGCTGTCACCTTCTGTAATGTTGGATGGAAAACATGGAGCAGCCTGAGAAGACTCAACCGCTGATCTCTGATCAGGTTCAGCTCCCTGAACGAAAGCAGAACCAGCAGACTGACATCTTGGTTCTCCAAGCCCTCGGCCCAGTCCAGAGTGAACTTCTGCACCGAGAAGGTTTTTCCAACGCCAGCGACGCCGTTGGTCAGAACCAATCTGATGGGCCTCTGTCGGACAGGTGAGACCGTAGAGACGTCCTCTCTCTGTTGGACAGGTGAGACAGTAGAGACGTCCTGTCTCTGTTGGACAGGTGAGACAGTAGAGACGTCCTGTCTCTGTTGGACGGGTGAGACCGTAGAGACGTCCTCTCTCTGTTGGACAGGTGAGACCGTAGAGACGTCCTTTCTCTGTTGGACAGGTAAGTCTTTAAAGATGTCGTTGCACCTGATTGGAGTGTCCTGGAGGGTCTTCTTCTTGGACGTTGTCTCCAGCTGTCTCACCTCATGTTGGGTATTAACCTCTTCACTCTGTCCCTCTGTGATGTAGAGCTCAGTGTAGATCCTGTTGAGGAGGGTTCCACTTCCTGTTCCACTTCCTGTTCCCTCAGTTCCTTCAGTCACTCGTTCACATCTGCTCCCCAGACTGATCTTATGTTGATCTAAAACCTCCTGCAGACCACCATCTGCTGAGAGACAAGAGACAGAGTCAGACTGAAGACAGAGAGTCTGACAATCTGATCAGATTATTTTCATCAGCTACAGAAAAACTACAGACAACAAAGAGAAGGTTTGAATCCTCATCTTAAATGTCAGTGCTGTGTGATGGAACAATGACTCTGGAGAAAACAACAAGTCCTGGTTTCACTAATGACCACATCAGCAGACAGATGTTCAGTCTCACTTTGTCCACAGCTGCTCTGATTGGCTGTCTGCAGCTCACCTCTGGTTCTGGGTCTTTGTCCAGGATCCTTCAGGACGTCAGAGACACCACTCCTCTTCCTCCTGTCAAGACATTTCTGGATCAACAACATGTCTCAGCTCTGAGCTCTGATTGGTTAATCACCTCAAGAGGGCAGGGCTTCAGTAACACTGATGACTCCTGTCTGGTTCCTGACTTTTCAAAATAAAAGTCTGTGTGTATCAGCTGCTTTAATCTCTACTGTGACTTCAGTTTAAAGGCTCAGACGTGTGGATCATTAAAGTGTTGGTGCAGCAACGTTCACCCTGACTGAGGCTGATGACACAGGAACATGAGGACGCTGTGCTTCATCAGTCTGATGTTTCTGTCTCTGAGGTTTGTTGTCAACCTTCAGAGTCTGATGGATCTGGTTCCTGGTTTCTCTCTGTTTCCTTCACATGAGTCTAATGACTGAATCATCTTCAGCTCAGTTTATAGTAGAAACCGTCTCTTACTGTGACTCTGGAGGTCCAGGTCCAGGTCCAGGTCCAGGACTGAATTCTGGAGGACGTCCCATGGACCCATCACTCCTCGCAGACCAGTCGGTGGATCCAGGTTCAGGTCCAGAACTGAAGAGTGGAGGATGTCCCATGGACCCATCACTCCTCGCAGACCAGCTGGTGGATCCAGGTTCAGGTCCAGAACTGAATAGTGGAGGACGTCCCATGGACCCATCACTCCTCGCAGACCAGCCAGTGGATCCAGGTTCAGGTCCAGAACTGAAGAGTGGAGGATGTCCCATGGACCCATCACTCCTCGCAGACCAGCCGGTGGATCCAGGTCCAGGTCCACGTCCAGAACTGAATAGTGGTGGATGTCCCATGCAGGGGGGACTGGGAGATTTGTGAGGCCCAAGGCGAAGTCTAAGGTGAGGCCTAAGGTGAAGTCAGGAGTGCTCCATGACCGGTCACATCTAATCACTCAGAGGACACCAATACACTAGTGAAGGATTTCAGAAGGAAAAGGTCAGACTCGGACTGTTTGTTTAGTTTAATTTTCTTCTGAATCCCCATTAGTTTTTACATTAATAAGGAAGACTATGCTTAAATTCCAGAGTTAAATAAATGAAAAACAACAAAAATAAAAACTACTGAACTACTACTAAAAAAAGCAATTTAAGGTATTGATAAGAAGGTCAGACTGTGGCTGGTTAGCAGCTGGTCACTAGGAGAGCTGGATTCACTGATGTTGAGAGCAGGCTGATGTTGGACTGGTAGCAGAGCACTGGAAAAGAGTAGGAGAGAAATATTAACACAACTGAGTTCAGCATCAGTGCTGCTCAGCTCATGCACTCCATGTCTCACACACACAGTCTCACCTGAGAGGAGCAAAGGACTTCAGAAGGCAAAGGTCAGACCCAGATTGGTTAGCAGCTGGTCACTAGGAGAGCTGGATTCACTGATGTTGAGAGCAGGCTGATGTTGGACTGGTAGCAGAGCACTGGAAAAGAGTAGGAGAGAAATATTAACACAACTGAGTTCAGCATCAGTGCTGCTCAGCTCATGCACTCCATGTCTCACACACACAGTCTCACCTGAGAGGAGCAAAGGACTTCAGAAGGCAAAGGTCAGACCCAGATTGGTTAGCAGCTGGTCACTAGGAGAGCTGGATTCACTGATGTTGAGAGCAGGCTGATGTTGGACTGGTAGCAGAGCACTGGAAAAAGAGTAGGAGAGAAATATTAACACAACTGAGTTCAGCATCAGCCCGCCGTCCTGTCTGGACACTGCTTCGTCTCGCTGCTGATCGTCGGAGTCGGCGAACTCTGATTTCAGTCCGACTAAGGCGTTTACAAGCACTTCAGTTGTCCAGTTATAGTCGGATTAAGGCAATGATTCGGTTGTGTCATGTAAACGTACTGAATGTCCCTTTAATTCGTCCAATAAGAAAGTCTCGTCTTGTTTCTAGGCTCCAACGACTAAATCTCATCAGATTTCAGTTCAGGTCCAACAACAACAACAACACCTCTTCTTCTTCTCTGCTTCCACAGTCTCAGGTGGGTAAACGCATGAAGCCACGCCCACCGATGACATCACAGCGCCAGGTGTCATCGCCGTCGCCGCCGCCGCCGTCCTCCTTCCTCCTCCTCTTCCTCTGCAGCTGACTGACCAGCGCCGGCATCAGCTGCAGCTCGAAGGCGCGCGCTCCTCCGCAGGCTTCGCACGCCGGCACCGCCCGCGCCACGTCGGCCGGTGGCTCGGAGATGAAGCGCGGGTTGCCGTGGTGACAGTACCTGCACACAGTAGGGATGAGAAATTCAACAACAACATTTTGGCAAATTGTCCCATCACCATAACCCCTATAGTCATAGCAGTAGGTTCATTACCTTTAATTGTCGGTGCAAGCTATTTTTAGAACAGCGGAGCAGAGCCGTGAGCTGTGAGCCGTGAGCAGAGTTGTTTTAGAGGGAAATTCATGCAAAACCTCTGATGCACGTTGCCTTCAGGGACAGTTGTTCATCAAGAGTCTCTGAATTTCCCTCTAGAACAACTCTGTGTGGTAACGTTGTGTTATTATCTCATAGCGTGGTGAATGTGCAGGTCACAACTTGTCCACCAGAGCGTTGTGGAGTTGTTGGATTGTGCATTTGATGAGTTTGATGAGGGAAACCAAGAAATCCCATGAGCCTCCGTAGCGTAGCTCTGAGCAGCTCACGGCTCTGCTCCACCGTTCTAAAAACATCTTGCACCGACAATTAAAGGTAACGAACCTACTGCTATGACTATAGGGATTATGGTGATGGGGGAATTTGCCAAAATGTTGAACTATCCCTTTAAGTAAATGGACCAGAATCCTTACGACGAATAATACCATTGTGTAACCAGGTAACCATGGCGACGTGGCGTCTCCGTACCTGAGGACCTGCCGTGGACACAGAGACAGCTGCTTCATGAACCTGGAGAACACCTGGTCTCCGTGTCTCGCTCGGCTCTTCTCGTACTTCTCCTCCTCTCCTCCTCCTCCTCCTCCGCCTCCTCCCGTCGTCATGGCCACCGCCCCCTCCCGGCTCTCGTAGTCCCTCAGCAGCTCCTTCACGTGCTCCTCCTCCTCCTCTTCCTCCTCCGCCGCCGATCGCAGGTCCGACTCCTCCGCCACGCTGATGAAGTACGGACAGAAGACGGGAACGCCGTCGTCCTGGGCCTGAGCCAGGCTGAGGTCCTGGAGGCGGCTGCTGACGTCCAGCTCCACGCGACGCTCTGAGGGAGGAGCCAAACCGCACTTACGTCATTAAAGGGATAGTTCAACATTTTTTGCAAATTCACCTATTCCTGTAATCCATATAGGGCAGTATTTCTGGAGCAATGAAAGTTTATTTAAAAAACAACAAGAATACAGTCTTGATTCGCTCTCATTACAAAAATAATAATGCATCAAAATCAATGTTGTTATCAGTTATTGACCCAGTCAAGGCTGTAATAACCTCATCCCAAATGTTTCACATTTTGTGTTTTTCTCACTGAAAAAAATCACGGGAATAAAAAAAAGAAAAGAAAAAACGCTTAATATTTATGGTAAGTTTTTAAAAAGATTCGATGTGGTGAAAGTGACAAAAATAACATTTCTATTGCACTTTTATGAGAGAAATATTTCACAGGGGTTCTACTGGAAAAAGGGCATAATACATAAAAATATGAATATATTAATTAAAAAACAACAACAACTCTAATCTATGGTTTGGTCTGAGGATGTTAAAAAAAAGTAAAAGTTAGTTAATTATTACACTTTTTTTTTTGAATAAATTCTCATTGCTCCAAAATTACTATGCATCAAAATCATATGAATTACTGACAGAAAGTCAAGGATTGAATCTTCTGCTTTGTCTCCTTTTTTTTGGAAAATGTTGCATATTTTGTTTTTCTCATTGAAAAAAACAGGGGCATGAAAAATAAAAACTTTATATCCATGATTTGATACAGTGAACGTGAAAAAAGAGAGAAATATATAGGCTATTAGATTTTTTTTTCTATTATACTTTTATACTGATACTGATGTGTTTCGGTCTTTACCTTCTACCTGCTGGACCTGGGTTTCCTTCTTCACTGCCCCTCCCCACCCACCCTCCTCCTCCTCCTCCTCCTCCTCCTCCTCCTCCTCCTCCTCCTCCTCCTCCTCCTCCATGCCCCAGTCATCAGCGGTGTCGCACCAGTCTGTAGCCGACAGAGGAGGCTCCTGAGGCGGATCGGGCCGGGCTGCCGGCTCGGTCTCCAGCCCCTGGGAGCGGAGCACCGTCCAGCCCGCCGAGGAGCCGCTGCAGTCCGGCGCGAGGCAGGCGAACAGGTGCAGGTTCCGGTGGTAGGGGCTCGCGCCCAGGGGGCAGTACACCTGAGCCACGAGGACCAACGGGGCTGCGCAGCGGCCGCAGCGCGAGGAGGGCGGCGCGAGCCCCGGTAACCAGTCCGGCTGCCCCCCCACCTTGTTGGTGAGGAAAGAGGAGCGGTATCTCCTCGGGTCCAGCTCCCCGTCGCACACACCGATCAGGTTCGATTCCCCGGAGCCGCCGCCGGGTGAAGCCATGGTCGCTCATGTGTCGGTGCAGAACCAGAGGTCCGTCAACAAAATACCTCCGCCTCACCGACAGGACAGCGGGGAGAGGAAGTCTTAGAAATAAAATACAACCACACGACTGGACACATGCCTTAAAATATAATGTAAGAAAATGTTTCAGGTGTTAAAATACATTTTTAAATGCAAAACGGTGGTTAAAATAATGTAAAGTTAAGTTTTTACGCGTCTGTGAACGAGGAAGAGAAAGGTTCCGACCGGAAACTTCACGAAGAGAATAATAATAAACAGTGACGTCATTTCCGTTTCACGTGTAAATTAAACTAAAACTGACAGTTCTTGCGTTTATTCATAACTTTTCGTGATGTTGTTGTTGTTTTAGCTGCTGATGTTTTATGACTACATGCTGAGTATTGAAAGAGCAAATATGGGGGGAAAAAAAGGAAAAAAAAGTAAAGGAAATGGTATTTTATCTATATATGTGACAGTTAAGATATAAAATAAACAGTTTAAGATTGACAGCGAAATGAAGAAATTCGTTATGAAACATGTATTGTGGTCTTTTTGCTGTGTTTTGTTGTGCGCGACAAGTATAGACTTATTTAATTTTTTTCGGAACAATTTCTAATGTTGGGGCTTCAATACCAGAGGGACATTACAGACGAGCAGTATGGAGGTATTTGTATTTGTTTGTAGGCTAGTTATGAAGACAGACTTACAAAGTGCTTCAAAACAATTTGCTAAACAACAAAACAAACAACTTTTGAGCAGAAAACAATGAAAGGACGAAACACAGAAATTCCATAAAGAGAAATAATGTAATGGAGGGACATGGAGAGTTTTTATATGTAAGTAAAATCTGAAAATCAACCTTGACACTAAGGAAATCACAAGTATGTGCTCAGTTTTCGTTACACAGGTTCCAGAAAAGCTGGAGCTGCAGTCCAGGCTGTCGACCACTAGATGGAGCACAGGAGAGCTGAGGCCGATCAGTGTGAGAGCAGTTTTTCATCCAGAGGAAACACAGTAACACAAACTGAGTTCATGAAGAAATAAATAAATGAAATAAATAAACCTGCTGTTTGTTCAAAGATGTTATAAAATAAAAATTATAAAAAGAGTTAAACATTTTTATTGAACTTCAGTTTATGATGTCATTCTGTTAAAGTCAGAGTTTCCCCTCAGTCTGAGCTGCAGTGTGTGTCGTCGTCCTGCAGGGGGAGACAGAGCTCTGTAACTGATGTCATGGTGTGTTCACTGACCACAGAGACACGTCTTTAAGTAGCTTCACTTCAAACATGATCTATAGCCAGAAATTGATGAATTTCATTTTCTTTCTTTGAGTCGCATACTTAACATTTAAGCTGCTGTTAAACACTTTGAAAAACAGGATTTCTTTAAAATATATTCTGAATTTTATTTTTTAGAAAATAGAACAGTGGTAACATTCTTGGAAACAATTATTTTTCCATACAGTAGTTTCCATTTTCCATACTTTTCCAGAACGGGAAATTTATCAGATCTAATTTCATAAATGTCATACTTGTGCAGGAACCCTGAATAAAAATGATTCATGGATACACTGCAGTAGAAATACTTTATTTAGTTACAGTAGGAAAGTAAAAGTACTCCCTGTACACAGTAACACAGTAAAATAATACTTCATGTATGTACATTACAACAATGAGAGTAGTTTCTGAGTCTGTGATGTCATAGATGATGTCATGTGTGATGTCACATCCTGACAGGTTCACCTGCTGCACTTTACACTTTATTTCACTCCCACAGTCTCATCAGCTGTGGAAACTGATACAGATCAGACTCAATACAGAGTCTCCAGTCGAAAGTCTGGACTCTTCACAAGATCACGAAGCTGCTGCAGAGCTGGAGAACTCAGGTCGTTGAAGCTCAGGTCCAGTTCTCTCAGGTGGGAGGGGTTGGACTTCAGAGCTGAGACCAGAGAAGAACAGCTGATCTCTGACAAACTGCAGCCCCTCAATCTGAATAAAGAATAAAAGAAGAAGATGAAATGAAGAACACACACACACACACACACACACACACACACACACACACACACACACACACACACACACACACACACACACACACACACACACTGCAGTGATCAGATCATTGATTATTGATCAGAGTGAAATGAGCTGAAAGTGAAGAGTCATTGTCAGTGTGAGAGAAGAACAAGTGGAAACATGAGACAACAACTGTTTCAAACGTCCTTCATTCATGAATCAAAGTCAATGATTCAAGTTCTGAGTGAAGATCAATCAGGTTCAGTTGTGGATCAAAGATCTAAGATCTACAACAGTAACAGTCAGTGAACTGACCTCAGAGTCTCCAGTCTACAGTCTGGACTCTCCAGAAAACCACTCAGACCCTTCACTCCTGAATCCAGCAGCTTGTTGTGGGTCAGGTCCAGTTCTCTCAGGTGGGAGGGGTTGGACTTCAGAGCTGAGACCAGAGAAGAACAGCTGATCTTTGACAACCTGCAGTCCTCCAATCTGAATAAAGAATAAGATGAGTGAGTTGAGGACAAAGCTCCTTGTTGACAGCGTTCAGTGTCTCATCATCTGTTCAGAGCTGAAGAAGCTTCAGAAAGAACAAGTTTAGAAAATCAAAGTCCAACAGCTGCAGCAACAGGAAGCAGGTTAAACAGTCACATGGAGAGAAAACAGCTCATTAATATTCATGAGAAGCTGCAGTGACTCCGCCTCTTCACCTGTCAGCTCCACCTGTGGCTCCATCCACACACACTCATGTTGAGCAGCCATACTGTTACCATGACAACTAACCTGTAGAAACACATGGTGAATGAAGCTCAGAGACAGAAAAACCTGAAACCAGCTTATTATGGGATGTTGTCTTTGGATGTTTCACTGTAACCATGACAGAGCCTGAGGAAAGAGGCGGAGCCAGCAGCTATTGATTATAGATCAGTTATTGTCTGATACATCACATGTGTTTCTGTGGTGGAGGTGAAACATGAAGAGAAACAGAGACTGGACTAAAAACCAGTGAGGTGCAGTCAGGGCTTTGATTGATTCACTTTGGACGTTCAGATAACTTTAGTAGCAGTTGACTGTGTCAGAATGTGGTGATGTTCATGGTCTGATCAAAGCCAGGAAACAGAGCAGCTTCTGAGTTGTGTGTTAATAACAGCTGATGGATTGTGGGGAAAAGGTGTTGCACATGTTGAAGACTGTGATCTGTGTGAACCATTGTGCATCAATGTGTTTGTTGTGAGGTTGTTGTGTGATGATGTGTCTGAGGTGCCGACCCCCCCACAGCCCTGGTCTTGGTCTGTGAGCGCCTGCCTACCCTGTCCTACAGCCTCAGTGTGGATCAGTAGAACATCAGCCTCATGTCTGCAGCTCAGTATCAACACAACTTTACATCACATTCATCTGAGCACAGAAATAAAACAGAGTCTGACCTCAGAGTCTCCAGTCTACAGTCTGGACTCTCCAGAAAACCACTCAGACCCTTCACTCCTGAATCCTGCAGGTCGTTGTTGGTCAGGTCCAGTTCTCTCAGGTGGGAGGGGTTGGACTTCAGAGCTGAGACCAGAGAAGAACAGCTGATCTCTGACAAACTGCACCACTCCAATCTGAATAAAGAATAAAAGAAGAAGATGAAATGATTGATGATTGATCAGATGTGTCCTGATCAATGATCAGTGTGTCAATGAGTAGAGGGACTTTGTCCTTGTGTTGTTGTGGATCATCATCATGTGTCCTTCTACACACATCATCCACATGTCAGCACAGATTCATCAGCTGCTGCTGACCTCAGATCAGTCTGTCAATATACAATCAATATCTGATCAATACCTGTCGGACACACACACGCACACGCACACGCACACACACACACACACACACACACACACACACACACACACACACACACACACACACACACACAAACTCAGTACCTTCTCTGGCCTCAGATCTACATCACATCTGCTCAGCTTCAGCTACAGTGGCATCATCATCATCATCATCATCATCATCATCATCATCATCATCATCATCATCATCATCATCATCATCACCACCACTGACCTCTGAGTGACCTCTGACCCTTCACCTTCTACCAGCTGCAGTAACATGGAGTCACAAACTGAACTTCACACATTTGAACTGAACACAGACAAAAGTCCAACAGGTCCAGTCAGTGAACTCACCTCAGAGTCTCCAGTCTACAGTTTGGACTCTCCAGTCCAGCACACAGAGCCTGAGCTGATGAGTCACTCAGGGTGGTTTCACTCAGGTCCAGTTGTTTCAGGTGGGAGGGGTTGGACTTCAGAGCTGAGGCCACGACTTCACAGTGACTCTCTGAGAGTTGACAACCAACAAGTCTGTGAAGAGAGAAAATATCAAATGTGTCAGAATGAAACCAGATGAAAGCTGCAGTAAAAACACAGTTGATGCATCTGATGATGTGATGAACATCTGAGCTTCAGCTCAGCTTCTCTGACTGAGTTTGACAGGAGACAATGATCAATAGTGATCAATGAGCAGCACTGATGCTGATCTACCACTGATGTTCTGCTGCTTCTCTTCACTGTTATTGATGAATTATACAACAAGTATAATTGGTAAACAAGAAATTTAGAACGTTCTCAAATCAGCATGACAGCATGCCTCACTCATCACTAAAAATATTACTCCACCATGTCATGTTGTATCCATCTCCATGGTAACCATCCATGAATTTTTTTTTATTTTTTTTAGAAACTTTATGTTGGGCTACTTGTGAAAATAACTCACAAACTAATGCTGCATTCCAGGCTTTTGAACCCGTAAGTTACAACTTCAACTCATGACTTACAACTTTGTAGCGTTCCCCTAACTCGTTTTTTTTCCCGACCTGTTACCGGTGAAAGTGCACAATAACAGCAGTTGAACTCGTAACTTTCAACCTGATCTGATCTGATCTTACGATTCGATCTGATACGAGTTCAGAGGTTGGACAACATGCCTGGAACGCGCCATAAATCAACCTCCTGTAGTGTTCCCGTCAGCTGCCAAACTCAAATTTTAGAACAATTAAACTAATTAAACAACCATGTTTTAGTTAAAGGATAACTTTCATTTTTTACAACCTGGACCTCATTTGTAGCATCAACAACTTTGGTGTCATTTGGAGTCGTTTTGACAAAATTAGCCCCAATCGAGCGGCGCGTATATCCGTATAATGCGAGAACACGGGGCACCCAATGCAGCCTCTAAATAACACATTATCCACCACAAAACTCATTCATTTCGCCAATATTTTGTGATGATACACTAGTGTTATTCCCCTCCGAGCCCGTGGTGGCTAGCCTGACTCTCGCCAGACCCTTGTAGTTCCACAAAGCTCCAGCAGAGGCGCTACGCTCAGCTTCACACAAGGGTCTGGACTCGAGGGCAATGCAAACTCCTGCACGGGAGCAAAAAATAATGAACCAATCAGGATCGCCGGGCGGGACTTTCGATTCAAACAACAATGGAGGCTCGCAGCGAGGAGTCGTGCTTTAGCATTGATTCTGCTATTTCAACTGTTTTGTCGAATCTATCGAATATTAATTCTTTTAAAGACGAACAGAGAACTGTTTTAAAGACATTTATTGGTGGCAAGGATGTTTTCGCTCTTCTTCCGACCGGGAAGTGGCAAGTGGTTTATCCAATCACATGCAAGGATTTTTTTACAAGGCCCCGCCTTCTGAAATACATTGCCTATGGAGCAGTCCCAGACCCTTGTGTGGAGCTCAGCGTAGCTTTGCAGAATACAAGGATCTGGCGAGAGTCAGGCTACGTGGTGGCATGTTAGCAACATCCTGCTCCTGTAGGTTGACCTACGTCTAACGTCTGACCTAGATGATGTCATCTCCGACGGCGGCGCGGCGCGGCTAACTTGCTATCGCTAATGCTATGGTCCGTTTCTGCGTGTTTCTGACTCGTCAGAACAAAGTGAGCAGTTGGATGAAGTTCAGCTTCGGTCAGCTCCCACAGGCTTCCTCTCCTCAACCTGGGGCCTCATTTATCATTGTGGATACACCTTTTTTTTTACACCCTCTTTGATAAATAAGGCCCCAGGTCGTAAAAAACGAAAGTTATCCTTTAAAGGTTGAATATGTAGAATATTTATTAAAAGCTATATTTAAAATAAATAAATAATACATCCACTGAGCGTTTTGAGGTGTACAGAATGTATTGTGTCTCCATAAAAAAATTTTTTTTAGTCTGAAATTATATTTTTAATTTTTTTGACGGGCTCGACAACGACTTTCTGTCAACGTTCTGTTTACATTCGTACCTGCCTGTAGCCGACACATGGCTCACTAATCAGCTGTTTTCCTGCCTCCTCCCAGTTGTATCGTCTGTTTTCAACGAAGCCTTTTCAATAATCAATCGGTGGATCAATGGATTATCATATACATGTTAGGACAGGTATATTTGTGTAGTCTTATCTGTCATAAACACGTTTACTGTCGCGGACTCCCGGTGCCTCGGAGCTTTTTTCTTGTTTTCAACTTCACGAGAGTAGCGACAGCGGAGGCTCTGAGCGCAGGTTTGGTTTCCAGCAGCGGTGTGGAAGATAGAGAGCCTCCACTCTCCCTGGAACAAGCTACAAGTCATTTATTATGCTGTTAATGACGGTCCTGCATCGTTCTCCTCCTCTGCTGTCCTCTGATCAGAACGGAGTCCTTAGCAACGACACGTTTTACCTAGCAACGGTCTAACGTCCTGTTATTGTTCTGGTAATCCTACATATTCAACCTTTAACATGCTGTAAGATGTACACAATGGAGTCTACTGACATGATTGATTGTGTTTCAGGTATTAGTCAGACGCCCATGTACGTATTTCCGTGGAAACTAACTATATTAAAAGGTTCTGCTCTTCTGTTGTGGGATCAATAAACACAACAAGACCTATAAAGACCAATAAAGAAGAAACACTGGTTTTTATTACTGGGATTTATTACTACTACTGATCATAATGATCATGTCTGGACTCACCGAGCCTTCCTGCAGTTCTTCACAGCTGGGATCAGTCTCACTCGTCCCTCTGCTGATGTCTTGTAGTTCCTCAGGTCTACCTCGTCCAGAACCTGCTCTGACATCTGCAGCATGTAGGCCAGAGCTGAACACTGGATCACAGAGAGTTTCTTCTCTGATCTGTTCTCTGACTTGAGGAACTGTTGGATCTGCTGATGAACTGACTGGTCCTTCATCTCCGTCAGACAGTGGAAGATGTTGATGCTTCTGTCAGGAGAGATCTTTGTCTTCTTTTCCTTCAGGTTGTTGATGGTTCTCTGGATGGTTCCTGGACTGTTGTCTGTCTGACCCAGCAGACCTCCTAACAGCCTCTGGTTGGACTCCAGAGAGAGGCCATGAAGGAAGCGAACAAACAGGTCCAGGTGACCGTTTCTACTGCCGAGGGATTTCTTCAAGACTCTCTGCAGGAAGTCATCCAGGGTTAGAGGATTGTTTTTGATCAGTGGATGACTGTTAACAAGTGAAGGGTGACTGCTAACGATTGATGGATGAATGTTATTGATCGATGGATGATTACCATCAATTGATGAATGACTGTTTGCATTGATTCCATCAGAGGAAGGCATTGTGCTCTTCTTTCTCTCTTCGTATTCTTTCCCCAGGAACTTCTTGAGGACCTGTGTGTTCCTGCTGGTGAAACAGTGGAACATGTAGACTGCAGCCAGAAACTCCTGAACACTCAGATGAACAAAGCAGTAGACTGTTTTCTGGAAGATCACACTCTCTCTTTTGAAGATCTCAGTACAGAGTCCTGAGTTCACCAAGGCCTCTGTGACATCCAGACCACACTGCTCCAGGTCTTCTTGGTAGAACATGATGTTTCCTTCCTGCAGCTGTTCAAACGCCAGCCTCCCCAGCTTCAGAAGAACTTCCCTGTCGGCCTCCGTCAGCTCCTGTGGACTCGTCTCATGTCCTTCATGTCCGTACTTGTTCTTCTTCCTCTTGGTCTGGACCAGCAGGAAGTGTGAGAACAGGTCCGTCGTGGTCTTGGGCAGCTCTCCTCTCTGGTCTGTGGTCAACATGTGCTCCAGAACTGTAGCACTGATCCAGCAGAAGACTGGGACTTGACACATGATGTGGAGGGTCCTGGACGTCTGGATGTGTGAGATGATTCTTCTGGACAGATCTTCATCACTGGACCTCCTCCTGAAGTACTCCTCCATCTGGGCATCAGTGAAGCCTCGGACCTCTGTTACCCTGTCGACACATGTAGGAGGGATCTGATTGGCCGCTGCAGGTCTGGAGGTGATCCAGACCAGAGCCGAGGGAAGCAGATTCCCCTGGATGAGGTTTGTCAGCAGTACGTTGACTGATGACGTCTGTGTGACATCAGACACAACCTCCCTGTTGTTGAAGTCCAGTGACAGTCGGCTTTCATCCAGGCCGTCAAAGATGAAGAGAAGTTTACAGACAGCCAGCTGCTCTGCTGTCACCTTCTGTAATGTTGGATAGAAAACATGGAGCAGCCTGAGAAGACTCAACCGCTGATCTCTGATCAGGTTCAGCTCCCTGAACGAAAGCAGAACCAGCAGACTGACATCTTGGTTCTCCAAGCCCTCGGCCCAGTCCAGAGTGAACTTCTGCACCGAGAAGGTTTTCCCAACGCCAGCGACGCCGTTGGTCAGAACCACTCTGATGGGTCTCTGTTGGACAGGTGAGACTGTAGAGACGTCCTCTCTCTGTTGGACAGGTGAGACCGTAGAGACGTCCTCTCTCTGTTGGACAGGTAAGTCTTTAAAGATGTCGTTGCACCTGATTGGAGTGTCCTGGAGGGTCTTCTTCTTGGACGTTGTCTCCAGCTGTCTCACCTCATGTTGGGTATTAACCTCTTCACTCTGTCCCTCTGTGATGTAGAGCTCAGTGTAGATCCTGTTGAGGAGGGTTCCACTTCCTGTTCCACTTCCTGTTCCCTCAGTTCCTTCAGTCACTCGTTCACATCTGCTCCTCAGACTGATCTTATGTTGATCTAAAACCTCCTGCAGACCACCATCTGCTGAGAGACAAGAGACAGAGTCAGACTGAAGACAGAGAGTCTGACAATCTGATCAGATTATTTTCATCAGCTACAGAAAAACTCCAGACAACAAAGAGAAGGTTTGAATCCTCATCTTAAATGTCAGTGCTGTGTGATGGAACAATGACTGTGGAGAAAACAACAGGTCCTGGTTTCACTAATGACCACATCAGCAGACAGATGTTCAGTCTCACTTTGTCCACAGCTGCTCTGATTGGCTGTCTGCAGCTCACCTCTGGTTCTGGGTCTTTTTCCACACTGGGGACAGGAGGGGGGTCCTGAAGAACCAGACTGGTCCCAGTCTGAGGTGAAGCACTGTCTGCAGAACCAGTGTCCACAGCTGGTGGAGACTGGATCCTTCAGGACGTCCTGACAGAGACCACAGCAGGACAGCTGCTGGTCCACAGAGACACCACTCCTCTTCCTCCTGTCAAGACATTTCTGGATCAACAACAAGTCACAGCTCCACATCTGAGCTCTGATTAGTTAACCTCCTCGAGGGGGCGCGGCTTCAGGAAGCAGAGGAGCAGAGAGAGAGAAAGTAGAGGAAGACGAGTGTAGAGAGACGAGCTAATGAAGACCTGGTCCTGAACTGGTCTGGTTTCTGTCTCTGTTTATCTGTTGACCTTAAATCTGGATCTAAAACAAACTCAATGTTAGTTTGAGTCTCTTCAGTTCTGCGTCGTCTCGTCTGGTTTTTACACCAAATGTGTGAAATGATTGAGAAGCTGCTTGTGGAGAGCAGCAGACAATGGAACACATCATTGAAACCTGGCCTCCCCAACGACTGAGAGGAGGACTGGTCACCCTCCACACAGCAAACCAGGAGGCAGCTGCTTGGCTGAAAGACTTTGCATTCGCTAAATAAAAATTCACATCGATCAATACTCTGAGACATTGTTCATGGTAAGTTCTGATTTTCTTGAGTGATACCAAATACATGATTAACATTTGGAAATCAGTCAGTCCAACTTAAATTGGAATAGAAGCGTATTACATTCCACTTATGAGTGTTTTATCTTTCGTTTGCTTTTTTGCATAATTTTTTCTGTTTTTCTGCCAATTTTTTCTCTCCTGTTTTGTATTTTTTCCCTCCTGTTTTGGGGGGGGGGGTTTCAGGATTCTTTTCAGACCGAATGAGATTTCAAAATCCTGCGAGAAGCTCCAACCTGCAAGTAATGTTTAACTGCTGCGGTCAAGCCTCCTCTTCTTCACAGATCTATTAGATCTTAGGCGATCGCCCCCGCTCGTGGCCCAATTGTTGAAAAACGCGCGCTAAAGTGCCCTCTAGGAGCCAAAACACATGCTTAAGTGCCCTATAGGACCCAAAACGCGTGTCAAAACGCTGTCTTTTTCTGGACTCCACTGATTCCTCCTGAAGAAGCTTTTCTTTAGAAACACAGCAGCAAAGACACGTTTACATTTACAAGGAGGTTCAGTGATTCCCTCCAACGGCTGCTCACTATAAAACCATGTCCTCTCTGTCCAACACAGACCTTTAATCAGAGACATCTGGACATCACTGTCAGCTTCATCAGCTGATAAGAAGTTCTGTCTCTACAGGAAGTGACCTCAACGGACTCTTTGCACAGCTCCACTACTTCCTGAACTTAATGCTGCTCCTTTGTTTCCTGTCTGACATTATTGGACAAACTGATTAATCCAGGTGTGTCTGACCATTGTGATGACTCAGACACACCTGGATTAATCAGTCCAATAATGTCAGACAGGAAACAAAGGAGCAGCATTAAGTTCAGGAAGTAGTGGAGCTGTGCAAAGAGCCAACTGAAACAGTTCAATCAGTTCACAGCTTGGTAAAAGGTATCTTACTTTGTCTCTGATGGTCCAGGTCCAGGTCCAGGACTGAATCCTGGAGGATTTCCCATGGACCAGTCGCTCCTCGTGGACCAGCAGGTGGGTCCAGGTCCAGGTCCAGGACTGAATCCTGGAGGATTTCCCATGGACCAGTCACTCCTCGTGGACCAGCAGGTGGGTCCAGGTCCAGGTCCAGGACTGAATACTGGAGGATCTCCCATAGACCAGTCACTCCTTGTAGACCAGCCGGTGGGTCCAGGTCCAGGTCCAGGTCCAGGTCTGAATACTGGAGGATCTCCCATAGACCAGTCACTCCCTGTAGACCAGCCGGTGGGTCCAGGTCCAGGTCCAGGACTGAATACTGGAGGATTTCCCATGGAACAGTCACTCCTCGTGGACCAGCAGGTGGGTCCAGGTCCAGGTCCAGGACTGAATACTGGAGGATTTCCCATGGAACAGTCACTCCTCGTGGACCAGCAGGTGGATCCTGGAGACTCTGCTCTCAGTCTGTGGTTCTGACCTCTGCAAACACAAACATGTTTTTATTCACATCACATTGATCAAGGAAAGGCAATTTTATTTGTACAGCCAGTTTTCACAAACAGTTTGTCTCAAAGGGCTTCACATGACATCGTAACAACATCCTCTGCCCTTAGACCCTCACATCCACTGAGGAAAAACTCCATGGAAAACCCTTTTAACAGGGAAAAATCGGAGAAACCTCAGGGTGAGCAACAGAGGAGGGATCCCTGCCCCAGGACGGACACATGCAGGCGGCGGCTGGTGAGGAGAGGAGGAAGGAGAGGGCTCCATGTAACCAGATGTGTCCCCCAGCAGTCTAAACCTATAGCAGCGTAGCTATAAATGGTTCAGAGCTACCTGAACCAGCCCTAACTAAAAGCCCTGTCGTAAAGGAAGGTCTTCAGTCTAGACTTAAATGTAGTTAGAGTGTCTGCCTCTTTGACCCATGGAGAGAGCCGGTTCCACAGTAAAGGAGCCCGGTAGCTGAAGGCTCTACCTCCCAGTCTGTTTCTAAAGACACTGGGAGTCACTAACAGACCTGCATTCTGGGAGCGGAGTGCTCTGCTAGGACAGTAAAGAATGATTAGTTCTTTCAGATAGGACGGAGCTTTATCATTAAGAGCCTTATAAGTCAGCAGGAGGATTTTGAAGTCTATTCTAAATCCTACAGGAAGCCAGTGGAGAGAAGCTAAGGTGGGAGAGATGTGATCAGTGGACACACACACATTTCCTCTTCTGTGACGTCACACACACTCCAGGTTTTTATCAAGTCTCTTACTGTGAGTCTGGAGGTCCAGGTCCAGGTCCAGGTCCAGGTCCAGGTCCAGGTCCAGGTCCAGGTCCAGGTCCACGTCCAGGTCCACGTCCAGGTCTGAAGTCTGGAGGTTCATGTTTGGACCGGTGACTCTCCAGAGACTTTGATCTGTCCACCTGTTCCTCCACATTAACACTCATCTTCAGGACTTCAGTCAGTCTGAGAGGGAAACCAGGAACACACACACACAGACACACACACACACACACACACACACACACACACACACACACACACACACACGCTTTGTAGTACTTTGACATTTAATCCATGTTGATCCAGTCACCGTGACCTTTGACCTTTGATGTTTGTTCTGAGTTTGAAGAAGTTGTGTGGAGGTGAATCTGAGACAATGAGCTGACGTATGTACGGACTACGTCTGACTCTTCTTCCCTCCACAGTCCACACAGACACACTGACTCTCACACTCTGACACAACAACAACAACAACAACAACAACAATAATAATAATAATGTTGTGTCGACACTCACTCGTCTCAGACTTCAGTTTCTCTCCTTCTGCTCCGTTCACTCTAACATGGCGTCTGAACAGTTTCACTTTCACCTCCTCAATCAGCATTTGCAGGAAATGACAAGTTCATGTTGACAGAGGGAGTGGAAGTCTCTTTCTCCAGTAGAGTGGCACCACCTGCTGGGTAACTCCTGGTATTACACCTGTATGGACAGGTGAACTCTGACACCATGAATAAACAGTGAGCTGAGATCCAGCTGTGGTAGAAGAGCTGCTGCTCCACTACAAGTTACAGCTCAGTCTGTTCTCTGTCTTATTCATCACACATGTTGTCATCAACTAATTTGTGTCTCAGTGTTGTAACTTAACTCTCCACGGTCTGGCAACACGACCATATATGGAAAACACAACCACGACTAAATGTAAGTCCACACAGAAACCAGGAGGATACAAGGAGAATCATGAACTCCTTACAGAAATGCACTGATTGACATAATGTGTTCCCTGGCTCCTTACCCTAACCTTAACCATTACTCTTAACCTAATTTAAACTTAATTATAACCTAAAGTCTTAACCCTCAAACACCCCTTGGAAAAAGTGAGGACCGGCCAAAATGTCCTCACTTCCCAAAAATGTCCTCACTCTGTTGGTTAAAAAACGCTCAACGGTCCCCACAACGTCATAAATACAAGAACACACACACACTTACACTCTTACAGGTATTTTTTCAGTGGGGAACAGAAGCTGATTGTGCTGAGTTCATCTCTGACTCTGGGATTGGAAAGAATAAATTATCATGTGTAACAAGTGGGCGTGTCACTGGTGGCCAATCACATTATCAGCATTGTTTTCATCCCTCTCTCTGATTGGTTCAGGACGGCTGCCTGCTTACAGTGGATCTGATGTGTTCAGAGGAAGAGGAGGAGGAGTTTCTTAACTTGGAGTAAAGCTTGACAGGGGTTCTGGTCCTGGTTCTGTTCAGTGTCTCATCATCTGTTCAGAGCTAAAGAAGCTTCAGAAAGAACAAGTTTAGAAAATCAAAGTCCAACAGCTGCAGCAACAGGAAGCAGGTTAAACAGTCACATGGAGAGAAAACAGCTCATTAATATTCATGAGAAGCTGCTGCTGCTTCAACACAGACGCAGTGACTCCGCCTCTTCACCTTTTTACTGTTTCCTCCTCCCTCTGCTCTGCAGCTACAACATGTTCAGTTTAAAGCCCATGGTGAAACAAGGAAGTGACTTTCTCCAGTAGAGTGGCGCCACCTGCTGGGTAACTCCTGGTATTACACCTGCATGGACAGGTGAACTCTGACACCATGATTGGCTGACATATGCGTGATGCATTTGTGTGTAGCCTATGTAATGTGTTTGTGATTGTATTTGACACATTTTGAGTCTGTGACAGAAACATCATTAAATCCTCCCACACACAAAGTTTGTTTTCATTTTACAAAACAAAAACACAAAATAGACAGAAAACTGCTGCTCAGTCCTCCATGTTTACTTTATTGTGTCTCAGTGTGTCTCACATCAGACCAGAGACAACAGGACAGTGGGTTCCTTGATGCTGATGTCATCACAGTGAGAATAATAAGACCTGCAGCAGGTTCCTGTCGGCCAGAGACGCTTTTAGGTCAAACTGTCAAACTGTCCAAGAGCATCGTCTTACTGGAGTCTGGAGAAGCTGAGAGGCCGGTGTCGTGGTGCCTTCACAGACACTCAGAAAACTGAACGCTTGGTTTTATCCTCTGAAGAAACAACTTCTGTTCTTGGTTTTGTTTATTATGGGTATAGACAGGTCTGGGACCAGCATGCACCTGGGCTGTTTGTTTGGATAAATACTTGAAAAAAGAAAAGAAAAACAGTGTTTTCTTAAACCACATCTCCCATGATGCATCAGTGATTCCTCTGATTGTTTTTTATTGTGTTTAACCCTCCTGTTGTCCTTCTGGGTCAAATTGACCCAACCCATTCCTCCATCCTTCCTTCTTTTCACAATCCTTTATCCCTTACTTCTTTCCATCCTTCCTTCCCTTCATCCTTACTTCTTCCTTGCTGTTTTGATCCAATTGACCTGATTTGTTCCCTACCTCCATCTTTCTTCTCTTCTTTTTCCCTTCCTTCCTTGAATGAATCTGTTCTCTCCCTCCATCTATCTTTCCTTCCTTTTTCCCTCCCTTCTTTCCCCCATATTTCCCTTTGTCCTTCCTTCCTTTTTGACCCAATCTGTTCTCTCCCTCCATCTATCTTTCCCCCATATTTCCCTTTGTCCTTCCTTCCTTCCTTCCTTCCTTCCTTCCTTCCTTCCTTCCTTCCTTCCACAGTCTTCTTTTCCTTCCTTCCCTCCCTCCTCTTTCCTTCCTTCCTTCCTTCCTTCCTTCCTTGTACAAATCTATTCCCTCCCTCCTCTTTCCTTCCTTTTCCCATTCCTTCCTTCCTTCCTCTCCTGACCCAGTGTGTGTAGTGTCAGTGTGTGTCCGCTGGGGGGCGTCCTGCCTCCACCTCAGCAGCATCTCCTCTCTCGGTCTCTCGGTGTCTCCGCGCGCTCAACATCGTTACTGTAACTTCATCTGTGTGTGAACCGGACTCACTTTGGGTCTGGACCATGGACCTTGGACCTGGACTCGGACCTGAGACCGGCTGTGGTTCTTATGTGACGGGGGGAAGTTGATGAGACCCTCAGACCCCCACCACCACCACCACCACCACCATCAGCCTCCACGCGGCTGCTGTGATGAGCCTGAGAGCCTCGCGTGTTTTCCTGTGACGCACCGCGCACTTTGGAGAGCTGCGACAAGCGGAGGGGGGAGAAGGAGAAAAAAAGAAAAACGCGCGCGCGTGTGTGTGTGACTTCGGTCTCGTGGAGCAAAGCGACCCTGACGTGAACATGTCTCCACTGTGGTGGTGATGATGAGCGGCCACACGCACTGATCCCAGAGCCAGGAGCGCAGTGACCCGGGCTCCGGAGCCTCGAACCGAGACCCGCAGGTTGATCCGGAGCGAGAGGAACCTGAACCTGAACCTGAACCTGCACCTGCTGTTCACAGGAATTTACCACTTCACCGCGAGGAACCAACCGTGCAGGAGCAGAGGAGGAAAGTGGATTTTTTTTGGGATGTCTATCACTTGTTTTGTTCTGGTGAATGGATGCTGACACGGAACCGGATCGAGTCCCTGGCTGCAGCGGAGGAATTCAGTTCAGCGAAAAATAATAATATCAGTGTGATGTGATAAAACAGCTGGAGACAGAAAACATCTGTCTGACCTGTGACACCCGGAGAGGAAACACCTGCTCCTGCTGCGGAGACAGAGAGAAAGAGGTACCTGAACGCATCACGAAATTTGCAAATTGAACAGGTAAAAAAAGAGAGAAATGAATCAATCATACGTTTTTATAATCAAATCACTGAGTGCAGATTATTGGTCATTCAAACTGTTGTGTTTTCTCTGGGTTTATTGTTGAGCTCACAGACTCTCAGCCTGTGAGTCCATCAGTTCTTATCGATCAACCAGTCAATCAATCAATCAATCTGGATCGATCGCTAACGAGCCTCCCAGACTCCTGGATGGATGGATGTCAGGTCGTTGTGTTTCCGCTGCTCTCAGATCAGATTCAGGGTTTTTCAGATTTTAGCTGATTCTGCTGGAATGTAATGTTGAGTCGTGCTGTTTGGCGCGTGTGTGCGTGCGCGTGCGTAGCCTACGCCTGTGTGTGTGTATGTGTGTTTCCAAGCAGTGTGTTTAAGAAACTAAACGTCAGTCTGCGTGCACACTGTGACACATGCACGCGCATTCATGGATGTATTAGAGAGTTTAGACATGGTTCTCAGTTGTAACGTATGTGTGTTTCATGTTTGCCTGAGGATTAGTGTGTGTGTGTGTGTGTGTGTGTGTGTTTGAGTGTGTGTGAGGGGTTTTCATTTAAGATGAAAAAGAACAGGAGAGAAGTGGGGGAGGAAAAGAGGGGGAATGGGCGAGCTCCATGGAGAGACAGTGGGGGAGAGAGGGAGCTGATGGAGAGAGATAAAGGAGATGAAGGAGTGTCCTCCTCCCTCCTGCAGCGTCCAATAAGAGCTCAGTGACTATATTTACTTTGTGGCTGCAGATCAGCGTCCAGAAACTCAGTCGAGCATCGCACGCTGTTCGACCGGCTCCTGTTCAGATAGACAGACCATAATAACAACGTGGCCAGAAGTCAGTGAGTGAGTGGACACCTGGACATGCCCGCCGTATGTGATTCCACAGATTTGTCCCCAACGTTGCCAGATAAGAGACGCTCAGTGAGTCACCGTCGCTGCACACAACATGTTTCCTTCACGAGTCGAAGCTGCTCGGCTGCGATCTGACAGAAAAAAACAGAGCCCCCCCCCAAAAAAACAGAAAAAAGAAAAAAAACACAAGACACATTTACATTCAACTTGCAGATATCACGACTCATGATGATGAGTCTGATGTAATTATAGAGCGAGTGGAGGAGGCTGGGAGAGAGAAAGAGACGAGGCAATGAAACTTAAACATGAGAATATCAATCCATAAATTCACAGGTTCAGTGTAAAGTTACATTTTAATGTCTTCTTTGATCATAAAGTGTCTAAAACAGTTAATGCACACAGCCTGTATTCAGAAACTGAGCCTCAAAACCAGCCGTCAGGACTTCCTGTCACTTTATGATGTCACAACAAAGCATGATGTCACCACCTGGACCCACCATCCATCCAACAACTTGTAAGATTTGGTTTCTCAGGGTGTTTTATTCTGAAATCTGCTCTAATTTTATTGGATCAGTCAGAAAACAGTCAGCCAATCAGAAGAGAGGCTCAGAGTCTCCTCCTCCTCTCTTCTGATTGGCTGACACCGACCTGTTGATACTAGATGGAAGACTACACTGAGAAGGTTTTTAGTTCCTGAACCTCACATTAAATAATGAAGTTGTTAGAAATCATCTTCAAACCAACATGAACATGTTTGTCAAAGTGTAACATCTGTCCAGTAGATGTTTAGACATTTCTTGTAAAATGAAGGTTTTGTAGAGTCTCAGTCAAGGTGCTGAACCCCCCTCCTCATTCAAGACAGTTGGTCTGTTCCACTTCCTGGTTGTAAGGCATAAGAGGCCATCTTGACTCATTGCACAGCTTTTAGTTGAAGGAGGAGCTGACCATGGAGACAGGAGGCACCAACAGGAGCAACAGGTGATTACTGAGCTGTGGTTCCTCATCAACACACAGAGTTTCCCCTTGATTCCAGTCTTTATGCTAAGCTAGGGCTACATCTGGATCTGAGAAAGCTTTTCTTACCACGTTGAACTGTTTTTATCAGATACTCACTGAGATGAAGCCTTAAAACCAGTGTTGGTTGTGTTTTACAAACAACACAAAGAGGGAACATTGCCTCCCATTGCCTTCCTTCAGACTGTAAACAACACATTTTCCCTCCATTTTTCTCACTCATCAACGAGAGTCTTTGATCGTCTGAATGTTGCATTGTTTGGCAGCTTTGATATTTTCCTTTGTGCAATCTTGTTGAACAGAAGCGATGATGTGTGTTAGGGTTTATACCTAGAGACGACACAATTCATTCACTGCCTCTTGAGGAAATGAGGGTGAAGAAAAGTCTGCAGCACCAAAAGAGCGGCTCTTCCTTTAGATGTTTATCAAACATCTGAGGAAGAGCCGGCGGTGCTCGAAACGTCATTTAGCTTTTAATCAATTTTTGCTTTCGTTGTTGCAGACTCTTCTTTACCCTCATGTCACGTTTTACTTGGTCCAGCACCCTCCCAACATCGTGCAACTAGGATGTGCGTGCTGTTTTACTTCTGTTTTGCTCTTGAGGAAAGGCCTGCACCACTGCTGGTTTGTCCTCACATTGAGTTTCAGTGTTTGAGCCATTGTTATGCTCAGTTTAAAAAAAACCCCACACTCCACCATGACAGTCGGAGCCGTGCCAGGAGGTCGTCGCCTCGGGCTGCGAATGGTTACGATTCAGCGCTTCTTGACCTTTTTGGCAAAGATCAAGTGGAACATCTGTCCGTGTCGGTTTGATTCCTCATTGAGCGTCCACTCTGAGCTGCTGCAGACAAATGGATTTTTAGCACCAGACACCCAAGTGTGAACAATGCACGCTTCTCTTGGTTTGTAGCAAAACCAAGGAAAAAGAAGTGGCACTGGGAAGAGGAAGGGAGGACCTACAAGTTCTGACTTAAAGGGTTACTGATTTTCTTCTTGGTGGTAAATGGTAAATGGACTTTTCTAGTCACTTGGACCACTCAAAGCGCTTTACAATGTAACGGTCGCATTCACCCTTTCACACACATTCATACAGCGCTGTTCGCAGACAGGCTTTTTTTTTGGATACTAACCATTCACACACATTCATACATCCAAGTGTGGGTTCAGTGTCTTGCCCAAGGACACTTTGCCGTGAATCGAATCACCAACCTTCCGGTTAATGGTCGACCCGCTCCTCCTGAGCTCTACAGTCACCCATTAATGCTTTGTCAATGATTTAACAACAGGTATCTCAGGTTTATAGATTGATTATGGATCATGAATTGATTGTTTCCCTTTTTTCTGAATCAACAGGTTCCTGGGAGAATGTGAACCTGGATCTGCTCAGACCTCAAAGCTTCGCTCCCACAGCTATGTCCGCCACAGGAGCCGGTATCGCAGGATAACCTTGGAGTCGGGGTTTATAAGTGGGTCGGCGTTGCCCTGGGTAACGGGAGGGACTCCATGGTCTGGCTCCTCCCGTCCTCGCCACACTTCCTGCGCCGCTGGTGAAGGTGCCGTCGTTCCACCGCTCCTTTTATCTTCCGTTCAATTCAAGACAACATGGCGAGAGGTTGGAAGCCCGCCGTCCTGTCTGGACACTGCTTCGTCTCGCTGCTGATCGTCGGAGTCGGCGAACTCTGATTTCAGTCCGACTAAGGCGTTTACAAGCACTTCAGTTGTCCAGTTACAGTCGGATTAAGGCAATAATTCGGTTGTGTCATGTAAACGTACTGAATGTCCCTTTAATTCGTCCAATAAGAAAGTCTCGTCTTGTTTCCAGGCTCCAACGACTAAATCTCATCAGATTTCAGTTCAGGTCCAACAACAACAACAACAACACCTCTTCTTCTTCTCTGCTTCCACAGTCTCAGGTGGGTAAACACATGAAGCCCCGCCCACCGATGACATCACAGCGCCAGGTGTCATTTGAACAGCTGCTGGTCGGGGTCGCCCTGCACCAAGCAGAACTCGTGCAGCGCCGACCGCGACCCGGCCGTCCAGCAGCTGTTGGTACAGGTGTAGACCAGGACCGTCCCGAACTCCAGCTGCTGCTCCTCCTCCTCCTCCTCGCCGCCGCCGCCGCCACCGCCGCCACCGCCGCCGTCCTCCTTCCTCCTCCTCCTCCTCTTCCTCTGCAGCTGACTGACCAGCGCCGGCATCAGCTGCAGCTCGAAGGCGCGCGCTCCTCCGCAGGCTTCGCACGCCGGCACCGCCCGCGCCACGTCGGCCGGCGGCTCGGAGATGAAGCGCGGGTTGCCGTGGTGACAGTACCTGTACACAGTAGTGATGTCAGAGTTACACACGATTTATTGTTGGAGAAATTCAACAACAACATTTTGTCAAATTGTCCCATCACCATAATCCCTATAGTCATAGCAGTAGGTTCGTTACCTTTAATTGTCAGTGCAAGCTGTTTTTAGAACAGTGGAGCAGAGCCGTGAGCTGCTCAGAGCTACGCTACGGAGGCTCATTATGGGATGTTTCCCTCATCAAACTCATCAAATACACAATCCAACAACTCCACAACGCTCTGGTGGACAAGTTGTGACCTGCACATTCACCACGCTATGAGATAATAACACAACGTTACCACACAGAGTTGTTTTAGAGGGAAATACAGAGACTGTTGATGAACAACTGTCCCTCTGCATCAGAGGTTTACATGAATTTCCCTCTAAAACAACTCTGTGTGGTAACGTTGTCAATGTGCAGGACAAACCGTTGTGGAGTTGTTGGATTGTGTATTTGATGAGTTTGATGAGGGAAACCAAGAAATCCCATAATGAGCCTCCGTAGCGTAGCTCTGAGCAGCTCACGGCTCTGCTCCGCCGTTCTAAAAACAGCTTGCACCGACAATTAAAGGTAACGAACCTACTGCTATGACTATAGGGGTTATGGTGATGGACCAGTTTGCCAAAATGTTGAACTATCCCTTTAAGTAAATGGACCAGAATCCTTACGACGAATAACACCATGATTAAATGTGTAACCAGGTAACCATGGCGACGTGGCGTCTCCGTACCTGAGGACCTGCCGCGGACACAGAGACAGCTGCTTCATGAACCTGGAGAACACCTGGTCTCCGTGTCTCGCTCGGCTCTTCTCGTACTTCTCCTCCTCTCCTCCTCCTCCTCCTCCCGTCGTCATGGCCACCGCCCCCTCCCGGCTCTCGTAGTCCCTCAGCAGCTCCTTCACGTGCTCCTCCTCCTCCTCTTCCTCCTCCGCCGCCGATCGCAGGTCCGACTCCTCCGCCACGCTGATGAAGAACGGACAGAAGACGGGAACGCCGTCGTCCTGGGACTGAGCCAGGCTGAGGTCCTGGAGGCGGCTGCTGACGTCCAGCTCCACGCGACGCTCTGGGGGAGGAGCCAAACCGCACTTAGCTGAGAGCTTTACGTCATTAAAGGGATAGTTCAACATTTTTTGAAACTTCACCTATTCCTGTAATCCATATAGGGCAGTATTTCTGGAGCAATGAAAGTTTATTATAAAAAACAACAAGAATACAGTCTTGATTCACTCTCATTACAAAAATAATAATGCATAATAATCAATGTTATCAGTTATTGACCCAGTCAAGGCTGTAATAACCTCATCCCAAATGTTTCACATTTTGTGTTTTTCTCACTGAAAAAAATCACGGGAATAAAAAAAAGAAAAGAAAAAACGCTTAATATTTATGGTAAGTTGTTAAAAAGATTTGATGTGGTGAAAGTGACAAAAATAACATTTCTATTGCACTTTTATGAGAGGAACCTCATCCCAAATATTCCACAGGGGTTCTACTGGAAAAAAGGGCATAATACATAAAAATATAAACATATTACGGTAATTTAAAAAAAACAACAACAACTCTAATCTATGGTTTGGTCTGAGGATGTTAAAAAAAAGAAATGATGAGGTGAAGTAAAAGTTAGTTAGTTATTACACTTTTTTTTTTTTTAATAAATTCTCATTGCTCCAAAATTACTATGCATCAAAATCATATGAATTACTGACATAGAGTCAAGGATTGAATCTTCTGCTTTGTCTCCTTTTTTTGGAAAATGTTGCATATTTTGTTTTTCTCATTGAAAAAAACAGGGGCATGAAAAATAAAAACTTTATATCCATGATTTGATACAGTGAACGTGAAAAAAGATAGAAATATATAGGCTATTACATTTTTTTTTCTATTATACTTTTATATACTGATGTGTTTCGGTCTTTACCTTCTACCTGCTGGACCTGGGTTTCCTTCTTCACTGCCCCTCCCCACCCACCCCCGCCCTCCTCCTCCATGCCCCAGTCATCAGCGGTGTCGCACCAGTCTGTAGCCGACAGAGGAGGCTCCTGAGGCGGATCGGGCCGGGCTGCCGCCTCGGTCTCCAGCCCCTGGGAGCGGAGCACCGTCCAGCCCGCCGAGGAGCCGCTGCAGTCCGGCGCGAGGCAGGCGAACAGGTGCAGGTTCCGGTGGTAGGGGCTCGCGCCCAGGGGGCAGTACACCTGAGCCACGAGGACCAACGGGGCTGCGCAGCGGCCGCAGCGCGAGGAGGGCGGCGCGAGCCCCGGTAACCAGTCCGGCTGCCCCCCCACCTTGTTGGTGAGGAAGGAGGAGCGGTATCTCTTCGGGTCCAGCTCCCCGTCGCACACACCGATCAGGTTCGATTCCCCGGAGCCGCCGCCGGGTGAAGCCATGGTTCCTCATGTGTCGGTGCAGAACCAGAGGTCCGTCACCAAAATACCTCCGCCTCACCGACAGGACAGCGGGGAGAGGGAGTCTTAGAAATAAAATACAGCCATATGACTGCACACATGACTTAAAATATAATGTTTCAGGTGTTAAAATACACTTTTAAATGCAAAACGCTGGTTAAAATAATGTAAAGTTAAGTTTTTACGCGAGGAAGAGAAAGGTTCCGACCGGAAAGTATCACAAGTATGTGTTTAGTTTTCGTTACACAGGTTCCAGTCCAGGCTGTCGACCACTAGATGGAGCACAGGAGAGCTGAGGCCGATCAGTGTGAGAGTGAGAGCTTTTCATCCAGACTCAGAGGAACCACAGTAACACAGAGTTCATGAAGAAATAGCCTACATAAATGAAATAAATAAACCTTCTGTTTGTTTAAAGATGTTATAAAATAAAAATGATAAAAAGAGCTAAACATTTTTATTGAACTTCAGTTCATGATGTTATTCTGTTAAAGTCAGAGTTTCCCCTCAGTCTGAGCTGCAGTGTGTGTCGTCGTCCACAGGGGGAGAAAAATTCTGTAACTGATGTCATATTTTTGTGTTCACTGACCACAGAGACACGTCTTTAAGTAGCTTTACTCCAAACATGATCTATAGCCACAAATTGATGAATTTCACTAATTATTTTTTGATTAGCATACTTAACAATTAAGCTGTGTTAAACACTTTGAAAAACAATCGGTGGATCAATGGATTTCAAATATATTCTGAATTGTATTTTTAGTCTAAAATAGAACAGTGGAAACATCCCGGTGCCACGGAACAATTTTTTTTCCAACAATAGTTTCCATTTTCTGATACTTTTCCAGAGCGGTGTGGAAAATCCACTCAGATCTAACATACAAGTCATTTATTATGCAGGAACCCTGAATAAAAATGATTCATGGATACACTGCAGTAGATCCTGCATATTTATTTAGTTACAGTAGGAAAGTAAAAGTACTCCCTTTACACAGTAACACAGTAAAATTATTGTTCTATCCTACATAGTCAACAATTAAGATCGTAGTTTGATTACCATGATGACAGAGATGGTAAAGCTACTTCTTCCAGGTATCACAGTGAATACTGTGATAAAGGAGCAGAGTAAAAGTACCTAGCTATCCAGTTACTGAACCAGTACATAAATAGAGAGGGGGAAGTTTGTCCCTGAAGACGTTGATGTTTCCAAAACAAATAAACATTGTTATCAGGACATTGAAAATAAAATATTTGTGATTATATGTTAGTTAATAACTTAGTGTCATATTATTTGTATTACATTTCATCATCATTACCTGTCTGGGAAACTGATCATGGACACCTAGAATCTGTCTCCACCCCCCTTTTCTGCCCCAGTCATATGACTGCACAGATGCCTTAAAATATAATGTATGAAGATGTTTCAGGTGTTGAAATACAGGTTCACCTGCAACACGGTGGTTAAAATAATGTTGAGTTAAGTCTCAGAGAAGAGAAAGGTTCTGACCGGAAAGATCAAGTAGCTTAGTTTTCAGAGTCTCCAGGTTCCAGAAAACCTGGAGCTGCAAGTCCAGGCTGTGACCACTAGATGGAGCACAGGAGAGCTCAGGATGTTCAGTGTGAGAGTTTTTCATCCAGACTCAGAGGTCCAGTTCTAACAGGTGGGAGGGACACAAACTGAGTTCATGAAGAAATACATAAATGAAATAAATAAACCTATTGTTTGTTCAAAGATGTTATAAAATGAAAATGATAAAAAGAGCTAAACATTTTTTATTGAACTTCAGTTCATGATGTTATTCTGTTAAAGTCAGAGTTTCCCCTCAGTCTGAGCTGCAGTGTGTGTCGTCGTCCTGCAGGGGGAGACAGAGCTCTGTAACTAATGTCATGGTGTGTTCACTGACCACAGAGACACGTCTTTAAGTAGCTTCACTCCAAACATGATCTAGAACCACAAACAGTGATTGATGAATTTCATTTTATTTCTTTGATTCGCATACTTAACATTTAAGCTGCTGTCAAACACTTTGAAAAACAAGATTCATCCATTTCTTTTAAAGATATTCTGAATTTTATGTTTTAGAAAATAGAGCAGTTGAAACATTCTTGGAAACATGAATATTTTTCTATACAATAGTTTACATTTTTCATTCTTTTCTATCTTTTCATTCTTTAAATCTAATTCCATACTTTCCCATCCTTGAGAAGGAACCCTGAGTAAAAATGCTTCATATGATACACTGCAGTAGAAATACTTAATTTAGTTACAGTAGGAAAGTAAAAGTACTCCCTGTACTTACAGCAACACAGTAAGAATACTTTATTTATTTACAGTAAAACAATAAAAATAATTCTTGATGCAGTATCAGAGTTGTTGTACTTCTTACAGGTATCACAGTTCTTCTTGTATTTAGGGGTATGGGTAAATACTTTTACTCCACAGTAAAAGTATTTAGTTAGGAGTTACCGTAGTAAATGTACTTCCTGTACTTGAGTGACAGGTTTGACTCAACACCTTTACCTGTGACTGGATCACTGATGATTGACACATTGAAGCTGTGATGTCACAGATGATGTCATGTGTGATGTCACATCCTGACAGGTTCACCTGCTGCACTTTACACTTTATTTCACTCCCACAGTCTCATCAGCTATGGAAACAGATACAGATCAGTAGTAACGCTTCAGAGTCTCCAGTCGAAAGTCTGGACTCTTCACAAGATCACGAAGCTGCTGCAGAGAAGAAGAACTCAGGCTGTTGTTGTAGCTCAGGTCCAGTTCTCTCAGGTGGGAGGGGTTGGACTTCAGAGCTGAGCCCAGAGAAGAACAGCTGATCTCTGACAAACTGCACCACTTCAATCTGAATAAAGAATGAAAGAAGAAGATGAGATGAAGAACACACAAATGAGCTGAAAGTGAAGAGTCATTGTCAGTGTGAGAGAAGAACAAGTGGAAACATGAGACAACAACTGTTTCAAACGTCCTTCATTCATGAATCAAAGTCAATGATTCAAGTTGTGAGTGAAGATCAATCAGGTTCAGTTGTGGATCAAAGATCTAAGATCTACAACAGTAACAGTCAGTGAACTGACCTCAGAGTCTCCAGTCTACAGTCTGGACTCTCCAGAAAACCACTCAGACCCTTCACTCCTGAATCCTGCAGGTTCTTGTTCCAGCTCAGGTCCAGTTCTCTCAGGTGGGAGGGGTTGGACTTCAGAGCTGAGACCAGAGAAGAACAGCTGATCTCTGACAACCTGCAGCTCCTCAATCTGAATAAAGAATAAGATGAGTGAGTTGAGGACAAAGCTCCTTGTTGACAGCCTCCTGGGATACCTGTTGACAGCGTTCAGTGTCTCATCATCTGTTCAGAGCTGAAGAAGCTTCAGAAAGAACAAGTTTAGAAAATCAAAGTCCAACAGCTGCAGCAACAGGAAGCAGGTTAAACAGTCACATGGAGAGAAAACAGCTCATTAATATTCATGAGAAGCTGCAGTGACTCCGCCTCTTCACCTGTCAGCTCCACCTGTGGCTCCATCCACACACACTCATGTTGAGCAGCCACACTGTTACCATGACAACTAACCTAAACACATGTGGAATGAAGCTCAGAGACAGAAAAACCTGAAACCAGCTTATTATGGGATGTTGTCTTTGAATGTTTCACTATAAACATGACAGAGCCTGAGGAAAGAGGCGGAGCCAGCAGCTATTGATTATAGATCAGTTATTGTCTGATACATCACATGTGTTTCTGTGGTGGAGGTGAAACATGAAGAGAAACAGAGACTGGACTAAAAACCAGTGAGGTGCAGTCAGGGCTTTGATTGATTCACTTTGGACGTTCAGATAACTTTAGTAGCAGTTGACTGTGTCAGAATGTGGTGATGTTCATGGTCTGATCAAAGCCAGGAAACAGAGCAGCTTCTGAGTTGTGTGTTAATAACAGCTGATGGATTGTGGGGAAAAGGTGTTGCACATGTTGAAGACTGTGATATGTGTGAACCATTGTGCATCAATGTGTTTGTTGTGAGGTTGGTCTGTGGTCTTGGTCTGTGAGCGCCTGCCTACCCTGTCCTACAGCCTCAGTGTGGATCAGTAGAACATCAGTCTCATGTCTGCAGCTCAGTATCAACACAACTTTACATCACATTCATCTGAGCACAGAAATAAAACAGAGTCTGACCTCAGAGTCTCCAGTCTACAGTCTGGACTCTCCAGAAAACCACTCAGACCCTTCACTCCTGAATCATGAAGGTAGTTGTGGCTCAGGTCCAGTTCTCTCAGGTGGGAGGGGTTGGACTTCAGAGCTGAGACCAGAGAAGAACAGCTGATCTCTGACAAACTGCACCACTTCAATCTGAATAAAGAATAAGATGAGTGAGTTGAGGACAAAGCTCCTTGTTGACAGCGTTCAGTGTCTCATCATCTGTTCAGAGCTGAAGAAGCTTCAGCTCCAGAGGCTGTGGACACAGTCACAGTGGCTCAGGAGAAACTGTCCACTGTCTGAAGCTGACCTCTGACCCCTCACTGACAGTGGAGTCATGTGACCAGAGGCTGCTTCACACACACTGTGGACAGGAAGTAAACTCCTTTCATGTCATGTGACCATGAGCTGAAGCTTCCTTCCTGTGGAGCCCAGTGTTGATGTTCATGAGCCTCAGTGTCTCCACAGTGGGATCATCAAACCAACACTGTTCTCTCTATCATCATCATCATCATCATCATCATCATCATCATCATCATCATCATCATCATCATCATCATCATCATCATCATCATCACCACCACTGACCTCTGAGTGACCTCTGACCCTTCACCTTCTACCAGCTGCAGTAACATGGAGTCACAATCAGTCGCTGCTTCAAACTGAACTTCACACATTTGAACTGAACTCAGACAAAAGTCTAACAGGTCCAGTCAGTGAACTCACCTCAGGGTCTCCAGTCTACAGTTTGGACTCTCCAGTCCAGCACACAGAGCCTGAGCTGATGAGTCACTCAGGATGTTGTCACTCAGGTCCAGTTGTTTCAGGTGGGAGGGGTTGGACTTCAGAGCTGAGGCCACGACTTCACAGTGACTCTCTGAGAGTCGACAACCAACAAGTCTGTGAAGAGAGAAAATATCAAATGTGTCAGAATGAAACCAGATGAAAGCTGCAGTAAAAACACAGTTGATGCATCTGATGATGTGATGAACATCTGAGCTTCAGCTCATCTTCTCTGACTGAGTTTGGCAGGAAACATTGATCCTCATCACTTTGACAGGATGGACGGGACCTGAAGCAAAGCCTGCTCACTCTATGTCATCCCTTATGTAATGTTTCCAAAGTCAAACTAAAAATAATGAGGAAAAAAAACTCTGTTTTGTGAACTATTGATCTAAACTACTGATCAATAGTTATATTGATCATGTCTGGACTCACCGAGCCTTCCTGCAGTTCCTCACAGCTGGGATCAGTCTCCGTCGTCCCTCCTGTATTGTGTTGTACTTGCTCAGGTCCAACTCGTCCAGAACCTGCTCTGACATCTGCAGCATGTAGGCCAGAGCTGAACACTGGATCACAGAGAGTTTCTTCTCCGATCTGTTCTCTGACTTGAGGAACTGTTGGATCTCCTGATGAACTGACTGGTCCTTCATCTCCGTCAGACAGTGGAAGATGTTGATGCTTCTGTCAGGAGAGATTTCATCAGTCTTCATCTTCTTCAGGTTGTTGATGGTACTCTGGATGGTTTCTGGACTGTTGTCTGTCTGACCCAGCAGACCTCCTAACAGCCTCTGGTTGGACTCCAGAGAGAGGCCATGAAGGAAGCGGACAAACAGGTCCAGGTGACCGTTTCTACTGCAGAGGGATTTCTGCATGGCTATCCACAGGAAGTCATCCAGGGTTGAATCAACGTGTTTTTCTCCCAGGAACTTCTCCAGGACCTGTGTGTTGCTGCTGGTGAAACAGTGGAACATGTAGACTGCAGCCAGAAACTCCTGAACACTCAGATGAACAAAGCAGTAGACTGTTTTCTGGAAGATCACACTCTCTCTTTTGAAGATCTCAGTACAGAGTCCTGAGTTCACCAAGGCCTCTTTGACATCCAGACCACACTGCTCCAGGTCTTCTTGGTAGAACATGATGTTTCCTTCCTGCAGCTGTTCAAACGCCAGCCTCCCCAGCTTCAGAAGAACTTCCCTGTCGGCCTCCGTCAGCTCCTGTGGACTCGTCTCATGTCCTTCATGTCCGTACTTGTTCTTCTTCCTCTTGGTCTGGACCAGCAGGAAGTGTGAGAACAGGTCCGTCGTGGTCTTGGGCAGCTCTCCTCTCTGGTCTGTGGTCAACATGTGCTCCAGAACTGTAGCACTGATCCAGCAGAAGACTGGGACTTGACACATGATGTGGAGGGTCCTGGACGTCTGGATGTGTAAGATGATTCTTCTGGACAGATCTTCATCACTGGACCTCCTCCTGAAGTACTCCTCCATCTGGGCGTCAGTGAAGCCTCGGACCTCTGTTACCCTGTCCACACATGTAGGAGGGATCTGATTGGCCGCCGCAGGTCTGGAGGTGATCCAGACCAGAGCCGAGGGAAGCAGATTCCCCTGGATGAGGTTTGTCAGCAGCACGTTGACTGATGACGTCTGTGTGACATCAGACACAACCTCCCTGTTGTTGAAGTCCAGTGACAGTCGGCTTTCATCCAGGCCGTCAAAGATGAAGAGAAGTTTACAGACAGCCAGCTGCTCTGCTGTCACCTTCTGTAATGTTGGATGGAAAACATGGAGCAGCCTGAGAAGACTCAACCGCTGATCTCTGATCAGGTTCAGCTCCCTGAACGAAAGCAGAACCAGCAGACTGACATCTTGGTTCTCCAAGCCCTCGGCCCAGTCCAGAGTGAACTTCTGCACCGAGAAGGTTTTTCCAACGCCAGCGACGCCGTTGGTCAGAACTACTCTGATGGGTCTCTGTTGGACAGGTGAGACCGTAGAGACGTCCTCTCTCTGTTGGACAGGTGAGACGTCCTCTCTCTGTTGGACAGGTGAGACCATAGAGACGTCCTCTCTCTGTTGGACGGGTAAGTCTTTAAAGATGTCGTTGCACCTGATTGGAGTGTCCTGGAGGGTCTTCTTCTTGGACGTTGTCTCCAGCTGTCTCACCTCATGTTGGGTATTAACCTCTTCACTCTGTCCCTCTGTGATGTAGAGCTCAGTGTAGATCCTGTTGAGGAGGGTTCCACTTCCTGTTCCACTTCCTGTTCCCTCAGTTCCTTCAGTCACTCGTTCACATCTACTCCTCAGACTGATGTTATGTTGATCTAAAACCTCCTGCAGACCACCATCTGCTGAGAGACAAGAGACAGAGTCAGACTGAAGACAGAGAGTCTGACAATCTGATCAGATTATTTTCATCAGCTACAGAAAAACTCCAGACAACAAAGAGAAGGTTTGAATCCTCATCTTAAATGTCAGTGCTGTGTGATGGAACAATGACTCTGGAGAAAACAACAGGTCCTGGTTTCACTAATGACCACATCAGCAGACAGATGTTCACTCTCGCCTTGTCCACAACTGCTCTGATTGGCTGTCTGCAGCTCACCTCTGGTTCTGGGTCTTTGTCCAGGATCCTTCAGGACGTCAGAGACACCACTCCTCTTCCTCCTGTCAAGACATTTCTGGATCAACAACATGTCACAGCTCCACATCTGAGCTCTGATTGGTTAACCTCCTAAAGGGGGCGGGGCTTCAGTAAGCAGGGGAGCAGAGAGAGAGAAAGTAGAGGATGACGAGTGTAGAGAGACGAGCTGAATGAAGACCTGGTCCTGAACTGGGTTTCTGTTGTTCTGTTATCTGTTGACCTTTAAAGGAATAGTTCAACATTTTGGCAAATTGGCCCATCACCATAACCCCTATAGTCATAGCAATAGATTCATTCCCTTTAATTGTCGGTGCAAGCTATTTTTAGAAAGGCGGAGCAGAGCCGTGAGCTGCTCAGAGCTACGCTACAGAGGCTCATGGGATTTCTTGGTTTCCCTCATCAAACTCATCAAATACACAATCCAACAACTCCACAACGCTCTGGTGGACAAGTTGTGACCTGCACATTCACCACGCTATGAGATAATAACACAACGTTACCACACAGAGTTGTTTTAGAGGGAAATGCAGAGACTGTTTGTTGAAAAAAGTTTTGCCTCTAACGCGTATCAGCTTTTTTTCATGAATTTCCCTCTATGCACAGCTTCTCTACTTCCTGAAATTAAGGCAGCTCCTTTGTTTCCTGTGGTACATTATTGGACAAATTGATTAATCCAGGTGTGTCTGAGTAGTCACAATGGTCAGACACACCTGGATTGATCAGTTTGTCAAATAATGTGCATAGAGCACATCTGTTACCTACAGTATAGGGCCCTGCCATCAGTGCACAGTTTGAACATGGTGTGATAGAGTTAGATGTTGTCACGACCCGGCTCTCGGCCTGACAAATACTCGGACTCGGACGGGTAAAATAATAAGATAATGATTTATTAACATAAAAAAAAGGTCTTAACGCAACCAGAATAAACAAAAGAACAAAAGAAGGAGCACGAGGCTGCAGGCGTGCAGCCCTCCTGCTGGAGCCAAGGGAGCCAGGAAGAGAACGAGAGAGACGCCACGTCCGGTTTATGACGGCTCACAGCGTCACAGCCACTCCCACACCAACCTGCAGAGCACAGCACACACAGGGACAAGGCACAGCCACAACACAGGCCCTACAGGCAATAGGCCGTCACAATGTCCATATTAAGCAAAGTAGCCTATGTCTATACAAATTATATGTATAACATGAGAAAAGACGGTATCGGATTGATATCGGTATCGGCCGATATTCTGAAGTGCAATATCGGTATCGGACATGAAAAAGTTGTATCGTTTGAGTCTCTTCAGTTCTGTGTCGTCTCGTCTGGTTTTTACTCCAAATGTGTGAAATGACTGAGAAGCTGTTGGTGGAGTTTTCCTCTTTCAGACACTGACCATGTGTTTGATCTTGGTTCTGGACTGAGTCCTCTCAGCTCTAGAACTAATGAGCTTCTCATCCAGACGCTGCTGTGGCTCTAATGAACCTGTGTTGGAGCTCTGGTCCAGTGTGAGGAGACTGAAGCAGCTCCACCTGAGCTTCACTACATGTTGTGGAGAAGCTCAGTCACAGACAGGAAACAGGAAACGCTGATCACTCCCTGTCTAGTTCCTGACTTTTCAAAATAAAAGTCTGTGTGTCTCAGCTGCTTTAATCTCCACTGTGACTTCAGTTTAAAGGCTCAGACGTGTGGATCATTAAAGTGTTGGTGCAGCAACGTTCACCCTGACTGAGGCTGATGACACAGGAACATGAGGACGCTGTGCTTCATCAGTCTGATGTTTCTGTCTCTGAGGTTTGTTGTGAACCTTCAGAGTCTGATGGATCTGGTTCCTGGTTTCTCTCTGTTTCCTTCACATGAGTCTAATGACTGAATCATCTTTAGCTCAGTTTACAGAAGAAACCGTCTCTTACCGTGACTCTGAAGGTCCAGGTCCAGGTTCAGGTCCAGGTCCAGGTCCAGGTCCAGGTCCAGGTCCAGGTCCAGGTCCAGGTCCAGGTCCAGGTCCAGGTCCCGGTCCAGGTCTGAACTCAATAGGTTTTCCCATGGACCGGTCACTCTTCATGGACAGACAGATGGATCCTGGAGACTCTGCTCTCAGTCTGTGGTTCTGACCTCTGCAAACACAAACATGTTTATTCACATCACACTGATCACTGATCAGTTCTCTGATCACAAAATCATTGTTAATGGTAAGTTTGGATGTTACCTATTAGAGTTGGGATTCAATCAGTCCACTTTAAATGTCAGTATGAACATTTGTTTCTGAGCTCTCTACACTTCAGACACTTTAGTGATAATCAGATCTTCTTGCTCGTCAGTCCGTCTCTATGTTTCAGTGAGTTATGTGAACTATGAATATTTGATTTCATCACTTCCTGAATAAAAGTTTCAGAGTGTTGATCGATGGCTGCATCTGATCCATATCTACCACTGTCTCTGACATGACAGCAATAAGGTTCACAGTGTTGAACAAACTGAATAATTACGTTCAGGAGAGACGGTCCTAGTTCTCAGGGTTTATCACAGCAGCTTTCTGATATTCGGTAATGACTAAAGCTTTGCTCTGTCCTGCTCTTCCTCCACACCGTCTGTCTTTATCTGGACTCCACTGATTCCTCCTGAAGAAGCTTTTCTTTAGAAACACAGCAGTACAGAGACGTAGAGTTACATTTGCAAGGAGGTTCAGTGGTTCCCTCCAACAGCTGCTCACTATAAAACCATGTCCTCTCTGTCCAACACAGACCTTTAATCAGAGACGTCTGGACATCACTGTCAGCTTCATCAGCTGATAAGAAGTTCTGTCTCTACAGGAAGTGACCTCAACTGCAACAGTTCAATCAGTTCACAGCTTGGTAACAGGACTCTTACTTTGGGTCTGATGGTCCAGGTCCAGGTCCAGGTCCAGGTCCAGGTCCAGGTTCAGGACTGAATTCTGGACGATGTCCAATGGACTGGTCACTCCTCACAGACCAGCTGGGGGGTCCAGGTCCAGGTTCAGGACTGAATTCTGGACGATGTCCAATGGACCGGTCACTCCTCACAGACCAGCAACTGGGCCCAGGTCCAGGTTCAGGATTGAATTCTGGACGATGTCCAATGGACCGGTCACTCCTCACAGACCAGCTGGGGGGTCCAGGTCCAGGTTCAGGACTGAATTCTGGACGATGTCCAATGGACCGGTCACTCCTCACAGACCAGCAACTGGGTCCAGGTCCAGGTTCAGGATTGAATTCTGGACGATGTCCAATGGACCGGTCACTCCTCACAGACCAGCTGGGGGGTCCAGGTCCAGGTTCAGGACTGAATTCTGGACGATGTCCAATGGACCGGTCACTCCTCACAGACCAGCAACTGGGTCCAGGTCCAGGTTCAGGATTGAATTCTGGACGATGTCCAATGGACCGGTCACTCCTCACAGACCAGCTGGGGGGTCCAGGTCCAGGTTCAGGACTGAATTCTGGACGATGTCCAATGGACCGGTCACTCCTCACAGACCAGCAGGGGGGTCCAGGTCCAGTTCCAGGTCCAGGTCCAGGTCCAGGTCCTGATCTGATCCACCAAGGTTCTCCTTTGGACCAGTCACTCTTCATGGACAGACAGATGGATCCTGGAGACTCTGTTCTCAGTCTGTGGTTCTGACCTCTGCAAACACAAACAAGCATGTATGTCACATCACATTGATCAGTGATCAGTTCTCTGATCACAGGTGCATTGTCTCCAGTCTCCAGTGATGTCAGCGTCCTGCACCACACACTGTAGTGAAGGATGGATTGTCAGAATTACATTTTTAACATCAAACACATACAATACAGCAGACACGTGCAGTGTGCGCACATAGTGACACTGTAAGCACAACATCACAACAGACCAACACATGAAACCACCTCCTGTGTAGCCTCCATGTGTGTGGAGCCCAAAGCCACACACTGTCTCCATTTTTAAACCCTGCACACAGGTCTGTATCTAGTTTCTTACCGTGACTCTGAAGGTCCAGGTTCAGGTCCAGGTCCAGGTCCAGGTCCAGGTCCAGGTCCAGGTCCAGGACTGAAGACTGGAGGTTTTCCTTTGGACCGGTCACGCTCCCAAGACTTTGATCTGTCCTCCTGTTCCTCCACATTATCACTCATCTTCAGGACTTCAGTCAGTCTGAGAGGGAAACCAGTAACACACACACACACACACACACACACACACACACACACACACACACACACACACACACACACACACACACACACACACACACACACACACACACACACACACACACACACACAATCAAGACACACCCAAATCCACCGAGGACAGACTATAATCACTTCCTTGTTTGATCCAGTCATTGACCTCCACCACTCATAGACTTTGACCATAGATATAAACATGTAGAAGCCTCTGATGCTGCCATCGAAGATTCATTGTAGGTTCAGACCAGCGCTCTTAGTGACGCCTGCAGCTTGTGCAGAACGCTGCTGCTCGTCTTTTGAAGGACACAGAGAAACAGGAGCACATAACCCCATTTCTGGCCTCTCTGCACTGGCTTCCTGTCCGGTTTGGATGGTACGGCCCCTCCTGTGTACTTAGCAGAACTCATACATGTTTACAGACCAATCAGAGGGCTGAGGTCTGCAAATGAAATAAATCTGGATGTTACTCAAAGCAGGCTGACAACTAGAGGCGATGGAGCGTTGGCAGTGGTTGAACCAAAGCTGTGAAACAGTTTACCACATCATATCTGGTCGTCAGAGATTTTTAAGTCCTCTCTCAAAACCCCATTTTTTCCTCCCAGGCTTTCAGACCAGTGTGAAAGTTGTTTGGTTTGCTGAATGTATGTGTCACTGTCATTGTCATTACCTGAATGATCTTTTGGAATGTACCATTGTATTTTGCTGTTATTCATTTTATGTAAAGCACCTTGGTTAACCTAGGTTGTCTATAAGGTGCTCTATAAATAAATGCGACCTTGAGCTTGACCTTGAGGGTGAAGCCGTGTCTACTTACTGCATTAGTCAACAGAGGCAGAGGTCGATCAACCTTTAAAATCACCATCACTCACTGAATATTCAACCGATTCTCAAGCCGTTTGGTTTATTATAAATGTCAGAGATTCATGATATAACATAGATTGATATTTTTTATATGACGTATGTACGGACTACGTCTGACTCTTCTTCCCTCCACAGTCCACACAGACAAACTGACACAACAACAATAATAGCAATAATAATAATAATAATAATAATAATAATAATAATAATAATGTTGTGTCGACACTCACTCGTCTCAGACTTCAGTTTCTCTCCTTCTGCTCCGTTCACTCTAAAATGGCGTCTGAACACCTTTACCTTTACCTCCTCCCTCTGCAGTTACAATCATTTATTGTTCAGTTTAAAGTTTATCTCATGGACTTTAAACTGAACAATAAACTATAATGAGGAAGTAACTTTATCCAGTAGAGTGGCGCCACCTGCTGGGTAACTCCTGGTATTACACCTGTATGGACAGGTGAACTCTGACACCATGAATAAACAGTGAGCTGAGATCCAGCTGCTGCTCCACTACAAGTTACAGCTCAGTCTGTTCTCTGTCTTATTCATCACACATGTTGTTAGCAACTATTTTGTGTCTCAGTGTTGTAACTTAACTCGCCCCGGTCTGGCAACACGACCATATATGGAAAACACAACCACAACTAAATGTAAGTCCACACAGAAACCAGGAGGATACAAGGAGAATCATGAACTCCTTATAGAAATGCACTCATTGACATAATGTGTTCCCTAGCTCCTTATCCTAACCTTAACCATTACTCTAAACCTAATTTAAACCTAATTATAACCTAAAGTCTTAACTCTCAAACAGCCCTTGGAAAAAGTGAGGACCGGCCAAAATGTCCTCACTTCCAAAAATGTCCTCACTTTGTTGGTTAAAAACTGTCAACGGTCCTCACAATGTAGTAAATACAAGAACACACACACACACACACACACACACACACACACACACACACACACACACACACACACACACACACACACACACACACACACACACACACACACACACACACATCATGTGTGTGTGTGTGTGTGTGTGTGTAAATTATCATGTGTAACAACTGGGCGTGTCACTGGTGGCCAATCACATTATCAGCATTATTTTAATCCCTCTCTCTGATTGGTTCAGGACGGCTACTTGTCTACAGTTGATCAGATGTGTTCAGAGGAAGAGGAGGAGGAGTTTCTAATCTTGAAATAAAGCTTGACAGTGGTGCTGGTCCTGGTTCTGGTTCTGGTTCTGGTTCTGGTTCTGGTCCTGGTTCTGGTTCTGGATCTGTGTCTGGTCTGGTTCTGGTCCTGGTCCTGGATGAAAGGTCTGGGGTCGACTGATGCCACACTCATGTTTAAGGGTTTAGTGGCTGCTCGGCTAAAGGTGCAGTTCACGTATTCCAGACGGTCTCTGAGACCTGGTGGAGTTAGTGTCTGTGGGGGGGGGGGGGGGGTGAGTTCTGTAGTCGACCAGTCTCTGCTCCTCAGTCTCTGAAACACTGGATGTTTGTTCATGTTGCTGCTGTTGATCTGTATGTGGCTGCTTTGATGGAAGTGAAGTATTTGACGTCAAGGTCAAAGGTCGCTCTTCTCTCCCCCACCTCTCTTTTCCTCCCTCCCTCCCCCTCTCTCTCTTTCTCCTCTTCCCTCCTCCCCTGTCTCTCCTTTCTCTTTCTCTTCCTCCCTCCCTCTAAGTCTCTCCCTGTCTCCCCCTTCTCTCTCTCTCTCTCCTCCCCCACTTCCTCTATCCTCTCCTTCTTTCTCTCTCCCCCTCCCTCCTCCCTCTTCTCTCTCTTCTCCCCCTCCTCTCCTTATTTCTATCTGCCCCTCCCTCCCTCCCCCTCTCTTCCCTCTCCCCCTCTATCTTCCTCCCTACCTCTAAGTCTCTTCCTGTCTCCCCCTCTGTTTCCCACCTTCTCTCACTCCTCCCTCCGTCTGAATCTCTCTCTCCTCTTTCTTGTTTGTAACTCATTAACAGCTTCACATGTGAACGACACTAATAACCGTTAAACATCAATTATCTAGATGTAATAACTCTTAGATCAGATCGACGCAGTGAAGTCAGTGATGTGTAAAAAGCTGCTATAACTCTGATCAACCACCAGGTGTCGCTGTGTTCACATGTTTGAAGCTTCATCAGGTTTTGTGAATGAGTTTGTCTCCTGCTTTAATAACTCATGACTCTTCAGGCTGCGTTCAAGGACACTGGTTTTTCTCAGACTCCAGTGAAGTGGATCTTCTCCTCCGTCTGTTTCAGTGCATGTTGAGGACGACTCACGTCATGTTTAGGTGAGTCAGGTGATCTGACGCTGCTTTCCTCCTGACGTCGGATCAGACCGAGGCTTCGTGTGTGTGTGTGAGGAAGATGAGGAAGAGGAGAAAGGGGAGGAGGAGGGAGTGGAAGTCTTAGAAATAAAATACAACCAAACGACTGGACACATACCTTAAAAATACAATGTATTTAGATGTTTCAGGTGTTAAAATACACTTTTAAACGCAACACGGTGGTTAAAATAATGTAAAGTTAAGTTTTTATGCATCTGTGAACGAGGAAGAGAAAGGTTCCGACCGGAAACTTCACGAAGAGAATAATAATAAACAGTGACATCATTTCCGTGTCACGTGTAAATTAAACTAAAACTGACAGTTCTTACGTTCATTCATAATCTCTTTTTCGACAACACATTCACTGTAAAACCATGAAAAAATATTGTAACATATCATGTTATTGTAATTTGCGAAAAATAAACACTTTCATTTTGAACTGAACCTGAAACCTAAATAATAGGCTGTTTATCTTTTCGTGATGTTGTTGTTTTAGCTGCTGATGTTTTATGACTAGGATACATGCTGAGTATTGAAAGAGCAAATATTGAAAAAAAAAAGACAAAAAACGTACAGGAAAGGTATTTTATCTATGTGACAGTTAAGATATAAAATAAACAGTTTAATTAATAATAAGATTGAGAGCGAAATGAAGAAATTCATTATGAAACATGTATTTTGGTCTTTTGCTGTGTTTTGTTGTGCACGACAAGTATAGACTTATTTAGTTTTTTTCGGAACAATTTCTCATGTCAGGGCTTCATTACAGACGAGCAGTATGGAGGTATTTGTATTTGTTTGTAGTTATGAAGACAGACTTACAAACACTTCAGATGAAATTGAGCAGAAAACAATGAAAGGACGAAACACAGGAACTCCATAAAGAGACATAATGTAATGGAGGGACATGGAGAGTTTTATACGTTAGTAAAATCTGAAAATCAACCTTGACACCAAAGGAAATCACAAGTATGTGCTTTGTTTTCGTTACACAGGTTCCAGAAAAACTGGAGCTGCAGTCCAGGCTGTCGACCACTAGATGGAGCACAGGAGAGCTGAGGCCGATCAGTGTGAGAGCAGTTTTTCATCCAGAGGAACCACAGTAACACAAACTGAGTTCATGAAGACATAAATAAATGAAATAAATAAACCTGTTGTATGTTCACAGATGTTAATGACACACTGACAAAGTCTTGCAAATAAAAATGATGAAAAGAGCTTTTTTTGAACTTCAGTTTATGATGTTATTCTCTTACAGTTTTTCTCGATTGCTAAGACACATTTCTTGAAAGCTGCTCTCTTTTTCTCTCAACTGTGAACACGAACCCCAATTTTCTTCTTGCAAAACCAAACTTTCACCTCAAAACAGTTCAATCTGTGCCCAAAACTGAACTTTGTTGTCAAATCGCGACGTGCCCCGAGTCGATCAAAATTAAAAACACTACTGAGCAACAGTCACTAAACACTACCTAGAAAAATAGAAAACACAACGCTCAGGACATGAAGGTGTGGAAATAAATGTTTATTGTTCACTACAGGCTAAATGCATGTTGCAAAACAAAACACCTGTGCATTTAGCACTTCTCTCCTTCCCTTTCTTTCACCCCCCCCACATCCATTTCATCCCATTTTCCTCCCTTCTTTTTTCTTCCCAGTTCATCCCTCCCTCCCTAATCCTCTCTTCCTTCACCCCGTCGCCTTTCATCTTCTTCTCTTGAAAAACAAAAAACCTGTGCATTCAGCACAGAATAAATGTGTCTTAGCAATCGAGAAAAACTGTAAAAAAAAAAAAAAAAAAAAAGTACAAAAAGTAGAAATCCTGTGCATTTTGTACATACTGTACACGTATCACTTGTACTGTACAGTACAAAAGTATTGTGCATTTAGCACTTGTATACTGTAATCCTACATAAAAAATAAAGTACAAAAATCTACAAATGAGAAGTGCATACAGTAACTCAGCCACAGTATTACAGTATTTCTCCGTACTGGATCGGGCTACAGGACTTCATCCTGACCTGTACTGGTTTATGTTCCCTCACATCATTGGACACAAGTGTTATGAGTTTTGAGTTGTTGTGTTCAACTGGTCAATCATATATAAGCCAGTACAGGATGAAGTCCTGTAGCTTCACTCCAAACATGATCTATAACCACAAACAGTGACTGATGAATTTCATTTTATTTCTTTGATTCGCATATTTTACATTTAAGCTGCTGTCAAACACTTTGAAAAATATGATTCATCCATTTCTTTGAAAGATATTCTGAATTTTATGTTTTAGAAAATAGAGAAATGGAAACATAAATATTTTTCCATACAATAGTTTACATTTTTCATTCTTTTCTATCTTTTCATTCTTTAAATCTAATTCCATACTTTCCCATCCTTGAGAAGGAACCCTGAGTAAAAATGCTTCATATGACACACTGCAGTAGAAATACATTATTTAGTTACAGTAGGAAAGTAAAAGCACTCCCTGTACTTACAGCAACACAGTAAGAATACTTTATTTATTTACAGTAAAACAATAAAAAATAGCTCTTGATGCAGTATCAGAGTAAAAGTACTTCTTACAAGGTATCACAGTGGATACTTCTTGTATTTATAGTATCAGGGTAAATACTTTTACTCCACAGTAAAAGTATTTAGTTAGGAGTTACTGTAGTAAAAGTACTTCCTGTACTTGAGTGACAGGTTTGACTCAACACCTTTACCTGTGACTGGATCACTGATGATTGACACATTGAAGCTGCTGCAGCGTTTTCTGAGTCTGTGATGTCAAAGATGATGTCATGTGTGATGTCACATCCTGACAGATTCACCTGCTGCACTTTACACTTTATTTCACTCCCACAGTCTCATCAGCTGTGGAAACAGATACAGATCAGACTCAGGCTTCAGAGTCTCCAGTCGAAAGTCTGGACTCTTCACAAGATCACGAAGCTGCTGCAGAGCTGGAGAAGGACTCAGGTAGTTCCAGCTCAGGTCCAGTTCTCTCAGGTGGGAGGGGTTGGACTTCACAGCTGAGACCAGAGAAGAACAGCTGATCTCTGACAAACTGCAGTGCCCCAATCTGAACAAAGAATAAAAGAAGAAGAAGACACACACACACAGCTGATCAGATCATTGATTATTGATCAGAGTGAAATGAGCTGAAAGTGAAGAGTCATTGTCAGTGTGAGAGAAGAACAAGTGGAAACATGAGACAACAACTGTTTCAAACGTCCTTCATTCATGAATCAAAGTCCAACAGCTGCAGCAACAGGAAGCAGGTTAAACAGTCACATGGAGAGAAAACAGCTCATTAATATTCATGAGAAGCTGCAGTGACTCCGCCTCTTCACCTGTCAGCTCCACCTGTGGCTCCATCCACACAAACTCATGTTGAGCAGCACATCGTTACCATGACAACTAACGTGTAGAAACACATGGTGAATGAAGCTCAGAGACAGAAAAACCTGAAACCAGCTTATTATGGGATGTTGTCTTTGGATGTTTCACTATAAACATGATGTCACAGGGTGACTACACCCAGGTCGACCAGTGGGAAGGGGGCGCTGTTTGTTTTCTCTTTGCAGAGTTTGGCGCGACCCAGCACTGCCCCGGAAGCCACCTGGAATCAGGAAACAAAAGAGAAGCCACACCTGGGACACAGCAGACGGGAGAAAGCGAGAGACGGAGCCCCAGAAGAGACCTCATTTACTTAGTTATTATTCTTTATTCTTTACTTTCCCTTAATTTACCACCCGTTACAATTTGGCGTTGTTGGCAGGATCTCTTCTGGGTTGAGTAGCTGGCCCATCCAACATGCAAGGTGGAGCACAGGCCGCAGGGCCTCTCATGATGATGCCATTTTTTATGGGGGGGCCCTGGTTACAAAAGTTTAATGGTGAAGGCTCAGAAATTAAATTAGGAGAATGGAAACAACAAGTGACCACTATGATAAATTTGCAGCCCATTAGTGACTCACAAAAAGCAGACTTTGTATTGGGCTTGCTAGATGGAGAAGCAAAAAGAGAAATCCTGACTCTAGAGAAGGCCTGTAGAGACACACCACAGACAATATTCGATGTGTTGACTGCATTGTATGGTGATAATGTTCATGTCTCCACCCTCCGCACACAATTTTTTAACTGTAGGCAAGGACCTCAACAGACTCTGAGATCGTTTTCCCTATGTCTGAGAGAGCTTTTCTCCAGACTGAAACAGAGAGAGGATGTTGCCCTTGGTGAAGGAGATATCCTGCTGCGGGATCAGTTTATTATGGGGTTGAGAGAAGGCCCCATTCGACAAGAGCTACGCCGTCAAGTGAGGAATAAGCCGAGACTCTCTTTCGACGAAGTAAAGATGGAGGCGATGGCACTGGAGGAGGAACGGGATGAACAATGGCTGCCGACCACCTGCTTAGCAGTGCACAAACAGGCACCCCACGCCGCATCCCCTGCCATGGACTGGAAGAAAGAGCTGCGTAATGAGATCCTCCAAGAGGTAAAAGAACACGTGTCAGAGATGACAAAGACAATTTTGGCAGAACTCAAAGACAATGTCAAACCAACCACACATACACCACCACTTCCACTCTCTGACACACACATACACAATCCTAATCATAATGGGTATAGAGCTAGAGCTGGCCCTTCAAAGAATAGATGGGACTCCCAAGGGCGCCCGATTTGTAACCACTGTAATGAACCTGGGCATTTTAGTCGCAATTGCTCATCTAGACCCACTTCTCGGGGTTTTTAGCTTCTCCGGCCACCGTGGGTCAGGTATCCGGATCCCCCAAAGCTGACCCTCCCAATCATAATGTTAAAATCTCGGGAATCTGCCCCCAAGTGACTGTTGAAGTAGATGATGTAGATGTACAATGTTTAGTTGATACAGGGTCCCAAGTCACTCTCTTTAGTGAGAGCTTGTGTGATAAGCTCTTTAAAGGTAAAGAACAGAGAGGTGCGTTATCCTGGCTAAAACTCAGGGCAGCAAATGGATTGAGCATTCCCTACACTGGTTATATTGTTGCAGATTTTCAGGTTGGGGGAGTCCAAGTCCCAGCCCGCGGTGTAGTCGTGGTTCGAGATGCCTTCATTGGTGACAAAAAGGCCATTCTAGGCATGAATGTGATAAGCGACTGTTGGGAAGAACTTTTTAACAGACAACACCCAAACTCACACCAAACTAATCGCACCTCTTTAGAGAAAAGTTGGAACGAGATTTTTGTTGATTGTCAATGTGTCCAAGCCGCCTCGACCAGAGAAAATTGGCAGAGTACAGCTCGATTAGCCTATCGCTCTCACATAACAATCCCTGCACAAAGTGAAGTGATGTTGTGGGCAAAAGTGCCATCCCATCCCTATAGACAGCAGTGTGCATTAGTAGAACCCTTAGAGGGAGCAGAGGGCGTTGAGGTAGCAAGGACTTTAGTTACTCTAAAGAAAGGTAGGTTCCCTATCAGAGTGAGAAACATCAACCCCTTTCCCACAGTCCTACACAAATTTCAGAAAGTGGCCAATGTCTGCTCTGTACACCCGGAACAGGTTAGGACAGATACAGAAGTATCCCTTATTGAAGTGTGTCCGGGGATTGTTGAAGTTAACCTTGTAAATGTTGAGGATGAGATCACGCAAGCTAAGGGCGAAAATACAGAGTCCCCATCTCTTAAAAGTGACTGTTTAACTGGGGAACAGCAACTACAGCTGGATCAGCTAATCCAAAAGTGGGACCATGTTTTTTCTAAGCATGAGGAAGACTATGGCCGCACTAATGTAGTGAAGCATAGGATCCCCACAGGTAATGCAGAACCTATTAAAGAGAGGTATAGGCCTATACCACCTACACTTTACAAAGAGATTCGTGGGTTGCTACAAAACATGCTCTCAGCAGGTGTGGTGCGAGAGAGTAGTAGTCCCTGGGCTGCACCAATAGTCTTAGTGCAGAAGAAATGTGGAGCATGGCGTTTCTGTTTAGACTACCGCAAACTCAACAACGTAACACACAAAGATGCCTTTCCCCTCCCCCGCATTGAAGACTCTCTTACCAGCCTCACACAAGCTGAGTGGTACTCAACTCTTGATTTAGCCAGTGGCTATTGGCAAGTCGAAGTTGAAGATGATGACAGAGAGAAAACGGCATTCACCACCCCTTTTGGGCTTTTTGAGTTTGAGAGAATGCCATTTGGACTTTGTAATGCCCCCGCTACTTTCCAAAGACTCATGCAACGCTGCCTAGGTGATCACTTGACTGAATCTGCACTTGTGTATTTGGATGATGTAATTGTGTATTCTAAAGACTTTCCAGCTCACCTGAAACATCTAGAGGAGGTCTTCAAAGCCCTCAGTCGCTACGGCCTCAAGCTCCGCCCCAGCAAGTGTCAACTGTTCCAAAAAGAAGTGAAGTTCCTGGGCCACCAAGTTTGCAGCCAAGGAGTTGCGCCTGACCCAGAAAAGACAGCAGCAGTCCAGAACTGGGCCACCCCTACCACCATCAAACAGGTGAGATCATTCTTGGGGTTTGTTGGCTATTACAGACGTTTTATTAAAGATTTCTCAAAGATTGCCAAACCGCTAAATGAACTGTTGAGGGGAACAGGCCGGGGCAGAGGGCGACAATCCCACTCAATTCATTGGACTGAGGAATGTGAAATGGCTTTCAAACAGCTAAAACAAGAACTCCTACAAGCCCCCATCTTGGCTTATGCAGACTACACACAGCCATTTATCCTCTACACAGATGCCAGCAACCTTGGGTTGGGTGCTGTGTTAGCACAGGAACAAGAAGGGATGGAAAAAGTCATTGCATATGCCAGTCGAAGCCTCCATCCAACAGAGCGTAACGATGCGAACTATAGCTCTTTCAAACTTGAGTTGTTGGCATTGAAGTGGGCAATGGGGGAAAAATTTAAAGATTACTTGTGGGGTGCTAAAGTGACTGTTGTGACAGATAATAACCCACTAGTACATCTACAGACGGCAAAATTGGGAGCTGTAGAACAAAGGTGGGTCGCTCAGCTTGCCAATTTTGACTACACTATTAAACATCGACCTGGGAGGGATCATACTAACGCTGATGCCTTGTCTAGACTCTCCACTGCCCCGACAGGCCTAACGGAAGCTCATAATGGGCGTGAAGAGAACCTACAAGTGACAGTTGTACAAGCCCCAAGCAGAGAGGACGACTGCTTTACAAGCTGGGGGTGGGATCCTGATCGCTGTAGGACAGCACAAAAAGACGATCCCACTCTCCGTCAGATTGGTGGCTATCTGGAACAGGGTGAGTTACCCACTGCAGCACAAAGACTGTTACTCACACAACCTGTAAAGAAACTATTAAGCCAGTGGAAGCGCTTGGCGCTGTTTGAAGGAGTTGTGTGTAGGAGGATATATGATCCATCCACTCTTGAGACTTTGAAACAGGTGCTGGTGCCAGAGTCCAAGATCCAGACCCTACTGGACACATGCCACAAACAAGCAGGACACCCAGGAACAGAACGGATGCTGTCACTACTGCGGAGGAACTTCTATTGGCCCCAGATGGAACAGGTTGTACAAACTTACACACAAAACTGTCCCCGCTGCACCCTTCACAAAGCGAGAGCCAATGTTAGAGCCCCCCTCGTCCCTCTAACCCCAAAGGCACCCATGCATATTGTTGCCATGGACTTCCTTACGCTCAGCCGTCCCACTGATAGATATCAGAACATTCTTGTTGTTACTGATTTATTCACCAAGTACGCATGGGCAATTCCAACCGCTGATCAGACTGCCCTGACTACAGCCCGTGCTTTGTGGACACACGTGATACAGCCCTTTGGCTGTCCTGAGACTTTCCATTCAGACCAAGGCCCTAACTTTGAGTCCAAATTGGTAAAAGAGTTATGTCGAGTGTATGGCTGCCACAAAACCCACACAACCCCCTACCACCCTCAGGGAAACGGGGCTTGCGAGCGCTTTAATCAGACACTCTTATCGTTGTTGGGGACCCTACAAACTGAACAACACAATGACTGGGTGGTGTACTTGCCAGGTCTGATCCAATCTTACAACAACACCATCCATAGCTCCACCAACTACGCCCCCTCTTTCCTCATGTTTGGCCGTCACTTCAGAACCCCGATTGACATGATAACAGGAGCACCGGCCCCAACTAGCAAGGTCACCACAGCAGAATGGGTGGAAAGGCATCACACACAGCTTCAATATGCCTACAACAAGGTCACAAACCACCTTCACAAGGCAGCTGAAAAGAACAAGAGACTTTATGATAGGACTGCTCAAGAGGCCCCATTGCTCCCAGGAGAGCGTGTCTTGGTCTTAGACCAGAGGAGACAAGGAAAAGGAAAATTGAGTGACAGATGGGAAAACCAACCCCATGTTGTAGTGACACGACCCTACCCCGACCGCCCAGTCTACACACTACGTCCCGAAGGCAAAGCTGGCCCAGAACGTGTCCTCCACCGTAACAGCCTGCGCCCTTGCCTTCCTGCCTTAGTTCCAAGAACAGAGGAAAATGCAGGACCTAGGACCCCCGGGTCCCATGACGACAGACCAGTTTGGGGATTTGCAGTTCCCCTCCATCTACATCCTGACGATGCTGCCCAAGAAGCAGAGAGACCCCCATTGAGACGGTCTCAGAGAGAACATAGACGCATGCCCGTAAGGTACCAAAATTGAGTCGTTCTAGGGGACTAGAACTGTTTGAGATGGGGGGAGTGTCACAGGGTGACTACACCCAGGTCGACCAGTGGGAAGGGGGCGCTGTTTGTTTTCTCTTTGCAGAGTTTGGCGCGACCCAGCACTGCCCCGGAAGCCACCTGGAATCAGGAAACAAAAGAGAAGCCACACCTGGGACACAGCAGACGGGAGAAAGCGAGAGACGGAGCACGGCACGGAGCGCGGCACGACCCGAAGCAGAAAGGGGAACGAGATCCAGCCTACGGCCGGAGAATCACCGCGGCGACGGAGCGTGCCACAGACGGCGCTGGTCGACTGCAGGAGAAGGGGAGACGCACCGCGGGAAATGTGGAGGGGTAGAGGCGAGCTTCACCCCTCCTCCGAGTTAAGTACCGCTTTTATTTCACTCCCCTGAGCATCAATCGTCATACAGAAGAGTAGAAGAGAAACCCTTTGCTTTTGTTTATTGTTTTTGGTTTGCACTTTATTTTGCTTGCAGTTTGATTTCATTATTTTGCGTTTGGACATTGACTATTAGTTTGAAGGGGTTTCTCGAGCACTCAGTGTATTGATTGATTATTCTTTGTTGGAGGTGACGCCGGGACCCGCGCACGTATCGAGAGGAAGAGAGGACTCCGCTCTGCTACCATCAACTCCACAACGTCTCCATGCAATGGACTCCCTTTTTATTGAACTCTGCATCATGTCAGCCTATCACCATTTTTAATAAACACTTTGTATTGTAAACACCTGCTTGTGGTTTGTGGCTAGTGGCTCCCCAGAAGAGACCTCATTTACTTAGTTATTATTCTTTATTCTTTACTTTCCCTTAATTTACCACCCGTTACAATGACAGAGCCTCAGAAAAGAGGCGGAGCCAGCAGCTATTGATTATAGATCAGTTATTGTCTGATACATCACATGTGTTTCTGTGGTGGAGGTGAAACATGAAGAGAAACAGAGACTGGACTAAAAACCAGTGAGGTGCAGTTAGGGCTTTGATTGATTCACTTTGGACGTTCAGATAACTTTAGTAGCAGTTGACTGTGTCAGAATGTGGTGATGTTCATGGTCTGATCAAAGCCAGGAAACAGAGCAGCTTCTGAGTTGTGTGTTAATAACAGCTGATGTCAGGACGGCAGGGATTGTGGGGAAAAGGTGTTGCACATGTTGAAGACTGTGATCTGTGTGAACCATTGTGCATCAATGTGTTTGTTGTGAGGTTGTTGTGTGATGATCTGTCTGAGGTGCTGACCCCCCCACAGCCCTGGTCTTGGTCTGTGAGCGCCTGCCTACCCTGTACTACAGCCGCAGTGTGGATCAGTAGAACATCAGCCTCATGTCTGCAGCTCAGTATCAACACAACTTTACATCACATTCATCTGAGCACAGAAATAAAACAGAGTCTGACCTCAGAGTCTCCAGTCTACAGTCTGGACTCTCCAGAAAACCACTCAGCTCCACTCCTGAATCCTGAAGGTTGTTGTGGCTCAGGTCCAGTTCTCTCAGGTGGGAGGGGTTGGACTTCAGAGCTGAGACCAGAGAATAACAGCTGATCTCTGACAACCAGCAGCTCCTCAATCTGAATAAAGAATAAAAGAAGAAGATGCAGTAATCAGATCATTGATTATTGATCAGAGTGAAATGAGCTGAAAGTGAAGAGTCATTGTCAGTGTGAGAGAAGAACAAGTGGAAACATGAGACAACAACTGTTTCAAACATCCTTCATTCATGAATCAAAGTCAATGATTCAAGTTGTGAGTGAAGATCAATCAGGCTCAGTTGTGGATCAAAGATCTAAGATCTACAACAGTAACAGTCAGTGAACTGACCTCAGAGTCTCCAGTCTACAGTCTGGACTCTCCAGAAAACCACTCAGACCCTTCACTCCTGAATCCTGCAGCTCGTTTCCACTCAGGTCCAGTTCTCTCAGGTGGGAGGGGTTGGACTTCAGAGCTGAGCCCAGAGAAGAACAGCTGATCTCTGACAACCTGCAGCCCCTCAATCTGAATAAAGAATAAAAGAAGAAGATGAAATGATTGATGATTGATCAGATGTGTCCTGATCAATGATCAGTGTGTCAATGAGTAGAGGGACTTTGTCCTTGTGTTGTTGTGGATCATCATCATGTGTCCTTCTACACACATCATCCACATGTCAGCACAGATTCATCAGCTGCTGCTGACCTCAGATCAGTCTGTCAATATACAATCAATATCTGATCAATACCTGTTGGACTAAACACTGACTACAACACACACACACACACACACACACACACACGCACACACACACGCACACACACACGCACACACACACGCACACACACACGCACACACACACGCACACACACACACACACACACACACACACACACACACACACACACACACACACACACACACACACACACACACACACACACACACTCAGTACCTTCTCTGGCTTCTCTGCAGTGGCAGCATCATCATCATCATCATCATCATCATCATCATCATCATCATCATCATCATCATCATCATCACCACTGACCTCTGAGTGACCTCTGACCCTTCACCTTCTACCAGCTGCAGTAACATGGAGTCACAATCAGTCGCTGCTTCAAACTGAACTTCACACATTTGAACTGAACACAGACAAAAGTCCAACAGGTCCAGTCAGTGAACTCACCTCAGAGTCTCCAGTCTACAGTTTGGACTCTCCAGTCCAGCACACAGAGCCTGAGCTGATGAGTCACTCAGCTTGTTTTCACTCAGGTCCAGTTGTTTCAGGTGGGAGGGGTTGGACTTCAGAGCTGAGGCCACGACTTCACAGTGACTCTCTGAGAGTTTACAACCAACAAGTCTGTGAAGAGAGAAAATATCAAATGAACAAGTTGGAGAATCCTCGCGCTTCAGCTTGGGGACGAACTGCAAATATCAAATGTGTCAGAATGAAACCAGATGAAAGCTGCAGTAAAAACACAGTTGATGCATCCGATGATGTGATGAACATCTGAGCTTCAGCTCATCTTCTCTGACTGAGTTTGACAGGAGGCAATGATCAATAGTGATCAATGAGGAGCATTGATGCTGATCTACCACTGATGTTCTGCTGCTTCTCGTCACTGTTATTGATGAATTATACAACAAGTATAACTGGTCAACAAGAAATTGGACTAAACACTGACTACAACTCACACACACACACACACACACACACACACACACACACACACACACACACACACACACACACACACACACACACACACACACACACACACACACACACACACACACACACACACAGCTGCAGTGATCAGATCATTGATTATTGATCAGAGTGAAATGAGCTGAAAGTGAAGAGTCATTGTCAGTGTGAGAGAAGAACAAGTGGAAACATGAGACAACAACTGTTTCAAACGTCCTTCATTCATGAATCAAAGTCAATGATTCAAGTTGTGAGTGAAGATCAATCAGGTTCAGTTGTGGATCAAAGATCTAAGATCTACAACAGTAACAGTCAGTGAACTGACCTCAGAGTCTCCAGTCTACAGTCTGGACTCTCCAGAAAACCACTCAGAACCTTCACTCCTGAATCCTGCAGGTTGTCGTTGTTGGTCAGGTCCAGTTCTCTCAGGTGGGAGGGGTTGGACTTCAGAGCTGAGACCAGAGAAGAACAGCTGATCTCTGACATCCTGCACCACTCCAATCTGAATAAAGAATAAGATGAGTGAGTTGAGGACAAAGCTCCTTGTTGACAGCGTTCAGTGTCTCATCATCTGTTCAGAGCTGAAGAAGCTTCAGGTCCAGAGGCTGTGGACACAGTCACAGTGGCTCAGGAGAAACTGTCCACTGTCTGAAGCTGACCTCTGACCCCTCACTGACAGTGGAGTCATGTGACCAGAGGCTGCTTCACACACACTGTGGACAGGAGGTAAACTCCTTTCATGTCATGTGACCATGAGCTGAAGCTCCCTTCCTGTGGAGCCCAGTGTTGATGTTCATGAGCCTCAGTGTCTCCACAGTGGGATCATCAAACCAACACTGTTCTCTGAGCTACAGGACTTTAACCTGACCTCTCACACTGGGAAGCTGCTTTGACCTTTGACCCTGAACCAAGACAAGAGGGAAAACTCTGATCTACATCACATCTACTCAGCTTCAGCTACAGTGGCTGATCATCATCATCATCATCATCATCATCATCATCATCATCATCATCATCATCATCATCATCATCACCATCACCATCACCATCACCACCATCATCATCATCATCATCATCATCATCATCATCATCATCATCATCATCATCATCATCATCATCATCATCATCACCACCACCACACTGACCTCTGAGTGACCTCTGACCCTTCACCTTCTACCAGCTGCAGTAACATGGAGTCACAATCAGTCGCTGCTTCAAACTGAACTTCACACATTTGAACTGAACACAGACAAAAGTCCAACAGGTCCAGTCAGTGAACTCACCTCAGAGTCTCCAGTCTACAATTTGGACTCTCCAGTCCAGCACACAGAGCCTGAGCTGATGAACCACTCAGGTCGTTTCTACTCAGGTCCAGTTCCGTCAGGTGGGAGGGGTTGGACTTCAGAGCTGAGGCCACGACTTCACAGTGACTCTCTGAGAGTCCACAACCAACAAGTCTGTGAAGAGAGAAAATATCAAATGTGTCAGAATGAAACCAGATGAAAGCTGCAGTAAAAACACAGTTGATGCATCTGATGATGTGATGAACATCTGAGCTTCAGCTCATCTTCTCTGACTGAGTTTGACAGGAAACAATGATCCTCATCACTCTGACAGGATGGACAGGACCTGAAGCAAAGCCTGTTCACTCTGTATTATCACTTATGTAATGTTTTCAAAGTCAAACGAAATATAATGAGAAAAAAAAAAAACTCTGTTTATGAGAACTACTGATCAATAATTATATCGATCATGTCTGGACTCACCCAGCCTTCCTGCAGTTCCTCACAGCTGGGATCAGTCTCCGTCGCCCCTCTTCTGATGTATTGTACTTGCTCAGGTCCAACTCATCCAGAACCTGCTCTGACATCTGCAGCATGTAGGCCAGAGCTGAACACTGGATCTCAGGGAGTCTCTTCTCTGATCTGTTCTCTGACTTGAGGAACTGTTGGATCTGCTGATGAACTGACTGGTCCTTCATCTCCGTCAGACAGTGGAAGATGTTGATGCTTCTGTCAGGAGAGATTTCGTGAAAGTTCAGCTCCTTGAGGTTGTTGATGGTTCTCTGGATGGTTTCTGGACTGTTGTCTGTCTGACCCAGCAGACCTCCTAACAGCCTCTGGTTGGACTCCAGAGAGAGGCCATGAAGGAAGCGAACAAACAGGTCCAGGTGACCATTTCTACTGCTAACGGATTTCTGCATGGCTCTCTGCAGGAGGACATGCAAGGTCCCGTATGGATTCCACAGGAACTTCTTGAGGACCTGTGTGTTCCTGTTGGTGAAACAGTGGAACATGTAGACTGCAGCCAGGAACTCCTGAACACTCAGATGAACAAAGCAGTAGACTGTTTTCTGGAAGATCACACTCTCTCTTTTGAAGATCTCAGTACAGAGTCCTGAGTTCACCAAGGCCTCTGTGACATCCAGACCACACTGCTCCAGGTCTTCTTGGTAGAACATGATGTTTCCTTCCTCCAACTGTTCAAACGCCAGCCTCCCCAGCTTCAGAAGAACTTCCCTGTCGGCCTCCGTCAGCTCCTGTGGACTCGTCTCATGTCCTTCATGTCCGTACTTGTTCTTCTTCCTCTTGGTCTGGACCAGCAGGAAGTGTGAGAACAGGTCCGTCGTGGTCTTGGGCAGCTCTCCTCTCTGGTCTGTGGTCAACATGTGCTCCAGAACTGTAGCACTGATCCAGCAGAAGACTGGGACTTGACACATGATGTGGAGGGTCCTGGACGTCTGGATGTGTGAGATGATTCTTCTGGACAGATCTTCATCATTGGACCTCCTCCTGAAGTACTCCTCCATCTGGGCGTCAGTGAAGCCTCGGACCTCTGTTACCCTGTCCACACATGTAGGAGGGATCTGATTGGCCGCTGCAGGTCTGGAGGTGATCCAGACCAGAGCCGAGGGAAGCAGATTCCCCTGGATGAGGTTTGTCAGCAGCACGTTGACTGATGACGTCTGTGTGACATCAGACACAACCTCCCTGTTGTTGAAGTCCAGTGACAGTCGGCTTTCATCCAGGCCGTCAAAGATGAAGAGAAGTTTACAGACAGCCAGCTGCTCTGCTGTCACCTTCTGTAATGTTGGATGGAAAATATAGAGCAGCCTGAGAAGACTGTACTGCTGATCTCTGATCAGGTTCAGCTCCCTGAACGAAAGCAGAACCAGCAGACTGACATCTTGGTTCTCCAAGCCCTCGGCCCAGTCCAGAGTGAACTTCTGCACCGAGAAGGTTTTTCCAACGCCAGCGACGCCGTTGGTCAGAACCACTCTGATGGGTCTCTGTTGGACAGGTGAGACCATAGAGACGTCCTCTCTCTGTTGGACAGTTGAGACCGTAGAGACGTCCTCTCTCTGTTGGACAGGTGAGACCGTAGAGACGTCCTCTCTCTGTTGGACAGGTGAGACTGTAGAGACGTCCTCTCTCTGTTGGACAGGTGAGACCGTAGAGACGTCCTCTCTCTGTTGGACAGGTGAGACTGTAGAGACGTCCTCTCTCTGTTGGACAGGTGAGACCGTAGAGACGTCCTCTCCCTGTTGGACAGGTGAGACCGTAGAGACGTCCTCACTCTGATGGACAGATAAGTCTTTAAAGATGTCGTTGCACTTGATTGGAGTGTCCTGGAGGGTCTTCTTCTTCTTGGACGTTGTCTCCAGCTGTCTCACCTCATGTTGGGTATTAACCTCTTCACTCTGTCCCTCTGTGATGTAGAGCTCAGTGTAGATCATGTTGAGGAGGGTTCCACTTCCTGTTCCACTTCCTGTTGCCTCAGTTCCTTCAGTCACTCGTTCACATCTGCTCCTCAGACTGATCTTATGTTGATCTAAAACCTCCTGCAGACCACCATCTGCTGAGAGACAAGAGACAGAGTCAGACTGAAGACAGAGAGTCTGACAATCTGATCAGATTATTTTCATCAGCTACAGAAAAACTACAGACAACAAAGAGAAGGTTTGAATCCTCATCTTAAATGTCAGTGCTGTGTGATGGAACAATGACTCTGGAGAAAACAACAGGTCCTGGTTTCACTAATGACCACATCAGCAGACAGTTCAGTCTCACTTTGTCCACAGCTGCTCTGATTGGCTGTCTGCAGCTCACCTCTGGTTCTGGGTCTTTGTCCAGGATCCTTCAGGACGCCAGAGACGCCACTCCTCTTCCTCCTGTCAAGACATTTCTGGATCAACAACATGTCACAGCTCCACATCTGAGCTCTGATTGGTTAACCTCCTAAAGGGGGCGGGGCTTCAGTAAGCAGGGGAGCAGAGAGAGAGTGTAGAGAGACGAGCTGAATGAAGACCTGAACTGGGTTTCTGTTGTTCTGTTATCTGTTGACCTTGAAAGGAACAGTTCAACATTTTGGCAAATTGGTCCATCACCATAACCCCTATAGTCATAGCAATAGATTTGTTACCTTTAATTGTCGGTGCAAGCTATTTTTAGAAAGGCGGAGCAGAGCCGTGAGCTGCTCAGAGCTACGCTACAGTGGCTCATGGGATGTCTTGGTTTCCCTCATCAAACTCATCAAATACACAATCCAACAACTCCACAACGCTCTGGTGGACAAGTTGTGACCTGCACATTCACCACGCTATGAGATAATAACACAACGTTACCACACAGAGTTGTTTTAGAGGGAAATACAGAGACTGCTGATGAAAAAAGTTTTGCCTCCAATGGGAACGCGTATCAGCTGTTTTTCATGAATTTCCCTCACAGCTCCACTACTTCCTGAAATTAAAGGAGTCATGACCTGGTTTTTTACGTATCCAGCCCCCCTTGGATCGCTTTGGATCAATTCGTAAAACTTATTAGAAAAAAAAAAAAAAATCAAACATTGAGCTTGTTCCGACCCTTTTTCGTACCACGACTTTATCACGCAAGATTACGCGCGAGGTTTTGACTGGTCCGGATGTGCATTGTATAATATGTAATGAGGCGCGCGTTGATTCGCCGCAGGAAGGACAGAGCCGGGGGGGCTTGCCTGCATGCAGACTCCAAAACATAAACAGCCCCCTGTCATGACGGGGCGGGGTTGGGTGGTGAAAGAGGGGTGGGTTTATGCAAGTAGCCTCCACGGTGACGTAACCGTAGGAGCAGAATCAAAATCTCTTGCTTTAGGAAGGCACACCCTTGTGTGCTATTCCTGTTCGGAAAAAGAGCCGAAGCGAAAAAACGGCGCCACTTTCAAACTCCAGCTTTTCAGGCAAGTTTCAACTGAGGTCAAACACCAATATGCATGTTTTAACAAGAGAAATTGCGATTTCCTGGTGATGACTCCTTTAAGGCAGCTCTTTTGTTTCCTGTGGTACATTATTGGACAAATTGATTAATCCAGGTGTGTCTGAGTAGTCACAATGGTCAGACACACCTGGATTAATCAGTTTGTCGAATAATGTGCATAGCCATCAGTGGTCGATGGTCAGGGTCAGGCCACTGACACAATAAATCCTCCCACTGGGCTTATGTTTTCTGGGGGAAATCCAGGATTCATATTTATTTTATCTCTACCTTTAAGGGAGCAGAATATTTGTTGCACAGTTTGAACATGATGTGATAGAGTGTGAATAGATGTCCATGTTAAGCAAAGTAGCCTATGTCCATATAAATTATATGTATAACATGAGAAAAGACGGTATCAGATTAACATCGGTATCGGCCGACACTCTAAATTACAATTTTGGTATCGGACATGAAAAAGTTGTATCGTTTTGAGTCTCTTCAGTTCTGTGTCGTCTCGTCTGGCTTTTACTCCAAATGTGTGAAATGATGGAGAAGCTGTTGGTGGTGTTTTCCTCTTTCAGACACTGATCATGTGTTTGATGTTGGTTCTGGACTGAGTCCTATCAGCTCTAGAACTAATGAGCTCCTCATCCAGACGCTGCTGTGGCTCTAATGAACCTGTTGGAGCTCTGGTCCAGTGTGAGGAGACTGAAGCAGCTCCACCTGAGCTTCACTACATGTTGTGGAGAAGCTCAGTCACAGACAGGAAACAGGAAACGCTGATCCCTCCTGGCTTTTCAATATAAAAGTCTGTGTGTATCAGCTGCTTTAATCTCTACTGTGACTTCAGTTTAAAGGCTCAGACGTGTGGATCATTAAAGTGTTGGTGCAGCAACGTTCACCCTGACTGAGGCTGATGACACAGGAACATGAGGACGCTGTGCTTCATCAGTCTGATGTTTCTGTCTCTGTTGTGAACCTTCAGACTCTGATGGATCTGGTTCTTGGTTTCTCTCTGTTTCCTTCACATGAGTCTAATGACTGAATGATCTTCAGCTCAGTTTACAGTAGAAACCGTCTCTTACCGTGACTCTGGAGGTCCAGGTCCAGGTCCAGGTCTGAAGTTTAGTGGAGGATCGTTACTCCTCATGGACAGACAGATGGATCCTGGAGACTCTGCTCTCAGTCTGTGGTTCTGACTTCTGCAAACACAAACATGTTTTTATTCACATTACATTGATCACTGATCAGTTCTCTGATCACAGGTGCATTGTGGGAAGTCTCCAGTGACGTCAGCGTCCAGCACCACACACTGTAGTGAAGGATGGAAGCAACACAGCACCATCATAGACAACAGTAGAGTCAGTCAGTAACTGTGTCCAGTGTCCAGCTGCTGAACATCTGTCTCATCAGCTCTACACAGGATCACACACTGACACTGACACACACATACAGGACACACACACAGCCAGGCTTGGGGAGTAATGGATTACATGTAATGGTGTTAAAGAAAAAAAGGAAACTCTGTTACAGTAGAAAACGCATGTCATCAGATTGATGGAATATTTGATAAAATGGGGATTACTTCTTGTCAGGATTACATTTTTAAATTCAAACAGATAGTACAATGTATGAGATACTCTTGCCTTTAGTGATCTAATCGACATGGATTGATGCATGCTGGCTGCCTGGTATTCTTAATTTGCATGTTTGGTATTAAAGTAATCCAAAAGTCCTCACTCCAGGTTTCTATCTAGTCTCTTACTGTGAGTCTGGAGGTCCAGGTCCAGGTCCAGGTCCAGAACTGAAGTTTAGTGGAGGATCGTTACTCCTCATAGACAGACAGACGGATCCTGGAGACTCTGCTCTCAGTCTGAGGTTCTGACCTCTGCAAACACAAACATGTTTTTATTCACATCACATTGATCAGTGGACACACACACATTTCCTCTCCTGTGATGTCACACACACTGCAGGTTTTCGTCTGGTCTCTTACTGTGAGTCTGGAGGTCCAGGTCCAGGTCCAGGTCCAGGTCCAGGTCCAGGTTCAGGTCCAGGTTTGAAGTCTGGAGGTTCATGTTTGGACCGGTCACTCTCCTCCTGTTCCTCCACATTAACACTCATCTTCAGGACTTCAGTCAGTCTGAGAGGGAAACCAGTAACACACACGCACGCACGCACGCACACACACACACACACACACACACACACACACACACACACACACACACACACACACACACACACACACACACACACACACACACACACACACACACACACACACACAAAGAGGACAAACTATAACAACTTCCTTGTCTGATCCACTCGTTGACCTCCACCACTCATAGACTTTGACCATAGATATAAACACGTAGAAGCCTCTGATGTTGCCGCCTGGGATAGACTTGTAATTCACTGTATGCAGGTTTAGACCAGCGCTCTTAACGACGCCTGCAGCTTGTGCAGAATGCTGCTGCAGGAACAGGAGCACATAACCCCAGCTCTGGCCTCTCTGCACTGCCTTCCTGTCCGGTTTGGACAATACGGTCCCTCTTGTGTACTTAGCAGAACTCATACATGTCCACAGACCAATCAGAGGGCTGAGGTCTGCAAATGAAATAAATCTGGATGTTCCTCAAAGCAGGCTGAAAACTAGAGGTGATGGAGCGTTGGCAGTGGTTGAACCAAAGCTGTGGAACAGTTTACCACATCATATCCAGTCGTCAGAGATTTTTAAATCCTCTCTCAAAACCCATTTTTTCTCCCAGGCTTTCGGACCTGTGTGAGACGAAGTTGTTTGATTTGCTGAATTTATGTGTCACTGTCTAAATGGTCTTTTGGAATGTACCATTGTATTTTGCTGTTATTCATTTTATGTAAAGCACCTTGGTCAACCTAGGTTGTCTATAAGGTGCTGTATAAATAAATGTGACCTTGAGGGTGAAGCCGTGTCTACTTACTGCATTAGTCAACAGCGGCAGAGCACGATCAGCCATTAAAATCATGATCACTCACTGAATATTCAACCGATTCTCAAGCCGTTTGGTTTATTATAAATATCAGACATTTATAATACAACATAGATATTTTTTATATGACGTATGTACGGACTACGTCTGACTCTTCTTCCCTCCACAGTCCACACAGACAAACTGACTCTCACACTCTGACACAACAACAACAACAACAATAATAATAATAATAATGTGGTGTCGACACTCACTCGTCTCAGACTCCAGTTTCTCTCCTTCTGCTCCGTTCACTCTAAAATGGCGTCTGAACACCTTTACCTCCTCCCTCTGCAGTTACAATCATTTATTGTTCAGTTTAAAGTTCATCTCATGGACTTTAAACTGAACAATGAATTATAATGAGGAAGTCCCTTTCTCCAGTAGAGTGGCGCCACCTGCTGGGTAACTCCTGGTATTACACCTGTATGGACAGGTGAACTCTGACACCATGAATAAACAGTGAGCTGAGATCCAGCTGTGGTAGAAGAGCTGCTGCTCCACTACAAGTTACTGCTCAGTCTGTTCTCTGTCTTATTCATCACACATGTTGTCATCAACTAATTTGTGTCTCAGTGTTGTAACTTAACTTGCCCCGGTCTGGCAACACGACCATATATGGAAAACACAACCACAACTAAATGTAAGTCCACACAGAAACCAGGAGGACACAAGGAGAATCATGAACTCCTTATAGAAATGCACTCATTGACATAATGTGTTCCCTAGCTCCTTACCCTAACCTTAACCATTACTCTTAACCTAATTTAAACCTAATTATAACCTAAAGTCTTAACCCTCAAACAGCCCATGGAAAAAGTGAGGACCGACCAAAATGTCCTCACTTTGAAAAATGTCCTAAGTCTGTTGGTTAAAAAATGCTCAACGGTCCCCACAACGTAGTAAATACAAGAACACACACACACACACACACACACACACACACACACACACACACACACACACACACACACACACACACTTACACTCTTACAGGTGTTTTTTTCTGTGGGGAACAGAAGCTGATTGTGCTGAGTTCATCTCTGACTCTGGGATTAGAAAGAATAAATTATCATGTGTAACAAGTGGGCGTGTCACTGGTGGCCAATCACATTATCACCATTATTTTCATCCCTCTCTCTGATTGGTTCAGGACGGCTACCTGTCTACAGTGGATCTGATGTGTTCAGAGGAAGAGGAGGAGGAGTTTATAATCTTGAAATAAAGCTTGACAGTGGTTCTGGTCCTGGTCCTGGTCCTAGTCCTGGTTCTGGTTCTGGTTCTGGTTCTGGTCCTGGTCCTGGTTCTAGTTCTGGTTCTGGTTCTGGTTCTGGTTCTGGTTCTGGTTCTGGTTCTGGTCCGGGTTCTGGTTTTAGTTGTGGTCCTGGTCCTGATTCTGGTCCCGGTTCTGGTCCTGGTCCAGGTCCTTATTCTGGTCCTGATATTCTGGTCCTGGTCCTGGTTCTGGAAATGGTTGTGGTTCTTGATCTGATCCTGATTCTGGTCCTGGTCCTGGTCCTGGGTCTTGATTCTGGTTCTGGTTCTGGTTCTGGTTCTGGTTCTGGTTCTGGATCTGTGTCTGGTTCTGATCCTGGTTCTGGTCCTGGTCCTGGATGAAAGGTCTGGGGTCGACTGATGCCACACTCAAGTTCAGGGGTTTAGTGGCTGCTCGGCTAAAGGTGCAGTTCACCTATTCCAGACGGTCTCTGACCTGGAGGAGTTAGTGTCTGTGGGGGGTGGGACAGGGGGGGAGGGGGGAGGGGGGAGGGGGGTGAGTTCTGTAGTCGACCAGTCTCTGCTCCTCCCCCACTTCCTCTGTCCTCTCCTTCTTTCTCTCTCCCCCTCCCTCCTCCCTCTTCTCTCTCTTCTCCCTCTCCTTTCCCTATTTCTATCTGCCCTTCCCTCCCTCCCCCTCTCTTCCCTCTCCCCCTCTATCTTCCTCCCTACCTCTAAGTCTCTTCCTGTCTCCCCCTCTGTTTCCCACCTTCTCTCACTCCTCCCTCCGTCTGAATCTCTCTCTCCTCTTTCTCGTTTGTAACTCATTAACAGCGTCACATGTAAACGACACCAATAACCGTTAAACATCAATTATCTAGATGTAATAACTCTTAGATCAGATCGACACAGTGAAGTCAGTGATGTGTAAAAAGCTGCTGTAACTCTGATCAACCACCAGGTGTCGCTGTGTTCACATGTTTGAAGCTTCATCAGGTTTTGTGAATGAGTTTGTCTCCCGCTTTAATAACTCATGACTCTTCAGGCTGCGTTCAAGGACACCGGTTTTTCTCAGACTCCAGTGAAGTGGATCTTCTCCTCCGTCTGTTTCAGTGCATGTTGGTGACGGTGAGGACGACCCACGTCATGTTTAGGTGAGCCAGGTGATCTGACGCTGCTCGCCTCCTGACGTCGGATCAGACCGAGGCTTCGTGTGTGTGTGTGAGGAAGATGAGGAAGAGGAGAAAGGGGAGGAGGAGGGAGTGGAAGTCTTAGAAATAAAATACAACCAAACGACTGGACACATACCTTAAAAATACAACGTATTTAGATGTTTCAGGTGTTAAAATACACTTTTAAACGCAACACTGTGGTTAAAATAATGTAAAGTTAAGTTTTTACGCGTCTGTGAACGAGGAAGAGAAAGGTTCCGACCGGAAACGTCACGAAGAGAATAATAATAATAATAATAAAACAGTGACATCATTTCCGTTTCACGTGTAAATTACACTAAAACTGACAGTTCTTGCGTTTATTCATAATCTCTTGTTCGACAACACATTTACTGTAATACCATGAAAAAATATTATAACACATCATTTTATTGTAATTTACGAAAATAAACACTTTCATTTTGAAATGTAACTGAACCTGAAACCTAAATAATAGGCTGTTTATCTTTTCATGATGTTGTTGTTGTTTTAGCTGCTGATGTTTTATGACTAGGATACATGCTGAGTATTGAAAGAGCAAATATTGAAGAAAAAAAAAGAAGGAAAAATTGGTATTTTATCTATATATGTGACAGTTAAGATATAAAATAAACAGTTTAATTAGGCTAATAATAAGATTGAGAGCGAAATGAAGAAATTCGTTATGAAACATGTATTTTGGTCTTTTGCTGTGTTTTTTTGTGCACGACAAGTGGATGTGGTAGAAACAGTAACACAGTAAATACTTAATGTATTTACAACAATACAAGTCGTTTCAGTAAAAGTAGTCTACTTCTTTCAGGGTATCACAGTGAGTACTTCTCATATTTACAGTACCAGAGTAGAAGTATTTTCACAGTAATTGCACTTAAAGGTATCCTTTATTGACAGTACCACAGTTAAAGTACTCCCTGTACTTACAGTAACATGGTGAAACATACCTTATATTTACTTCAACACAGACGCAGTGGGTATGGAGGTATTTGTATTTGTTTGTAATTATGAAGACAGACTTACAAAGTACCTCAAAACAATTTGATAAACAACAAATAAACACTTCGGATGAAATTGAGCAGAAAACAATGAAAGGACAGAACACAGGAACTCCATAAAGAGAAATAATGTAATGGAGGGACATGGAGAGTTTTATATGTAAGTAAAATCTGAAAATCAACCTTGACACTAAAGGAAATCACAAGTATGTGTTTAGTTTTTGTTACACAGGCTCCAGAAAACCTGGAGCTGCAGTCCAGGCTGTCGACCACTAGATGGAGCACAGGAGAGCTGAGGCCGATCAGTGTGAGAGCAGTTTTTCATCCAGAGGAACCACAGTAGCTTCACTCCAAACATGATTTATGACCACAAACATTGACGGATGAATTTCATTTTCTTTCTTTGATTAGCATACAGTATTTAAGCTGCTGTTAAACACCTTGAAAAACAAGATCCATCCATTTCTTTTAAAGATCCCTGAGTAAAGCAGCTGGGGGCGCTACTCCTGACACGGCTCTGTGTGACTGTGTGTGTTTATGAGTAAAAATGTTTCATATGATACACTGCAGTAGAAATACTATTTAGTTACAGTAGGAAAGTAAAAGTACTCCCTGTACTTACAGCAACACAGTAAGAATACTTTATTCATTTACAGTAAAACAATAAAAATAGTTCTTGATGTAGTATCAGAGTATAAGTACTTCTTACAAGGTATCACAGTGGATACTTCTTGTATTTATAGTATCAGGGTAAATGTATTTAGTTAGGAGTTACTGTAGTAAAAGTACTTGCTGTACTTGAGTGACAGGTTTGACTCAACACCTTTACCTGTGACTGGATCACTGATGATTGACAAAAGCTGCTGCAGCGTTTTCTGAGTCTGTGATGTCATAGATGATGTCATGTGTGATGTCACATCCTGACAGGTTCACCTGCTGCACTTTACACTTTATTTCACTCCCACAGTCTCATCAGCTGTGGAAACAGATAGAGATCAGTAGTTACACTTCAGAGTCTCCAGTCGAAAGTCTGGACTCTTCACAAGATCATGAAGCTGCTGCAGAGCTGGAGAACTCAGCTTGTTGCTGTTGTAGCCTCCTCCACTCAGGTCCAGTTCTCTCAGGTGGGAGGGGTTGGACTTCAGAGCTGAGACCAGAGAAGAACAGCTGATGTCTGACAAACTGCAGCCCCACAATCTGAATAAAGAATAAAAGAAGATGAAATAAAGAACACACACACACACACACGCACACACGCACACACACACACACACACACACACACACACACACACACACACACACACACACACACACACACACACACACACACACACACACACACACACACACACACACAGCTGCAGTGATCAGATCATTGATTATTGATCAGAGTGAAATGAGCTGAAAGTGAAGAGTCATTGTCAGTGTGAGAGAAGAACAAGTGGAAACATGAGACAACAACTGTTTCAAACGTCCTTCATTCATGAATCAAAGTCAATGATTCAAGTTGTGAGTGAAGATCAATCAGGTTCAGTTGTGGATCAAAGATCTAAGATCTACAACAGTAACAGTCAGTGAACTGACCTCAGAGTCTCCAGTCTACAGTCTGGACTCTCCAGAAAACCACTCAGAACCTTCACTCCTGAATCCTGCAGGTTGTCGTTGTAGCTCAGGTCCAGTTCTCTCAGGTGGGAGGGGTTGGACTTCAGAGCTGAGACCAGAGAAGAACAGCTGATCTCTGACAAACTGCAGTCCCTCAATCTGAATAAAGAATAAGATGAGTGAGTTGAGGACAAAGCTCCTTGTTGACAGCGTTCAGTGTCTCATCATCTGTTCAGAGCTGAAGAAGCTTCAGAAAGAACAAGTTTAGAAAATCAAAGTCCAACAGCTGCAGCAACAGGAAGCAGGTTAAACAGTCACATGGAGAGAAAACAGCTCATTAATATTCATGAGAAGCTGCAGTGACTCCGCCTCTTCACCTGTCAGCTCCACCTGTGGCTCCATCCACACACACTCATGTTGAGCAGCCACACTGTTACCATGACAACTAACGTGTAGAAACACATGTTGAATGGAGCTCAGAGACAGAAAAACCTGAAACCAGCTTATTATGGGATGTTGTCTTTGGATGTTTCACTGTAAACATGGCAGAGCCTGAGGAAAGAGGCGGAGCCAGCAGCTATTGATTATAGATCAGTTATTGTCTGATACATCACATGTGTTTCTGTGGTGGAGGTGAAACATGAAGAGAAACAGAGACTGGACTAAAAACCAGTGAGGTGCAGTCAGGGCTTTGATTGATTCACTTTGGACGTTCAGATAACTTTAGTAGCAGTTGACTGTGTCAGAATGTGGTGATGTTCATGGTCTGATCAAAGCCAGGAAACAGAGCAGCTTCTGAGTTGTGTGTTAATAACAGCTGATGGATTGTGGGGAAAAGGTGTTGCACATGTTGAAGACTGTGATCTGTGTGAACCATTGTGCATCAATGTGTTTGTTGTGAGGTTGTTGTGTGATGATCTGTCTGAGGTGCCGACCCCCCCACAGCCCTGGTCAGACCGGGGGAGAAAAAAAAAATCTTTGCTCGGTGCTTTGGTTGGATTTTAGGCAATGAAGAAAGGAGTTGGTTAGGTTTAGTAAAGAGACCAAGTAGAGACTAGACAGGCCAGAAGCATAATGAGCTACTATGTCATATTATTTACAGATCTCCCAGTCAGGGGTCGATAAAGTTTAGTTCTTGGAATTCTGTGCATTAGAAAGAACAGTTATTTTAAGTAGCCTAGTATTTGTTTTTATTCTGTCTGTCAACGTCCTCCAACAAGGAGGGTGGTGGTGGGGTTCATGATGGTCATATTTTATTAGTTGTTGGTTTAACCATGGATGAGGTAATAGCTGATATTTTCTTTTCAATAACATTCCCTGTTACATGTTCATTGCTGGATTTATGGAAAAACATCAACCAATATTGCCTATCCATAATTATTATAATGGATAATTAAAGAATACTTACACTATAATGTAAATTAGTAGTGTAAAACATTTTTTACGCCTATTTTGAATTTTATTAATACAAATACTTTCCCCCCCTCAACAAGAACAAATACCGGCTCCGCTGCACACCCCTATGCAGTAACATGGAGTCACAATCGGTCGCTGCTTCAAACTGAACTTCACACATTTGAACTGAACTCAGACAAAAGTCCAACAGGTCCAGTCAGTGAACTCACCTCAGAGTCTCCAGTCTACAGTTTGGACTCTCCAGTCCAGCACACAGAGCCTGAACTGATGTGTCACTCAGGTTGTTGTCACTCAGGTCCAGTTGTTTCAGGTGGGAGGGGTTGGACTTCAGAGCTGAGGCCACGACTTCACAGTGACTCTCTGAGAGTTTACAACGAACAAGTCTGTGAAGAGAGAAAATATCAAATGTGTCAGGTCCTGACCCAGCACATCGACATGCTGCTGTAGATGAATAATTGTACAGTAGATACTTTAGTAGTAGTAGTAGTATGCACTTTTGTAGTTGTAATCCAGGCAGGATCAGTGCTTTAAGTGGGAAAAAATAAGTGCTGGTACTCCCCTTTCCAGCTGTTGGCTGCTAAATTAGGCAGTGGGCGGTCGATACCAGCACATCATTAAGTGACAGGTTACTGTACATTCAAATATGATGCTGATTTAAAAAAAAACAAAAAAAAACGTCCAATTGAACTTTCCAGATTAGAAGTATTTTCTTGTAAAAATCCATCTGTGAATAATGTATGATGACAAATGAATCAGTGTTTGACCCATATATACACATCCACATCTTTGAAGTTAACCCACTTCATAAAGTGTCTTAATTGCTGTCCTTAATTATTGCCAACATTCACCACTGTAACTGTTTCTACAGTAGGAACAGCAAGGTTTACAACAATAAAGTCAATAAACTCAATATTAGGAAACAAATTAAAATTTTCACTAAAATCAAGCTGAATGAGTAATTCCTCCAGATTGACTACGTACATGCAGGTAGCCTAATGTTAGACAGGGGTTTGGAGCTGGTTGGTCTCAGATAGAAGTTTTTGTGATTTGTGGCCGGATAAACAGCCTCCACAGACAGCTGTCATTGTTCTAACAAGCTGACAACGACAGCAACAGTTTCACAGAGCTTTCATCTTTAACCAAACATTTTGAGAAATATGACTCACATTTAAGCATGTTGAATGTTGGTAAACTACCACTGGGAAGTCACGTTAATGGCTTTACACTGTAACTCACGAAGGTTTTAGTCGCTCCACATTCACGTCTCGTCCGCAGCACATGTAGTTATGATGCTATGAGGCCGCGGCGTGCGCTCCATACGTGCATGTGAGAGAGTCATGGGTGAGAGAGCGCGCAGCGCGCGGCAGCCCCTCCCTCCCTTCAGTGAGAGACAGAGGAGCAGCGGAGAACAGAGCAGGGCAACAGAACCGTGGCGCTCAGGGTGAAAGGCTTATCACAACTCGGTCAGAGAGAATGAGAACAGGACAGAGTACGTCCAGACTACCGGTACTGCCCGGTACGCCGTGAAAAGTCCCGGTACGCAGTGCGTTAAAATCTAGAAGTGCCGGTACTCCGTACCGGTCAGTACCGGCCCACTTAAAGCACTGGGCAGGATACTCAGGCCAAACACTCTGACCAGAGGGATCAAAGACGGGATGAAGGCAGAGGAGAGGAGAGGAGAGGAGGGGAGAGGAGAGGAGAGGAGAGGAGAGGAGGGGAGAGGAGAGGAGAGGAGAGGAGAGGAGGTGAGAGGAGAGGAGAGGAGGTGAGAGGAGAGGAGAGGAGAGGAGAGGAGAGGGGAGGGGAGAGGAGGGGAGGAGAGGAGAGGAGGAGAGGAGAGGAGAGGAGAGGAGAGGAGAGGAGAGGAGAGGAGGGGAGAGGAAGAGGAGAGGTGTGGAGAGGAGAGGGGAGGGGAGGAGAGGAGAGGAAGAGGAGAGGAGAGGAGAGGAGAGGAGAGGAAGAGGAGAGGGGAGGGGAGGAGAGGAGGAGAGGAGAGGAGAGGAGAGGAGGGGAGGAGGGGAGGAGGAGAGGAGGAGGAGAGGAGAGAGGAGACTCACTTTGGTTTATGTGATATAATTTAACAACTTAATGAAAATTGTTCTACAAAAATATATATTTGTGTAACCATGGTAACAAGTCTCCTCCCACTTCAGCAGGTTCTGTGCTGTGTTCTTCTGTTCAATCCAAACTTTGTTTACATTAAATATGGTTTAGATTTTACATCAAATCATCTTGTCTTTGTAGCTGAGGAGGAATAATGTAAATATCAAGAGACGTGATCATTATGAGGACTGGTGTATGGGAATACAGTGATGGTCTTGGAAATGGTCTCGTATTGGTTTACTCTCAGACTTGGACTTGGTCTGGACCCCCTCAAAGTCTTTTGGCACTTTCCCACTACTATATACCCTTTCACAGCACGGAACGGAACGGCTCGGCTCGGTAAAGTTGCTTTTCCACCACAGCTGAGTTCTCTAGTACCTCCTCAGCAGGGTTGGCACGGGGTGATCGCGTTGGTCTCTCTTTTTTCGATCCTCTTGTCAGCTCCAAACTCACGGGTATGCACCTCGTTAACAGATCACAGTGTGGTTTTACACACAGCAACATTTGACTCGGGTGAAGGGAGATCAACAGTATCTGTTTTTGAAATTTCCGGGTTTGATTCTCATGTCGGACATAGCGCTTGCTGTCCTCCAGTGACGATGCTCTGTCCAATCAGTGGAAGGCAGTTGGCTGACGTCACGTTACAGCGCCTTGGCTCACTAGGAACCGGGGCCGAGGAGGCACTAAAAATGGTACCTGGTACCAGGTACTAGGGCTAGTGGAAAAGCCGCGGCGTGCTGTGCCACGCCAGTGGAAAAGCACCATTAGTCTTGACGTGATTTTGGTCTTGACTTGGTCGCAACACCTGGAAACATCTGGATAAACTGAGGTGTAAGACTTGAATAAAACCAGAAAGTCAACAGAAAAGAACAAAATAACTTGTACAGCAACGATCACAACGAGCTGGAGATCAACATGTTGGAGCTCACAGCTTTTACTACACCTCCAAAAAACACAACTGACCTGTAATGAAGTCAAACTAAGAATAGTGAGAATAAATTAAACCGTGTTTATGTGAACTACTGATCAATAATCATATTGATCATGTCTGGACTCACCGAGCCTTCCTACAGTTCCTCACAGCTGGGATCAGTCTCAGTCGTCCCTCCTGTATTGTGTTGTACTGGCTCAGGTCAAACTCGTCCAGAACCTGCTCTGACATCTGCAGCATGTAGGCCAGAGCTGAACACTGGATCTCAGAGAGTTTCTCCTTTGATCTGTTCTCTGACTTGAGGAACTGTTGGATCTCCTGATGAACTGACTGGTCCTTCATCTCCGTCAGACAGTGGAAGATGTTGATGCTTCTGTCAGGAGAGATCTTTGTCTTCTTTTCCTTCAGGTTGTTGATGGTTCTCTGGATGGTTTCTGGACTGTTGTCTGTCTGACCCAGCAGACCTCCTAACAGCCTCTGGTTGGACTCCAGAGAGAGGCCATGAAGGAAGCGGACAAACAGGTCCAGGTGACCGTTTCTACTTCTGAAGGATTTCTCCAAGACTCTCTTCAGGAAGTCATCCAGGGTTGAATCAGCATGTTTTTCTCCCAGGAACTTCTTGAGAACCTGTGTGTTCCTGTTGGTGAAACAGTGGAACATGTAGACTGCAGCCAGAAACTCCTGAACACTCAGATGAACAAAGCAGTAGACTGTTTTCTGGAAGATCACACTCTCTGTTTTGAAGATCTCAGTACAGAGTCCTGAGTTCACCAAGGCCTCTGTGACATCCAGACCACACTGCTCCAGGTCTTCTTGGTAGAACATGATGTTTCCTTCCTGCAGCTGTTCAAACGCCAGCCTCCCCAGCTTCAGAAGAACTTCCCTGTCGGCCTCCGTCAGCTCCTGTGGACTCGTCTCATGTCCTTCATGTCCGTACTTGTTCTTCTTCCTCTTGGTCTGGACCAGCAGGAAGTGTGAGAACAGGTCTGTCGTCGTCTTGGGCAGCTCTCCTCTCTGGTCTGTGGTCAACATGTGCTCCAGAACTGTAGCACTGATCCAGCAGAAGACTGGGACTTGACACATGATGTGGAGGGTCCTGGACGTCTGGATGTGTGAGATGATTCTTCTGGACAGATCTTCATCACTGGACCTCCTCCTGAAGTACTCCTCCATCTGGGCGTCAGTGAAGCCTCGGACCTCTGTTACCCTGTCCACACATGTAGGAGGGATCTGATTGGCTGCTGCAGGTCTGGAGGTGATCCAGACCAGAGCCGAGGGAAGCAGATTCCCCTGGATGAGGTTTGTCAGCAGCACGTTGACTGATGACGTCTGTGTGACATCAGACACAACCTCCCTGTTGTTGAAGTCCAGTGACAGTCGGCTTTCATCCAGGCCGTCAAAGATGAAGAGTAGTTTACAGACAGCCAGCTGCTCTGCTGTCACCTTCTGTAATGTTGGATGGAAAACATGGAGCAGCCTGAGAAGACTCAACCGCTGATCTCTGATCAGGTTCAGCTCCCTGAACGAAAGCAGAACCAGCAGACTGACATCTTGGTTCTCCAAGCCCTCGGCCCAGTCCAGAGTGAACTTCTGCACAGAGAAGGTTTTTCCAACGCCAGCGACGCCGTTGGTCAGAACCACTCTGATGGGTCTCTGTTGGACAGGTGAGACCGTAGAGACGTCCTCTCTCTGTTGGACAGGTGAGACCGTAGAGACGTCCTCTCTCTGTTGGACAGGTGAGACCGTAGAGACGTCCTCTCTCTGTTGGACAGGTGAGACCGTAGAGACGTCCTCTTCCTGTTGGACAGGTGAGACCATAGAAACGTCCTCTCTCTGTTGATCAGGTAAGTCTTTAAAGATGTCGTTGCACCTGATTGGAGTGTCCTGGAGGGTCTTCTTCTTGGACGTTGTCTCCAGCTGTCTCACCTCATGTTGGGTATTAACCTCTTCACTCTGTCCCTCTGTGATGTAGAGCTCAGTGTAGATCCTGTTGAGGAGGGTTCCACTTCCTGTTCCACTTCCTGTTCCCTCAGTTCCTTCAGTCACTCGTTCACATCTGCTCCTCAGACTGATCTTATGTTGATCTAAAACCTCCTGCAGACCACCATCTGCTGAGAGACAAGAGACAGAGTCAGACTGAAGACAGAGAGTCTGACAATCTGATCAGATTATTTTCATCAGCTCCAGAAAAACTCCAGACAACAAAGAGAAGGTTTGAATCCTCATCTTAAATGTCCGTGCTGTGTGATGGAACAATGAGGTCCTGGTTTCACTAATGACCACATCAGCAGACAGATGTTCAGTCTCACCTTGTCCACTGCTGCTCTGATTGGCTGTCTGCAGCTCACCTCTGGTTCTGGGTCTTTTTCCACACTGAGGACAGGAGGGGGGTCCTGAAGAACCAGAATGGTCCCAGTCTGAGGTGAAGCACTGTCTGCAGAACCAGTGTCCACAGCTGGTGGAGACTGGATCCTTCAGGACGTCCTGACAGAGACCACAGCAGGACAGCTGCTGGTCCACAGAGACACCACTCCTCTTCCTCCTGTCAAGACATTTCTGGATCAACAACATGTCACAGCTCCACATCTGAGCTCTGATTGGTTAACCTCCTCAAGGGGGCGGGGCTTCAGTAAGCAGAGGAGCAGAGAGAGAGAAAGTAGAGGAAGACGAGTGTAGAGAGACGAGCTGAATGAAGACCTGGTCCTGAACTGGTCTGGTTTCTGTCTCTGAGGTTTGTTGTGAACCTTCAGAGTCTGATTGATCTGGTTCCTGGTTTCTCTCTGTTTCCTTCACATGAGTCTAATGACTGAATCATCTTCAAATCAGTTTACAGTAGAAACCGTCTCTTACCGTGACTTTGAAGGTCCAGGTCCAGGTCCAGGTCCAGGTCCAGGTCCAGGTCCAGGACTGAACCACCAAGGTTGTTCTTTGGACCAGTCGCTCTTCATGGACAGACAGATGGATCCTGGAAACTCTGCTCTCAATCTGCAAACACAAACATGTTTTTATTCACATCACATTTATCACTGATCAGTTCTCTGATCACAGATGCATTGTGGGAAGTCTCCAGTGACGTCAGCGTCCAGCACCACACACTGTAGTGAAGGATGGAAGGATGGAAGCAGCACAGCAGCATCATAGACAACAGTGTAGAGTCAGTCAGTCAGTAACTGTGTCCAGTGTCCAGCTGCTGAACATCTGTCTCACACGTATCTATCTATCTATCTATCTATCTATCTATCTATCTATCTATCTATCTATCTATCTATCTATCTATCTATCTATCTATCTATCTATCTATCTATCTATCAGCTCTACACACACACACACACACACACACACACACACACACACACACACACACACACACACACACACACACACACACACACACACACACACACACACACACACTGACAATGACACTCACATACAGGACACACACACAGCCATGCTTGGGGAGTAATGGATTACATGTAATGGTGTTAAATAAAAAAAGGAAACTCTGTTACAGTAGAAAACGCATGTCATCAGATTGATGGAATATTTGATAAAAATGGGGATTACTTCTTGTCAGGATTACATTTTTAAATTCAAACAGATAGTACAATGTATGAGATACTCAGTGCTTTTGACTTTGAGTGTTCTAATGGATGAGGATTGATGCATGCTGGCTGCCTGGTATTCTTCATTTGCATGGTTGGTATTGAGGTAATCCAAAAGTCCAGTAAGTAAATACAATCAAACAAACAGTAAGTAAATACCAGAGGTGTATAGTAACGAAGTAGATGTACTTCGTTACACTACTTAAGTAGTTTTTTTTGGGATTTGTACTTTACTGGAGTAGTTTTTTTAATCAGAACTTTTACTTTTACTTCGTTACATTTAAAAGAAAAAATATGTACTTTTACTCCGTTACATTTACGTTTGCCACCTCGTTACACGTTATAAATTAAAATAGAAATATAATCAGCCTACTTATGATCGCCTGCGTGCAAATATGGCAGTGACTTTCGTAGTTCTCCACAAAACGGCCTTCCCCCCCCGCCCCCCCAAATTTGAAGGTTTCACGCGTCTCGGTCGGTACTATCCGCTGCCGGAGCGGCGGAGAGCTGTGGCCACAGACGGCTCCAAAGATCCTCAACATGTAACAGGATCGATCACTCTCACTCTTTTTACTTTTTACTACATTTAATGTGAGCTACTTTAAGACTTTTACTCAAGTAATTTTCTGATGCATGAAGTAATTTTTATTTATGGTACTTCTACTTTTACTTAGTTACTTTTTTCGAGTACTTTATACACCTCTGGTAAATATAATCCAGTATGTTAGAGTAAGTCACCGATTACATTATGTAATTATACAGGATTACATTCTTAAGGTAACTCTCCCAACCCTGCACACAGGTCTGTATCTGGTCTCTTACAGTGACTCAGAAGTGCCGGGTCCAGGTCCAGATCTGAACCACCAAGGTTGTTCTTTGGACCGGTCACTCTTCATGGACAGACAGATGGATCCTGGAGACTCTGCTCTCAGTCTGAGGTTCTGACCTCTGCAAAGACAAACATGTTTTTATTCACATCATATTGATCAGTGGACACAGACACACATATTTCCTCTTCTGTGACGTGACACACACTTCAGGTTTCTATCTGGTCTCTTACTGTGAGTCTGGAGGTCCAGGTCCAGGTCTGAAGTCTGGAGGTTCATGTTTGGACCGGTCACTCTCCTCCTGTTCCTCCACATTAACACTCATCTTCAGGACTTCAGTCAGTCTGAGAGGGAAACCAGTAACACACACACACACACACACACACACACACACACACACACACACACACACACACACACACACACACACACACACACACACACACACACACACACACACACACACAAACACACACACCGAGGAAAAACTATGATCAGTTCCTTGTCTGATCCAGTCGTTGACCTCCACCACTCATAGTACTTTGACATTAAATCCATGTTGATCCAGTCACCGTGACCTTTGACCTTTGATGTTTGTTCTGAGTTTGAAGAAGTTGTGTGGAGGTGAATCTGAGACAATGAGCTGACGTATGTACGGACTACGTCTGACTCTTCTTCCCTCCACAGTCCACACAGACACACTGACTCTCACACTCTGACACAACAACAACAACAACAACAACAACAACAATAATAATAATATTGTGTCGACACTCACTCGTCTCAGACTTCAGTTTCTCTCCTTCTGCTCCGTTCACTTTGTACTTTACTGGAGTACTTTACTTTCATTTCCTCAATCAGCATTTACAGGAAATGACAAGTTCATGTTGACAGAGGGAGTGGAAGTCTCTTTCTCCAGTAGAGTGGCGTCACCTGCTGGGTAACTCCTGGTATTACACCTGTATGGACAGGTGAACTCTGACACCATGAATAAACAGTGAGCTGAGATCCAGCTGTGGTAGAAGAGCTGCTGCTCCACTACAAGTTACAGCTCAGTCTGTTCTCTGTCTTATTCATCACACATGTTGTCAGCAACTAATTTGTGTCTCAGTGCTGTAACTTAACTCGCCCCGGTCTGGCAACACGACCATATATGGAAAACACAACCACGACTAAATGTAAGTCCACACAGAAACCAGGAGGATACAAGGAGAATCATGAACTCCTTATAGAAATGCACTCATTGACATAATGTGTTCCCTAGCTCCTTACCCTAACCTTAACTATTACTCTAAACCTAATTTAAACTTAATTATAACCTAAAGTCTTAACCGTCAAACAGCCCTTGGAAAAAGTGAGGACCGACCAAAATGTCCTCACTTCCCAAAAATGTCCTCACATTGTTGGTTAAAAACGCTCAACGGCCCCCACAACGTAGTAAATACAAGAACACACACACACACTTACACATCTTACAGGTGTTTTTTTTCTGTGGGGAACAGAAGCTGATTGTGCTGAGTTCATCTCTGACTCTGGGATTAGAAAGAATAAATTATCATGTGTAACAAGTGGGCGTGTCACTGGTGACCAATCACATTATCAGCATTATTTTCATCCCTCTCTCTGATTGGTTCAGGACGGCTACTTGTCTACAGTGGATCTGATGTGGTCAGAGGAAGAGGAGTTTCTAATCTTGAAATAAAGCTTGACAGTGGTTCTGGTTCTGGTCCTGGTTCTAGTCTTGGTTCTGGTTCTGGTTCTGGTTCTGGTCCTGGTCCTGGTTCTAGTTCTGGTTCTAGTTCTGGTCCGGGTTCTGGCTTTAGTTGTGGTCCTGGTCCTGATTCTGGTCCCGGTCCAGGTCCTTATTCTGGTCCTGATATTCTGGTCCTGGTCCTGGTTCTGGAAATGGTTGTGGTTCTTGATCTGATCCTGATTCTGGTCTTGGTCCTGGTTCTGGTTCTGGTTCAGGTTCTGATTCTGGTTCTGATCCTGGTTCTGGTTCTGGTTCTGGTTCTGGTTCTGGATCTGTGTCTGGTCTGGTCTGGTCCTGGTCCTGGTCCTGGTCCTGGATGAAAGGTCTGGGGTCGACTGATGCCACACTCATGTTCAGGGGTTTAGTGGCTGCTCGGCTAAAGGTGCAGTTCACGTATTCCAGACGGTCTCTGACCTGGAGGAGTTAGTGTCTGGGGGGGGGGGCAGAGGGAGGGGGGTGAGTTCTGTAGTCGACCAGTCTCTGCTCCTCAGTCTCTGAAACACTGGATGTTTGTTCATGTTGCTGCTGTTGATCTGTATGTGGCTGCTTTGATGGAAGTGAAGTATTTGACGTATTAAAGGGAAAGTTAAAGGTCAAAGGTCGCTCTTCTCTCCCCCACCTCTCTCTTCCTCCCTCCCTCCCTCCCCCTCTCTCTTTCTCCTCTTCCCTCCTCCCCTCTCTCTCCTTTCTCTTTCTCTTCCTCCCTCCCTCTAAGTCTCTCCCTGTCTCCCCCTCTCTCTCTCTCTCCTCCCCCACTTCCTCTGTCCTCTCCTTCTTTCTCTCTCCCCCTCCCTCCTCCCTCTTCTCTCTCTTCTCCCTCTCCTCTCCCTATTTCTATCTGCCCTTCCCTCCCTCCCCCTCTCTTCCCTCTCCCCCTCTATCTTCCTCCCTACCTCTAAGTCTCTTCCTGTCTCCCCCTCTGTTTCCCACCTTCTCTCACTCCTCCCTCCGTCTGAATCTCTCTCTCCTCTTTCTCGTTTGTAACTCATTAACAGCGTCACATGTGAACGACACTAATAACCGTTAAACATCAATTATCTAGATGTAATAACTCTTAGATCAGATCGACGCAGTGAAGTCAGTGATGTGTAAAAAGCTGCTATAACTCTGATCAACCACCAGGTGTCGCTGTGTTCACATGTTTGAAGCTTCATCAGGTTTTGTGAATGAGTTTGTCTCCTGCTTTAATAACTCATGACTCTTCAGGCTGCGTTCAAGGACACCGGTTTTTCTCAGACTCCAGTGAAGTGGATCTTCTCCTCCATCTGTTTCAGTGCATGTTGGTGACGGTGAGGACGACTCACGTCATGTTCAGGTGAGTCAGGTGATCTGACGCTGCTCTCCTCCTGACGTCGGATCCGACCGAGGCTTCGTGTGTGTGTGTGAGGAAGAGGAGAAAGGGGAGGAGGAGAGAGTGGAAGTCTTAGAAATAAAATACAACCAAACGACTGGACACATAGCTTAAAAATACAATGTATTTAGATGTTTCAGGTGTTAAAATACACTTTTAAACGCAACACGGTGGTTAAAATAATGTAAAGTTAAGTTTTTACGCGTCTGTGAACGAGGAAGAGAAAGTTTCCGACCGGAAACGTCACGAAGAGAATAATAATAAACAGTGACATCATTTAGTTTAGTTTAGTTTAGTTTATTGTTTGCACTTTAAAATATCATAAACAAGGAGTACATAATATGAATGAGAAAAAAAAAGAAAGAAAAGGGAATACAATGCTCCAAATCACAATGAAACAGTGCTGGAGAGGTTAGAAACCCTGGGAGGGCTTATCGAGAACCTCACCATAAATAAATAAATGAAATTAAATATGTATTGTCAAATTAAAATAACAAATGCATCGATGAGAGAATGAAAAAACATACAAACAAAATATCAGAATAGTGATTACACGGTGAATCAAAAAATAAATTAAAATGAGTCAGAAGAATAAGGAGAATAAAACAAACAAAAAAAAAAGAGTTACCATGACAACTGTTAAGAAACAGGAAATAATAACAAAAAACAACAACAACGTAGTATTAAAATAATCCCATGGCAAACAGATGGTCTTTTAATTTCCTTTTAAAAATGGATAGGGAGGGAGAGCAATTAGATAGATGGATATACCTGTTCCATAAAGTTACACCTTTATATTTAATGGAAAACTGTGCTCTAGTGGTACAACAGAGTGGAATGTGCAGTAACTTTGACTGTCGAGTTGTTCTGGAGTGAATATTGGAGTTAATTTGAAAATATTGTTGGAAATGAAATGGAAGTGTGTGTCCCAAATAGTGGACCTTGAAAACAAAGATACATGTTTCCATGATGTTAATATTGTAAATGGACAGTATCCTTGATTTAAGAAATAAAGGAGCAGAAGTGGCTGAGAACTGTGAACCAGTGGCAATTCTGATAAAACGTTTCTGAATTAAATGGAGTTTATGTAAATATGTGGGAAAGGTACATGCCCAAACAATATTACAATAAGATAGGTATGGATACACAAGACTGTAATATAACGTGAACAAACCAGACCTATTAAGATATTTATGAACTTTCCTAATAATTCCCACAGATTTAGAAATTTTTTTTGACACATAATCAATATGTTCTTTCCACGAGCATTTTTCATCAACTATTACCCCCAGGAAGCGAGTGGAATAAACTCTCTGGATTTCATTTCCTTCAATATAAACTTTATCATTTTCAACTTTCTTCTTGCCAGCAAAAATTATATAATTACATTTCTTTATGTTTAATGATAATTTGTTTAGTTGGAACCATTTTGAACAAGCTAAGAGTCCAGAGTTAGCTTCAGAGATGAGGGTTTTGAAGTGTCTGTGTGAAAAAAAAAGATTTGTGTCGTCTGCAAATAAAGTGGGGGATATAGATGTAGATATAGCAGCAAAATCATTTACATAAATCAAAAATAATAAAGGACCAAGAACTGAACCTTGTGCCACACCACAGGTCATAACATTTTTGTTGGACATACAGTCATTAAAGTAAACAAATTGACTTCTATTGACAACATAGCTCCTGAACCACTTGTACACATCAGCTTGAAACCCATATCTCGACAATTTTAACAAAAGAACCTCATGGTTCACTGTATCAAACGCTTTAGACAAATCAAGGAAAACACTTAGTGCAAACTCGTTGTTGTCTAATGCAGAGTAAATTTGTTCAGTAAGATTTAGTAAAGCCATGTATGTTGAATGACTCTTTCGGAAGCCATATTGATGGTTATACAAAATATTGTTTGAATTTATGTGCTGAAGAGTTCTACTGTATACCAGTTTTTCAAGGATCTTTGAAAAACACGGCAAAATTGAAATTGGACGATAATTAGAAAAAATACTTTGGTCATCAGCTTTATGAATGGGAATAACTTTAGCTATTTTCAGGTCATTTGGGACAATGCCAGTTTCTAATGAGAGTGAAAAAATATGAGTTAAAGGTTTGATAATGGAGAATTTTACCTCTTTGACAAGATTTGTTCTGATGTCATCATGACCTGCTGATGAAGGTTTAAGTTGGTCTATTATTTTAAGTACTTCATCAGCCTCAGGTGGATCAAAGCTGCTAAAAGAAGAAAAACAGCCATCAATATAGTCAAGGGGGCTTCCACTTGGATTAGGAATTTTCTTTCCAATAGTGGGGCCCACATTCACAAAAAAATCGTTAAACCCACATGCAATCTCATAAGGATTGGTGATAGTTTTCTCTGCTTCAACAAAATGACTTGATGGTTCAAATAATGTGTTTTCCTTATTCAAAAGCTGTTTGATAGTTGCCCATGTTTCTTTGATGTTACTGGAAGATTCTTTAAATTTCTTGCTATAGTATTTTTTCTTTGCTACTCTAATAATATGATTGAATTTATTTTTATATACTTTGTAAGTCATTTGGTTCAGGGGGGTTGGGTTAAGCACAAATTTCTTATAAAGACGATTTTTTTTCCTTGAAGACTTTTGAATCCCACTAGTAAACCAAGGCTTAGACAGATCTTGTTTTCGTGCTTTCTTTGCAGTAATTAATGGAAAACATTGATTTAAAATAGAATTAAAGGGTTCAATAAAGGCTTTGTATGCACAATTTACATCGGTTTGGGTATACACATTCTCCCAGGATGAGGCATCAATTAGTTTTTTAAATGAATTTATATTTTTCCTGTTGAATTTCCTGTAAGAAACTTTATCAGTAAGTTGTTTATTCTTTTTTCCATCTACAAGGGAGAATTGAAAGACAGGGAAATGGTCTGAGATGTCTACACAGAGAGTACCCATGCTGAGCACTTTATCCCTTGAGTTGGTTAGGATGTTGTCTATCAATGTAGCAGATTTATCTGTCACTCTAGTGGGTTCGGTGATAATAGGAAAAAAATAGTTGGAATATAAATTGTTCAAGAAATCCAGAGTTAATGAGTTTGTAGCACATTTAAAGAGATCTAAATTATAATCACCAAGGATGTATGCCATTTTACCTTCTTTATTTATTAATTCCAATGTATGGGTCATACTGTCATTAAAATGAGCAATGTCTGCATCTGGTGGACGATAGACGCATCCAATTACTATTTTCTTGTCACTTGTAGACAGAGTTATTTCAATAAATATGGACTCAGTATCATTGTTTCCTGTTTTGAGCTTAAGGTCATCTCTCTTACTGAAGTGGCTGTCTCTATGCACAAACAGGGAGACACCACCACCTCTCCTGCTTTCCCTATTGCAGTGGACTGCAGTGTAATTCGGCAGTTCATATAGAGATTCTACATCATTTGAAAGCCAAGTCTCAGAGAGAGCAATGACAGTAAATGTATGCTTTAAACAGGATAAGTGATGAGTTAAGAGATCATAATTCTTAGGCAAGCTACGAATATTCACATGGAAAGTTGTAAATGACATTGCAGGTAGACTATCACACAAGGAGTTAAACTGAATTTCACTGTAAGACAAACATTTTTTTGATTCAGCCTTCAATGGATGAAAAATATTTAGGTCAGGGTCAAAACAACCATTGTACAGAAAGTCAGATCCATCTTCACTCTCCTCCAGAGCGCTGAAAGTTAGACGTCCAGGGCTGTTCTCATAGGTAGAGCTACTGGCATTACAATTAATGCCAGCAAGTAATGCTGTCTGTATATCAGAATGTGTATGAAAATGTGTGAGTGAATTTGAGTGTGAAAGCATAAGTGCTATGAGTGCTATGAGTGGTCATGTGATGTCATAAATCAGTGCTCAGGGGCATTTGTTGCATGTTTAGGCTTCAGCTCAGGTTTCTGATAAGGTGGGTGTACAATGAGTTTATCATACCGGAGATAAGCAATTTTTCCCTCTGCCCGCGCTGTCCTCATGGCTGGAAGAAGTTCTTTCCTCTTCTGTCGTACAGCCTCAGGAAAATCCTCATTAATGAAGATGTTGGTACCTTTCAGGGCTTTGGCTTTGCTGAGAACCTCCAGTTTGTCCTTATACCGCAGAAACTTAGCAACAATTGGTCTGGGCCTGGCTGAGGACGAGGATGAGGGTGGCTTTCCAGTCCTATGGGCCCGTTCCAGCTCAACTCTGCGGTGGTCAATTTGTAGCTTCTCGGACAACAGCTTCTTCACCTTTTCCTCACAATCAGACCACTTTTCACTCGCTGATTCAACAATACCATCAATAATGATATTGTTTCTTCGAGACTGGCCCTCCATGTAGTCGGTTTTGTCGTTGATTGTGATAAGGGTTTTACAGATTGTTTCCATATCATTCTTAGTCTCTTTGCAAGAGTCAACCCACAACTTGTTGGAGTTTTTAAAATCTTGAAATTCTCTCTGAGTGAATTCCAGACTAGCTCTGAGTTCAGTGATTTCTCTCAGAAGCTCTCCAACTCTTTTATTTGTGGAATCAACAAAGATTTCAACACAGGATTTAAAGTTATTCGCCTGTTGTTCTAAAAGAGTCTTGACAAAGTCCTTCTGTTGTTCCATTAGTTCACGCACCTGTGCCATAGAGATGGTCTCCTCTGAGTTGGAGTGGGAATTTCCTTTGGGTGGCATGGCAAAGCTGGATCCACAAGACCACTAGGCCGAGAGTCAGGCCTACAGGGCCTAAACCTTGTGTGAATGCAGTCCCACAAAAGTTAACATCCAACAGGGATTTTTTCCCCCTCCAAGATTAATGGTTCAGCAATAGACTCCTTTACATTTAGCTGTTTGGATGAGTAATCCAAAAAGAAGTCCAGGATTCACTTGATTTAGGATGGATAAAATCCAGTCAGTCTCAGAGCAGCAGAGCAGCAGCTCTCCTCCTCAGCAGGAAACAGGTTGTCCGTTTCACGTGTAAATTAAACTAAAACTGACAGTTCTTGCGTTCATTCATAATCTCTTTTTCGACAACACATTCACTGTAAAACCATGAAAAAATATTATAACACATCATTTTATTGTAATTTGCGAAAATAAACACTTTCATTTTGAAATGTAACTGAACCTGAAACCTAAATAATAGGCTGTTTATCTTTTCATGATGTTGTTGTTGTTTTAGCTGCTGATGTTTTATGACTAGGATACATGCTGAGTATTGAAAGAGCAAATATTGAAGAAAAAAAAAAAGGAAAAATTGGTATTTTATCTATATATGTGACAGTTAAGATATAAAATAAACAGTTTAATTAGGCTAATAATAAGATTGAGAGCGAAATGAAGAAATTCGTTTTGAAACATGTATTTTGGTCTTTTGCTGTGTTTTGTTGTGCACGACAACTGGATGTGGCAGAAACAGAAACACAGTAAATACTTAATGTATTTACAACAATACAAGTCGTTTCAGTAAAAGTAGTCTACTTCTTTCAGGGTATCACAGTGAGTACTTCTCATATTTACAGTACCAGAGTGGAAGTATTTTCACAGTAATTGCACTTAAAGGTATCCTTTATTGACAGTACCACAGTTAAAGTACTCCCTGTACTTACAGTAACACGATGAAACATACCTTATATTTACTTCAACACAGACGCAGTGGGTATGGAGGTATTTGTATTTGTTTGTAGTTATGAAGACAGACTTACAAAGTAAAAAAAGGTAAAGGAAATGGTATTTTATCTATATATGTGACAGTTAAGATATGAAATAAACAGTTTAATTAATAATAAGATCGAGAGCGAAATGAAGAAATTCATTATGAAACATGTATTTTGGTCTTTTGCTTTGTTTTGTTGTGCACGACAAGTGGACTTATTTAGTTTTTTATCGGAACAATTTCTCATGCCAGGGCTTCAATACCAGAGGGACATTACAGACGAGCAGTATGGAGGTATTTGTATTTGTTTGTAGTTATGAAGACAGACTTACAAACACTTTAGATGAAATTGAGCAGAAAACAATGAAAGGATAGAATACAGGAACTCCATAAAGAGAAATAATGTAATGGAGGGACATGGAGAGTTTTATATGTAAGTAAAATCTGAAAATCAACCTTGACACTAAAGGAAATCACAAGTATGTGCTCAGTTTTCATTACACAGGTTCCAGAAAACCTGGAGCTGCAGTCCAGGCTGTCGACCACTAGATGGAGCACAGGAGAGCTGAGGCCGATCAGTGTGAGAGGAGTTTTTCATCCAGAGGAACCACAGTAGCTTCACTCCAAACATGATTTATGACCACAAACATTGACGGATGAATTTCATTTTCTTTCTTTGATTAGCATACAGTATTTAAGCTGCTGTTAAACACCTTGAATAACAAGATCCATCCATTTCTTACAAAGATATTCTGAATTTTATGTTTTAGAAAATAGAGCAGTGATAACGTTCTTGGAAACATAAATATTTTTCTATACAATAGTTTCCATTTTTCATTCTTTTCTAGCTTTTTATTCTTTAAATCTAATTCCATACTTTCCCATCCTTGAGAAGGAACCCTGAATAAAAATGCTTCATATGATACACTGCAGTAGAAATACTTTATTTAGTTACAGTAGGAAAGTAAAAGTACTCCCTGTACTTACAGCAACACAGTAAGAATACTTTATTTATTTACAGTAAAACAATAAAAATACTTCTTGATGCAGTTACAGAGTAAAAGTACTTCTTACAAGGTATCACAGTGAATACTTCTTGTATGTATAGTATCAGGGTAAATACTTTTACTCCACAGTAAAAGTAATTAGTCAGGAGTTACTGTAGTAAAAGTACTTCCTGTACTTGAGTGACAGGTTTGACTCAACACCTTTACCTGTGACTGGATCACTGATGATTGACACACTGAAGCTGCTGCAGCGTTTTCTGAGTCTGTGATGTCACAGATGATGTCATGTGTGATGTCACATCCTGACAGGTTCACATGCTGCACTTTACACTTTATTTCACTGCCACAGTCTCATCAGCTGTGGAAACAGATGCAGATCAGACTAACACCCGAGTCTCCAGTCTCCAGTCTGGACTCTCCACAAGATCATGAAGCTGCTGCAGAGAAGAAGAACTCAGGTTGTTTCCTCTCAGGTCCAGTTCTCTCAGGTGGGAGGGGTTGGACTTCAGAGCTGAGACCAGAGAAGAACAGCTGATCTCTGACAAACTGCAGTTCTCCAATCTGAATAAAGAATAAGATGAGTGAGTTGAGGACAAAGCTCCTTGTTGACAGCGTTCAGTGTCTCATCATCTGTTCAGAGCTGAAGAAGCTTCAGAAAGAACAAGTTTAGAAAATCAAAGTCCAACAGCTGCAGCAACAGGAAGCAGGTTAAACAGTCACATGGAGAGAAAACAGCTCATTAATATTCATGAGAAGCTGCAGTGACTCCGCCTCTTCACCTGTCAGCTCCACCTGTGGCTCCATCCACACACACTCATGTTGAGCAGCCACATTGTTACCATGACAACTAACGTGTACAAACACATGTTGAATGAAGCTCAGAGACAGAAAAACCTGGAACCAGCTTATTATGGGATGTTGTCTTTGAATGTTTGACTGTAAACATGACAGAGCCTCAGGAAAGAGGCGGAGCCAGCAGCTATTGATTATAGATCAGTTATTGTCTGATACATCACATGTGTTTCTGTGGTGGAGGTGAAACATGAAGAGAAACAGAGACTGGACTAAAAACCAGTGAGGTGCAGTCAGGGCTTTGATTGATTCACTTTGGACGTTCAGATAACTTTAGTAGCAGTTGACTGTGTCAGAATGTGGTGATGTTCATGGTCTGATCAAAGCCAGGAAACAGAGCCGCAGCTGCACAAACCACTCAGCCATGTGTAGTAGTAGCCTATTACACTGTAATAATTACAGAGCAAAGGCCCAGAGCTGCTGCAGTAACATGGAGTCACAATCAGTCGCTGCTTCAAACTGAACTTCACACATTTGAACTGAACTCAGACAAAAGTCCAACAGGTCCAGTCAGTGAACTCACCTCAGAGTCTCCAGTCTACAGTTTGGACTCTCCAGTCCAGCACACAGAGCCTGAGCTGATGAGTCACTCAGGGTGTTTATACCCGGGTAGTTTCTACTCAGGTCCAGTTCTGTCAGGTGGGAGGGGTTGGACTTCAGAGCTGAGGCCACGACTTCACAGTGACTCTTTGAGAGTTTACAACCAAAAAGTCTGTGAAGAGAGAAAATATCAAATGAACAAGTGGGAGAATCCTCCACTTCAGCTTGGGGACGAACTGCAATTTTACAACAAGTAGTTCCGACCAGGCAATCTGATTGGTCAATAAGACATTTAGAACGTGCTCAAATAAGCATTACAGCACGGCTGACCCATCACTGAAAATATTACTGTGCGATGTCATATTGATTAATTCATCTCCATGGCAACATGGACTTTTTTCCCCTTTGAAACGTAGCCTAATTTATTACTCGTGAACATAAATCACAAACTATATTGACCTCCTGTAGGGTGTTCCTGTCAGCAAAGTCACATTTATAGAACAATGACATTTTTTTGTTAATATTGTAACCCCCCCCCGTTACCCCCCCCTCATGTGTACAAAGTCGGAGAGACAGGAGTTGTGATCGCTGTGAATATGTTTTTTATAATATGGCCTGGAGCTGAATATTTAATTAGATAAAACGTAAGTGATGACCTGTATATGTTTCTCTCTCTCGCTGCTCCTTTTGGACTTTTAAATAACGTTAATCTGGAGTAATAGTTTGTTTTTCAGCTGTGTCTGCGACACGGCGCTATAACCTCATTAAACATGCAGAGTTTGCGGTTGTAGAAGCTACTGTGAAAGGAAAAAAACGCCATCTTATAACTTGGGCGGTCATTTGTGCTGCAGTGTTGATTTAGTTCAGGAAAGTCCGAGACCGCGTTAAAACATGAACGTCAGCTCAGAGTTCACTCATCTGGGACTAGAAAATCATTTCGGTTGCTAGGTCGTTACTAAGATTCGGACTATTTGCTGTAGTGGTGAACTCGGTTCCATTACACATAGGAGTCTACTATTAGTAAGACCCCATTTATTTCCATGGAAACGGGGAGTGCACTTGCAAAAAACTTTAAATTTAGAGAGCAAAATGTCCATCAACATGCATATATATTTAATTATACGCTTTATTATGTTGGTAATTGTTGTATAATCGCAATATTACCTGAGAGGGTGTGCTTTAACATAGCCTAGTTTAGTTTGAGCACTTTGGTGATGCTTGCGGACCTTGGCGCCCAATATAATACATCCATGCTCGGTCCTAACCGCATCACCGTCGTGCTCAAATGACGTAAGCACACCCTCTTGGGTAATATTGCTTAAATATCAATTATGTCAGAATCAATGATGATGTGATGAACATCTGAGCTTCAGCTCATCTTCTCTGACTGAGTTTGACAGGAAACAATGATCCTCGGTCCGTGTACGTTTCATTAGTTTGATTTTTCCTTTACAGGATGATGAGGCAAGATTTATGAAAAAATGTTTTTTTTTTAAGTTTTAAGTTTTCTAATAATAATGGGACATGAAGCGTTCCAAACCAAAAATAATGAGTCCTCTCGTGTATCTCTCCATCGCCTTGAACAGGCTGTGTGCTGCAAAATGCGCTGCAATTCCGGATCCGAATTTCCTGCGCTGCTCATCCTGCTCTGCGGATGTGACGTCAAATGACGCTGCTTGCGCGTCCTCGGCGGCTCGGCTTCCACAGCTTGCTACGCTACCACCATCAGCGGTGGGCGGATGTCAGCCATTAGGCTACTACCTGAGCAGCGAGTAGGGAAATAACGTCACTTTCTTACATTTTTAATATGTTTTCATGCGAGAAAGTGGCGGTTTAGACTCCCAATCTGTTGTCAGTTTATCCACATATCGCCTGTAAGTAGATGCGCCGACATTTTTCGGAGGAATGTCGCGGCACACACGAGCGACAGCAGCGGCTCCTCACAGAGGCTGCAGCCGGAGAGCTGAGCTCACCGCCGGGCAGCCTCTCTCTGTCCTCCTCCCTCTCTGTGCTGCTCTCTCTCTCTGTCCTCGCAGCGAAAACCAGCCGAGTAACTCACCACAGGTTTTTATGTCGGCTGGTTGAATTATTATTTAGATAAATGCTGGTCTCATTGATGAAATCTAACTTTATGGCAGTTGTATTTCTGTACGGTAGTTGAAAAGTGAAGCTTCATGTGTGTGTGTGTGTGTGTGTGTACTGAGAGAGAGAGAGCAGCGCAGCCTTGGGGCTCTGTACGTACAAAAATCATCATATTTACTTCAATAAATAAATAAATAGTTTTACAATGAGCCGATGGATTCATTCGTGGTCAGTTTATCCAAACAACGCATGTAAGGAAATTCTCCGACGTGTTCGGAGTCCACTAGGGCAGCAGCAGCAGCAGCAGCTCATAACGGCGGCGGCGGCGGCGGCGGCGGCAGCGGCCGGTGTGCAGACCTGATGCCTGGCCGGTGCAACCTTCGGCTGTCGCGGTAAATTGGGCACTGTACAATGAGCGCGGTGTGACGCGTTTACAGTTTATTAACAGCCAAGTGCGACGTGTGTATGTGTGTGTGTCACGAGAGAGACAGCAGGTAGCATCAGCTGCACTACTGTGGAGAGTTAATGCGCGCTCCCGCTGCAGCTTGACTGATGGCTGCTGCAGTAACCCTGACGGCCGCTACGCCGTTGTATCGCTAGTGAGTTTTATTTCTGAATCCTGCCTCATCATCCTTTAACCTAATGAAACAACCAGATTTTAGTTAACATGCTGTAAGATGTCCCGTTTTGCGGTGTTTAGCTCAGTTGGTGGAGCACCCCCCTCATATGTGGAGGCTACGGTCCTCGCTGCAGGCGGCCCCGGTTCGAGTCCCGCGTCTGACAGCCATATTCTGCGTGTCACGCCCCCCCCCCCCCATCTGCCTCCCATTTCCTGTCACACTCTCTACTAAATAAAGGCATGAAAAGCCAAAAAATATACTTAAAAAAAAACAACAAAAAAACATTAACGTCAGTTCAGAGTTCACTCATCTGGGACAAGAAAGTCTTTTCTGTTGCTAGGTCGTCACTAAGGGTTGGATTATTTGCTGTAGGCTATTTGTTGTGTGTTAAACTAGGTTCCATTACACAAAGGAGTCTACTGACATGATTGATTGTGTTTCAGGTATTAGTCAGACCCCATGTATTTCCATGGAAACTAACTATAATAACAGGTTCTGCTCTTCTGTTGTGGGATCAATAAACACAACAATACCTGTAAAGAAGAAACACTGTTTTTTATTAATGGAATTTATTACTACTACTGATCATATTGATCATGTCTGGACTCACCGAGCCTTCCTGCAGTTCCTCACAGCTGGGATCAGTCTCACTCGTCCCTCTGGTGATGTGTTGTACTTCTTCAGGTCCACCTCGTCCAGAACCTGCTCTGACATCTGCAGCATGTAGGCCAGAGCTGAACACTGGATCTCAGAGAGTCTCTGTGATCTGTTCTTTGACTTGAGGAACTGTTGGATCTCCTGATGAACTGACTGGTCCTTCATCTCCGTCAGACAGTGGAAGATGTTGATGCTTCTGTCAGGAGAGATCTTTGTCTTCTTTTCCTTCAGGTTGTTGATGGTTCTCTGGATGGTTTCTGGACTGTTGTCTGTCTGACCCAGCAGACCTCCTAACAGCCTCTGGTTGGACTCCAGAGAGAGGCCATGAAGGAAGCGAACAAACAGGTCCAGGTGACCATTTCTACTGCGGAGAGATTTCTTCAAGACTCTCTGTAGGAAGTCATCCAAGGTTAGAGGACTGTTATTGATCAGTGGATGATTGTTAACAAGTGAAGGGTGACTGCTATTGATTGATGGATGACTGTTATCAATCAATGGATAATTGTTATTTATCCATGGATGACTGCTAACGATCCATGGATGATTGCCATCAATTGATGGATGACTGTTTGCATTGATTCCATCAGAGGAAGGCATTGTGCTCTTCTCTCTCTCTTCATAGTCTTTTCCCAGGAACTTCTTGAGGACCTGTGTGTTCCTGTTGGTGAAACAGTGGAACATGTAGACTGCAGCCAGAAACTCCTGAACACTCAGATGAACAAAGCAGTAGACTGTTTTCTGGAAGATCACACTCTCTCTTTTGAAGATCTCAGTACAGAGTCCTGAGTTCACCAAGGCCTCTGTGACATCCAGACCACACTGCTCTAGGTCTTCTTGGTAGAACATGATGTTTCCTTCCTGCAGCTGTTCAAACGCCAGCCTCCCCAGCTTCAGAAGAACTTCCCTGTCGGCCTCCGTCAGCTCCTGTGGACTTGTCTCATGTCCTTCACCGTACTTGTTCTTCTTCCTCTTTGTCTGGACCAGCAGGAAGTGTGAGAACAGGTCCGTCGTGGTCTTGGGCAGCTCTCCTCTCTGGTCTGTGGTCAACATGTGCTCCAGAACTGTAGCACTGATCCAGCAGAAGACTGGGACTTGACACATGATGTGGAGGGTCCTGGACGTCTGGATGTGTGAGATGATTCTTCTGGACAGATCTTCATCACTGGACCTCCTCCTGAAGTACTCCTCCATCTGGGCGTCAGTGAAGCCTCGGACCTCTGTTACCCTGTCCACACATGTAGGAGGGATCTGATTGGCCGCTGCAGGTCTGGAGGTGATCCAGACCAGAGCAGAGGGAAGCAGATTCCCCTGGATGAGGTTTGTCAGCAGCACGTTGACTGATGACGTCTGTGTGACATCAGACACAACCTCCCTGTTGTTGAAGTCCAGTGACAGTCGGCTTTCATCCAGGCCGTCAAAGATGAAGAGAAGTTTACAGACAGCCAGCTGCTCTGCTGTCACCTTCTGTAATGTTGGATGGAAAACATGGAGCAGCCTGAGAAGACTCAACCGCTGATCTCTGATCAGGTTCAGCTCCCTGAACGAAAGCAGAACCAGCAGACTGACATCTTGGTTCTCCAAGCCCTCGGCCCAGTCCAGAGTGAACTTCTGCACCGAGAAGGTTTTTCCAACGCCAGCGACGCCGTTGGTCAGAACCACTCTGATGGGTCTCTGTTGGACAGGTGAGACTGTAGAGACGTCCTCTCTCTGTTGGACAGGTGAGACCGAGGACACGTCCTCTCTCTGTTGGACAGGTAAGTCTTTAAAGATGTCGTTGCACCTGATTGGAGTGTCCTGGAGGGTCTTCTTCTTGCACGTTGTCTCCAGCTGTCTCACCTCATGTTGGGTATTAACCTCGTCACTCTGTCCCTCTGTGATGTAGAGCTCAGTGTAGATCCTGTTGAGGAGGGTTCCACTTCCTGTTCCACTTCCTGTTCCCTCAGTTCCTTCAGTCACTCGTTCACATCTGCTCCTCAGATTGATCTTATGTTGATCTAAAACCTCCTGCAGACCACCATCTGCTGAGAGACAAGAGACAGAGTCAGACTGAAGACAGAGAGTCTGACAATCTGATCAGATTATTTTCATCAGCTCCAGAAAAACTCCAGACAACAAAGAGAAGGTTTGAATCCTCATCTTAAATGTCAGTGCTGTGTGATGGAACAATGACTCTGGAGAAAACAACAGGTCCTGGTTTCACTAATGACCACATCAGCAGACAGATGTTCAGTCTCACTTTGTCCACAGCTGCTCTGATTGGCTGTCTGCAGCTCACCTCTGGTTCTGGGTCTTTTTCCACACTGGGGACAGGAGGGGGGTCCTGAAGAACCAGACTGGTCCCAGTCTGAGGTGAAGCACTGTCTGCAGAACCAGTGTCCACAGCTGGTGGAGACTGGATCCTTCAGGACGTCCTGACAGAGACCAGACTGCTGGTCCACAGAGACACCACTCCTCTTCCTCCTGTCAAGACATTTCTGGATCAACAACATGTCACAGCTCCACATCTGAGCTGTGATTGGTTAACCTCCTCAAGGGGGCGGGGCTTCAGGAAGCAGAGGAGCAGAGAGAGAGAAAGTAGAGGAAGACGAGTGTAGAGAGACGAGCTGAATGAAGACCTGGTCCTGAACTGGTCTGGTTTCTGTCTCTGTTTATCTGTTGACCTTAAATCTGGATCTAAAATAAACTCTGTTAGTTTGAGTCTCTTCAGTTCTGCGTCGTCTCGTCTGGTTTTTACTCTAAAGGTGTGAAATGATTGAGAAGCTGTTGGTGGTGTTTTCCTCTTTCAGATACTGATCATGTGTTTGATGTTGGGTATGGACTGAGTCCTATCAGCTCTTTAACCAACATATGAGTCTAATGACGGAATCATCTTCAGCTCAGTTCATAGTAGAAACCGTCTCTTACTGTGACTCTGAAGTTCCAGGTTCAGGTCCAGACTTGAAGTTTGGAGGATGTCCCATGGAGTAGTCACTCTTCATGGACAGACAGATGGATCCTGGTGACTCTGCTCTCAGTCTGTGGTTTTGACCTCTGCAAAGACAAACATGTTTTTATGCGAATCATTACTGGAACAATAAGCTCAACACCACTTCCCTGGCTCCCCGTTCTATCAAACATTGCACCCCCAAACATCCGTTGAGTAGCATCCACTCAAAAGATGCTTCAAAATCCCTGACGACATCTTCAATCCACCCACTGCTGAAACAGTGGTCAACCCTCAACAGGTTCAGGACTGGACATGGCCTGTACTTGGCCAGCCTTCATACTGTAGATGGGGCAGCAGCCCTAGCCCACTGTGTGCTTGTGGAGAGGAGCAGACAATGGAACACATCATTGAAGCCTGGCCTCTCCAACGACTGAGAGGAGGACTGGTCACCCTCCACACAGCAAACCAAAAATTCACATCGATCACTGATCAATACTCTGAGACACTGTTCATGGTAAGTTCTGATCTTCTTGAGTGCTACCAAATACATGATTGACATTTGGAAATCAATCAGTCCAACTTAAATTTCAGTGGGAGCATGTCCCTTGTTTTGGAGCTCTCTACACTTCAGGCACTTTAGAATGGAAGCGTATTGCATTCCCCTCGTTTTAGTATTAGAGTATTTTATTTTTTGTTTGCTTTTTTGCATAATTTTTTCTGTTTTTCTCCTGTTTTTCATGGTCGTTTTTTCCCTCCTGTTTTTTGGGGTTTCTGGATTCTTTTCAGACTGAATGAGATTTCAAAATCCATGGATATGCTCCATAAAAAATACAGTCGAGCTATCACCGGCATTGAAGATTTTCAATCTCACTTTATTTCCACTGGTGCCAGTAAATTCAGATTCATATTGAAAGGAAACTACCCATTATTACAGAACACCACCTCAGAGAGTGTCACCCAGAAATTATCAGAGCAGTCTGATGTAGCGCCTTTATTTTGAAATCAGTCCTTACATTAGTTGCAGGTGGGAGTTTCTAAGCTGCAACGTTAGAAAATAATTTCCCCGAAACACAGAAAAAAAAAAATGGTCAGAAAACAAGATTTCTTTTTTTTGTTCAAGTGAATGCATTACGCTTTCGTACTTTAGTGATGATCAGATCTTCAAGACACATCTGGAAATCACTGTCAGGTTCATCAGCTGATAAGAAGTTCTGTCTCTACAGGAAGTGACCTCAACGGACTCTTTGCACAGCTCCACTACTTCCTGAACTTAATGCTGCTCCTTTGTTTCCTGTCCTACATAATTGGACAAACTGATTAATCCAGGTGTGTCTGACCATCGTGACGACTCAGACACACCTGGATTAATCAGTTTGTCCAATAATGTCAGACAGGAAACAAAGGAGCAGCATTAAGTTCAGGAAGTAGTGGAGCTGTGCAAAGAGTCCACTGCAACAGTTCAATCAGTTCACAGCTTGGTAAAAAAGTATCTTACTTTGTCTCTGATGGTCCAGGTCCAGATCCAGGTGCTGGTCCAGGACTGAATACTGGAGGATTTCCCATGGACCAGTCACTCCTCGTGGACCAGCAGGTGGGTCCTGGTCCAGGTCCAGGACTGAATACTGGAGGATCTCCCATAGACCAGTCACTCCCTGTAGACCAGCCGGTGGGTCCAGGTCCAGGTCCAGGTTTGAATACTGGAGGATCTCCCATAGACCAGTCACTCCTTGTAGACCAGCAGGTGGGTCCAGGTCCAGGTCCAGGTCTGAATACTGGAGGATCTCCCATAGACCAGTCACTCCTCATAGACAGACTGATGGATCCTGGAGACTCTGCTCTCAGTCTGTGGTTCTGACCTCTGCAAACACAAACATGTTTTTATTCACATCACATTGATCAGTGGACACACACACACATTTCCTCTTCTGTGACGTCACACGCACACTCCAGGTTTTTATCTGGTCTCTTACTGTGAGTCTGGAGGTCCAGGTCCAGGTCCAGGTCTAGGTCCAGGTCCAGGTCTGAAGTCTGGAGGTTCATGTTTGGACCGGTCACCGGACTTTGATCTGTCCTCCTTTTCCTCCACGATAACACTCATCTTCAGGACTTCAGTCAGTCTGACACACACACACACACACACACACACACACACACACACACACACACACACACACACACACACACACAATCAAGACACACCCAAATGCACCGAGGACAAACTATAATCACTTCCTTGTCTGATCCAGTCGTTGACCTCCACCACTCATAGTACTTTGACATTAAATCCATGTTGATCCAGTCACCGTGACCTTTGACCTTTGATGTTTGTTCTGAGTTTAAAGAAGTTGTGTGGAGGTGAATCTGAGACAATGAGCTGACGTATGTACGGACTACGTCTGACTCTTCTTCCCTCCACAGTTCACACAGACAAACTAACTCTCACACAACAACAACAACAACAACAACAACAACAACAACAATAATAACAATGTTGTGGCGACACTCACTCGTCTCAGACTTCAGTTTCTCTCCTTCTGCTCCGTTTGCTCTAAAATGGCGACTGAACATTTTTACTTTCACTTCTTCACTCTGTTCACACAAGCTCATGGCGACAGTGGGGAAGTCTCTTTCTCCAGTCGAGTGGCGCCACCTGCTGGGTAACTCCTGGTATTACACCTGTATGGACAGGTGAACTCTGACACCATGAATAAACAGTGAGCTGAGATCCAGCTGTGGTAGAAGAGCTGCTGCTCCACTACAAGTTACAGCTCAGTCTGTTCTCTGTCTTATTCATCACACATGTTGTCATCAACTAATTTGTGTCTCAGTGTTGTAACTTAACTCGCCCCGGTCTGGCAACACGACCATATATGGAAAACACAACCACAACTAAATGTAAGTCCACACAGAAACCAGGAGGATACAAGGAGAATCATGAACTCCTTATAGAAATGCACTCATGGACATAATGTGTTCCCTAGCTCCTTACCCTAACCTTAACCATTACTCTTAATCTAATTTAAACCTGATTATAACCTAAAGTCTTAACCCTCAAATGGCCCTTGGAAAAATTGAGGACTGGCCAAAATGTCCTCACTTCCCAAAAATGTCCTCACTCTGTTGGTTAAAAATGTTCAACGGTCCTCACAATGTAGTAAATACAAGAACACACACACATACACACACACACACTTACACTGTGTTTTTTTCTGTGGGGAACAGAAGCTGATTGTGCTGAGTTCATCTCTGACTCTGGGATTAGAAAGGATAAATGATCATGTGTAACAAGTGGGCGTGTCACTGGTGGCCAATCACAGCATCAGCATTATTTTCATCCCTCTCTCTGATTGGTTCAGGACGGCTGAATGCTTACAGTGGATCGGATGTGTTCAGAGGAGGAGGAGGAGGAGGAGTTTCTAATCTTGAAATAAAGCTTGACAGTGGTTCTGGTCCTGGTTCTGTTCAATGTCTCATCATCTGTTCAGAGCTGAAGAAGCTTCAGAAAGAACAAGTTTAGAAAATCAAAGTCCAACAGCTGCAGCAACAGGAAGCAGGTTAAACAGTCACATGGAGAGAAAACAGCTCATTAATATTCATGAGAAGCTGCTGCTGCTTCAACACAGACGCAGTGACTCCGCCTCTTCACCTTTTTGCTTCAGCCTCCTCCCTCTGCTCTGCAGCTACAACATGTTCAGTTTAAAGCCCATGGTGAAATAAGGAAGTGACTTTCTCCAGTAGAGTGGCGCCACCTGCTGGGTAACTCCTGGTATTACACCTGTATGGACAGGTGAACCCTGACTCCATGATTGGCTGACATATGCATGATGCATTTGTGTGATTGTATTTGACACATTTTGAGTCTGTGACAGAAACATCATTAAATCCTCCCACACACAAAGTTTGTTTTCATTTTACCAAACAAAAACACAAAATGATTTTGACAGAAAACTGCTGCTCAGTCCTCCATGTTTACTTTATTGTGTCTCAGTGTGTCTCACATCAGACCAGAGACAACAGGACAGTGGGTTCCTTGATGCTGATGTCATCACAGTGAGAATAATAAACCCCGCAGCAGGTTCCTGTCGGCCAGAGACGCTTTCAGGTCAAACTGTCAAACTGTCCAAGAGCATCGTCTTACTGGAGTCTGGAGAAGCTGAGAGGCCGGTGTCGTGGTGCCTTCACAGACACTCAGAAAACTGAACGCTTGGTTTGATCCTCTGAAGAAACAACTTCTGTTCTTGGTTTTGTTTATTATGGGTATAGACAGGTCTGGGACCAGCATGCACCTGGGCTGTTTGTTTGGATAAATACTTGGAAAAAGAAAAGAAAAACAGTGTTTTCTTAAACCACATCTCCCATGATGCATCAGTGATTCCTCTGATTGTTTTTGATTGCGTTTAACCCTCCTGTTGTCCTTCTGGGTCAAATTCACCCGACTCCATCCTTCCTTCTTTCCACAATCCTTTATCCCTTACTTCTTTCCATCCTTCCTTCCCTTCCATCCCTTCATCCTTACGTCTTCTTTGCTGTTTTGATCCAATTGACCCGATTTGTTCCCTCCCTCCATCTTTCCTTCCTCTCTTTTTCCCTTCTTCCTTCCTTGAATGAATCTGTTCCCTCCCTCCAGCTTTATTCCCTTCCCTTTCCCTTCCTTCTTTCCACAATCCCTTCCTTCCTTCCTTCCTTCCTTTTTGACCCAATCTGTTCTCTCCCTCCATCTATCTTTCCTTCCTTTTTCCCTCCCTTCTTTCCCCCATATTTCCCTTTGTCCTTCCTTCCTTCCTTCCTTCCTTCCTTCCTTCCTTCCTTCCTTCCTTCCTTCCTTCCTTCCTTCCTTCCTTCCTTCCTTCCTTCCTTCCTTCCTTCCTTCCTTCCTTCCTTCCACAGTCCTCCATTCCTGTTTTGATCCAACTGACATTATCTGTTCCCTCTCCCTCCCTCCTCTTTCCTTCCTTCCTTCTGTCCCGTCATCCTTCCTTCCTTCCTTTTTGACCCAATCTGTTCCCTCCTTCTTTCTATCTTTCCTTCCTTTTCCCCCTTCCTTCTGTCCCTTTGTCCTTCCTTCCTTCCTTCCTTCCTTCCTTCCTTCCTTCCTTCCTTCCTTCCTTCCTTCCTCTCCTGACCCAGTGTGTGTAGTGTCAGTGTGTGTCCGCTGGGGGGCGTCCTGCCTCCACCTCAGCAGCATCTCCTCTCTCGGTCTCTCGGTGTCTCCGCGCGCTCAACATCGTTACTGTAACTTCATCTGTGTGTGAACCGGACTCACTTTGGGTCTGGACCATGGACCTTGGACCTGGACTCGGACCTGAGACCGGCTGTGGTTCTCATGTGACGGGGGGAAGTTGATGAGACCCTCAGACCCCCACCCCCACCACCACCACCACCACCACCACCATCAGCCTCCACGCGGCTGCTGTGATGAGCCTGAGAGCCTCGCGTGTTTTCCTGTGACGCACCGCGCACTTTGGAGAGCTGCGACAAGCGGAGGGGGGAGAAGGAGAAAAAAAGAAAAACGTGCGCGCGTGTGTGTGTGTGACTTCGGTCTCGTGGAGCAAAGCGACCCTGACGTGAACATGTCTCCACTGTGGTGGTGATGATGAGCGGCCACACGCACTGATCCCAGAGCCAGGAGCGCAGTGACCCGGGCTCCGGAGCCTCGAACCGAGACCCGCAGGTTGATCCGGAGCGAGAGGAACCTGAACCTGCACCTGAACCTGCACCTGCTGTTCACAGGAATTTACCACTTCACCGCGAGGAACCAACCGTGCAGGAGCAGAGGAGAAAAGTGGATTTTTTTGGGGGGATGTCTATCACTTTATTTGTTCTGGTGAATGGATGCTGACACGGAACCGGATCGAGTCCCTGGCTGCAGCGGAGGAATTCAGTTCAGTGAAAAATAATAATATCAGTGTGATGTGATAAAACAGCTGGAGACAGAAAACATCTGTCTGACCTGTGACACCCGGAGAGGAAACACCTGCTCCTGCTGCGGAGACAGAGAGAGAAAGAGGTACCTGAACGCATCACGAAATTTGCAAATTGAACAGGTAAAAAAAGAGAGAAATGAATCAATCAATCATACGTTTTTATAATTGAATCACTGAGTGCAGATTATTGGTCATTCAAACTGTTGTGTTTTCTCTGGGTTTATTGTTGAGCTCACAGACTCTGAGCCTGTGAGTCCATCAGTTCTTATCGATCAATCAGTCAATCAATCAATCAATCAATCAATCTGGATCGATCGCTAACGAGCCTCCCAGACTCCTGGATGGATGGATGTCAGGTCGTTGTGTTTCCGCTGCTCTCAGATCAGATTCAGGGTTTTTCAGATTTTAGCTGATTCTGCTGGAATGTAATGTTGAGTCGTGCTGTTTGGCGCGTGTGTGCGTGCGCGTGCGTAGCCTACGCCTGTGTGTGTGTATGTGTGTTTCCAAGCAGTGTGTTTAAGAAACTAAACGTCAGTCTGCGTGCACACTGTGACACATGCACGCGCATTCATGGATGTATTAGAGAGTTTAGACATGGTTCTCAGTTGTAACGTATGTGTGTTTCATGTTTGTCTGAGGATTAGTGTGTGTGTGTGTGTGTGTTTGAGTGTGTGTGAGGGGTTTTCATTTAAGATGAAAAAGAACAGGAGAGAAGTGGGGGAGGAAAAGAGGGGGAATGGGCGAGCTCCATAGAGAGACAGTGGGGGAGAGAGGGAGCTGATGGAGAGAGATAAAGGAGATGAAGGAGTGTCCTCCTCCCTCCTGCAGCGTCCAATAAGAGCTCAGAGACTATATTTACTTTGTGGCTGCAGATCAGCGTCCAGAAACTCAGTCCAGCATCGCACGCTGTTCGACCGGCTCCTGTTCAGATAGACAGACCATAATAACAACGTGGCCAGAAGTCAGTGAGTGAGTGGACACCTGGACATGTCCGCCGTATGTGATTCCACAGATTTGTCCCCAACGTTGCCAGATAAGAGACGCTCAGTGAGTCACCGTCGCTGCACACAACATGTTTCCTTCACGAGTCGAAGCTGCTCGGCTGCGATCTGACAGAAAAAAACAGAGCCCCCCCCCCAAAAAAAAAAGAAAAAAGAAAAAAAAACCAAGACACATTTACATTCAACTTGCAGATATCACGACTCATGATGATGAGTCTGATGTAATTATAGAGCGAGTGGAGGAGGCTGGGAGAGAGAAAGAGACGAGGCAATGAAACTTAAACATGAGAATATCAATCCATAAATTCACAGGTTCAGTGTAAAGTTACATTTTAATGTCTTCTTTGATCATAAAGTGTCTAAAACAGTTAATGCACACAGGCTGTATTCAGAAACTGAGCCTTAAAACCAGCCGTCAGGACTTCCTGTCACTTTATGATGTCACAACAAAGCATGATGTCACCACCTGGACCCACCATCCATCCAACAACTTGTAAGATTTGGTTTCTCAGGGTGTTTTATTCTGAAATCTGCTCTAATTTTATTGGATCGGTCAGAAAACAGTCAGCCAATCAGAAGAGAGGCTCAGAGCCTCCTCCTCTCTTCTGATTGGCTGACGCCGACCTGTTGATACTAGATGGAAGACTACACTGAGATGGTTTTTAGTTCCTGAGCCTCATAATAAATAGAAATCATCTTCAAACCAACATGAACATGTTTGTCAAAGTGTAACATCTGTCCAGTAGATGTTTGGACATTTCTTGTAAAATGAAGGTTTTGTAGAGTCTCAGTCAAGGTGTTGAACCCCCCTCCTCATTCAAGACAGTTGGTCTGTTCCACTTCCTGGTTGTAAGGCATAAGAGGCCATCTTGACTCATTGCACAGCTTTTAGTTGAAGGAGGAGCTGACCATGGAGACAGGAGGCACCAACAGGAGCAACAGGTGATTACTGAGCTGTGGTTCCTCATCAACACACAGAGTTTCCCCTTGATTCCAGTCTTTATGCTAAGCTAGGCTACATCTGGATCTGAGAAAGCTTTTCTTACCACGTTTAACTGTTTCTTTAAGTTCCTTTTTAATCAGATACTCACTGAGATGATCGAAGCCTTAAAACCAGTGTTGGTTGTGTTTGACAAACAACACAAAGAGGGAACATTGCCTCCCATTGCCTTCCTTCAGACTGTAAACAACACATTTTCCCTCCATTTTTCTCACTCATCAACGAGAGTCTTTGATCGTCTGAATGTTGCATTGCTCGGCAGCTTTGATATTTTCCTTTGTGCAATCTTGTTGAACAGAAGCGATGATGTGTGTTAGGGTTTATACCTAGAGACGACACAATTCATTCACTGCCTCTTGAGGAAATGAGGGTGAAGAAAAGTCTGCAGCACCAAAAGAGCGGCTCTTCCTTTAGATGTTTATCAAACATCTGAGGAAGAGACGACGGTGCTCGAAACGTCATTTAGCTTTTAATCAATTTTTGCTTTCGTTGTTGCAGACTCTTCTTTACCCTCATGTCACGTTTTTCTTGGTCCAGCACCCTCCCAACATCGTGCAACTAGGATGTGCGTGCTGTTTGTCTCTTGAGGAAAGGCCTGCACCACTGCTGGTTTGTCCTCACATTGAGTTTCAGTGTTTGATTCATTGTTATGCTCAGTTTAAAAAAGAAAAACCCACACTCCACCATGACAGTCGGAGCCGTGCCAGGAGGTCGTCGCCTCGGGCTGCGAATGGTTACGATTCAGCGCTTCTTGACCTTTTTGGCAAAGATCAAGTGGAACATCTGTCCGTGTCGGTTTGATTCCTCATTGAGCGTCCACTCTGAGCTGCTGCAGACAAATGGATTTTTAGCACCCGACACCCAAGTGTGAACAATGCACGCTTCTCTTGGTTTGTAGCAAAACCAAGGAAAAAGAAGTGGCACTGGGAAGAGGAAGGGAGGACCTACAAGTTCTGACTTAAAGGGTTACTGATTTTCTTCTTGGTGGTAAATGGTAAATGGACTTGCACTCATACAACGCTTTTCTAGTCACTTGGACCACTCAAAGCGCTTTACAATGTAATGGTCGCATTCACCCTTTCACACACATTCATACAGCGCTGTTCGCAGACAGGCTTTTTTTTTGGATACTAACCATTCACACACATTCATACATCCAAGTGTGGGTTCAGTGTCTTGCCCAAGGACACTTTGCCGTGAATCGAATCACCAACCTTCCGTTAATGGTCGACCTGCTCCTCCTGAGCTCTACAGTCACCCATTAATGCTTTGTCAATGATTTAACAACAAGTATCTCAGGTTCATAGATTGATTATGGATCATGAATTGATTGTTTCCCTTTTTTTCTGAATCTCCGACAGGTTCCTGGGAGAATGTGAACCTGGATCTGCTCAGACTTCAAAGCTTCGTTCCCACAGCTATGTCCGCCACAGGAGCCAGTATCGCAGGATAACCTTGGAGTCGGGGTTTATAAGTGGGTCGGCGTTGCCCTGGGTAACGGGAGGGACTCCATGGTCTGGCTCCTCCCGTCCTCGCCACACTTCCTGCGCCGCTGGTGAAGGTGCCGTCGTTCCACCGCTCCTTTTATCTTCCGTTCAATTCAAGACAACATGGCGAGAGGTTGGAAGCCCGCCGTCCTGTCTGGACACTGCTTCGTCTCTCTGCTGATGCTGAAGAGCTGCTGGTTGCTAGGCTCCGCCTCCCAGAAGCCCACCGCGTCGTCGGACTCCCAGCAGCCTCTGCAGGAGTACGCCCACTCCATCCGGCTGGATGGTGACATCATCCTGGGCGGCTTGTTCCCCGTGCACGCTCGCGGCGAGAGGGGCGTGCCCTGCGGCGAGCTGAAGAAGGAGAAGGGAATCCACCGGCTGGAGGCGATGCTGTTCGCCATCGACCTCATCAACAAGGACCCGGAGCTGCTGCCCAACGTGACGCTCGGGGCGCGCATCCTGGACACGTGTTCGCGCGACACTTACGCACTGGAGCAGTCGCTCACCTTCGTCCAGGCGCTCATCGAGAGGGACGGGTCTGACGTGCGCTGCGCCAACGGAGACCCGCCCATCTTCGCCAAGCCGGATAAGGTGGTGGGCGTCATCGGAGCGTCGGCCAGCTCGGTGTCCATCATGGTGGCCAACATCCTGCGACTCTTCAAGGTAAGAGAACCGAGACGAGCTCGTTTGTGGTTGGTCGCCATCTGGTTTGTCGCTGTTGTCTCGACGACTGAGTGTTTCTGTCTCTTTGAGCTGATGACGTTGCTACTGTTGAGTCTTAGCGGCTGTTAAATGTGCAAACAAAACATGAAACGGTAGCACTTTTGGTTTAATAAGTATGGAAGCTGGAGAAAACCTGGCGTGGTCTGATGGTGACGGAACATTGGTGCGATGTTTATTTCGCATAGGTTGTTGCTATTGCTATGTTGCTAACGTTAGCATCAGCAGCTGCTTGTACCAGTAAAGAGGAAATGTAAGTTCCATTTCTGACCATCAGCCGGTGTTGACCCTTGAATCTATCATGTTTTTACTTTCTCTTCTTCCTTTACTTGGTTTTTACCTCATTTTTACTTGTCCTGAAGTGAGCATGCTAACCAGCTAGCCTTAGCTTTGTCTCGTCGCTCCTTGCAGCCTGCGCTCCACCTCGAGGACGCTTTATAACCTCTTGTTCTGTAAATGCAACGATTGCTGAAGCTCTTGTAGATTGATTGTCGCCATCACCGTTGGCCATATTTACAAATGGCTGCTTTAACCCTCCTGTCGTCCTTCTGGGTCAAATTATCCTTCCTTCCTTCCTTTGTCTCCTTCCACAATCCCTTTTCCCTTCTTTCCTTCCTCTTTTGATCAAATTGACCTGATTCGTTCCCTCCCTCCATCTTTATTTCCTTCCTTCATCTTTTGATCAAATTGACCTGATCTGTTCCCTCCCTCCATCTTTCCCTCCCTTCTTCCCTTCCTTCCTTCCCTTTGTCCTTATACTTCCATCCTTTTTGACCCAATCTGTTTCCTCCCTCCCTTCCTTTTGTCCACAATCCCTTTTCCCTCCCTCCCTCCCTTCCTTCGTCCATCCCTCTGCTTCCTTCCTTGACCTAGTCTGTTACTTCCCTCCATTTTTCTTTCCTTCCTTCTTTCTCCTTTTTCCTTCCTTCCTTCTCTATGACCTTACGTCTTCCTTCCTCTTTTGATTCAGTTGATCCAATCTGTCCCCTCCTTCCATATTTCTTTTCTTCCTTTTTCCCTTTCTTCTTTCCACATTCCTTCCTTCCTTCCTTCCTTCCTTCCTTCCTTCCTTCTTTCATTCCTTCCTATCGGGTTCCTGGCGGGGGTTTTCCTCTCCTGCTCTCTAATCGCTCCACATCCTCGTCTTCATGGCAACTTCCTTTATTTTCTCCTGTGGCAAACGGCAGCTTTTAATCCATAACAAACGGACACATGTGATGCACGGATGACAGCTGTAGATGCTGAAGTGTTTCATCAGGAATGTGTTAGCGGCCCACTGGCTGTTTTTATCACAGTCTGGATGGATGTAGTGTTGGGCAGAGCAGCTGCAGGTCGACCTGCGCCGGGAAGAGAAAGTGTGTGTGTGAAGAGAAATAAAAAGAAAACAGCTTGTTAGTGGTGTGGAAAATCTGAAGCTGCGTGAGTCGAGCAGAAGAGGTGAGCAGGTTTTCTTTTAAGTAGCAGAGAAGACTCCATCTGAACATTACACTCGGATATCAGTGTTTTAGACAATATTAATATTTCATTACCTCGGGTTTTCAAGTGTGCAGGTTGATACTAAAGAGCTGTTTTCAGATTTAACTGCTGAGAAAGAAACTGAGGTCGACTTATCGACCTCAGTTTCAACGTGCATGACAAACGTTGTCATGCAAACTGAAAGAGACATTAACAGTGAAGTAGGAGACGGGTCTTATCTTATTACATTCAGGATATTTCAACTGGGTGAAGGTATTCATAGTTTTCATGGAAGTGTCAGGAAACAAAATCGCAATAAAATCAAACAAATGTTAAGAAAGAGAGAAACGATAAAAAACATAAAGACTGAGGTAACAACAATTCAAATATTAAAGGGACAGTTCAACATTTTGTCAAATTGGCCCATCACCATAATCCCTACAGTCATAGCAGTAGGTTTGTTACCTTTAATTGTTGGTGCAAGGTATTTTTAGAACGGCGGAGCAGAGCCGTGAGCTGCTCACAGCTACGCTACAGAGGCTCATTGGATTTCTTGGTTTCCCTCATCAAACTCATCAAATACACAATCCAACAACTCCACAACCCTCTGGTGGACAAGTTGTGACCTGCACATTCACCACGCTATGAGATAATAACACAACGTTACCACACAGAGTTGGTTTAGAGGGAAATACAGAGACTGTTGATGAAAAACGCACATCAGCGGTTTTACATGAATTTACCTCTAAAACAACTCTGTGTGGTAACGTTGTAGCTCGTTACTGACATTTAAAGGTAACAAACCTACTGCTATGACTATAGGGATTATGGCACTGGGCCAATTTGCCAAAATGTTGAACTATCCCTTTAAAATAAGTCTCCAGGAGTGAGTCGGTCTCCCGTGTTAAACTATCCTTTAACTTTACAGCAGAAATAAACACGTTGACAGCCTGGAACAGAAACAGACTTGGTTTGTTTATTAAAGTTTAACAAAGTGTGAAAAGGACAAGAACTCCAGCGCTGCCCCTCCAGTCGCTGTTTCCTGTTTGGAGCTTCATTTCTCATCATTTCACATTTCATTATTTTCTTGTTTCCTGGTCGGAACCTGTTTTTTAATTTGCAGATGGAAACTCATCTTGTGTCTCCTTGTTTACCTGTTTTCATAAATAAATTCATTCATTACAACGTCTGGTTTCCACGGCTCTGATTCCATCGGTGCTGCAGACACACAAGGAACACGTTGAGCCTCTGTGACCGACAAGCCTTAAAACTTAACAAGACAAACTTAAAGGAGAGTCTGTGAGGCTGTCGGTCTGCGGTTTGAGGGGAATGCGCTCGCTGCTCGACGACGTCTTCGGCTCCTGATTAGCTTCGTGGTTTCAGCTCGGCTCAGCGTTAACGCGTTCAGACGTGTCGTCGCCGCGCGCCGACATGAGAAAAGTTGATGGCAGCTGTTGCCTCGTCTTCTTCTTCTCCGATGTGTGTGCGTGTGTAAAGCTGTGCAGACAAACTGTGTCTGGAGGCGGCGTGTTGCTGTGCACAGCAGCAAACAAATTCCACTGCCCTGAATTAGTGATGAGCTGTATGATTCATATGTGTGTGTGTGTGTGTGTGCGTTAGAGCCCGGCCAGCTTAATGAGGACAGAAAGGCCCCACAACATCACTTATCTAAAATTAGCTGGAGATGCCTTGAGGGCGGAGCGGATGGAGGGAGGGGAAGGCGGCGTAAGCAGATTGTGCTGATGCAGACGTTCCTTGGCTCACCAGCTCTGTCAAAAGCTTCAGCTCCTCAGTCTGGACGCCGACGGACCACAGGGAGCGACCACAGCTGCTCCTGAGTCAGTTTAATGTGACCAATCACGAACCCGTTCCAGTCGTCACCTTTTATTTCTGATCCGATGATCCGTCTCCTCGCTAACTGCAGACTGTGTTCCTACTGATGGTTGAATCATGTCCAATCACCGTCTTCGCCGCTGTCGTCCACTCATTTTATGAACAAAGGTTGAACAAACTGCAACAGAAGCAAACTCAACTGGTTTTGTATCCTGAGAGTGAGAGAAAAAAAGCTCAGAAAGTTTAGAAAAAGACCCAAATATATCCCATTCATACGCCTATTCATTATTTTTCTCACCTGAATAGGGTAACATTTTTAACCTTTAGTTATCTCTATGAAAATTACAGAGTTGATTACTTACATTAAGACAAACAAAAAATGTATTACAAGTTTTTTTTTAAATTCTTTGTTAACATGAGCAAACAGTGCATAATCTATTTACATAATGGCTAATTTGCATACGTACAACACCAGATCTAAACACTGATATAGCAGCTGAAAATGTCTTGTTGACATAGTTAGACACACTGTAGCTTATGGAGCTATAGGACGCTTAGGCTACCATGTAAAACAACTAGTGCTTCCTGCAGCGACGGGTCCATCTCACCATCCCCCTTTCACAAATATCTCATAAAGGTGAGATTGCCAAGAATATTAATAAATGTTCTTCTTCTTATTAATATAATAAGAACTGTTTGATCAAAACAACCATCAGAAGATAAGTGATCGCAGCAGCAGTCACCCCCTTAAAGGGATAGTTGTGCTTTTTGTCAGGCCATCATTGCAAACAAGAACTTGTTCTTAATGATTTTTTTGCCTGGTTAAATAAAATAAAATAAAAAATAGTTCAACATTTTGTCAAACTGGCCCATTGCCATAATCCCTTTTGTTTTGGGATTGTGTCTTTGATGAGTTTGATCAAACTCATTAAATACACAACAACTCCACAATGCTCTGGTGGACAAGTTGTGACCTGCACATTCACCACGCTATGAGATAAAACACAAAATCAGAGTTGTTTTAGAGTGAGCCATCGTAGTGTCAGGGACAGTCTTTCAGCAAGCAGTTTCCGCATTTACCCTGTTTACCTTGAAAATGGCTCAGTTTCGTAACGTTCCTTTATGGTTGTGCAGCTCACAACTTGTCCACCAGAGCGTTGTGGAGTTGTTGGATTGTGTATTTGATGAGTTTTCAAGAAAAATAGCTTGCACCGACAATTAAAGGTAACGAACCTGCTGCTATGACTATAGGGGTTATGGTGATGGGACAATTTGACAAAATGTTAAACTATCCCTTTAAGACAGGAACATGGAGTATAATGGGATTTTGGTCTTTTTCAAAACTTTACCCCAATGGGATTCTTCTGGGCTTTTCAACCCCCTCTTTTCCCCCATGTTGAGGATACAAAACCAGTTTGAGTTTGCTTCTGTTGCAGGACTGTTAGCCTGTTAGCTGTGTGTGCTACTGTTGCTTAGCTTTGATTCTTCACCTCGTTGCCTCGTTGAGACGCAGTCATCTCTCAAAAACAACAACAACAAACAGCGCTGCATCATCGTCAGTTTTAATATTCAAAAGTTACATCACGGCTTCACATTTACATGTGAAATACATTTGTTAAGTAGAGAAACGCGCTGCGAGGAGGCAGATAGATGATTGTTAATGTTCCGGTCTGTGTGAGAACGAGTCGTTAGTTATAAAGTCTTGGTTAAAAATTCAGTAGATTAAAGGAATGCATCAGGAGGAAGTGGGAAGTGTTGCCCAGGAGACGGAGGGAGGTCTGGAGAGGACGGATGGACATGAAGCACTTATGCATTATTAAATTCTATAGCTTTAGCTTTAAAACACATAAAGCACTAGATATTATTGTTCACAGCCCTGCAGAGAGCTCGTAGACGCCCCGGTGATGAGTCCTGACCTCTGACGGGTAAATCACTTTTAATATGTGACACCAGGAGTCGGTACTTCTTTACGACTGCACCACATCATCTGGTTTCTTCTAGAGTCAGAAACTCGTCTTGTCTTCCTGTTTGTTGCTGTATCCATACCCAGGACTGGTTCTACACTGGTTGGATTGTCACTCTTAAAGGAATAGTTCACCAAAAAATGAATGAGTCATTAGTTACTCCCAATCCAGGACTGTTTAGGCTGTAAAAATGTCCTAAATTAGGTTTTTTTACTGTAAACTCTGGACTATCTCCCTTCAGGACACTTGGATTGCAGTGGACGAGCAGTGTGGAGGAATATTAAATGGTTTTTGTGTAGTTTTATGGAACTTTTTGTGTCATTGGACTATGAACCGGCCTCCTGGGTCTTCATTGTTTTCAATTCAGTTTTTGGGGAACTATTCCTTTAACTATCCTTGGAATGACTGGTCTCTTGGTTATTGACTGAGCGAACAAACGTGCAGTAACATCTGACTGTCGACTCAACGTGCACCTCGCCACATCCGCCATCAAACAGGCGCCGTAGGGTTCTGTTGCACCTGTAGATCGCCGTAGCAACATGAGAAGTGCAATGGAAACACCAGATTACAGGTTGTATGAAGTCCATCCGTCAGCTCTCCTGCAGCGCCCCCCTTCAGGACAGACGCTACTTTGATCTCTGTCTCTGCTGCTGCGCTGTCTGCTGTCTGTCCCGTCTCTCCTGCCTCTTCAGACGAGTCAGAGGTGACGCCCTCCGTCTGAAAAACACTGATCTGCTGCTCTTCTGTGCATTTGCATACAATTTGCATGTCCACTCTACTCAGCGTTGTGTAGCTCGGCCCGTGGTCGGTCGTCAGGAGGCCGCTGGGCTGCGACGGTGTGGCTCACGCTGCTGCTGCTGCTGCGGCTGTGGCTGTGGTGGCGTTATATTTCCATCTCTGCGTGGGAGAGACAGAACCGCCGAGGCTCTGTTTATGAGCTCCCTGCAGGCTCGGCCAAAAAAACTTCATAAAAAATAAAAGAGGTGAGAAAATAACAGAGGGAAGGAATGAAAACACGAGGAGCCATCCGGCATCGCACCGTGTAAACTGTTAGAGGAGGAGGAGGGTTTGTGTTTGAGCCGTGGTTCCCAATCGGAGGGTTTACAATTTTAACAGGAAGGGGTCAACTTAATTATCAACAGGGCCATTACAATTATGAAAAGTCATTATTTAAAATTGTAGGTGGTTGATTTCTCCCGCTCCATTCCAAATAATCCCTCCATAACAGTTCCTTTTTTAATATTTCTGTCAATTTTTATGCCTCTATGTATGTGCTCAGGTTCCTAAACCTCCCCATCTGATCATGAATAAAGTGTTTTCATTTGATTGTAAATGGATAAGTAATGGATGAATGAATGCATAAATCAAAGGGGTAAATAAACATTAAGATGATTCATTTATCCATTGATTAATGGTCTGAGTTTGTACGTCGTGGATTAGCTTTGCAGGAAAGCAGACCAACCTGGAAAAGCAGTAAAATAACACGAAGCATGACTCGGACTTTGATTTGGCCTTTTCTCTGGTATTTCAGAAGAACCTTTTAAAGATAGGGACGATAATGAAGAAGTGCGGTGTCAGTCTGAGAGGCCTCGGAGGTCTCCAGAAATAATTCACTTAGTTTTCAGGTGACAGGTTCTGTGCAGAGTCGGAGGAGGAAGAGGACGTGTGATCGCTGCGACTGGTTTTCACTCTGAAGTGTTACCTGATAATATCACACCAAGCCGCTGCTGATAAAACACAGCAGCAGACGGTTACCATGAAGAAACAGAGACGTCATCACAGGGACAAAACCCTCTCTTCTTTAGTGTTTATTTGGATGGAAGAGTCCTTTTATGACTCTAAAACTGGACCAGGTTGTTAAGGAGTGTTTTCCCAATAACTTGTCGATTAACTAGTTTGTGTTAAAGGGTTAAATCTCGACTGGACCGACATGTAGACTAACTGTAGACTACTTAATACGCTTAATAAACCGTCCACATGACTTTGGACTTGTTCTGAATGACTTGTGACTGTTTCAGAACATCTGACATTTGAGCTTTGATGCAGATTTTCAAACACAAGTGATTCTACAGTAGCAAGAGACGTCTGTCAAATGACCTGTTGACTTGTCTCTAATAACCTGACAATTGTCTCAGAAAACCCCAGTTAGATTTGAACAGATCTGAGACCTGCCTCGGGTTGAGTGTTGGGTCAGATTTGTCTTAATTGACTCGAGACTTGACTTGAGGGACAGTTGACCTGAATCGAATGGTCCGAAAACAAAGACTTGACTCAGACCGGGATCTGGAACTTTAATCTTATAGAAGAAGTTGAGTTCAAGTCTAGAGATTTGTTTCAGTGACATGGTTCAACTTTGGACCCTTAAGACTTGACTCTAGTTTGTCTGAGTCCCCGATTAGGGACTCTCCTGGAGACTTTTTATATTAATTGAGAGTTGTCTCAGCTTTGTCTCAAACAACTTGGACTCACTAAAGGCTTTTCTTGAAATAGTTGAGACTTTTCCTTCTACTTATTCACTTTTTGACCGACTTGCACCCAAGTCTCAAGTGCAGTGCCTTCAGAGTCCAGATTTGTTTCCCTGACCTGGCTCAGTGTGAAATGTCTTGATTTGACTCAAGACTCGACTAAGACCGAATGATTGGGGGCTGTATTGACATGGACTTAGGGGTGGGCGATATGTCGATCTTGTCTCGGTGATTCACTTTGGCAGATCTTACCAACAACCCAGAGATTGTCCAGTCCAATGATTTATAACCACAGTTACTTTAGTTTGCATTTTTATTTGACCCATTTTTTTTTTGGATATACTGTTAAAATGACTGTTGAATAAATCAGTTTCATTGATATTTAGGTTTCATATTTATTGAAAGCTACCTTTCATGTTGCAAGAGTGCACTTTATCAGAGTGTTGTTTATCTTTTAGTATGTTTAAGTGGTTTGTAAATGTTGCCAAAAATGCAACTATTTTCTTAACTTATTTTTTCTTTTTTCGATTTAAGATCGTGATAAAGGGAAAGTGACTTTATTTTTACTAATATGAATTTTTGGAAGCCCACCTACATGGACTTCATCTTGTCTCAGTGTAATCACTTTCAGACTTACCAACAACCCAAGAGTCCAGTCCAATGACTTGAGACTTCAACTCCACTTGTTTCCTAAGACTTGACTCTATCTGAGCTTTGACTAAGACTTGTCTCAAATATCTAATGATGGTGGTCTGTATTTGTACTGTCACATCCGTCCATAGACATCTATAGCTGTGACGGGGTGACCTCCTCATCCTGACCGACTAATCTCACCTGGTAACCAGTGGCTGTGATGATGTCACAGCAGGTCTGTGTTCAGCCAATCACAGACGGACAATCAGACCTATGAGTGTCGTTGAGCTGCATCGTGTTTCACCAGCGGTCTAATTCCGTATTAATACCCAGAATGGATGTGAGAGTGAGGCTGAAGCAGCTCCGCCTTCACAGACACGGCGGCGAGCTGCAGGCCTCGTCCGGCCGAGCCGTCTGGATTACCTTATTGCTCTGTTGTTGGGAAACAAATGTAATTTCTCTCTGAGGGGAGAAAAGAGACAGGAGAGGGCGGATAATGGAGTTTAATTGAGGGGAATTTGCTCATTGTAGCGGCAATTCATTAGTGCGACTGACAATGACGACCTCGTTAAGCTGTCTGAATCCATTGCCCTCGTTGTTTTATTGTCAGTATTAATAAAGCTTTTTGTGCTTCATGCTCGTTCTGATGGCCCAAATTTGTAATTCATCAGTTTCCAATAATCCAGTCTCTCATTACTGAGACCAGCAGAACAGTGTGTGTGTGTGAAGGAACTGATAAGTGTATTCATTGACAGAGTTCACAGTGAAATATTATTGTAGTGTGTAAATACTAGGAAATTAAAATTTCATTAATGCAGTTTAATGAGGTCTTTGAGTTTGTTCTGAAGCGCAGGATTTCAGGAAAATCGCTGACTGGCTTTTCTTTTCAGACTGAGGAAACTTCATGTGGACTTGTCTCAAATCAAATGACTGGAGACTTGTATCCAGTGACTCAAATGACTTCAAATCATCATTAATGACTTGAGGTTTATTTCAGGCTTGACTTGGACTTGTTTCCAAAGTTTTTCTTGAAGAAATTAAGACTTGATTCAGACTTGACTTGCATGACTTTTTCCTAAAAGACTCAGATGATGAGACTTCTCTCCAGGGACTTGAGACTTGTCGTTAAAACAGAGTTTTAGAGGTAAATTCATGCAAAACCACTGATGCACGTTGCCTTCAGGGACAGTTTTTCATCAACAGTCTCTGTATTTCCCTCTAAAACAACTCTGTGTGGTAACGTTGTGTTATTATCTCATAGCGTGGTGAATGTGCAGGTCACAACTTGTCCACCAGAGCGTTGTGGAGTTGTTGGATTGTGTATTTGATGAGTTTGGTGAAGGAAACCAAGAAATACCCATGACTATAGGGATTATGGTGGCCAAAATGTTGAAATATCCCTTTAAAATCTGCTTACCGACAATTGTGGAGTTGTTGGATTGGGATTGATGAGTTTGATGGGACAATTTGCCAAAATATTGAACTATTCCTTTAAACCAATTGGGACTTGACTGAAAACTCTGAGTCTTGTCTTGTTGGGTATTTTCAGTGACGTAAGACTCCCGGCCGGTTTATTGATTAGTTTTTAGAGACATCCACATCATAGCGAACACATTCCTGGTCTCTCTAGCAGCTTCCTGTCCCTGATGTGTTTGGACTTTTCATTGTCTCGCTGTATTTGGGTCGAGGACGATTCTGTCCGTCGTCTTTATTTCCTGTGTTGAGAATAAAAAGGTTGTGCTTCTGCTGCCAGATGAGAAATTGAATCCATGTGGGAATAAAGAGCTGAGTTGGAGCTCAGATAATACTCAGAAATTTCAGACTGCTGCGGAGTCGGAGGGACCTCAGCAGATCATCATCAGCTGAGCAGCGACAAAGGTCAGAGGTCGGTTGGTTTCATTACCAGCAGCAGGAAAATGAGGGGGGAGGGCTGAGGTGGGGGGTGGACCGAAATTCATGCACGTGCAAATGATTTTATTACATGCAGAAGAAACGATTCCATCTTTTATTCAGGGCCGTGTGTTATTATTTTCCAAGTGACGCTTCAGCTGAGTGATGTTGTTTGGCGAGAAATTACATCTGCGTGCGGCATGATTACAGATGAGAGCGAGGGATGATCGGCTGCAGGCGAGAGGAGGGCAAAACTTCACCTCTGTCCTGAACTCAGCTGCTAGAGTCGTCCTCAGACTCTGAGTATCTGTCCTTATTATGGAAACATTAAAAAAAAAATGCTATGATGATGTTTTTGTATTTTTTCTGACATTTTTTAAATTTAGCACCCGGAAAAAATCCACATATTACAAAAAAAATAAAACACAGAAACAAAATTAAAGTCAAACATTCTGGAAAAAGCAAAACTGAACAATCAATTCTGCTTAAAAAAACAATTAAAGCAAAAACAGAGTTTGAAAACAGAATAACAAATGGAAAACTCTTCTAACCTGCTTCTCAGTGAAGACAGATTAAAGACAGAGGTCATCACAGCTGAAATGATTGATTATTCGATGTGAATCCTAATTGTTTGTCTCTGTGAGAGGAAGTCAAATTCAAATGAAACAAAATTTGCCTTTGCATCGGGTCACGGCTTGATTAATTGGCTGTCAGAGCGATCGGGTATCGATGGGGACTGAGGCTCGACCAGTGACTCAGCCGGTGGACTTGGTTGTGGCCTGGAGGCCGACGGGGGACAAACCCTCCGCTGTGAGTCAGAGCCGCCTCCAGCCGGAGACGCTGACCCGTGACCTGCTGCTTCACGTCCAGTCCAACGGCTACAAGTTCAAACTGTTGCTGCTCGGAGTCACGACCGACTCGTTACCATGGATACCCTCGGTCTCACCGGCTGATTAGTCGATTGATTCATTGATTGATTGAAACTCCCTTTTGACTCCTTCTTCCGTTCCCTTTTTGATCCTAATTAACCTCCTCACACCTTTTTATTCCCTTTGACGTCGTGTCGGCTTCAGAGGAAGTGGTCGATGGAAGGTCGTGACCTCCAGCTGGACAGATGTGGTTCCTGATGTGATGACAGAGAAATATCGGTAAGACTTTACATGATGGGTTAGTGCATAATGCATTCATAAGACTGTTTATAAGGTGTTGTAATACATCCATGACAACTTCATGAGGCATTCATCGTGTTACATTGCTATTGAATAACGAAACTGGGAGTTTTTTTTTCAAAATAAAAGCCCCCATTGCATGAAACATCGGGGTAACACATGCATTCGTGACTGTTTTATGAAGCCTTCATGAATCACAGCAATAGAATTCTGAATTGGGTATATTTTCCTTGTGTTTGCAGGTGCAATTAGGGGGTTTCGTTATTCAATAGGAATTTAACCCGATGTATGAATGCCTTATGAAGTTGTCATTATGGACACCTTATAAACGGTCTTATGAATGCGTTATGCACTATCCCGTCAAGTAAAGTCTTACCAAAACCTTCAGTCATTTAGAGTCTCATTGTAATGCTTCTTTGGATCTGAGACAATTGGTACACGTGTCTTTGTTTTCTTTGCTATCTGGAACTGTGCATAAAGCCCATTATTCAGGAACAAAAAAGCAGCAACTCGAGGTAAAGTTTGGAAAGATAAACCTTCTTAACTTCTCAAGGAGTTCAACACTTTAAATCTCTTAAAGCTGATCGGCTTCATCAGGACAGTGAAGGTCCATCACAATATTTCAGACCAAAGACAAAAACCTCAAACCTCTGAACATCAGAGTAGGTTTTCTCAACCTTTAGAGTCACTGTTTGGTTCTCATGTGGTTGCATCATGCAGGTGACGTTGGCGGTTTGACTTTAGTTCTGCTTCTCCTTGGTTCTTGAATCTGGACACGTTCTGCTTGTTTGTTTGAAGGTTCCTCGTTGTTGGGAGCTAAAACAACACAACTGGACTCTTCTTTTTGGCTCTTGAAGATAATTCACCTCTCTCGCCCAAAAGGCTTTTTCAGTTCTAAAAAATGATGTGAGAGTCTCAGGTATTTAACCTATTACAGAGGGGCTATTACGCTACCTTTCATGTGACTCATTGAGGTCACTTGGGCCAAGCTGCGACTCATCGGACAAAAGGTGAAATATTTTCAAGAGCCAAAAAGAAATCCTGCCTTTGATTTTATCACTTTATCTTCTGCTCGTTGGCGTCAGGTTCAAGGACTCTGGTCCTGGGATGATGGTTTGTTTGGCGTCAATCTTTTGGTCTTTAACCACCTTTCTGAGGAGACATTTCAAGATCTTTAAACCCATTTAATGCTGAACATGGCTTAATTAACTTAACTTCTTTAATCCGTCCTCCTCTTTGTTCGTTTCACCGGAGATTCTCAGTCTTCCTCCTCGTATTGTAGGGTCTGAACATGCTTTGTCTCTCGTCCTTGTGAAAGTCGAAGCTGCTGCAGCTCATTCATCACCACCAGCCGATCCATCTCCCGCCGTGGCCCCCGTGTGTTTCATAGATCAGCTGTGTGTGTGTTTACTGTTAGAGGAGATGTTCCTGCGTCGTCTTCTGTCGGTCGATGAGCGTCTGTGCTGCAGGATGAAGAGACGATAAAACACCAGAGCTTCGTCACAGCTTCACTTCACTCTGATCCAGTTTTCTGTGTAGGCTACCTGTTCCACCAGGGAGCTCCAGACTCGACAACAGAGATTTTATATAAACAGATGATGCATCATAAAAACACTACGGCAACTTTTCTTCTAGCTGAAAAAAGAAAAAGCTCACGCTCATCCAAAGTGTAGCCAGGTGCTGAGTTCAGGAAGGTAATGGGACAAAAAGGAGGGAACTCGCCACACTGGATTCTCCCAAAATGTTGAACAATTTATTAAAGGAAGGACAACATTTCGGGTGTTTAGCTCTTCGTTTTCTTCTAGCGCCACCAAGTGGTCAATGTTTGTGCTTCTCTGTGAAACATGTCAACTCTTACGATGATTTTCCTGAAATTTGGTACAAATGTTCTTGATCCCCAGATGATGCATCCTTAAAAAAACAAAACAAAAAACCACTAGTGTTGCTGAAAGAAAACTCAGTGGATCACCAACTGGTTGACATTAGTGAAACGACTGCTCCTCCGGTCCTCATGTTGAAGTGTCATTGATGTTTTTATGAAACCTCTATAGAAATTCAGACGTTCCTGCTCCCCTCAGGATGATTCACAATAAGTCTGTTGAGTTTAAATTTGGCGCCATCATCAGGTCAAAAGTGAAACGAATTACCTTCATATCCGCCTCAGTGTTTAGTGATAAAGGGGAAGTTTTTCTGCTTTTCTTCTGTTTTGTTAACGTTCCTCTCCTCCATGTGCATTTGTTTACAACAAAGCCGGCAAAAAATCAGGGAGCATAGTCTAGCTATGTCAGTCCGACCGCTCATTTCTCCGAATACCCACTTATCTGAGCTATTCTACGGTGTTACTGTACAGTTAGGTTTCGGGTTAGGGTTACTTCAGTCGGAGAAATGGGAGGTCGGACTAATGGACACAAAAATAAAGACATGAATGGGAATTTTGAGAAATATGTAGTCAGACGGATGTCATGCACCCCGAAAAATCAATACATTGAACGGTGGATATATAACATATTTGTGTAGTCTTAACTGTCATAAAGAAAAGATTGTTGGTTACGGAGCGTGTTTTGTCGCAGTGGGAGAAATCCTGCTTGGTTCCTCTTTAATTAGCCAGTGTTAGCACGCTAACACCACAAACCACAAACTAAGGCCTCATTTCTCCATACTCATTCTACTAAAGGTTTTAAGGAAAAAACTTTATGCAAAAATAAAGAAATTTGGACAAATTTATTGATTTGCAGTCGGACAGACGCCACGCGCCCAAACTAAGGCCTCACCTCCACATCTACAAAATTTAAAAACTGTATGCATTTGGTTTATTGATTTGCACATGTAAAACTCTTCCAAAGATGCTAAGCATTGCTAACATGAACCTTTTTGAGTGTGTTAGCCGCTGCCGTTAGCGACATAGCTAACGTTAGCTCTAGCATGGCTGCAGACTTCTCTTTTGTTTGATCATAATTAACAGTGGAGGTGATGCTGAACAAGTCAAAGCTGAGAAAGTGTTTTTGTCTGAGTTTAGCAGAGACATTAGTTTTGTGTCAGTAGAGAGGACGTCACAGATCCAGTGTTTGTTCAGCGTGAACACGGAGCCTCAGCTGTTTAAGAGCTGTTGGATGAGACCAGATGAGTCTGAGAGGTTTGGGTTCATCACCAGTGATTCATCAAACCGAACAGTGCAGATGGAAACAGACAGAACCAACAGGACGGCGGAAAAAGGTTGGACACACGAGTAAATGTGTGTGTAGATCACATGTGTGTCTTTTCTGATCATTTCTCGTCTCCTGGGTTTCCTGAGCCTCGGTCTGCTTCACATATCACCGAGTATTGATCGGCGGTGGCCGCTGGAGCAGAAACTACAGGGCTGGAAAAAATCCTGCATCCTCTGCAGGTTTGAGGGATAAAAATACTTGGATCTGTTTTTCTCTGAAGTGTCGATGACGAAGTGTCGTCTTAATATTCTGACAAAGACATGAGAGCTCAGCTTTAAGGTCGGTTTTAGACTCGCAGAGCGATAAGAACATGATGTCAGAAAGGATTTAATTGGTTAACGAGCCCTTGAATAAAATGATTTGAAGCCTCGTTGGTGTCGACTGGATCAACAACAAACTGGCTCTGGTTTCAGTGTTTCTTGATCGCTCAGAAACCAAACAGTTGGAGCCGAAGAGGAGACGTGAACATGGTTTAGTGTTTGCATCTTTTCAGAAACTAAATGTTTCAGATCAAACTTAAAGGGATAGTTCCCCCAAAATTAAAATTTCACTCATTATCTCCTCACCCTCATGTCGACTAAGAGCTGTAGGAATTTCCTCCAAGTCCTCCTTTCCTTCTCTGAGTTACAGGGGGGTCCGGTCTCATGTGGGGACATTACAGACCAGCAGTATGGAGGTATTTGGATGTTTTTTGGTGTGTCTTTTTGGATGAAGAAAAGTGGTGTCCATTTACAACCATTATATGGACAAATACTGCTGCGTGGACCCCCCGTAACTCAGAGAAGGAAAATTCCCACAGCCCTTAGTCGACATGAGGGTGAGTAGATGATGAGTGAAATTTGAATTTTGGGTGAACTATCCCTTTAACAATGAGAGGAACATCAAGGTTAGGTTTCTCCTGCATCAGCTTCTGTTGTTGTGTAGTTTCAATCAGTCCTTGCTCTTTGTCCCTCCCGTCCTCTCATGCCTCGGTGAGGTTGACGACTGCGGACGGTAACGTGACATTTATGATGCTGAATGAGTCGGGAGGAGGAGGAGGAGGAGGAGGAGGAAGAGGAGGAGGAGGAAGAGGAGCCGTCGTCTCAGGAGGCTGCATCAGAAGTGCAGCTAGCAGCCGTCGTCCTCCGTCTCTGTACACACTTCATGCTTCATTTGTGTTTTCCTCCTCACTCCCACTCGTGTCTTTGTGTCGTGTGCTGGATCGTCAGGTCTGAGCGAGTCGGCAGACGAGCCTTTCATTCTGCTGCCGTGGCTGCGTGACGGAGCAGCACCTGTGTTACTGTAGCCAGCGCTGCTTCAGGTTGAGATAAAATATCTGACTTTTGCACATTTGACTGATCAATTTTGAGATTTTGGGTCATTTTTCTGTCTGAACATGTCTTTCAGAAAAGTCAAAGGAAAGGGAAGAAAATCCACATTAAGGCGGTTGTTTTGACTTCATTTCGTCTCTTTCATCGGTGTCTGCAACCAGTCGTAAAAGTGCGATTTACATTAACAATTTTACAGTATAAACCTTTAAAGGCCTTTTTCCCAGAAAGAGTTTTTCAGACTCTGAGCTAGAAATCTCCACTTGAGCAGCTCTTACAGACACCAAACCTTCCACTTTGATCCCTGTCTATATCCTGGAGGTTTTTACAGAGGGGATTGTTGATATATCATTCACAGCCTGATTTATACAACATTTATTACTGAAAACATAGAGAAATTAGATTTTTTTTAGGGCTGGTGACAGTATTTTAAAATCCTCCTCTGGAAAAACTAAAGACTCTAATGTGTCAACAAAATAAAACAGGATTTTGAAAGTAGCTTCAGTCATTGGTCAGATTTCAGCTCTGGAAATGTATGCAAATTAGTGCATATTTAATTATCTATTGCCTCATTTACATATTTAAACATAAAATTTGATAAAACTTGTAATACAAAAACTATTTGTCTTAATGTGAGTGATGAACTTGGGAAGTTTCATGGTGATATCTGTTAAATTTAATTTTTTACCCTATTCACCTGTAGTGTCTCCCCTTAAAATAGTCAAAATAATCTGATAATGGTCCGTTGTTGTATTTATTTATTAGCATCTTTGAAGCCGCCTAAGGACATTTAGAAACATAGATCAAAGCTTTAAAATGCAGATAAAACACAATCATGATATTTACATTGTGGATTGATGAAGGTGCATCGTTAGGGGGCGGAGTCAAACGCTGCCAAGATGGCGGCAGCGCAGCAGCTCGCTCTGAGCTTCACAAACCGATCTGCACCGACTGTTAATAAAGACGGACGACACACACAGGTTTCAGACTTTTCACTCAGATTAAAGTCACATTTCCAAGATTTAATCCTGTCTCCACATGTTCGTCATCTCGGACTCTTCTCTCTGTGGCGCCCCCTGCTGGTCAGGTGACTTCCAACCCTCCTGTCTCTTCAACTTAATGCTCGTTTTTGTTTCCTGGTTTTTCGACTGTGTTGAGGTTTTTATTTTTCCTTTCTGAGGAGAATGGGTATCGACAGTCTGACAGCAGCGTGAGCAGATGCAGGTCGGAGTCTCAGCAGGACGTCAGGATTTATTTGATTTCAGTGAACGCCGCTCCTCCTCTGGACCCACTCTGCCCCCCCACACCCCCCTGCTCTCTGACAGCAGCTCTTGTGGGTTGTTAAACAGACCTTTCAGTGTCTTTTTCTCTTTGTTTCAGCGCATCAGGGAAAAAAAACAAAAAAAAACAAAGTCGATGTAATTCAACAACGGAGACAAAAGCAGCCGAACAAATCCCGGCCCGCCCCGCTGCCTCTCCTCCAGCTGCTTTCAGCCGGCTGGTTTTGTTTGTGTGCGGAGGAGGCTATTACCTGGAAGAGTCCTTCACTGACGCTTTAATCACACTGTTCCCTCCGTTTGTCTCCAGTCTGCTCGCACACACCGAGCTCCGAGTGCGCTTTTGTTTTCCCTCTGTTTCCCTAAACGACTGAACCACAGAGCAGTTAATGTGATGATGATGATGATGATGATGATGATGATGATGAAGGAGGAATAAACCTGGAGAGGAGCCGAGGCCTTCGTCTTCACCGTCCGTCTCCTGGACCTGCAGATGTTCTCCTGTTTCTCACGGGGCCTTCGCACCGACCCGGTTGGGTTCGGACTATCAGACTTTTCCGTTCGGTCCAGGAAGCTTTCACAGCAAATCTGGTTTGGATCAAAGACCTGGACCCAAAACTTCGGCTCCATGCTCGCTGCAGAGCTTCACACTGCAAAAACTCAAAATCAAGAAACAATATTTGTCTTATTTCTTGTCAAAACTAATTTCATCACCTAAACATTAACTTGTTTTTAGATCATTTTCACTTGTTTCAAACAAATTTTCACTAGATTTTCTAACTTATTTCAAGTGAAAATTAGTTTGAAACAAGTGAAAATGATCTAAAAACAAGTTAATGTTTAGGTGATGAGATTAGTTTTGACTACGAATTAGACAAATATTCTTTCTTGATTTTGAGTTTTGCAGTGCAGTCTTCTTCTTCTTTCCTGCTGGTTGTGATGAAGCCTCCACATGATGAGAACGTTGATCCGAATCCTAACTAGGCTGTGTAGCAATCCAGGGAAAACCCTGAGTCATGCCTACATTTGTTTACTGAGTGTCCATAATTACAATGCAAATCCAATTCACTGTCATACGTTTTAAACAGACTAGTAGTAGTAGTTTATTTGATCTTTAACACAAAATTATTTACAGTTGAGCATCAATGACAGTCAGTCAATCTGACATAACACCATCATTTGTTCAACTAGTTCATAAACAGATCAATAAGTGTCGACTGAAGCTCTCTAGCTTATAGATGTCTAACCCTTTGTGACGTTAAACTCACTCACCCATAAAAGAGGTGCAAACCCACTGGCCAAGCGGTCACCATCACCTGGGCCGTTGCCTATAACAACCACATGGGTCACATTTACTAAGAATCGCAATAATGAGGTGACTTGACTCGACTTGCCCAAGAACAAAATGACTTGGGACTTGCACTGAAGCTCCAGACCTGAGACTGGACTTTCCACCTCCACCTGGTGGGTTTACAATTCTGGGAATCTCAGATCTTTTCAGGTTTAATCACCACGAAGCCTCTTGAGACGTCAGCTCATTGGTTCCTCTGACCTTTAAACTTCTCTTTGCACCTGTTTTCAGTTGATTCTTGGTTGTGTTTCATCTCCTCTGTTGATCTGCACTTTGGTCGTCTTCTCTGACTCTCATTGAAACTCATTGACTTTGGTTTTCCAGAGTTTCTTTAATCATCTTGTCTTTAATTGGACTCATTAAGGACTTTAGTTTTTCCTCATGACGCAGGAATCTCTGGGTTGTTTCTGTCATCACATTTAAAACCACATTTCTCCGTCTGAGGTTTATTTTAGAAACAGAGTTGTTTTATTTCTTCTCAGGCTTTAGTTTCACTTTCATTTGACGACTTCCAACCCGACCGTCGTTTTCGTCGAACCCACTGACTCTGTTTCTCCCGAGTCGTTCCCTCCTCGCCGCCTGGCGCTGACGCTTCCTGCTCCGGGCCGCTCGCACTCGCAGGAAGTCGGCTCCGGACGAGAAACGTGTCGCTTCCTTTTCCGCGCCCCGGGATGATGATGTCACAGCGTGTCGTCGCCACCGCTCGTCCACATTAACGTCAGCCGGCTCCTCGCGTCGTCTCCTCGCCTCTCTGCGCCGCAGACGAGCGGCTGCCGTGTCGTTTTGGGGTTAAGCCGTGGGTGGGCGCCCCCCACCCCCTCCCCCCTCCTCCCCTCCCCTCCCCTCGGCCTAATGCCGGCTGGCAGCCGTCTGCCGACACGCGGCCGGCGCTCGGCCGTCACCGCGCCTCGCTGCTCGTTAACTTGACCACCTGGTGGAGGAAGACACGAGGAACGTCACTTAGATTTGACTCAAACCTTCAATCTGCAGCGTTTTAATCACATCAGTAACATCTGTAGGCCGCTGCAAACTGCAACATCTGCACGGGCTCCAGTGGAAAAACCTCGTACCTGCAGCAAGTTGGATTATTTAGGAGCTGAGATGATTGAACCGACTGATATCGAGTTGTTTTTCAGTTAAAACGATGGATGGATGATCAGATCGTTTCTGTCAAAGGGAAAGTTCATGCTCAATAAAGGTTATTCAAAAAAAGGGGAAGTTTTGGTCCAACAGAAGTAAAAATGTTGTAATTCCTCTGCTGAAAACCTACAGAGGAATATTTAAAGTCTGTGATGATCGGCTTCAGGCTTCAGAGTCTGATATTAATTGATCGTTGATTGATTGATCGACCTCAGCTGATCTGCCCCGTCATCCTCTGCAGCGCTGATTCTGATTGGTCCTGACAGCTCCCCTGCTGCTGCTGATTGGTTTACTAAACCTGACTCCCCCCCTCCTCCCCCCTGCCCCCCTCCCCTTCCTGCTGGGGGTGATCCTCCCGCCTGACTGCAGATCAGCTGAAACCTGCTGCCTGTCATCACTCTGTCACTGGGACTCAGACGACAGCTCTCCATCACGTCAGGAGGAAGAGAAGAAACAATTTAGTTCAATTAATCTACAGTTTAAAGGAAAAAAACAGACTGGAGATCAGTTTGACCTCTTGAGTAGAAACTAGACTTGTAGTCTCGAGACCACTTTCATGTGGTCTCGGTCTCGCAATGTCTCAGACTGGCAGAACGGTCTCGAAGGGATTTGTATCCCACCACATCCAGGCAGGCGTGCTCTATTTGCATTTCATTATTTATATCCCCCCTTCAAGTGGGACCAAACATGCATTTTGTGATACAGACACGTTGGTACTTGTCGTCTGTTCTACAACTCACGCTGAATTGCAAATGGTGTAACTAGTTGGGTTTTTGGTCTCGGTCTCGGTCTCGGTCTCGAGCTCAACTGGTCTTGGTCTTGGTCTCGGTCTCGGTACTCTCTGGTCTTCATAGTGTCCTGCCATAGTGTCAAGTCTGTCGTTCCTGAGTCTTTAAACCTCTGAAGGTTGTAGAACATGTGACGATCACTTCCTGTTCGTGCAGCAACACATCACAGGATGGTTGATATTAAAGCAGCTGCATGTCATGTTTTTAATGGACTTGATGGAAGAAAAGGCACATTTCTAGATATTCTATTCTCTAATTTCTTATTTCATTGAATAAATCCGACCTACCCGCCTCACTCTGAACCTTCACCTTCAGTCTGAGTCAGTGCAACAGTTTCTAAAATCATCTGAAACAAGTGAAACGTGTTTCCTGGTGTTTTATTGTTCATAACGTACGATCAGGTTGTTTATTAGAATCTCTTCCTGTGGACAACGACGTTCCCACCGATTCAGAGAAAAGTGAAAAACAAGGTTTTGTGACGATTCAACAGGAAACAGATTAAAAACCTGTTGGTGACTCCACTCTCCCATCGTCACCAAGGAAACGGTTTCATCTGTTTCTGTTTCTGTTGACTCACTCATCCATACATCCTGTCAGAGCATCACAGATCTTCTTCTTCTTCTTCTTCTCCTCCTCCTCCTCCTTCCTCCCTCTCCTCCTCTTTGCCCTCTTTTTCCCTTCACCCTTTTTCTTCTTCTTCTCCTATTCCTTCTTCATCTCCCTCCTCTTCTTCTTCCTCTCCCTCCTCCTTTCTCCTCCTCCTCCTTCTTTCCCTCTTCTCTTCTTCTTCCTCTCCCTCCTCCTCCTTCTTCCCTCTGCTCTTCTTCATTTTCTTCTTCTTTCCCCTCCTCTTCTTCTCCTCTTTCTTCCCCTCCTCCTCTTTGCCTTCTTTTGTCCGTCACCCTTTTTCTCCTCCTCCTCCTCTTCCTCCTCCTCCTCCTCCTCCTCTCCCGGTCCCGTCTGTGGCTGAACCCCGCCAGAGGAACACAGACGTCCAGGTCTGATCTGATTAAACTGATCTGAGTTGAAGTTCAACTCTTCTCAACGACTTCAAAGGCCGAACCGACTCGTCTGCAGATCTTCTTCTCTGATCTCGCCCTAATCAGCAGCGACTCCACTTCCTGTCTCTCCGTGTCCACTCTCGTCGTCCGGCGTCTTCGAGCCGTCGGACGTCGTCTCTCACTCATCGTTACAAAGAGACGGAGGAGGAGGAGGAGGAGGAGGAGCAGCGACGTCTTCATCTTCAAAGAGCTGCTGCTGAGACGAAGCCCGACTTCAGAAAACCAGACAGAGAAATGAGGCGTTTAGAGCCCGTTGTTAAAGGCTGATTTAGTTTAGTACAGAAACTTTCCCTCTGACATTAAAGGGATAGTTCACCCAAAATTGAAGTTTCAGAGTCCTCCGTGGCTTGACATGAGGGGGAGGAGATAATGAGTGCAATTTCAATTTTGGGTGAACTCTCCCTTTAAACGTCTCATTGTCTCTATTTTTTTAAAAGCTGCTAATTTTCCTCTCCTCTCGGTCTGTGAATCCTCTCAACCTGCTCGGGTCCGTCGCCGTCCGTCCGTCGCCCCCGCGCGTAATGAGCCCGCGCTCCGCCGCCTCCTCCAGGAAAAACCACACAATTAAATCTTCCTTGCGGTCGGAGCCCATTGTTGCCGAGTGAATGGTCAGTAATTAGTAATTGTTCGAGGCCCCCGGGGGCCGGACCGCCGCTGCCACTCGCTGCCGGAGACACGGAGGTGAAACTAAAAAATCCTGGTCCTCGCTGATGAAGAAGAAACGAGTTCAGAGACAAAGAGAATAAGAAACACGTGAAGTAACAGCTTCTCATGTGGTTTTAATTAGGGATGTCCCGATCACGTTTTTTTGCCCCCGATCCGAGTCCAAGTCATTTGATTTTGAGTATCTGCCGATTCCGAGTCCCGATCCGATACTTTGGCAATGCAGTAAAGCTTTTAATGTAGATGTATCATCCCACTATTTTTCTGTTCTTTGTGCTCTACTATGTAACAATATCCCAATCTCACAATAATAGCCTACTCTACCTCAATAACAAGCCCATGACATTTATTGCAGTATTGTAAGACATGTCATGATATCAAACTCTCACTGTATGATATCAGCACAGTAGCTCCATAGTATAATATTAATTCCATTATCCATAAGTCAACAGGAACATTTGATCAAAAGTAAAATAGCCTTATCATGCCTTTCTCAATCACCAGCCTCTCTCCCCTGATCCCACCCTCACCTGCCTGTCTGCCCCCCCCTCCCTCACTCACTCACCTCGCTCCTTCTCCCTCCCCCCCTCACTCACTCCCTCTGCTCCTCCTCCCTCCCTCACCCAGTTCACGTCGCTCCTTCTCCCTCTCTAACTTTAAATAAATACCTGGTTCTGTATCTGCCGTCACACAACGATAGGCTATATTTTTTCAACAGTGTGAGAAGTTTAACGATGTCCGCTCCATCGCGCGGCCGCCGCGCGGTCGGTCCGTGTGTCTGTGTCACGTGCGTTACGTCTGACTCGCTCTCATTAGAAGCTGCAGTGACCGTTGTTGCTGCAGGTGTGTGGAGCGCTAAACATCAACAACAACAGCTGATTGGAAGTCAGCAGTGAAACAACGCAGCCACACACACACAAACAGTGAACTGACACGGTGACACGGACTACCGCCAGCGCCGTCATTTCATATATTTACATGTTCGTGACGTGCAGCCACACACACACCATGGCCGGGCACAGTGTTGCACCCATCGTGGCTTTGGGTAATGAGCCCACATGAGGCACGTCTACAGTACAAGTAATGGGTTTGAGAGTGCGCCCTGCGACCGTCTTCGCTTTAGACAGATAGGGAAAACCCTGAAATCAGCTGATATGTCATATATCCGATCCGGATCGGGATGTAACGTCCGATTCCGATCGAGTCCGAAATCACGTGATCGGCCCCGATTTCCGATCACGTGATCGGATCGGGACATCCCTAGTTTTAATGCTACGGTGGCCCGGAGAGGTCAAAGCACTGCAGGTTAACGCTCCGGGAGGGAGGGAGGGAGGGAGGGAGGGAGGAGTAAGGATGAAGGGAAGGAAGGAGTAAGGAGTAAGGGAAGGAAGGAGTAAAGAGTAAGGGAAGGAAGGAGTAAGGATGAAGGGAAGGAAGGAGTAAGGATGAAGGAAGGAGTAAGGATGAAGGGAAGGAAGGAGTAAGGAGTAAGGATGAAGGAAGGAGTAAGGATGAAGGAAGGAGTAAGGAGTAAGGATGAAGGACAAAGGGAAAGATGGGAGGAAAGAAGGAAGGGGAGAAAAAGGAAGGAAAGATGGAAGGAGGGAACAGATTGGGTCAAAAAGGAAGGAAGAAGTAAGGATGAAGGGAGGGAAGGAAGAAAGGAAGGACAAAGGGAAAGATGGGAGGAAAGAAGGAAGGGGGAAAAAGGAAGGGGGGAAAAGGAAGGGGGGAAAAGGAAGGGAAGATAGAAGGAAGGAGGGAACAGATTGGGGAAGGGAGAGAGGGAGGGAACAGATTAGTTCAAGGAAGGAAGAAGGGAAAGAATGGAGGAAAGAAGGGAAAAGGGAAGGAAAGAAACATGGAGGGAGAGGGAACAGAATTGAATCAAAATACTGTAGGAAGGACGGAAGGAAGGAAGGATGGAGAAAGGGAACATATATGTCTAAAAACAAGCTACTTTTTAATGTGATGAGTCGTATTTTAAGTAAAAAAATAAAAAATGAAATTTGCTTTGACTGGAAATAAGAGACATGGTCTTGGTAAGAGTTTGACCCTCAGGGCCACCGTAGGAAACGACCTTAAACAAAACTGAACCAACACAAAGGAAACAAATTAGCTTCATTCACAGATATCACACTCACTCTTGTTGATCAGTCGTCATAGCAACAGCTTCCTCCTCCAGCTGTTTTGCACTAGATGATGATGATGATGTCAGGATTGTGTTTGAGGTTTGACTCCATGAAGAAGAAGAGTTTAGTTTGTTGTTTCTGAGTCACTTCCTGTTTCCAAACCCGCTTTAACACAGTTCTGTTTTACACCTGAAGATCAAAGGAAACGACACATTCATCTGGATAATCAGTGATTATTCTACAACCCTGAACTAAAAAGCTCAGATTTAAGCATTTGAAACAGTTCACGGTTTCATTTTTAACAAAATGAGTTCAAACAAAAAACGTCGTCGTGGAAGATTTTTCCTGAAAAAAAGAGAAACTGCTGCTCCGAGCTCCAGGAAAGTGGAAAAGTCTGGAGTGAGTTGAGTGATGTCCTGCAGCGGCAGACGATCATTAAAGCCGAGAAACGATCCGAGCTGACAGAGCGAGGTTTCCCTCGGCAGGATGGATGGATTTCAGGAGGAGGAGGAGGAGAGAGGGAAGGAGGGATGGAGGGATGGAGAGAGAGAGGGAGCAGATGCACGCAGCCGATTCTCATGGTCATAAATTAAAATCGTGGAGTCGACGCTGACGCCGGAGCTAATGAGCAGCAGCAATGAAGATAAATGTTGTAAACAGCGGCGGCTCGTGTCAAGGTGAACTGATCGAAAAACCAACAACATCTCATTTAGGTCGCAGCGAAACGAGCGTGAAACGGCTCCGAGACCCGCCAATTACACACACACACGCACACACACACACACACACACACACACACACACACACACACACACACACACACACACACACACACACACACACACAGAAATAACATGTGTAACTTGAGGTTTTAACATTTTAAAACATTGAATAAATGTCTGATGTCGTCAGACGCTGCAATTTACAGACGTGATGTGAACGCCTCAGATCGTAGACGGATGCTTAAATCAATGTTTGTTCCTTAAACGTCTCGTATGCAAACTGTGGGTGGACGTTTCAATTTACAGATGTTCCCTAAACATCTCACATGCAAACTGTAGGTAGATGATCCAATTTACAGATGTCCCCTAAACGTCTCATATTAGATGCTTTACAGTAACAGTATGTCCTATAATCACGTCTTAACCAACCAATTTGGTAAATGTTTCAATTTACAGATGTTCCCTAAACATCTCACGTGCTGACCCTCGTTAGACGCTACAATTTACAGATGTTACAGTAATGTGAACGCCTCAGATTGTAGACGAATGCTTAAATTTGTTCCCTAAACGTCTCACACGCAAACTATGGGTGGACGTTTCAATTTACAGATGTTCCCTAAACGTCTCACATATTTACTGGGCCATGAATTAGACACTACAATTTATTTCCAGATGTTGTTTGAACACCTCAGATTGTACAACATGTGTCCCCCGAACATCTGACATGCAAACTGTAGGTAGATGATTCAATTTACAGATGTTCCCTAAACGTCTCATATAAGATGCTTTTATTAACGAATGTCCTGCATGTCTCTTAGTAGTAAGCATTTCAAATTACAGATGTTTCTAAACATCTCACATGCAGACAAAGTGGGAGATGCTTTGAAACACCTCAGATTGCAAAATATCAAACTCTCTAATTAACATGTGTCCCCTGAACGTCTCACATGCAGATTACAGATGTCACAATTTCCAGATGTTCCTAAACATCTCATAGACTGTCACTGTACAGTAAGATGTTATAATTAATATGTCCCCTAACACCTGACATGAACACTATAGTGGAAGACATTTAAATTTACAGATTGTCCATAAACGTCTCACATGCAAATCCGACACTTTAGTTTACAGATGGAACCTAAATGCCTCACGTGCAGTCTCTTAGATGTTTCGGTTTACAGGTTTACAGATGTCACTTAAACACCTCCTATGTTTATCGTTGTTAGATGCTACAATTTACGGATGTTCCCTGAACACATCATCAACACCTCTTTTTGCTGCAGCCTTAGATCAACTTTCCTTTACATTAGTTCAACATTATTTCATATGCTGAGTTATTTCTCTGTCTGACGTGTCGCAGGTTTGATTCCCCGCCTGCAGACCGTCGCTCTGTCTCGTCTGATGAGATGAAATAATAAAAAATAAATAAAATAAAACCCTGACTCAGAGAGCCTGTGATTCAGACGGGGAGCAGGGAAGTGGGTCAGTCAGTGTTTTTCAAAGTGGGACAGCCCAAATAAATAATGTGTAAAAATACTCTTACAATGCAGAAAAGGCAGCGGAGCCTTGTGATGCCTTCGCTGACTGACGGAGACGGTCGCTCTCTGGGGTTTCCTCCCTCCTCACAGCGAGTCGAGTGGACGGAGAAAAAACCAACAGGCAGTCATTACAAACTGACATTTTAATGGTTTTTATTGTTTTAACTGTCTTTATTTATTATTTTACATCCGATATGACACATAAAACAGAATAATCATGCATTCTTAAAACCCTTTTATCAGCAGCTCCAGTGGCGACCACATGTTCTATATGTTCAGAACAGGAACCCAGTGAAGCCTGTAATTAGACGGCATCAATAATTGAGGGCAGCGCTCGGCCGCTCTAGAAGTTATAAATGTTCCTGCGTGTTTCTCACCTCGTCTCTGAAGAAGCTGCAGCTTCAACATCTGCTCCGACACGTTCACTTCAGTCGCACTAATTAGACAAATTAGATTCTCCTCATTAAACCTGTCGCTTGTTGTCGAGTCTCAGAGAATCGACTGTGTGGGAGGAAGAGGAGGAGGAGGAGGAAGAGGAGGAGTTGATGTTCTCGTCTCTGAAGGTCTTGCTCGTCATGTATCCGCTCTTGTTTTCCAGCTGGAGAATAAACCTGGTTCTGGTCCCGACGGCGGTTTAGATGTTTGACAGTATCGTCCTATTTACTGTGTACTTTGGACGGTGGAGGTCAGAATAAAATGAAATACAGACTAAGATCAGTGCAGCTCTTCCTTCTTCACCTGTCAGACTTCTAGATGATTGAGTTTGTTTATTGACAGGAAGTTGTTGTTTAACCTTTCTCTGGTGTTCCGGTCACCACTGACCTGTTGTCAAGTTTTTAATGCATAAAAGGCTCGTTGACTTTGTCAGGACGGCTATTTAAACAAAATAAAAAGTTCACAACATTCTGAAATGCTCTGGTTAGAATTATAGCTTGTGGTGTCAGGTTATAACAATGGGAACAATAATGAGAGTTCAAACTGTGTAAAACCAACCAAGAAGTCAAACAACGTGACCACGAGATGAGAAACACATCAGACGGGAGGATAAATAACTGTTTTAGTGAGTTTTACAGCTGATTTAAGACTCGGGTCCAAACTGAGCTGAAGAGCAGGGAGGCAGGAGAAGCTGAGACGAGACGGAGGTTAAACCTGTTGTTGTTGTTGTTGTTGTTGTTGTTGTAGTAGTAGTAGTAGTAGTAGTAGTAGTAGTAGTAGTAGTAGTAGTAGTAGTAATGTGCTCCATTTCTTCTGGTGTTTTCCGCCGCAGGTCTCGGTGCTTCACCGGTGAAATCCAGGATCAGATCACAACTAGATTATCGATCTGGTCCAAGGAGATGCATGCAAATAAATAAATAAATAAATAAATAAATAAATAAATAAATAAATAAATAAATAAATAAATAAATAAATAAATAAATCCATGTATAGGATTGTAACCATGAACAAACAGATGTGAGCGTCTGTGTTGAGTCCGGCAGCTGTTTTCATTTTTATTACATTTATTTGCTTCAATTAATGTCGAGTTGAGTAGAAGCGGATTATATGAGATTATTCTTGTCTCTGCTCCTTGACATTTTAAATGTTTTGTTTGTTAATCAAACTTTAGATAAATAAATAAATAAATGTAAAGTTAAGGTGTTAATTGGAGTTTCTGAGATGGTTCTCTGGCTGCTTCACATCATTTTATATAAAGTTCATATGTAAAAAAACTTCACATCACTTTTGGAGGGAAAAGCAAAGACAAAGAACATAAAGTTATTAGTAAAGCACCGAGGATTTCTCCAGTGGACGAACAACGATGAAGGTCTCTGCAGACCAGGACCTGGAGGGGGTTCCCATGGAGACCCAGACCGGTCCAGACCAGTTCTTCATCCTGGACCAGGACCTTCTGAGGAGGAGGAGTCGTCGTAAACCTCTGCAGCTCAGAGTGTAAACAGTGTGAAGGTGTGACGGCCGTGACGACGACCCGTTAACGTCCGTTCACACTCGACGGTCTGTTCCAACATCAGCCGCTCGCCGCCAAACGCCCACGCTGGCATTTCCATAGCTGTGAATCCATAATGCAGCAGCCGCTCTGCACACGCCACTGAGCTGCATGATGCACAACACGAGCCCAGGACCCAGCACTTTACATCATCACCCCCCACCCCCGCCCCCGCCCCCACCCCCCCGAGGCCCGAGATCAGATCCACGGAGAGACCAGGACACAATCCCAAGATGGCGGCACGAGGACGACCGACTGTGGCGTCCAGCATCGATTTTTCTGTCCAACCGCCGGCCGGTTTAGTGTTTCTCTCAGATGGACGAGGACAGCTCGCGGTTATTTTTAGGAGAAAACTGATCCCTGTGCATTTGTTCTGAGGTTTGTCTCAGACCTGGAGAGTTGGACCGAAAAATAAAATGCAATAAAATGCAATAAAATAACAAAAGAATCATTTCAATCGGATGCAGAGCAGCCGCTGCACAGGCTTTTATTTTGAAATTCTGGTGGCGATCCAGGAGTCCTCAGCGGTGTTTAATCTGACAGGATGAATAATGCAGCAGATGAAGATGTTTAGAGAATATTTCCATGACGATGATGATGCTGATTGTTGTGGTCACTGGTCAGATGTTTATTCTCAGAACTGTGACTCAGCTCAGAGGAATCGTCTGTTTCTGTTTTACATGAATTACAGAGAGTCAGAATCCGCACACAGTGCTGAGGAGGCTGGAGGTCAAAGGTCACGGCCTCGGCCTTTTGCATTTCCGTGTCTTTGATTCGTCACCGGTGTTTAAATGAAGAGAAATCCTAAAAAACAAATGAAAGATGCAGCCTTCGTCTTAAAGGGATAGTTCAACATTTAGTCAAACTGGCCCATCACCATAATCCCTATAGTCATAGCAGGAGGTTCGTTGCCTTTAATTGTCGGTGCAAGCTATTTTTAGAACGGCGGAGCAGAGCCGTGAGCTGCTCAGAGCTAAAAACAACCTCTAAAACAACTCTGTGTGGTAACGTTGTGTTATTATCTCATAGCGTGGTGAATGTGCAGGTCACAACTTGTCCACCAGAGCGTTGTGGAGTTGTTGGATTGTGTATTTGATGAGTTTGATGAAGGGAAACCAAGAAATCCCATAATGAGCCTCCGTAGCGTAGCTCTGAGCAGCTCACGGCTCTGCTCCGCCGCTCTAAAAACAGCTTGCACCGACAGTTAAAGGTAACAAACCTACTGCTAAGACTATAGGGAGTCAATTTGCCAAAAATGTTGAACTATCCCTTTAACCAAACACACGCTCTTTTCTACAGTTTACGTGTTGTTTCCGTTTTTCTGACCAGAGTGAGTTGTTTCCAGAGTCGATGACACTCGAGTTGTCAGCGCTGTTATCTCCGCTCTGTGTGTGTGTGTGTGTGTGTGTGTGTGTGCGTGTGTGTGTTCAGTCTCTTCAGATAAAACCAAAACAAACAGGAGTGTGTTGTTGTTGTTGTTGTTGCTTCTTCTTCTGCTGTTGTTTCTCTGATCGTCTCTGAACCTCGGCTTCACCTCGTCTCCTCGTCTGAGCTTCAAACGTCCTCTGAACCGGCGCAGACGTGTGACCTCGGTTCCACAGGAGGGTGTTGTGTGTGTGTTTGTGTGTGTGTGTGTGTGTGTGTGTGTGTGTGTGTGTGTGTGTGTGTGTGTGTGTGTGTGTGTTGTGTGTGTGTTGTGTGTGTGTTTGTGTGTTGTGTGTGTGTTTGTGTGTGTGTGTGTGTGTGTGTGTGTGTGTGTGTGTTGTGTCGCCTTATAATGAGTTTCCTGTGAGAGTGCGTTTCATGTGAAGAGCTTCAGTTTCTCTCAACGGAGCTCAGCTGTTTGAACGGTTCGACCAATCAGGACGCTTCTGGGTTTAAATATATATAATTTAAAAAAAAGGAAAGGCAGATGTTCGAGTGCTGCGTTTAATTTAATCTGGAGAAACCGGCGTTCACATGGATGTAATGTGTGTGTGTTTTTTTTTTTTTTTTTACATGAATGATTAATGGCGCCGGCGTTTCCTCGTCCCTTCATCCGTGTAATTATTCATAAACGTGGCAGGTTTGTTTTGTGAAGGAACGCGTTCAGAGCTCAGTGTGACGTAAAATCAGTTCGTCCGCACGAAACAGATGTGATTTAATCAAACCCAAGAGGAAATATCTGGAAACTGTTTTTAATTCAGTCTTTAACTGATGTGAGCGCCGCGCCGCGCCGCGCCGACAGAAAACCGTGTAGACGACGTGAAGAAGCAGCGGCGTGGAAAATAAACACGTGAAGTTTGATTAATCATCTATTGATTGTGGTGAAGACAAACCAGAATCAGAGCAGAGGATTCAGTCGACGTGTCTTTGTGATTTGATTATTATGTCATAGGAGCCGTAGAGTCGGGTGGCGCCGTGTGGAGCAGTGGGTTGAGCATGCACACCCATATGCAGAGGCTGCAGGCGTTACCTGCTGCAGTCGGCCCCGGTTCGAATCCCGCATCAGGCGGCCCTTTAATGCATGTCGTTCCCCCTCGCTCTGCCTCGCCATCTCCTGTCTCCCTCCACTGTATCATCAAATAAAGGCAAGAAAAGCTCAACAATATACTTTTAAAAAATCCTGCATGTTTAAGTGATAGATTAATGCATTCATTGATCTGGTTGGTTGATTGATGAAAGGAAGTAATGTTCAGGAGAAGAAGAGCTGAGGTGAACGATGGTCCATGAACGCAACACATCTGTTTGAATCGGAGGATGTTTAGGTGATGAATTAAAGACGGAAACTCTGAGTCCAGTCTGAATCCTGTTGGATCAGGATCAGGATCAGGACCAGGATCAGGATCAGGACCAGGACCAGGACCAGGATCAGGATCAGGATCAGGATCAGAATCAGAATCAGAATCAGAATCAGGATCAGGATCAGGACAGGGTGAACAGCTGTTTTACCAGGAGGATGAAGCTGTTTATCGCCCTGGAGATGGAGCATCGTCAGTAAACAGAGACTTTACTTTAAATCAGAACATCAGGTCGTTGTCGTGTTGTTGCCGTGGCGGCGGCGGTGGCGGCCATGATGGACGGGTTCTGTCTCCTCATCGACTCTGAGCTCAGTGGAGCAGAAACCTGGACGCTGCTGCAGGAAGACCAGCATCCATCACTGTCACAGGAGACGGCCTGAGGCGGAAGAACAGCTGACGCCTCAACACAGGTCTGACCTGGACCTGGACCTGGACCTGGACCTGGTCCTGGACCTGGTCCTGGACCTGGACCTGGATCTGGTCCTGGACCTGGTCCTGGACCTGGATCTGGTCCTGGACCTGGTCCTGGACCTGGACCTGGATCTGGTCCTGGACCTGAACCTGGACCTGGACCTGGTCCTGGACCTGGACCTGGATCTGGTCCTGGACCTGGTCCTGGACCTGGACCAGGACCTGGACCTGGATCTGGACCTGGTCCTGGTCCTGGACCTGGACCTGGACCTGGTCCTGGTCCTGGACCTGGACCTGGACCTGGACCTGGACCTGGACCTGGTCCAGCCGAGACCAGAGACCAGATTGTCGTTCTCTCTTGTTTTATCTTATTTTCTCTTTAACGTGAACTTAACGTTTGTGTTTCTTGTGTCTTTTACTGGTCACGTTGTAAACGAGTCTCTACGTCCGTGTGTTGAATAAATCACCTGCTGGACAGACGACATGATGCGTTCAGGGGTCGTAGGAACTTCCACCTCTGCAGGTTTTTCCTCCAGGTCTTCTGAGTGTTAAACGGGGTAAAAAGGCCCAGAAACACCAGCGGCAGCAGTGTTGTTGTGTTGTGGTCCTTGAACGCAGCAGCAGCAGCAGCAGCAGCAGTGTTGTGTTGTGTTGTTGTGGTCCTTGAACGCAGCAGCAGCAGCAGTGTTGTGTTGTTGTTGTGTTGTTGTGGTCCTTGAACGCAGCATTAGCAGCAGTGTTGTGTTGTGTTGTTGTCGTGGTCCTTGAACGCAGCATTAGCAGTGTTGTTGTGTTGTCGTGGTCCTTGAACGCAGCAGCAGCAGCAGTGTTGTTGTGTTGTCGTGGTCCTTGAACGCAGCAGCAGCAGCAGTGTTGTTGTGTTGTTGTGGTCCTTGAACGCAGCATTAGCAGCAGTGTTGTGTTGTGTTGTTGTCGTGGTCCTTGAACGCAGCATTAGCAGTGTTGTTGTGTTGTCGTGGTCCTTGAACGCAGCATTAGCAGTGTTGTTGTGTTGTCGTGGTCCTTGAACGCAGCAGCAGTGTTGTTGTGTTGTCGTGGTCCTTGAACGCAGCAGCAGCAGCAGTGTTGTTGTGTTGTTGTGGTCCTTGAACGCAGCATTAGCAGTAAACCGGAGGAGCTGCTGTTTTAATGGAGCAGCAGCTGAGTGAACATCAATAACTGATGCTGCTGTTTATTCAGACCCACAATGCATCATTAATGTTAATGGAGCGGCCGCCGCCTCGTCCCCGTGCAGCTGCTGTGTGTGTGTGTGTGTGTGTGTGTGTGTGTGTGTGTGTGTGTGTGTGTGTGAGAGTCGTCCAGACCCCATACCTGACAGACAGAAGTTGCAGACACTGATTTCCCATCAAGGCCAAAACCACCATATGCCCCCCCCCCCCATATTAGGGGACCACCAATCTGTCCCCCCCAATAATATATAAAAGTATGTGACAGACATTCTCTTTTTAAGAACCCCAGCTGTTAACACATGATCCCTCTCTTGTTATTTCTGATTTATCTTGCATTTAATTCTATAGTTTAATTCATTTGTTAGGGAAACTGTGTGTGTGACCCCCCCCCCCCTCCCAGCTGTGAGTTGGTAGCGCCCATGTAGCGCGGCTTGTTTGAAGTTCTGCTCCGACTCGGAGCCTGAAATCCAGCCGCGGCATGAGAGCTGCTCAGAAAACGGGATAAACAATGCTCCAAAGTTCGGCTTTGAGATTCTGGTGGGGAAAACTTTTCGACTGGATCCTGAACACTGCTGTCATCCCTGTGCAGTTTTTATCTCTATCAATTATGGGATTAAATTCTCCGGTTCTGGTACCGGTTCTGGTACTGGTACCGGTTCTGGTACCGGTACCGGTTCTGGTACCGGTACTGGTACCGGTTCTGGTACTGGTACCGGTTCTGTTACTGGTATCGGTTCTGGTACTGGTTCTGGTACCGGTTCTGGTACCGGTACTGGTACCAGTTCTGTTACTAGTATCGGTTCTGGTACCAGTCCGGTTCTGGTACCGGTTCTGGTACCGGTTCTGGTACCGGTTCTGGTACCGGTTCTGTTACCGGTTCTGGTACTGGTACCGGTTCTGGTACCGGTACTGGTACCGGTTCTGTTACTGGTATCGGTTCTGGTACTGGTTCTGGTACCGGTTCTGGTACCGGTACTGGTACCAGTTCAGTCACTGGTATCGGTTCTGGTACCGTTCCGGTTCTGAACTGGTTCCGGTACCGGTTCTAGAACCAGTTCTGCTTCAACTGGTGGAAGGATGGAGCAGAGAGAAAGGATGGAGGGATGGAGCAGAGAGGAAGGATGGAGGGATGGAGCAGAGAGGAAGGATAGAGGGATGGAGCAGAGAGGAAGGATGGAGCAGAGAGGAAGGATGGAGGGATGGAGCAGAGAGGAAGGATAGAGGGATGGAGCAGAGAGGAAGGATGGAGCAGAGAGGAAGGATGGAGGGATGGAGCAGAGAGGAAGGATAGAGGGATGGAGCAGAGAGGAAGGATGGAGCAGAGAGGAGGGATGGAGCAGAGAGGAAGGATAGAGGGATGGAGCAGAGAGGAAGGATAGAGGGATGGAGCAGAGAGGAAGGATGGAGCAGAGAGGAGGGATGGAGCAGAGAGGAAGGATAGAGGGATGGAGCAGAGAGGAAGGATGGAGCAAAGAGGAAGGATGGAGGGATGGAGCAGAGAGGAAGGATAGAGGGATGGAGCAGAGAGGAAGGATGGAGCAGAGAGGAAGGATAGAGGGATGGAGCAGAGAGGAAGGATAGAGGGATGGAGCAGAGAGGAAGGATGGAGCAGAGAGGAGGGATGGAGCAGAGAGGAAGGATAGAGGGATGGAGCAGAGAGGAAGGATGGAGCAGAGAGGAAGGATAGAGGGATGGAGCAGAGAGGAGGGATGGAGCAGAGAGGAAGGATAGAGGGATGGAGCAGAGAGGAAGGATGGAGGGATGGAGCAGAGAGGAGGGATAGAGGGATGGAGCAGAGAGGAAGGATGGAGGGATGGAGCAGAGAGGAGGGATAGAGGGATGGAGCAGAGAGGAAGGATGGAGGGATGGAGCAGAGAGGAAGGATAGAGGGATGGAGCAGAGAGGAAGGATGGAGCAGAGAGGAGGGATGGAGGGATGGAGCAGAGAGGAAGGATGGAGCAGAGAGGAGGGATGGAGCAGAGAGGAAGGATGGAGGGATGGAGCAGAGAGGAAGGATGGAGGGATGGAGCAGAGAGGAAGGATAGAGGGATGGAGCAGAGAGGAAGGATGGAGCAGAGAGGAAGGATAGAGGGATGGAGCAGAGAGGAAGGATAGAGGGATGGAGCAGAGAGGAAGGATGGAGCAGAGAGGAAGGATGGAGGGATGGAGCAGAGAGGAAGGATAGAGGGATGGAGCAGAGAGGAAGGATGGAGGGATGGAGCAGAGAAGAAGGATGGAGCAGAGAGGAAGGATGGAGGGATGGAGCAGAGAGGAAGGATGGAGGGATGGAGCAGAGAGGAAGGATGGAGCAGAGAGGAAGGATAGAGGGATGGAGCAGAGAGGAAGGATAGAGGGATGGAGCAGAGAGGAAGGATGGAGCAGAGAGGAAGGATGGAGGGATGGAGCAGAGAGGAAGGATAGAGGGATGGAGCAGAGAGGAAGGATGGAGGGATGGAGCAGAGAGGAGGGATGGAGCAGAGAGGAAGGATAGAGGGATGGAGCAGAGAGGAAGGATGGAGGGATGGAGCAGAGAGGAGGGATAGAGGGATGGAGCAGAGAGGAAGGATGGAGGGATGGAGCACAGAGGAGGGATAGAGGGATGGAGCAGAGAGGAAGGATGGAGCAGAGAGGAAGGATGGAGGGATGGAGCAGAGAGGAAGGATAGAGGGATGGAGCAGAGAGGAAGGATGGAGCAGAGAGGAAGGATGGAGGGATGGAGCAGAGAGGAAGGATAGAGGGATGGAGCAGAGAGGAAGGATGGAGCAGAGAGGAGGGATGGAGGGATGGAGCAGAGAGGAAGGATGGAGCAGAGAGGAGGGATGGAGCAGAGAGGAAGGATGGAGGGATGGAGCAGAGAGGAGCAGGGAGAGAGTCCTCACACCATGTTCTAAACAATTTTCAGAAATGAATATCCTAGATTGTGGGAAATCCCCCACCCCCCAGTCTCAGTAAAAACAGTCTGAAACTCCGGACCTTATTTGTCATTTGGTCCCAACGTCTACCCTGGTTTTGGCCTTGTTTCCCATCATGCTCTCTGATTGAACGCAGATGTTGTGGCGTTTTTGTTCAACCAGATGTTTCCTGAAAGTTTAGAAGCTTTGAAATGTTTCAATGTAAAAACTGAGTGAAACACAGTAAAAATGAGTTTGGCTGAATGATGATCATTTTTAGCTCTTTAACTATAGATGAATGTTTGTTTATTTAAAATCAGTCTAATCCGGCGTGACAGGATGTGAACACATGACATAAAGGTGTGGTGGTGAGAGCAGAATCCAAATCATTGTATAAAACAGAGTTTATCGAAGGTTTCCTCCTGAGGCTGAAGCTGCTTTTAAAGATGTTTCAGAACAAGAACATGACAGGAAAGGGCTTTTAATTTGAAAGGTCAGTGCAGGAAGTGACTGCAGATCTGAGAGTGGGAAGTAAAAAAGGGGGAAAAAAGTCTCTGAGGAAGACAATTAGATTTTCTTCGATCAATTAAACTTTATTTATGAAACCCAAAGTTTTTTTTCACAAAATAAAATACTTCCATTATTTCAGTTTCAGCTTTTGTTTCATCTTGTTGACTTGTCGAACTCGTACACGCCGAACAGGAAGTAAGTAAACAGTGCGTCGGTAGAGATTTAAACAGATCGATTGTGAACCTTAGATCTTGACCTTCCTGTCATCGTGTTTCCTGTCAGAGCGGGTTAGGAGGGCAGCGCCGGCGCTCGGCGTCGGCGTTGGCTCCGTGTGTGAATTAAGGAGGCGGATCAGGTCGTAGCTCCGGCGGCAGAAAGGCCGACAGGCGGGATAATGGTCCTTTAGAGAAGGATTGAAGGGCTGATTGATTTCACTTCAGTCGGAGGCCGAGGCGTTGGAGGGCCCAGCGCCGCCGGAGCCTCATCAGGATTCAGAGGAGGAGGGAGGGGGAGGAGGGGGGGAAGAGGGACGGCCGCCGCCTGACAGCAATACAAATGTCAGTCAGGCCGACAGGAGGCAAATTAAAGGGCCGTACCGTAAATACACGGCTGTCGCTGCGACGGCAGGTTCAGAGCTGAACACAAACGACTCATCTGGGGCTGAAAGCAGGTTTCACTCCAGGTCTTATCTGACGGATGAGGCTCAGGAACGTTTGACGTGATGATGAATAAGCGCTGTTGTTGAATCAGCAGGTCCTAACAGCTACATAACAACAGAAATATTTGATAATTCGATCCTGTAGGAATTAAACATTTTAATCTTTGTCTGTTTGGACTCCAAAAAGAAGATAAAAAAGAAACTTTCATCTGAGTTTATGGAGATAAAACTGTCAAAACATCAACAATATATTTTTTATTATTTGTAGCTTGAGCTCCTGTTGTCCTTAGGGTCAAACTGACTCAACCCGTTACCTTCCTCCATCCTTCCTTTGTCCCTTCCTTCTTTCCACAATCCTCATTCCCTTCCTTCTTTCCTTCCTTCCTTGCACATAATGGCTGATTGCTGTGGCATACTGTATATTTTGTGTTTAGCAATGTATATTTAATTTGGAAGCAGATGAAGATGCGTGAAAACATTGTTACAACTCCATTCCTATCGTTAACGACGAGGGCCGCCATGTTTCGCTGCTGTCACTGACGTCAAGTCGGAAAATCTGAGCTGATACCCAAATTTCCGACCTCTAATTTCCGAGTTGAATCCATTCAATTTGTGTTTCACTACTCAGAGCTTGATTTGTCCAATTTTCAGAGTTGTCTTGAACGCAGCATAAACATAACAGATGGAGAAAGAAAAAGAGAGGATTTTGAAAATGTTTCTCGTTGTAATATTTGAACACAAGATCAACTGTGACATAAAACGGTTGTTGTGATTTTATACTCATTAGAAACAGCGGTGCATTCTGGGTAATCTGTCCCTGACGAGCCTGTCTCTGTCCTCTCCTCCGTGTCTCCACAGATCCCTCAGATCAGCTACGCCTCCACGGCGCCGGAGCTCAGCGACAACACCCGCTACGACTTCTTCTCCCGCGTGGTTCCTCCGGACTCGTACCAGGCCCAGGCCATGCTGGACATCGTCACGGCGATGGGCTGGAACTACGTGTCCACGCTCGCCTCCGAGGGAAACTACGGCGAGAGTGGCGTCGAGGCCTTCGTCCAGATCTCCAGGGAGACGGGTAGGAAAACCTCCAGATGTTGAGAAAATCAGAAAATCAGCTCCTACTTTTGAATGGGAGTGAATGGGAGGAAGGGAGGGAACTGGCTGCACTCAGAGGCTCACAGTTCAAATTCTGTTTGTCTCTCTGACTTTTTGCACACATTGTGAGAAACAGGACGAGTTTGTCTACAAAAGTGGAGAAAATTGTGTGTCTAGAGTGTAATTTGTGGCTGTGGCGACAGTTTAGAGAGCAAAGTGTCAGAGGATTTTCAGACCCTCTGTCACTCTAGCTGATGATGTCACCGCTCTAGCTCTGAACATTCCGTGCCATTGACTCCCATTATAAATTTAAATTTCGTCAAAAATCATCATGAACTTTGAAAGGTTACTGATCAATAATGGTAGAAGATGTGAAAAAGTTGAACGCAAGGTGAATGCTTGAGAGTTTTGTGAACGTTTTAGAAGTGGAATGAAGTCTGTAGGTGAAAGTATGTTGAAGCAGTTGAAGTTCAGAGAAGGAGAGGATTTGAAGAGTTTGAAGACCGTTTCAATGTATGTCAATGGGTTGATGGGAGGTCACGTGACCGACTCCTGGTGTAATTACACAGGAAGTGGACGGCGTTCGGTCACTGGGAGGTGATCACACCCGGCTCTCGCTGATTAAAAAGTTATCGCTGCTCCAGACGAGCGCTGACATTAATTAGATCCTGTGTGTGTGTGTGTGTGTGTGTAGTTCAGGTTTTGCTGTAATTTGTAAATGAATCAGAGATGTGGGTTTTTCATTTTCTCCCACCACAGCCCAGAGACACGATCGCTATAGGTTTGACTGACAGGTGTTCAGGTGTTAGCCCCGCCCACTCCTCGCCCTCTGTGAGCTGTGATTGGCTCCTGCATCAGATAATCAATAGACAGACAACAGATCAATGGTTAAACACCCGCAGTCTAGTGTGTTGAGTTACAGCTGTGTTGTTGTTGTTGTTCATGTTGATCATTACTCAGCTTGTACTAATTAATCAGCTTCATTGATCCGCGCTGGCTGCATCATCTACGGTAACTACAGCAACCATGAGCCAACAGTCAAAGCAAATCTCCAACCTGGAGCTCTGTATTGAACGTGTACGGTGGCCCAGAGGGCTCAAGAAATAAAAGAAGAAAAAAAACTCACATAATTTGCACAAAACTTCTTGTATAATTTGCTGCAAAGTCACACGACCGAGTTTTGTTTTTTGTGTCGTCAAACTGATGACTATGACATTTTGTGAATTTGCAGCTCAACTGTGTATTTGCATTGCATGTTTTTTGAGCTCTCAGGGCCACCGTACATTTACCCTTTATGGATATTTGTCTGTCGTTTTTTATCAAATGATAATAATAATCAGTGTTGATACATATTGAAGGAAAACAGCATCAAAAGAATTAGAAATAAACATGTTGCAGCATGTCAGTTTTAAAACTACAGTTAAAGGAGAATTCCGGCCATTTTTGACCCCTAAATCTTGTCTTTCCAGGATGTTTCAGAGTAAGTTTGCAAGTTTATACTGTTCACTACATGAGTTCAGTGGTGTCTCGTAAGGATTCGAGTCATGTACCATAGATATTTGATTGTTTTTTGAGTGTTTGTTGTGGTAGAAAGAATTGCTTCCGTGGGTTAGCATTGTCGCTATCGCTAGCGCCGTCTAGCCATGGTGTAACTCCGGTTTGCCTGCATTGATTTTAGTTGCGTTTTTTGCACTGGGTGACCATCAGGACAACGATTTAGGAGTCAAAAAATGACTGGAATTCTCCTTTAACTTTAAAATAAAAATCCACAAAATGAACTCATAGATTCTTCGTTCTGCACAAAACAAAACAGTTACATCCTCTCCACGCTGTGCTTTTTACGACACACACACTTCCTGTTCTCTCAGCGGCTCCTGTCCACTGATTTGTTTCAGTAATTGATTTGGTATCAGGATATATCACTGTATTGATTATGTGCCTCAGGTCTAATGGGTTTCATGTTGCAGCTCACGTTTCCTGCTCCAAAAAAAACAAAACAAAACAAAACAAACTCTGTTGAATTGAGTTTATTAACCAAACGAACGCCAGGGTCACAAAACAAAACAGAAACGTTCCTAATGAATGATGGAAATAAACATAAGCACAGGCAGGTGCACGTGGTGATGACATCACTAGGAGACGGTGTGTTCCAGCGGTGACGGTGCGGCGCTGCAGCAGCAGCAGTGATGATGACAGAGGCAGATGTATTGATTAGAGCTGATCGCTGATTAGCTGCTAATCGGTGGATTATGGGAAAACACTCCTTCACTTGCCGCTGAACGCCGACCTCCGGATTAATAAATGATCCGGCGCTGAATCTCAGCCGACGACGAGTTCAAAATAAACAACTAAATATAGATTTAAACTCGTCGCCGTCACGGTGATGATGAGACTCGGCTCCACAGCTGGATCACAGCTGGTTAACTCTTCACGTTCTGCTTCGATTCCTCCTCCTCTTCATCCTCTGCTGCAGAAGGAGGAAATGTTCACACTTGTTTAATATCAAAGTTTTAACAGTATGTAATAAAATCTGAGCAGGAAAGAAGACGGGAGGAGGAAAAGAAAAGGAAGGAAGGAGAGGGAGGAGGAACAAGAGGAGATAGATAGATAGATAGATAGATAGATAGATAGATAGATAGATAGATAGATAGATAGATAGATAGATAGATAGATAGATAGATAGATAGATAGATAGGGAAAGAGGGAGGAGGAGGAGAGGGAACGAGGTGGTGGAGGAGAGAAGACAGAAGTAGGAAAGGAGAAGAAGGTGCAGAGGAGGAGAAATGAGAGAGATGGAGAGACTCTGGTGGTGAAAGGAAAGAGAGATCAGGAGGAAGAGAGGAGGTGGTGAAGAAGAGAAGAGGAGGAAGGAAAGAGAGGAGGAGGAAAAGAGGTGGATGTTGAAAGGAGAGAAGTGGAAGGAGGATGGATGGAGGTAATGAGGAGGTTTGGGAGGAGGTAGAGAATGGAAAGATAGAATACATTGTCTCCTTCAAAATAAAAGAAAGAAGAAAAGGACCTTTAAAGGGATAGTTCACCCAAAATTCAAACTTCACTCATTATCTACTCAGTGTTTTATTCTGAAATCTGCTCTATTTTTTTTTTTTTTAGATGGATCACTTTAGAAAACAGTCAGCCAATCAGAAGAGAGGCTCAAGGCCTCCTCTCTTCTGATTGGCTGACACCGACCTGTTGTTACTAGAGCTGCAGAGAGAAGCTGAGAGAGAGAGGAGATGGAAAACTACAAAGAGATGATTTTTTAAAGATCTTCTCATGGATCAGCCCTTCAAAATAAAAGACACAAGAAGATGAATCAAAGCAGAATTAAATCTACGTTGCTCATTTAAAAAAAATCTAATTGCAGTGATTTCTTCTTCTTCTTCTTCTTCTTCTTCTTCTTCTTCTTCTTTCTCCTGCTGATGAACCTGTGCAGCAGCTCACAGCCAATCAGAAACTCCTGGACCAGAGCCGAGCGGCAGCCGCAGGTTTTCACCACTGGTTGGTTGGTTTAGTGTCCGTGTGTGGACGTGAACCCAGGTGTGAGGCCTCGACGCCAGGCTGAGCTCCGCTGGTCTGGACCAGCTGGCAGGCGACGGGAGACGGAGTCACTGACCTGATTGGAGCTTTTTTTTGTTGTTGTTGTTATTTTTACGTAACGTCCCGGCGAGAGGCGAGAAGAGTCGGCGCTGCTTCACCTGTCACGACATCATTTTAGGGAAACATCAAATAAAAAACCTGTCTTTTTAAAATAATCATCTCCTCACTTTAGTCACGCCATCAGCAGCAGGTTTTAAAAGATCTTTGAAGTCTTTGAACTTTCGGCTCCGGGGCCTGTTCTCCGCTGAGCCTTGACCTCCCGCGTGCTCGGATGAGTCACCGGCGCTCACACACTCACACACACACACACACACACACACACACACACACACACACACACACACAGTCAGTCAGCTGCTTTTCAGGAGGTTTGTTGAGTTGTTAATTCCAGCGAGCAGACAGGAGCCAGATGGAGGTGACACCGCTCCAGCTCTCTAAGTATTCTCCACGGAGCTCGCGCCGTTTCCAGCCTTTTTTATCCGGGTCCAAATGTTGGAGCGCTGAATCTGCAGAGTAACAGAACCACAGCGACTCCGGCTGCACCGCATTTAATCCAGACTTGGCTCAAATCTGACACAGTTTTTTTTTAGATCCTGGTTGTTTTAACTGGATACAACCACCTTGCTTCCAGTTATCCTGTTGTTTTATTATTAATAATAATACATTTTATTCCGTAGGCGCCTTCCTGTCACTAAAGGACACCTTATGAATAAAAGAAGAGCAAAATAAACAATAAAAAGCAATAGAAGTTCATAGCAATGAACCCTCCTGTTGTCCTTCTGTTTCCTTCCTCCATCCTTCCTTCTTTCCACAATCCTTTTCCCCTTCCTTCCTTTGTCCATCCTTCTTCTTCTTCCTTCACCTAATTGGTTCCTTTTCTCCATTTTTCTTTCCTTCCTTCAGTCCTTCCTTCCTTTGTTCCCTTCGTCCTTCCTTCTTCTTCCTTCCTTTTTGACCCAATCTGTTCCCTCCCTTCATCTATCGTACCTTCCCTTTTCCCTTCCTTCTTTCCTCCCATCTCTCACTTCGTCCTTCTTTCCTTCCTTTCTTCCTTCCCTTCGTCCCTCTTTCCTTCGTTCCTTCCCTTCGACCTTCATTCCTTCCTTCTTTCCCTTTGTCCTTCCTTCCTTCCTTGACCCAGGTGGACAACAGAAGGGTTAAAACAGTAACGCGATCTTAAACTGGTTTTGTGAGTTTATCTTAAAGGGATAGTTCAACATTTTGGCAAACTGTCCCATCACCATAACCCCTATAGTCATAGCAGTAGGTTCGTTACCTTTAATTGTCGGTGCAAGCTATTTTTAGAACGGCGGAGCAGAGCCATGAGCTGCTCAGAGCTACGCTACGGAGGCTCATTATGGGATGTCTTGGTTTCCCTCATCAAACTCATCAAATACACAATCCAACAACTCCACAACGCTCTGGTGGACAAGTTGTGACCTGCACATTCACCACGCTATGAGATAATAACACAACGTTACCACACAGAGTTGGTTTAGAGGGAAATACAGAGACTGTTGATGAAAAACTGTCCCTGAAGGCAACGTGCATCAGCCTGTTTTGCATGAATTTCCCTCTGTTTTTACTATAATTTCTCCAGGATTCATATTTTTCCAACTCCGTGTAAAAACAAAAAATAAAAAAACTAGCAGAACTTCTCAGATTCTCTGGTTTCATCTCAGGAGGAGTTTGTTCCCACCTCCTCCTCTGAAACACTGTGAGGAGACGCAGCAGGATCCACAGTGGCTTCACGGTGCGTTCAGGGACCTGCTGTTCAGATGGGAGAACTGCCTTTCACTGATGCCTTGAACAAATCAGAACTGTTGTCATTTCTATCATCGTCATCCTCGGCCCTCGGCCTCGGGGGTCGTGACCTCTGCTCACGTTTACGGAGGTGGTTTTCCATCCCAGTGTACATTCTGCATAATTAACCTTCCTTTATCAGCATGAACACACACACACACACACACACACTCCGTCCCGCTGCCCCAAATACTCACCAGAGCACCAAATGTGGATTAATCCGCTGCTGAAAATAGCCCCCGGCAGGTGCAGTGATTCCCTCTGTTTACGTAACGTTTGGTGAAAACTACGCTGACCAGCTGACGGAGGAAACGACCCAGTCTGTTCCTGTCACATTATGAATTATACTATATCATTATATTATCACATCAGCCGAGATTTTGATCATTTTAAGGTGAAACACTACAGATATCACCATGAAACTTCCCATATTTATCACTTACATTAAGACAAATATTTATTGTATTACAAGTTTTTTCAAATTTTAGATTTGAATATGTAAATGAGGCCGTATCTGATGAAATATGCACTAAATTTCCAGAATCAAAATCTGACCAATGGATTTTTTTTTGGATATCTCTTTTTATCACTCTGTAAATGAAAAGAAAAATACTGTCACCAGCCCTAAAAAAATCTAATTTCTCCATGTTTTTAGGAATAAAATGTTGTATAAATCAGGCTGTGAATGATATATCAACAACCCCCTCTGTAAAAACCTTCAGAATATAGAAAAGGATCAAAGTGGAAGGTTTGGTGTCTGTAGGAGCTGCTGAAGTGGAGATTTCTAGTTCAGAGTCTGAAGAAAACGCCCTTTAAAGACTTGAACTAAATCGTACTTTTACAATTTGTTACTGATACAAAGGAAATGACAATTTTTGCATCCTACATCATCTTCTTTTGGCAAATTTAATGAAAATTTACACACAAAAGAAACAAAATGAAGTAAAATAAAAACCTTGATGTGGGTCTTTGTACCATTTATCTCCACTGTTCTGAAAGAAGACAGTAAAATAGCCCAAATTTTCAAAATTGATTTTTTTTGTACCATTTATCTCAACTGTGCATGAAAAAAACAGTGTTTAAGCCTGTTGTGTTTCGCCTTAAAGCTGGAAAAGATTCAACAGGAACTCGTCTCAGCTCAGTGAAAGTTTGTGGAAGATGCTCGGTGGAGGTGGAACAGCAGGATTGCCTGTTTGATCTGGAAAAGAGACGTTTGCTGTTCTGCTTCTCCTGCCAGGAGAACTGGGATCCTCCTGTTCTCCCAGCAGGAAACCCTGGTGGTGGAGGGGGGGGGGGCGACGGGGGGGCAACAACAACAGGCCGACTCCTGTTTGAACTCCTGTGTGAAGCTAAATCCAGCTCTGCAGCTGTTGATTACGCACTCGTCTTCAAAAACAAATAAAAACCTGTCGTGCAGGTGCAGCCGCCGCCGCCGCTGCCGCCGCCGCCGCTGCTGCAGCGTCTTCATTGTCGACGTCTGACGGTTGTTAGCGGCGATTGTGTCGCGTTTCCACGGCGCTTGTGTCTTTGTTTGTTTGTGGTTTTGATGCTGAGCGGTCGGCGATGATCACAGCCGCTCTGTGACGGGACGAGTTCAAGAGTTTAACACGTACGAAGGAATTCAGTTCACTTCCTGTCGGAGCTCTGATCAAAGAACCTGATCTTCATTTGCAGGTTTATCATTTATTAATAAGGGAAATTAAACAACGCACTGGAAAATAAAAAATATATTCATCTGAACCAACACAATTGATAGAAAATGGATTGTTATAGATAAATAGATCATTATCTTTTAACTTGATGAAGGTTTCAGTCTAAAAAAAGTCTTTGTAATGGAAAGACTTGTAGTTTTATAAACCATAATATCAGTCTGTCTGTACAGGAGCTGTGTCTCAGTTCGGGGGTAAAGCCGCCGCTTTGGACGATGATTGGAAATTAGGAAATTCTATTTTTGGATTGTGTATTTGATGAGTTTGATGAGGGAAACCAAGAAATCCCATAATGAGCCTCCGTAGCGTAGCTCTGAGCAGCTCACGGCTCTGCTCCGCCGTTCTAAAAATAGCTTGCACCAACAATTAAAGGTAACAAACCTACTGCTATGACTATAGGGGTTATGGTGATGGGACAATTTGACAAAATGTTGAACTATCCCTTTAATTTCTCACACTTTTATTCTTGGTGTGTTTGTAGAAACAGATAAAACAACAAATAATATTTTACTTTTTTTGAAGTAATTCACAATCTTGTGCCATTTGTTTTATTCAAAATGTTCAGTCAACCTTTAGTTTAGAGGCTCTTATTCATATAGTTGTGTTATTGTATCATAATTGACGCTAGGTATGTCACGATTGCTTGTTTTCACAATTAATCACGGTATTAAACGCCATAATTAATTGATTGTGAAGATTTCTAAATACCAACACTTTCTGAAAAGTGAAGGTAAATGCACTGGTTTACTTTGAATTGGTAGGAGTTTAAAAAATGACTAAAATAAACTTAAACATTTGGTGTAGATGACAATTAATGACTTAAATATTTCAAATACTTCCCCGTGGGGATCAATAACTGGTCCCATGTTAAGAGATTAGTCATGTAATTATATTTTGACTATATTTGATTTTAGACATTCATAGTGTTGTGAAATTTATTGATGCATAATAATCGTGATAAACATAATACCATGAAGATCTATAATCGTGACATTTAATTCAACCTGAACCAACCTCTGTATTTTATAACCACGATGATGACACACAAAGCAAAACGCCTCCAGAGACTCAGTCACTGTCGAAATGACTGTGTAAGAAAAATAACTTTATATCTGAGCAAAAAGAAACTAATGCGTTCGTTTTTTTTTTTTCCTTTTCTCCTTTCATCGACTCTGGTGAATTAATGCTGAAATCCAGATGTAATAACGTTTTTAACAACAACATCAACAGGAACCTGAGAGATTCAATCATGAAAACACGGACCGAGTGATTCAACTTTAAACGTTTGATGATTCAGTGAAGTGAAAAGAAAAAGGTACTTTTCTTTTCTTCTTCTAACCTTGGCAGCAGATATTCAGTGTGTGTGTGTGTGTGTGTGTGCGAGCAGCAGATTAAACGGTGGAAGTGATGGTGTTGTATTTTCACTGACGTTCTGTCGGATCAGTCGCCGTGGAGAAACTCTCTCGTCTTTTCACTTCCTGAGTCGTGTGAAAGCCTTCGGAGATAATCTGCTTTTCTTCCTCCTCTGTCTCTGCTCCTCATCCTCTTCCATCTTTCCTCCTTCTCCACTTCTTTATCCCCTTTAACTCTTTTTGCCCCCCCCCCACCCCCCCCTGCCCCTCTTCCCTCCCCTCAAACACACTCTCGTATAAGATGTAAATACTTCCCGTCTCACCTCACCTGTCTCCTGCTGTGGGTTCATTTCCACCTTTCACTTCTGTACATCCAATGTGGGAAGTGTTTATTTATTTTTTATTTTAAAGGGATACGCCAACATTTTTTTTCCATGTCTTGCCTCGCTCCCGAGTCCATGACCAGCAGATAGACACCATCCTTTCGACTGTGCGTGCAGTAACGAGGGAGATAGAGCTGTATCGCTGTAATTAGCTTAGCTCAAACACTGGAAGTGTATGGGTAGTGTTAGCCTTAGCTTAGCTCAAACACTGGAAGTGTATGGGTAGTGTTAGCCTGCCTCCTACCCAAGACGTTTTAGCTCTAAACTCTGTAAATATATCACTTTATCAACATTTCAAACATGTTTAGGTGAGAAAGTATCCGTTTAGATCAGCAGTGTGTCGTTAATTTGTCTAAATACCAGCTGTTTACTATTTTGTTTGGACGAATTCAGCGCTACTCAAGCTAGCCGTTGTGACCAACGCACTTCCTGTTACTTTCACAAAATAAAACACCCGTTGCCCTTTATGTGACCGATACAGAAAACCATGAGGATAGAATTAGTGCTTTTACTTTGAAACAGGAAGCTAACCTACCCTCGATGTAGCTAGCTTGAACCAAAATAAACCGTCTTTGCTTGAACCCTCCGTTTTGACCGATCTCGTCCCATTAGCGGCATTTGACCGCTCAAGATGCCTTACCGGAGAGTTTTGTCAGCTCTGAGGCGAAGATCGGCCGCCGGTTTTTGTTTAGAGTTGCTGAAGAGTTTCTCTGATGACTTTAGGTGGAGGCAGGCTAACACTACCCATACACTTCCAGTGTTTGAGCTAAGCTAAGGCTAACACTACCCATACACTTCCAGTCTTTGAGCTAAGCTAATTACGGGCGATACGGCTCTATCTCCCTTGTTACTGCACGCACAGTCGACAGGATGGTGTCTATCTGCTGGTCATGGACTCAGGAGTGAGGAAAGACATGAAAAAAAAATGTTGGCGTATCCCTTTAAATCTGAAAATTTCCCGTCATCTGTTATTTATTGATTTTCATTCATTTTTGCTGGAGAGCAGCGTCCTCCTGCTCTGCATGCTGCATGAAGAGTGGATGAATATTTCATGGTATACGGGATTCCTTCACCTTTCGCCCCCAGAGAGATCGAGTTGGCAGAGGAAACCGACTCATCTGTAGTCAGCGTCTCACCTTTTTCCTCTAAACAAATAAAATCCTCTCGGTCCATTAACGGCGTCCAATCGAACAAGACAAGAAGAAGAGGAGGAGAAGGTGAGAGCGGCAGTCAGAGGGGAAAAAGCCTGTCCAAGGCTTATTAGACCAAAAGACGAAAAAGAAGAGAGAGGGTAATAAACCAAAACCACAAACGGAAACAAAGAGCACAAGAGAATTTAAACTTGTTTCCAGAAAGTCAAGTTCAATTCAGTCGGAGTTGTTTCTCTTAAATAAAATGGATTTTTAGGGACCAGTCGACAAAAGTAATTTGAACAACTGGTCGTTTAACTCTAGACACATGACAGTCATCCATTGGAAGATCTGTCAGCTTCTAGTTACCTCTAGTAACAACAGGTCGGTGTCAGCCAATCAGAAGAGATGAGGAGGCTCTGAGCCTCTCTTCTGATTGGCTGACTGTTTTCTGAGTGATCCAATAAAAAAACAGAGCAGATTTCAGATTAAAACTCTCAGAGAAACCAAATCCTGCAAGTTGTTGGATGGTGGGTCCAGGTGGTGAGGGGGCGGGGCTTTGTTGTGACATCACAAAGTGACAGGAAGTCCTGATGGCTGGTTTTAAGGCTCAGTTTCTGAATACAGGCTGTGTGCATTTCTCTGTGGACTGAGGCTTTGATACTTTCACAGTATTAATATAGAACCTAGAGCTGCTTTATAATCACACTACACATGGACATCTACCTTTATACTGTATGGAGCTTTAACGCAAACATCTACCTTTATACCGTATGGAGCTTTAACACAAACATCTACCTTTATACCGTATGGAGCTTTAACACAAACATCTACCTTTATACCGTATGGAGCTTTAACACAAACATCTACCTTTATACCGTATGGAGCTTTAACACAAACATCTACCTTTATACCGTATGGAGCTTTAACACAAACATCTACCTTTATACCGTATGGAGCTTTAACACAAACATCTACCTTTATACCGTATGGAGCTTTAACACAAACATCTACCTTTATACCGTATGGAGCTTTAACACAAACATCTTTTCCATTCTGCATAAAATAAGAGTTAAATAACTGTGCATGTAAAGTGTGATTCCTACTCGCTGAAGTCGCCACTTGGTCACGCTTCAATAATGAGAAGTTATAATTCAGAATAATAATCTTTAGCCTCTTTCTCTCACATCAGTTTTTTTTAATTGTGCACCACAAAGGCTCCATTGTGAGGCGTTCACTGTCTCTCTGCATCAGAGTCCTGTATGCAGTGAGACAGAGGGAGGTTTGAGACGAGCTGCTCTCTCTGAATACATCATCAGCTGCTGGAAACCCTGAGAGCTTGTTAACATCAACAAGGATCCGTGGAAAGATAAAGTAGAACAAAGGTTTTCTTTTTTTTTTTCATGCGTCTGTGTTCAGAGAGAAAATCCCCCGCTCTCTCTGCGACCCTCTGGTTTCACTGAACATCTTTTGTGTTGCTTTGAAAATTAAAAAAAAACCTCACGTTGTGTTAGACTGAAAGTGATCAATCACATAGTTATCACAGAGAGGTGGCTATGGCTACATCTCATCGACATGTTAACAATAAAAGAAACGACCTAAGCATTTACAGCTTTAGCTAGCCTACATTTGTTTGTTTCCTCTAAACAAATAAAATCCTCTCGATCCATTAGCGGCGTCCAGTCGTACAGGAGGAAGGTGGTGAGAGCGGCAGAGGGGAAAAAGCCTGTCCAAGGTTCATTAGACCGAAAGACGAAAAAGAAGAGAGAGGGTAACAAACCAAAACCACAAACGGAAACAAAGAGCACTTTATTGAAGTGGAGGATTTTGGATTTTTGTAATACAGCTTTTCCCTGTTAATCAGCAGCTATTTAGAAACCAATGCACCGTCTCAATGTCCAGCTGTGGATTTCATGCTGACGTCATCAGAATAGTGCAAACATTATTTAATTTAACTAAGAAGTTTGATGAGAGGGTAACGACTCCTAGAACTTCTGAATCAAACCGAATGAACCAGCTCCATCGGTGCAGCTCGCGCTCCTCTGTAGAACAGGGATTAATGATTTCTTTCCTGCTGTCATGGACGCACAGAGAAAAACCTTGAGGAGCAGCAGCAGCAGCAGCAGCAGCAGCAGCACAGGTTCTGACTGAGTCACGGCGATGAGCTGTTGCGGTGGATTTCATCACCCACTCCCACATTGAAGAGACAGATCTGCCCCAATGCCGCCCCAACGCCGCCCCGCATCCAGCAGCAGCAGCAGCAGCAGCAGCAGCAGCAGCAGCGGCGTCTCATGTGCACACCGATATGAGGGTAACGAGTGAAGTGCATGTGATGCTGCTGAACGCCTGCAGGCTTCAAACACAAGGAAAAGCCCCTGGAAACGATAAAAGACAGAGAAGAGAAGTCAGAGCTCGCTTCATTTCTATGTCATATGCAGGATGGATGTGCAGGAGTTACACACACATGACCTAAACCTGACCCGCAACCTACCATTAAATAACTATAATGGTGCTTTCACATTCCTCCTCAATTGTTGACTTTAATTTAACCCTAACATCGATAATATCTTGGGACAGAAAGATGTATTTTATGTGTGCTGCACTATTATCAATAGATTTTAGCAATTTAAAAACACAAAGTAATCTTTTCGTTTCAGTTATTGTACTACTTCAGTTTTACTAGTATAATTTATTTTTCAGAAATATATTTAATTTATCACCTGTGGAAATGTTACTTGAGCTGACAGTGCTCCAGGAATAACAATATAATTCCCCATTAACAAAACCTAAAAAGATAAAATGTAATAATAAATAATAATAGAGTTGTTTTAGAGGGAAATACAGAGACTGTTGATGAAAAACTGTCCCTGAAGGCAACGTGCATCAGCGGTTTTGCATGAATTTCCCTCTAAAACAACTCTGTGTGGTAACGTTGTGTTATTATCTCATAGTGTGGTGAATGTGCAGGTCACAACTTGTCCACCAGAGCGTTGTGGAGTTGTTGGATTGTGTATTTGATGAGTTTGATGAAGGAAACCAAGAAATCCCATAATGAGCCTCCGAAGCGTAGCTCTGAGCAGCTCACGGCTCTGCTCCGCCGTTCTAAAAATAGCTTGCACAGACAATTAAAGGTAACGAACCTACTGCTATGACTATAGGGGTTATGGTGATGGGCGAATTTGCCAAAATGTTGAACTATCCCTTTAACAAGAAAAGACAAATCTGGATTGGCAATAGACAATGAAAAAGTCAACATAGCTGTAGCTGCAGCTCCATCCTGAGATCATCATCAGTCTGAACAGACAGAAACTGAACTCAACATCTTCACTTTAAAAAACACAGCGATGCCATTTTCTGCGTCTGCAAACGGCCTCGTTGCTTTATGATGTGTTTGTTTTTCCTCTCCGGACAGCAAACACCTGCACGGCGGGTTAGCGCCCTGACACCTGCATTGATTTTTTGGCAGCAGAATCCTATTCTCGGTCTGATGGGTTTCTTCTCGTCCGTCTCATTTCTTCCTGTTTGTCAGTGTTGACGGCAGATGTTGAGGCAGACTGTGCCAGCAGACACACACGGACCGTCACCTTCCTCCTCATTTGCTCCAGCAGTCGCATAACGATGCTCTAAATTCGCTCATTAGGGTTTTTTAGGTGAGACTGAAACCGGAAAGAGGGTGAATTTTAATGGGGAGAGAAACCTCGCCTTGCTGACCTGACTTCCTCTAATTTAATGTTTCACACTGATATAAACTTGGAGAGATCTTATAAGATTCACGTCTTTAGTTAAACATTTGAAATTCAAACGGCCGAACTTCAAAGTCTCATTTATACAGTGTGAAGTTTTACCATCAAACACGTACTTTTCCACATCCAAATAAAAGACTGGATTTCATCTGTAAAAGCCTATAAGACTTTAATTTAACCAGATATAAACTGTGACAAAAAAAAGGACCGAGCGGTGAATCAAGTAACTTTTTGGACGGACCAACTTATTACCGTGGTTCGCCAAAAGTTCAATTTAGTTAAAATGTTACAGTGCAGATTAGGAACTGCAGGGACTGTTGGGAATGTCGACAGTAAAGGAACCGCAGGTAAAACTAGAATTAATCTTTTCTAACGTTAAAATAGCTTTTTGTTGAGATTAATGTGGCAACCACAACACTTGGTGTATGAATAGCTTGTTTATCTAAAAGGGATGAGCAGACACAACTGTAATTTGGATTCACTTGCATCAGCACAGTTTGGTTAACGTGGCTAGTGGTTGAGTTTAACAGGTTTTATCCAGGCTGTGTGTGGTTTACAGTAGGTTAGAAAACCCTGAAACCCTTAAAAAAATTTAAGGAAACTGAGTTTCACCCAGAACAGATGTTTTTCTTGTCAGTGTTGATAATGTTTTTTGTTGTAAATTCTGCATTGTTTCAATAGATATCTAATAATTAATTTAATCATTAATTAAAGCATAAGTCAGATGAATGTTTTTGTTAATATAAGTCCTAAATGTTCCTATTTTCCATGGTCAGCATCACTTCCATAGAGTGTCTGGTCTCTCCGTCACTCTGCTCTGCTGTAAACCAGGAGAAAACTTTCCTTGTGGGATACAAGTGTTATCCAATGAGGAGAGAGAACGGCATGAAGGGCTGTGTGTGCAGCCAAGGGATGCATCGCTGCATCGTGAATGTGGTGACGTAGGGACGAGGACCAATAGATGCCTGACGAGGGCGGGGGCTGCTAACTCATGGTGCGTTCAAGGAAACTCCTAACTTGTGTTTTTCCTTCCTGTGAAGTCGTACCAGTTCGATCTGGTACGAGTTCACGGGTCGGAAGTTACGAGAGGCCGTTTTAGTGACTTTCACAGACAACAGGACGGTAAAAACACGAGTTACGGGTTACCTAGGTTACCTGGAACACTACAAAGTCGTAGTCGTGACTTGAAGCTGTAACTTACAGTTTCAAAAGCCTGGACGCAGCATTAGACAAAACGGCCGGATCGCTGATATCTGTGATATTTGACACACGTAAACACCAAAAACAGAGAAGACAGACAGTTTCCTCACTGTATTCAAACTCCAAATATTATAAGTGGATTTTATGTCGACTCAGAGTCGTGTCAATGCAAATATGATGATTGATGATGGTTTAATGCATTTCTCTCACAGTATCCGAGGGAACAACAGTAGTCGGCTACTGTTGTTGTTGTTGTTGTTGTTGTTGTTGTTGTTGTTACGTTCGTAGACTGTAACGTCTTGCTGTTTGGGTCAGGTTAGAGCCTTGGGGTATGACATCATCGTTTCACAAAAGATCTGTTTTGGGTGTTGACACAAAAACGTTGGGGCAGCGTTTTGAGATTCTCCCATTTTGGGACCCGTTTCCAAAAAAATACCATTTTCAGCTTCCCCAAAATCATCTGGATGAAACGCCGGAACGATTAAAAGACGCATGCAGATTCAGTTAAACCTGTGTCTGTGTGGATCGGCTCTAAGATTAGCAGATAAAATATAAATTGGGGTTAGCGAGCAGCTTTCTATTCAGAAAAAGTAAGGTTTAAAGTTAGCTAACTGTTCAGCACCCAGATCTGTAGTTCCAACACCTTTCAAAGAGCTGAGCTGACGTCTGGGTTCAGAAAACGAGGCTTTACTTCAGCAGCCAATCAGCGTGGCTCGGTTCGGTGTTGGCTAAAGGGTCAGTGAAGTGTTTGGAAGTTAAAACTTTAATTCAGGTTATCGGCGTTGAAAGAGACAGGTTGATGAATGTTTGTTGTGTCTCGGTTTAGAGAGGTTCAGGTTAGCTGCAGCTGAAACGCTCTGATAGTGGTTAACTTCAGGTTTTAGTGGAGAAATATGTGACAAGACTAATCACCTGCTTAGTTAATTATCATCTACTTAAGTCTTTCCTGTAGTTGAAACTTCTCCTCAGTTTGCTTTAGAGGAAACTTCGGTGCAGCGTGATGCGGCCGATCTCTGCTCGTAGACATTTAACTCTGTAGTCTCTGTTACATGTGGGTCACTGGGTCTGAGCCAGAGCTTCACAAGCAGAAAAAACAGAAAAAAGCAGCTTCTTTTAACAACAAGTGCAGAGTCAAACTAAAGCAGGACCTTTCACACTGCAGCGGAGAGTGTCCCAGTTCTGACTCGTCTTCTTCCCTGCTGTGTGGATATTTTTAGAGCCGTGTGAAGTTTTAGTCCAACAACCGTCCTGGAAAGTATCTGATCCATGACGGAGTGATGCAGTAAAATAAGCAGAGACACTGTTTCTAGAATATGTATTTCTCTCTCTACAAAGCCTTGTTTTTTTTTGCAAATCAGATTTTTATTTTAACATCAGGAACTAAAATAGCACCAGAGACAGAAAATACTTAAAGGACAATTCCAGGCAAATTCAACTCGGGCGTGTATGTTACTATCATTTTAGGTCTAAAAGAAGGAATGTGAAGATTTTCAGTTTAAAATAGCACCAGAGACTGACGCTGTTCCAGTTCTCACACTAAACCTGACAGCAAATACTTAAGTATATGTATCAGACTGTCTCCTTATGAAAGGGTCGTCCACACCAGGAGCAATCACTGTAATCATAACCATATGGTTTTAAAGATACACTCCACACCTAAATTATAATACAAACATAAATAAACCTGGCTCATATGCTCGGACCACATGCTTGTTTTCTTCTTTTCCTAAAATGGCTCACCCCCAAGTTGAATTTGCCTGGAATTGTCCTTTAAGTATATTAGACTGTCTCCTTATGAAAGGGTCGTCCACACCAGGAGCAATCACTGTAATCATAACCATGAATACAGAAAATCTATCACCTAAATTATAATACAAACATAAATAAACCTGGCTCATATGCTCGGACCACATGCTTGTTTTCTCCTGGCTCGTATGCAGCAGGAATATCTGGAGCACATACAGAAAATCTATCAGCTGATAATCAATACTGGAAGATAACAACCAGACTCTAATCTGAATGTGAACGTCATGGGCTCGGGCCCAATGCCGATGTTGGTCCAAAGGTTAACCAATCACGATACAGAATATAAGATAAGATGATATCAGTTTATGTATTTGTCCCACGCTGGAGGGAAATTACAGCATTGCAAAGAAATATACAGCAGAAATAATAAACTGATGAAAAACAGCCTTTTTGGCTAACTCTGACGCATTTACAGCAATGTTCATTGATGTGCACTGTCCCGCTATTGAAATTATAAATAACTAAAATAAATACAGCACTAGTTAAAAAGTCCAGTCCAGCAGTGAGCAGTGACTTGGTACATGTGCAGTCGTCAGATTGTCCAGGTTGTGTTGTGTTGAGCTGGTTGAATCTACGTTAACCGTCTTGTTAATGGCTCCATTTTCGATAAATATATTGTTTTTATCTCTATCGTTGAGCGAACCGACCAGCGTTTCCTTACTTTCAGTTTCGTGGACTCTGCCATGGGAATAACACCACTGAATCACCGTTCATGGTCGGAACTACGACGGTATCTGATCGTCTTCCTCTGACTTTAATTCCTGATGAATGAAAACATTAAACGTGTCATTGTTTTATTAAAAGCTGCTAATTTTCCTCTCCTTCGTCTGTGAATCCTCTGAACCTGCTCAGGTCCGTCTGTCAACATAAATACAGCACTGGAGTTAAAACGTCCAGTCCAGCAGTGAGCAGTGTGCACATGTTTATAGTGTATAGACTTGGTACATGTGCAGTCGTCAGATTGTTGTGTTGTGTTGTGTTGTGTTGTGGGCAGAGCTGGTTGTACAGATTATACACGTTACCATGTTTCACTCAGTTAAAATGACACTTTAAAAACTCTCTCCTGTGATACAACAAACAGAATGTGCTGCTGAAAGGCTGAAGCCTTGGCACCGTGAGTCCTTTAGATGTCCCCGATCATGTGAACTCACTTTAAGCTGTCGACGTTTGCAGGAAACTGAAGCTGTAAACAACTGTGACAGATTTATGACGAAGGTTTCTGTCGACTGAGGAAGAAAAGAAAATGTAGTTTTCAGGAGATAAGAAGTGTTGCTGTCGCTCGACTTTGCTCATACCTGATTTAAACTGATGTATAAAAACCCCTTTAAAGGGATACACCAACTTTTTTTTTCATGTATTGCCTCACTCCCGAGTCCATGACCAGCAGATAGACTCCATCCTTTTGACTGTGTGTGCAGTAACAAGGGAGATGGAGCCATATCGCCGCTAATTAGCTTAGCTCAAACACTGGAAGTGTATGGGTAGTGTTAGCCTGCCTCCTACCTGAGCTGAAATCTAAACTCTGTAAATACATCACTTTATCAACATTTCAAACATGTTTGTGACGTTTAGATCAGCAGTGTGTGTCGTTAATTTGTCTAAATACCAGCTCTTTACCATTTTGTTCGGACAAATTCGCCGCTACTCAAGCTAGCTGTTGTGACCAACGCACTTCCGGTTACTTTCACAAAATAAAACACCCGTTGCCCTTTACATACAGAAAACCATGACGATAGAATATGTGCTTTTACTTTGAAACTGGAAGCTAACCCACCCTCGATGTAGCTAGCTTGAACCAAAATAAACCGTCTCTGCTTGAACCCTCCGTTTTGACCGATCTCGTCCCGTTAGCGGCGTTTGACCGCTCAAGATGCCTTACCAGAGAGTTTTGTCAGCTCTGAGACCAAGATCGGCCGCCGGTTTCTGTTTAGGTGGAGGCAGGCTAACACTATCCATACACTTCCAGTGTTTGAGCTAAGCTAATTAGCGGTGCGCCAGCTCTGCCCGTATCTCTCTCGTTACTGCACGCACAGTGGAAAGGATGGCGTCTATCTGCTGGTCATGGACTCAGGAGTGAGGCAAGACACGGGAAAAAAAAAGTTGGCGTATCCCTTTAAACCGATGCATAAAAACCCTTATCAAGTTCTACCTATGATACAAAGGAAGGAGACTTGAAAATGACTTGCGGATCGGGGCTTTGAAGGCGTTGTTTCCTTTCAGGTGGACGCGCTGCTTCGCCTGCTTGGCGTCGTGTTGCCCTCGAGTCATGGCGGTTTGTGCATGTGTTCCCCGGGAAACTTTTCATGGTCCAACGTTCAGGAGCTCAAAGGCGAGGAATGAAAGCGGCGAGTGGGCACATACGTCCTGTTTCTATCCGTCACACTCACTTAGGACTTAGAGGAGGAAAGAGGAGGAGGAGGAGGAGGAGGAAGGGTAACGCAGCGATAAACACTCGCTGCCATGGTGAACTGTTAATTGAAAGGTCAGAGTAAAAAGGCTCTGCCCGCGGGCTGGCTTTAATGATATCTGTTATTACCCATAATTCCATTAGACAGCGTGCCTTTGAATGTTCCCGGCCATGTTTATTCAGTCCGCCTCAGAGTTCAGCCGCTTCACGCTGGGAGACTTTTTATTTTTTTTCCTCGGCCGAGCTGAAAAGGCGAAAGTGAAATTGTATTATTCCTTCTCTTTGGTCCCGTGTCCTCTACGATTCGCTTCATTTGATTCCACGTCATTAAAACTGCTCTGCATTAAGGCTTGTGTTTGTGTGTGTGGAATAAAAACACACGCACACCAAGAGAAGAAGATCACATCTGAGCTTCACACATCAGCAATAATGGGAATCAGCAGCGCTTTCTTTACGATGACCTCGACCACGGAGCGTTTTATCAGACGGAGCGTCGCTTTCTTTTCTCTGTTTCTGTGTTTGCTGCGTGATCCAAACCTGAGACGTCGTCCTCGTTGTCTCCTTTCAACAGGAATCTGTTTCTTTATTCAGCAGTTATCAGTTGTTGAGAAAAGCCTCAAACACACACACAATGAAGTCTTGTTCTTTATTCACAGGCTTTTACTTTGAAGTGAATAACAGAGATCGTTGAGTTCAAGGGTGTGAAAAAAGTCATTTTTTTACTGAATTCACTGCTTTATTCACACTTACAGGATTCAATGACTTCCTGTCTGTGCATTTTAAAAAGGGGAGACTCTTTGTCCTGAGTTTTGACTTCCAGGCAGCGCCTCGCGATCTGATCAACACAATTTGTCGTTGTCGAACACAAACCCTTTAAAAAGAGTCAGAGTCCTGTTGAATGATCATGACGGGTCTGGTCCTTGAAGACGGTGCATTCACTTGCCTTTTTTAGAGGGTGAAACTATAGCGTTGTAGTCTAGACCAGTGGTTCTCAACGTGGGGTCTTTTTTATAGAAGTTTTTTTTTTTTTTGATTTTACCACTTTTTCTAGATTTTTTAAAAACTTTTTTTGTTTTAGAAATTTTACCACTTTTTTCTAGAAAATGTTTACTTTTTTATTTGGAACATTTTTTCAATGAGAAATTCTACCTTTTTTCTAGAAAAATTTTACTTTTTATTTTGAAAATTTTTTAGAAGCAATTTTACCACTTTTTTTTGAGAATTCTTTTATTTTATACTTTTTTTTGGAGAATTTTTACCACTTTAGAAATCGATAAATACTTTATTTATCCCGAAGGAAATTCAATGTTCAAATGTTTAAATGTTTTTGGAAAAATAGGACCACGTTTCCCCAGAAATTTCTTTCTTATTACAAGCACAAAAAACTTGCTCCATTGGCTAATTTTCAAGTGAAAATTAGTTTTTAGGGGATGAGTCTGATTTTCAGTGGAAAGAGTTTAGTTTTGACAAGAAATTAGACATTTTGACAAGAGATAAGACAAATATCTTTGGAAATATTTTGAGTTTTTGCAGTGTAACTTATTAAATTACATCACATAAACCAAAGAGAATGAGTGCCACTGTTTCACCAAAACTTTTATTCTCTTTGTGTCATTTCCTTTTAAACCCTGAACCCTGGACGAGGACGAGGCGCTGCAGCTGCAGGTGTCTCCTCTTCTTCTTCTTCTTCTTCTTCTCTTTAAACGCTGTTTAGTGATTTAACTCCTTCCGCTGAGTTCAGAGCTGCAGCCTCTTACGGACGAGATGTTCCTGCTCCTCCGCGGCTTAGACTAAATCCTCGGCCCTGTTCGGAAGCTGCTGCAGGGATTTCCTTATCTGTCTCCAGGGAAACGGGAGCGTATGTTCCCACATTATCACATCTCTGAGTGAGCTGTGTGTGTGTGTGTGTCGGGTGCATGACAACACTTCCTGCAAAGAGTCTGTTAACTGATTCTTCTTCACTTTGTCGTCCAGAGTTAATTTAGTGGATGCGAACGCAGCAGGAAAATCCTCGGCTGCAGATTTGAACTCTTTGTCGTTGATCTTTTTTCCGCTTTTATTGGAAACGTCGTTGTTAAAACCGTCCTGAGGAGACGGTTGGTCTTTGTTACGTCCACGTCTCACCTCCGTCTCTCTGCGGCTTCACTAACGAGGAGGAGGAAACCGTTAACGTGTCCGAGCAGCGAAGATCATCAACATGAAATACAGTTATTGATAATGACGATTAAAAAACAATAAGAAAGTTTATAGTTGAGGGAATTCCCTCCGTGCAGCAGAAGCCTGTGATTAATTGCAATCCTGTGTGTGTGCGTGTGTGTGTGTGTGTGTGCGTGTGTGTGTGTGTGTGTAATAAAAGTGTGTAGATTTACGACACCTGCTTCATAATTCCAGCCTTAATCAGTCACTGCATGTAGGTTAATGTCTCGTCCCTCAACACGGAGTCGTTACTCAAACCTGTTTGGTTTTTACCACCAACGACTGAGACACACACACACATGCACACCCACACACACACATGCACACACACACACACACACACGCACACACACACACACACACACACGCACACACAGACTCAGTGCTGGCTCAATAGCAGTTACATTGGATGAGAGCGCCGCGGCCGCGCTGCAGTGAACGCCTCATCTACACCTGTTGGATAAAGACACGTAGTCATGTTTTTGTTGTCGCTGTCAAAACATGAAAAACGTCAAATTTAAAAGAAAATTGTTCAATTTATTGTTCACAGATTCTCCTGTTTTCATTATTTCTGGTTTAATTGAGGAACAAATAAAAAACTTTTAAATTAAACAGAAAACCAAAAACACAACTGTTCTCCTGTTTCTGAAAGAAAAGATGATGATGAAATTAATGAAGGAGTCGAAACTTTTAGAGGTTTATCAGATAAACACACATTTATTTTGTTCATTAAAGCAGATCTCAGGTGAATGTTTTAGTTCCTCTAAGTCCTAAATGTTCCTATTTTCCATGGTCAGCATCACTTCCATAGAGTGTCTGGTCTCTCCGTCACTCTGCTCTGCTGTAAACCAGGAGAAAACTTTCCTTGTGGGATACAAGTGTTATCCAATGAGGAGAGAGAACGGCATGAAGGGCTGTGTGTGCAGCCAAGGGATGCATCGCTGCATTGTGAATGTGGTGACGTAGGGACGAGGACCAATAGATGCCTGACGAGGGCGGGGGCTGCTAACTCATGGTGCGTTCAAGGAAACTCCTAACTTGTGTTTTTCCTTCCTGTGAAGTCGTACCGGTTCCATCTGGTACGAGTTCACGGGTCGGAAGTTACGAGAGGCCGTTATAGTGACTTTCACAGGCAACAGGACGGTAAAAACACGAGTTACTGGTTACCTAGGTTACCTGGAACGCTACAAAGTCGTAGTCGTGACTTGAAGCCGTAATTTACGGTTTCAAAAGCCTGCCTTGAACGCAGCATTAGGATCGCTGACATATGCTTTGAACTCTCTGATTGGACGGTGGCCTTTAAGTGACATCACTGGAGGTTTAAACCATGTGGCTGCAAATAAAAACCTTTTTTTATTTCAGTGTCAGTGATGAAACAGTGAGTCTGTATTGGAGAGAAACTCTGTTAATTGTTTATAAACTATATTATATATATAATACAACACTGAAGGAGTTCTGACGCTTCAGTGATGATGAATGTTGCAGAGAGAGAAATAATAAAATACAAAAGGAAAAAAAGGACAAGACGAGAAATCCAGTTTGGAGGAGATAAGTCTCGGAGCGCCGGCCGCGTGTTGTAATAATCAAAAAAAAGAACTTTGTGATTTTATTAGAGTGCGAGCTGATAGGACGGCTGCTTCGCTCTGGCGGCGCCGAGAGATAAAAATCATCTCCGAGCTTCATTGAATTAAAGGAGAGTGAAGAAGAAGAAGAAGAAGAAGAAGAAGAAGAAGAGTGAAGGTCAGCGCCGCCGCGTCCTCACACTGATCTCTGCTGATAAAGTTAATGTGAAACGTCTCCACGTCCTCATGAAGCCCTCGCTGATAACCAGCTGCAGCCACTTCTTGGATTACACGCAACAGCTGGGATGGAAAGAGAGAGAGAAGCAGAGGTGTCTCCACGGCAACAGCTGATGGTCAATGTTCTCTGTTTAGGGATTTTTGTAAATTTAATTATACAGTAGTTTGTTTTATGAGTTTTTAAGGCGTCTTTAGTTTTGTAGACAAAGGTAGATGTTTGTGTTAAAGCTCCTTCAAAATAAAGGTAGATGTTTGTGTTAAAGCTCCTTCAAAATAAAGGTAGATGTTTGTGGTAAAGCTCCTTCAAAATAAAGGTAGATGTTTGTGGTAAAGCTCCTTCAAAATAAAAGTAGATGTTTGTATTAAAGCTCCTTCAAAATAAAGGTAGATGTTTGTGTTAAAGCTCCTTCAAAATAAAGGTAGATGTTTGTATTAAAGCTCCTTCAAAATAAAGGTAGATGTTTGTGTTAAAGCTCCTTCAAAATAAAAGTAGATGTTTGTATTAAAGCTCCTTCAAAATAAAGGTAGATGTTTGTATTAAAGCTCCTTCAAAATAAAGGTAGATGTTTGTGTTAAAGCTCCTTCAAAATAAAGGTAGATGTTTGTATTAAAGCTCCTTCAAAATAAAAGTAGATTTTTGTGTTAAAGCTCCTTCAAAATAAAGGTAGATGTTTGTATTAAAGCTCCTTCAAAATAAAGGTAGATGTTTGTGTTAAAGTTCCTTCAAAATAAAAGTAGATGTTTGTGGTAAAGCTCCTTCAAAATAAAGGTAGATGTTTGTATTAAAGCTCCTTCATGATAAAGGTAGATGTTTGTGTTAACGTTCCTTCAAAATAAAGGTAGATGTTTGCGTTAACGTTCCTTCAAAATAAAGGTAGATGTTTTTATTAAAGCTCCTTCAAAATAAAGGTAGATGTTGGTGTTAAAGCTCCATAGTTTCTCTGAGTGTTTTATTCTGAAATCTGCTCTATTTTTAATTGGATCAGTCAGAAAACAGTCAGCCAATCAGAAGAGAGGCTCAGAGCCTCCTCCTCTCTTCTGATTGGCTGACACCGACCTGTTGTTACTAGAGAGGAGATGGAAAACTACACTGAGATGGTTTTAGATCTTCTCATGAATCAACCCTTCAAAATAAAAGACAGAAGAGTTAAATATGTGTTAGGTTTGGGTCATTGAGTCTTTTCATTGTATTTGTTGACACCGAGCCAAACATCCAGCAGCCCGTTGACTTCACAGCAGCCGTCATTCATTTTCACAAAGGGAAATCCTTCAGTGTGTCTTTTGACGGACAGATGACTGACAGGTGTCAAAGGGGGGGTTAACTCCCCGCTGTAACACACAGTGTAGCTGTCAACGGTGACATGTTGCAGTGACAACACACAGTTGTGTAACGACGGACGCTGTTTAGTCCTTTTTTATATAGGAAATAAAGGAGTTTCTGGCGTCTGAGCAGGAATCATCTGATAGGTGACGTCGTCTCAGGTGAAAACTGTGTTTTAGTGGAGACGGAAGAAGTGGAGAGAGAAACAAAAAATGAGTGATTTTATGTTTTCTTCAACAGCAGATGTGTTTGGGTGATGTGTCAGGAAAGACATTTAGAAGCTTTAAAACACTTCAATATCCAGCAGCTGTGATACTGAACCAGATCCAGCTTCCACACAAATATAGAGAAGAAAAATAACCACCAATGTTCACAAATGAAGCATTTGCAGGTTTTTCTCTTAGATCTGTGACTTTAAACCTGTTTCTTTTTAAATCTGCAGTTTCCCCAACACATCGTCGTATGAAACTGAGGAACCAAAGTAAGATTTTGAAGTAGTTAAATCCATAATAAATATAAGTTTATAGACTATAGACTACACACAACATCTCAGCTAGTGGAAGAAGTTCATGAACTGACCTTTATGACTTAAATCAGAGCTGAAAAGGTCACTTCACAGCACAAGGAATGATGTGGTGTCAGGTGCAAACACAAAAGATACAAAAAATAAAAAAAGTAGCGAAAAAATAAAAATTATGTCTTATATTGTGTATTGTTTGAAATATCTCAACTCTTCTTCCAGTCCTTCAAAATAAAATTCAGACATTCATGGTTCCCAGAGGATGAACCCTGATGTTGCACTGCAACAACTCTAAATCTTTTCTTATTTCTAGTCAAAACGAATCTCTTTCCATTTAAAATAAGACTCATCACCTAAAAATGAACTTGTAAACAAATTTTCACTTTCCTGTGTTTGTAATAAGGAAGAAAAACTCCACTATCAGTTTTTTTCTACTTGTTTTAAGTGAAAATATGCTCAAAACTCTGTATTAACATACAAATAAGACCGGCAGCAGCAGCAGCAGCAGAGTGGAGATGCAACGCGCTCAAATGAAAACGTTACCTCTGCAGCAGCCGTCGGGACTAAACAGCAACAGTTCACATCAGACAGGATCAGATTAGAGGATTATTATAACAAAGGAGCCTCTGGTCAGGATCACGGAAATGTTGGTGAAGTACAAATCCTGCCTGTTTTTAATCCAAATGTATTTACTCCTCGCTGAAGCTCAGGAACAGGAGCCAATTAATTAAAAAAAACACACACACAAACATCTGAGCCGTGTGCAGTAAAAGTCATTCAGATTTGAGTTGTATTTATTTATTATTTTTTCTACGTTGGTCTTTGTTTTTCAGGACGGATGTGAAGCTGAGGATTCCTCTCAGCTGCTCTTTGTTTTTCTCCCTCGTTAAAATACTCTAAAGTCGTTCTGTTGGACTCCGGTCAGACCACAGACTTGGCTCTGGTTGTAGTTTTCTTTTTTTCCTGCTAGAAAAGCTTATATGTGTGTGTGTTTATGTGTGTGTGTTTATATGTGTGTGTGTGTGTGTGTGCGTGTGTGTGTGTGTGTGTGTGTGTGTGTGTGTGTGTGTGTGTGTGTGTGTGGACTGTTTGTCATCCAGGCCGACTTCCAGCTTCTGGACTCAGATTCCTGTTTTCACTGCTCGGTTCCTTCTGTCCTTTATGTTTCTATAAAAACTTAACCAAAAGCCATCTCAGTGTAGTTTTCTTCACTTTCTTCATCTCCTCTCTCAACTTCTTTTTTGAGATTAGGTCGGTGTCAGCCAATCAGAAGAGAGGAGACTCTGAGTCTCCATTCTGATTGGCTGACTGTTTTCTGACTGATCCAATAAAAAACAGAGCAGATTTCAGAGAAACAAAATCGTGCAAGTTGTTGGATGGTGGGTCCAGGTGGTGAGGGGGCGGGGCTTTGTTGTGACATCACAAAGTGACAGGAAGTCCTGACGGCTGGTTTTAAGGCTCAGTTTCTGAATCCAGGCTGTTCACAGTATTAATATAGAACCTAGAGCTGCTTTATAATCACACTACACATGGACATCTACCTTTATACTGTATGGAGCTTTAACACAAACATCTACCTTTATACCGTATGGAGCTTTAACACAAACATCTACCTTTATACCGTATGGAGCTTTAACACAAACATCTACCTTTATACCGTATGGAGCTTTAACACAAACATCTACCTTTATACCGTATGGAGCTTTAACACAAAATCACAAAGCTTTAACAAAACATCTACCTTTATTTTGAAGGAGCTTTAATCTACAAGCTTTAACACAAACATCTACCTTTATACTGTATGGAGCTTTAACAAAACATCTACCTTTATTTTGAAGGAGCTTTAACACAATCATCTACCTTTATTTTGAAGGAGCTTTAACAAAACATCTACCTTTATTTTGAAGGAGCTTTAACACAAACATCTACCTTTATTTTGAAAGGTATGGCTTTATTTTAACACAATCATCTACCTTTATTTTGAAGGAGCTTTAACAAAACATCTACCTTTATTTTGAAGGAGCTTTAACACAAACATCTACCTTTATTTTGAAGGAGCTTTAACAAAACATCTACCTTTATTTTGAAGGAGCTTTAATACAAACATCTACCTTTATTTTGAAGGAGCTTTAACACAAACATCTACCTTTATTTTGAAGGAGCTTTAACACAAACATCTACCTTTATTTTGAAGGAGCTTTAACACAAACATCTACCTTTATTTTGAAGGAGCTTTAACACAAACGGCTGCTTTCTTGTCAGGGTTATATCCTACAACATCCCACCGTTCACCTCTCACAGTAAACAAATTAAAATCTGCAGTTTTTCATTAAGTTTAATTTAAAACCTCCTGCAGGTGTCGACGGAACAGGAACCGAGTTGAACAAAGAATAAAAACTCTCCTCAGTGAACTGTGTGGTGATGAACATGATGCTGCTGCTGCCATCACATTTTCTGCAGCCTCGACCTTTACACCTCCAAACCTTCATCATCCTGAAACTGTCGCTTTAAAAAAAAAAAAAAAAAAGAGAAAAGAAATAAAGCTGCAGCCCGGGGGCCGACGCTCCGATCTGATCCGAGGCCCTGATGGACCCGAGTGCAGCAGGATCCGGCTCGGAGTGGAATCAATTTCTGTCTGAAAGCGTCTGAATGGAGCGCTGTCTTCAGGGAGCGGCACCTCAGCGTCGCCACGGTGATGATAATGGCAGCAGGGGTGTTGGATGTGTTTTATCTCCATCTTCCTCCTCGTCCTCCTCAGCCATCCCAGCTGCTCTCACACCTGTGTGATATTATCCAGCCTTTTTTTTTTTTTCCTTTTACAACAGCGCTGCTTCGACACTGAAGTGGTGACAACACTTAATTTTACCGTCTGTAATTTCTGACTAATTTCCTCTGAGGTTTTTCTGGAGAGACCTCGGTGATTCTCCATTAAAAAAACCTCCAAGTAAATGTTCATTCATGGTTCATTTTTATGATCACGACCTCTCCGTGTTCTGTTAACGTTCAGCTATGACACAAATGAACCGCTATTAGTCAGATGTCGACCCGCTGACTAATCACTGCCCACATGTTCGCACACAGAGCATTTAGAAATGATTGAAAAATGATCAAAACGACGCATTGCAGCAGCTTTCTTTTTATTTCTTTGTTCCACTTCAGAACCTGCTCTTATAGACTTTTCATCACGTCGGCTTTTTCTTTCAAGTCCTTACTGTATTATTGTTATTTTATTATGCAAAGTTGGTCAATTTTATAATAATAATAACCACAGGTCGCCTCAGAACGACTGTTTAAACGTTGGATTTATGTTTTATTCCTGTTAACCATCAGCACTTACCGTTTGCTGCTGAAGAACATTAGAGTCATGAAACGTCACATTTTGCACAAAACAAGACTGAAAACTTACTATAATATTAAAGGATAATTACTGTTTTTTACAATCTGGACCTTATTTCTAGCATAAAATACGATCATTTCCTCCCCCAGACAACTTTGGTGTCATTACAAGTAATTTCACCAATATTTAGTTCTGATAGGCTAGTGCTATTCCCCTCTGAGCCCGGGGTTAGCTGTTAGCAGCATCCAGGGTCTGTAGGTTGACCTGCTGACCTCTGACCTGGATGATGTCATCTCTGAGCGCTGCCCGGCTCATTCTGATACAGTAATAATCATTCCGCTTCGGCATTCGGGTCCATTTTTAGCTCAACTAGCCGAAGCTTTAGTGAGGTGACATCATCCAGGTCAGAGGTCAGCAGGTCGACCTACAGACCCCGGATGTTGAGATGACATCATCCAGGTCAGAGGTCAGCAGGTCAACCTACAGACCCCGGATGTTGATAACAGCTGACCCCGGACTCAGAGGGGAATAGCACTAGCCTATCAGAACTAAATCTTGGTGAAATGAAGGAGTTTCTCTGCGGAGTGTTATGTGTTATTTAGAGGCTGCATTCTGTAGACTCCATTATACGGATATACGCGGCTCTCGGCTGGAGCTATTTAAAGTTAATCAAAACTATCAAGGCGGAAAATAAAGAGATAAACTTTCAAGAGCTCCAACCATCGCCTTAAAGCCCAATGATCAGGAGTTTTGTATGAGTTCAGTTTTATTCTCGAACCTCCACTTCTGACGGTCCAACAGAGGAGTTACAGTCGTAGACAGATTATGTCATCTCCTCACAGCTAAACACATTGGTTTGTTATTAAAGCATATATCAGCGATCCGGTCGTTTTGGCTAATGCTGCGTTCAAGGCAGGCTTTTGAAACTGTAAATTACGGCTTCAAGTCACGACTTACGACTTTGTAGCGTTCCAGGTAACCTAGGTAACCCGTAACTCGTGTTTTTACCGTCCTGTTGCCTGTGAAAGTCACTATAACGGCCTCTCGTAACTTCCGACCCGTGAACTCGTACCAGATCGACCTGGTAGGCTATGACTTCACAGGAAGGAAAAACACAAGTTACGAGTTTCCTTGAACGCACCATGAGTTAGCAGCCCCCGCCCTCGTCAGGCATCTATTGGTCCTCGTGCTACATCACCACATTCACGCGATGCATCCCTTGGCTGCACACACAGCCCTTCATGCCGTTCTCTCTCCTCATTGGATAACACTTGTATCCTACAAGGAAAGTTTTCTCCTGGTTTACAGCAGAGCAGAGTGACGGAGAGACCAGACACTCTATGGAAGTGATGCTGACGATGGAAAATAGGAACATTTAGGACTTAGAGGAACTAAAACATTCACCTGATATCTGCTTTAAATGTGTATAAAAGCTAAATAGATATAACAGGTAATAAAACACAGTGTGGTCTCTGTTCGTCTCCTTCGCTGCATCGTCTTAAACCTCTTTAAAGAAAAGGAAAAAAAAACCTGAGCCACTGTTTAAACAATCGAGGTCAGACCTGATTATTTTCGCTGCGTCTCTCTGGAGGTTTCTCCTGCGACAGTCGGCCGGCGGACTTGTTCCGTCTTTCCGGGTGAAACATAATAAAATCCTCTCCAGAGCCAATTAAACAGGAGCAGCTCAGAGTCTGAGGGCCGGCGCCTCCTCTTCTTCTTCTTCTTCTTCTTCATCGTCTTCTTCTGCTGCTGCCTCCACTCGACTCCACTTCATGTCAAAACTTTCTCTTTCTAAACTCCACCACTGCTCTGGTTTCTCCGTCCCAGGGGCCGCATGCAGCCGCAGGAGCAGCATCGCAAAAAACCTTCAAGTGTGTTTTTAGCAGCGAGCGGACGATGCTGCCGAGGGTTTAACGACGTGACGGAGAGAGAGGAGAGAAGTCAGCCGGACGGAGCAGGAAGTGGAACAACCAGCCACAAGTTTAAAGGACGAAAGAAGAAACTAAATTGTCGTTGTCGTGTGGAAACCTTGATGCTTTTTACCCACAAAGGTTGTTTTTTTTCATAAAATAATAAAAAGAAAAACTCTTAAATCTCAATGACATTGGAGCAAATTACATCTGTGTGTTTGTCGAAGGCCGTGAGACTGAAAGCTTCATTTCAACCCAGTGGGTGGACGTCGCTCTGAGCTTTTATTGTTGCTTTAGTCAAAATAATCAACCTTCAAACTCCAAGTAATTCAATCACTCTGAACATTCAGACCTGCAGCGTTTTTGTTTCTTTCTTTTAAAAAAAACGAAGTTAGACATTTTGCACGACAGGAACTTCAACTTTTTATTTCAAACACAGGAACCTTATCCCAAAAAATGAAGCTTTTCCAGTGTCCCGACCCAACATCCAACAACCAGCTCTACAGTTAAAGGGATAGTTCAACATTTTGGCAAATTGGCCCATCACCATAATCCCTATAGTCATAGCAGTAGGTTTGTTACCTTTAATTGTCGGTGCAAGCTATTTTTAGAATGGCGGAGCAGAGCCGTGAGCTGCTCAGAGCTACGCTACAGATTTCTTCATATAATGTATCGAGGTCAACTACATCTTTTTATTCTATTCATTTGACCTTTTATTTATCCAGGTAAATGTCTGAGAACAAAGTTTCATTAACGTCATTGCCAGGTTCTGTCGAAGCGCCACCTCCAACACCTGAACATCACTAACGACTTCATTCGGATCTCTCTGTGCTTCATTAAATAGATGTTAAAGTTACTTTTACACCAAGATCTGGTTCTGTCTCTGTGGACAAGACGAGGAAGTGAACGTCAAATGGTTCCTAGCGGCGTCCGACTTCAAGAGTTCAGACGAAAGTTGTTTGGTTTTTTGGTTGTTTTTTTTTAACATTTCAACAGTCGACTGATTGTTTTTTCTTGGAGATGATTCACTGTGTTTTTCCACTTACACAACCGGAGCCTGAAGGGAGCGCTGCATATTCTCCCGCTGCTGCATGGAGGAATCCCACAGGTTGGTTAGTGATCGTCTGTCAGTGTTTGGAGCCCGGCGGCGTTAATAAACCTCCTGACCTTTGATTCAGCGGCTGCAGATGAAAGTTTAATGATCCCCGCGGTGAAACGTCACGGAGCGGAGATGATGATAAAAAAAAACACACACACAAGGCAAACACTTCAGTTAATTAAAACTAAGAGAGATGAAATGAAGCAGACGCTGCACTCAGCAGATAAACGGGAGCAGAGACGTTCATTAAGAGATTTTACAGATGGAGCCAGATGTGTCGACGCGTCGTCAGAGGCCAGATGTTCGACACTGCAGAGAGGAGACATGGAGACGAGCAGGAAGTTTGTTTCTCCTCCTTTTTTTAAAAAAAACCTTTGGGTGGTTTTACTGGACGGAGATGAGACACTGACGGATGAGCAGATGGTTGTTGTGACCCATAGTTGTGTTTTGTTGCTAGGCAACACTGTGGTTATGGCGGGTGGAGCAGGTCATCGTCACTGCCTCCTCCTGGTGACACGGTTAAATCTAGAGTCAAGGTGCATGACAGGTGTGATGTTAGGCTAGGTTGTTAGGTTAAATTGGGTTGGGTTAGGTTAAATTAACTTAGGCTAGGTTAAGTTAGGCTCAATTAGACTATTATGTTGGCTAGGTTATGTTAAATTAGGCTAAATTGTTTGGTTAAGCTAGGTTAAATTAAAATAGTTTAAGTCAGGTAAATTTAGATTAAGTTACGATAGGCTACGTTGTTAGGTTAAGTTAGGCTAAGTTAAGCTAAGTTAAGTTAGGCTTAAATAGGTTAGGTTAGGTTATGTTAAGTTAGGCTAAATTGTTAGGTAAGTTTAGTTTAAGTTACGTTAGGTTAAGTTAGGCTAGATTGTAAGGCTAATTTAAGTAAGGCTATCTTAAGTTAGGTATATTAGGGTAGGTCGTTAGGTTAAGTTATGCTAGGCGAGGTTAAGTTAGGTTTAGTTAAGTTAAGTTAGGCTAGGTTGTTAGCTTAGGCTAGGTTAAATTAGGTTTAGTTAAGTTAGGTTCTTGGTTATGCTAGCTTGAATTAAGTGATGGAGGATCACTGTTGCTTTGTGTTTAATGTTGACAGTATCTAGTGTCTGTTACGTTGTTTATGTTCTGCTGTGAATAAAATGTGAGTTTGAGTTTTTACAAATCATTGCATTCTGTTGTTATTTACATTTTACACAACGTACAGACTTTTGGCGAACTGTGGTTTTGGAGACAGAACATGTCAAAATAACCAAATACAGACTTTTACACCTGTTGCCTCACACATTGAAACCAACGTCTCCACTGCGCTGGTTTCGGTTCAATCGTCTGATTGGTCCAAATAACTGATGCTGATCATTGTTGACGTCTAGATATTTAAACACCTCTGTCTCTCTGTCTCTCTCTGCTCAGGCGGGGTGTGCATCGCTCAGTCCTTGAAGATCCCTCGGGAGCCGAGACCCGGGGAGTTCGACAAGATCGTCCTCCGTCTTCTGGAGACGCCAAACGCCCGCGCCGTCATCATGTTCGCCAACGAGGACGACATCAGGTACAACACACACTCTTCCATCGTCATTGATAATAAACTGTGGGTAAAGACCAAAGGAGAAAGGTGATGGATGGATGGGTGGGAATTTAATTGATCAGCCACCAGTCGTTTATTCCGAAATTATATTTTTACTTTTTTTTCTTTTTTCCAATTTCCTGTTATTTATTTGAAATGAACAGTGAAATGAAAGTTGGAAGAAAAAAAAAGAAAAGAAATTGTTTCGTTATTGAAGGTTTGAAACAGTTTGAAGATTAAATTAAATTATTTTACCGTTGATTGAGTTATTGATTTTTCTTTTTTTCATCCATTTTTGTTCACACTTTTTAAATGTCAGATAAAAAGGTCAGTTCCCATCAGGCTCGGCTGCTTCTCTCTGATCGGCTCCTTCTCGTCTGTCTGACCTTTGACCCCTTTTTTTCCAGGCGGATCCTGGACGCGGGGAAGCGTAACAACCTGACGGGTCACTTCCTGTGGGTGGCGTCCGACAGCTGGGGCTCCAAGATCGCTCCGGTGGTGCAGCAGGAGCGCGTTGCCGAGGGCGCCGTCACCATCCTCCCGAAGAGGGCGTCGGTGGACGGTGAGGAGGGGGGCGGGGCCAAGACGGGCGGACAGGGAGGGAAAGAGGGGGAGGGAGGGAGGTAAAGATGTGATGAAGGGAAGAAAAAGAGGAAACATAAAGAGATAGAGCAGGAAAAGGAAGAGGAAAGAAGGAAAGGAAGAAGTTAAGGAAACAAGGAGAGAAGGATGCAGAGAAACAAAGGAAGAAGTGAAGATAGAAAGATAAGGAGAACAGGAAAAACAGAAGGAAAGAAAGGAAAGGAAGCATTAGAAATGAAAGATGGAGGGAAAGGAAGGAAATAAAGAGATGTAAAAAAGGAGAAAGGGAGATGGGAAGAGGATGAAAAGATGAGGTAGTGACGGTAATAAAGAGAAAAGGATGCAGAGGAGCGAAGGAAGAAGTGAAGATGGAAAGATGTGAGAAACAAGGAGTTATGGAAGGAGAGATGAAGGAAAAAGAGAGTAAGAGAAGACAAAAAAGAGGGAAAGAAAACAAAGGGATGAAGGATGTAGTGAACAGAAGAAGGAGGCAAAGGAGGAGAGGAGTTAAGGATGCAGGAGAGAAGGGGAGGGAGGTAGGGAACAAGAAGGGGGACACGAATAAAAGAGGTAAAGAGAGAGAGATGAAGGAAAGAAGAAAGAAAAAGAGGAAAGATAGAGCAGGAAGAGGAGAGAAGGAAAGGAAGAAGCTGAGGAAACAAGAAGAGGATGAAAGGCTGTACGAAAGGAAACAAGGAGAGAAGGATGCTGAGAAACAAAGGAAGTGAAGACAGAAAGATGTAAAGAGAACAGGAAAAACAAAGAAGGAAAGGAAGAGTGGGAGAAGGAAAGAGGGAGGGAAAGGAAGGAAATAAAGAGATGTAAGCAAGGAGGAAGGAAGATGGAGTAGAGGATGAATAGCTGAGGTCCTGAAGGGAATGAAGAGAAAAGGTTGCAGAGGAGCGAAGGAAGAAGTGAGGATGGAAAGGAAGAGGAGAGAAGAAGGAAAAAGAGAGTAAGAGAAGACAAAAAAGAGGGAAAGAAAACAAAGGGATGAAGGATGTAGTGAACAGAAGAAGGAGGCAAAGGATGTAGGGGAGAAGGGGACGGAGGTAGGGAACAAGTAGGGAAAAACAAAAAGGAGAACAGAAAGAAGAAAAAGAGGAGACAAGGAAGTAAAAGAGGAGGTAAAGGAAGAAAGATAAAAAGAGGGAAGAAGGAGACAGAAAAGGAAAGGAAGTGTCTGATGTTTCTCTTCTTCTCCTCCTCCTCCTCCTCTTCCTCCTCTTCTTCTCCTCCTCCAGCGTTCGACCGCTACTTCAAGAGCCGCTCTCTGTCCAACAACCGCAGGAACGTCTGGTTCGCCGAGTTCTGGGAGGAAAACTTCGGCTGTAAGCTGGGAATGCACGGGAAGAGGCCGGGAAGCCCCAGGAAGTGCACAGGTCAGAGTCTCTCCATCTCCCCTCCTCCTTTTCTTCCCTTTCTTCTTTGTCCTTCTCTCCGTCCTGTTCTCTTTATCTTTCTCTCCTCACTTCTTCCTTTGCATCTCTGCATCCTTCTCTCCTTGTTTCCTTCTCTACCTCATCCTTTCATCCTCTTCTTGTTTCCTTAACTCCTTCCTTTCCTTCTCTCCTCTTCTTGCTCTATCTCTTTATCTTTCCTCTTTTTCTTTCTTCTTCCCTTCATCACATCTTTAATCTCTCTCTCATCCTTCTCTCCTTGTTTCCTTCAACACTTCCTCTTTTCATCCTCCGTTTCCTTCACATCTTCACTTCCTCTATTCCTCCTTTTGTTTCCTCTTTTGCCTCCTTTACTTCAGATGTTTTTTGAGCATTTTCTTCCTTTCCTTCCTTTCCTCTGCTCTACTTTCCTCCCCCCCTCCCACTTCTTTACCTCCCTCCCTCCTTCTCTTCCTCTGGGTCAGTCAAACTCTCGGAGGCTGATTTATGATTTTTGGCGACAAAATGAAACGACTGAACTCGACTTGAAAGTTTAATGATTTACTCCTCAGAACCACACACACACACACACACACACACACACACACACACACGCGCACACACACACACACACACACACACACACACACACACACACACACACACACACACACACACACACACACAGAGAGACACTCACACACACACCTACCTGCTACACACCTCTAATCCTCTCCCCCTGGAGCATCGACTAAAATCACATCATGGAGATCTAATGTGTTTCCTAACCTCCTCCTCCTCCTCCTTCAGTCGGAGCCTCCAGCTCCACTGAACCAGGATCAGGTTAAAGTCTTTGTTGCTGACTCGGCTGTTCTGAGGAGGAGGAAGAGGAGGAAGAGGAGGAGGAGGAGGAGACTCTCTGTGACTTACGGCACCAAAATCATGTTGTGTTTTATTTATTTTTATTTCTATTTTTTCCTGCCTGCGCTGCAGAAACAGAGAGTGGAGCTTCTGTTTTAACTCTCAGAACCTCCCGCCGCAAATATATGATAGATATGGACCGAACACAGAGACTGTTAAAGGGATAGTTCAACATTTTGGCAAATTCTCCTTTCACCATAACCCCTATAGTCAAAGCAGCAGGTTCATCACCTTTAATTATCGGTGCATGTAGCATGTAGAGATCGGAAGAGCAAAGACGTGAGCTGCTCAGTGGGAGGTGAACTCATCAAATACACAATCCAACAACTCCACAACGCTCTGGTGGACAAGTTGTGACCTGCACATTCACCACGCTATGAGATAATAACACAACGTTACCACACAGAGTTGTTTTAGAGGGAAATTCATGCAAAACCTCTGATGCACGTTGCCTTCAGGGACAGTTTTTCATCAACAGTCTCTGTATTTCCCTCTAAAACAACTCTGTGTGGTAACGTTGTGTTATTATCTCATAGCGTGGTGAATGTGCAGGTCACAACTTGTCCACCAGAGCGTTGTGGAGTTGTTGGATTGTGTATTTGATGAGTTTGATGAGGGAAACCAAGAAATCCCATGAGCCTCCGTAGCGTAGCTCTGAGCAGCTCACAGCTCTGCTCCGCCGTTCTAAAAACAGCTTGCACCGATAATTAAAGGTAACGTACCAACTGCTATGACTATAGGGGTTATGGTGAGAGGAGAATTTGCCAACTATAATTTGCAAACTATCCCTTAAAAAAAAAAAACCCAAAAACTCCACTGATAATTTTTTTTAATGTCCCGGTCGTCTCCGTGTCGGACGTCTGACGGTCTCTCCGCTCCGACTCTCGACCTCCCTCCATTTATATTCATGAGCTGGATTTTTGAGTGCCGCCGGCTGCCAATTAACACACCGCGTTGTAATCATTTAGGGAGAGGGGGGGGGGGACCCGAGCTCTCGACCCCGTCCCCGTCCCCGGCACAAAGCAGCAGCCGACAAACCTCGGCCTGGTAATTAATCCGGTATTCATTGTTTCAATCAGGGCTGAGGAGCGTAGCGATGAATATGAATGAGTGTTTGTAATCACTGTAAAAATCCAGCAGATGATTCATCAGTGTCACATGAGAGCGGGAAGTCAAACAGTCAAAACCAGACGATCCTCCGAGCTGAAGACTTTCAGAGATATGAGATAACAGAAGACAATGAGTGATGTGTTGACTTGTACGCTTTTATTTTGAAAGTCCATGAGGTGAAGTGGAGTCATAAAAGTTCCTAAACTTTATTTCTGTGTTTTGCACAAGAGGCAGAAAATGTGACTCACGCTGAACTCACATTATCACCACTAGTGTCATTACTTTTGACGCTTTTTTCTTTGAGATTTCTTATTCACATAGGCTTTTATTTTGGTATTTCCTGTGGCTCAGTGTGGGACAAAGACGACTGTCTGTCCTCTGTCTGTCCAGACTCCCGGATGGTGGATTATAGTTTTGAGCAAGAGATGTTTAAAAGAAAAAATTGAGAAATAATTTTAGTGGATGCAGAAACTGAAGCTCCGCCCCTTTTTGGGGATTATCCTGTAAATTAGGGGGCGGAGTCAGTCGCTGCCAAGATGGCGACAGACGGTGCAGCAGACTCCACCTTTATTTATCCTACATGATGCTTGTTCCTGAAGTATAGACAATATTTTCGGAATTGACTTCCTTTTCCTTCATGGTGCCTTCGCTGCCTCCGGGACAAAACAGTTGACTTGTCACCATGGTAACCTGATTGTGAGGACGTCCACAGAAGAAGTTCAGGTTGTTTCACGTCACGATTTCTTGTTTCTTTCGTCTTCCACCGTTGAAGAAAAAGCCTAATTTTCCGACAGGACGTATAGACATGTAGATTTAGTTGCACTTGAACGCATCATGTCACGGTGAATATTATGGGATGCAACTCTGCAATTGGGACAGTGATGTATTGATTTATCTCGAGCCCTTGTTGCAGGTAATTCATGTTTCACACACGCTGATGCTGCATTCAGTGACCCTACGTTAATTAGGACACTGGATGTAAACAGAGCTGGACCTCAGTCTGACCGGACCGGATCAGACCGGATCAAACCGGACCGGGCCGAGTCGTCAGCTGTCTGATCACGTCCGGCTCTGATCTGCTGACGCGGCTTCATGTGTTAATCCTTCAGGAGCCTCTGAGCCCAGATCCTCGGAAACATGTCCGACACGCTAAATAGGATTGGAGCAAGGTGTTGTGGGTAAATGTGGGCAGCGCCGAGACGCCTCCTCCACCTCCTTCTTCACCTCCTCCTGCTTCACTTCCTCCTCTTCCCTTTCCCTCCTTCTCTCCCTCCTCCTCCTCCTCCATCTCCTCTTCCCTCTTCCTCCTCCTCCTCCTTAACCTCCACGTCCTCATTCTCTCTTTCTTCTCCCCCTGCACCTCCTCCCCTTCCCATCCTCCTTCGTCTCCTCCTTTCCGCTTCTCCTCCACCTCTTCCTCCTGCTTCTACTCCTCCATCTTCACCTCCACCTCCTCTTCCCTCCTCCTCCTCCTCCTCCTCCTCTTCATCCTACTTCCTCCTCCTCCTCCTCCAGAGACAGACTGGAGTGAAGGAGCAGAACAAAAGTGTCAGAGCTGCTGCTGTGAGTCTTTACCTGAGCTGAGAGCACGTCTTTGATCAGACAGGACGAGGCAGAGGGAGGGAGGGGAGGGAGGAGGGAGAGGGGGAGGTGGGGGAGGGGGGGTGGACAGATAAAAAGAGAGAGAGAGGGAGATGGAAAGAGGAAAGAGAGAGAAAGACCCAGAGAGAGGTGAGAGAGAGGCAGCAGAGACAGAGACAAACGGCTGAGTCAGCAGGTCAGCCTCCACCGCTGTGTGTGTGTGTGTTGGTGTGTGTGTGTGTGTGTGTGTGTGTGTGTTGGTGTGTGTGTGTGTGTGTGTGTGTGTAGCATCAAAGCTTGTTGCTGTAAATAATCTCACCGCTGCTTTTTCTCTTTTCTTTTTTTTCTTCCCCTGTTTTCATGTAAAACAGGGGAAGAAAGAAAGATGCAAGTGGAAGTAGGGCGGCGCGGCGGCGGCGCGGTGGCGCAGCGGTGCAGAATCAAACCTGGGGTCTGAGGAACCTGGAATCAGTCTGTGTTTATTTCAATATCGATCTCAGTTTTATGGCAGATGTTCCTGACATCCCTCAGGACTGAACGTTACAACATGAACATGTCTCTACGGTGGCTCAGAGGGGTCGACAGGAAGCTGCAGGCGCAACTCACACCTGATCAAAGTGATCGGCTTTCAATATATTGATCATCTTCCCATTGATCTCTATTGGTCTGCTCTGAACAACAGTGTCGTCGTTTGTTAACCCTCCTGCTGTTCTCCTGGGTCAAGGAAGGAAGGAAGGAAGGAAGAACAAAGGGAACGATGGGAGGAAAGAAGGAAGGGAAAAAGGAAGGAAAGACAGATGGAGGGAGGGTCAAAATAGAAGGAAGATGTATGGACAAAGGAAAGGAAGGAAGGGAGGCAAAAAGGATTGTGGAAAGAAGGAAGGTAAAAGGGAAGGAGAGAAAGATGGAGGGAGGAAACGGACCAGGTCAACCGGATCAAAAGAGGAAGGAAGAAGAAGTAAGGACGAAGGGAAGGAAGGAAAGAAGGAAGGGAACATGGATTGTGGAAAGAAGGAAGGAAGGGAGGCAAAGTGAACAGACTTTTTTCTTTTTAGTAGAAACTCTCTCTGATCTGTTTCTCTGCTGAGACTCTGATTTTATTGCTGCTTCGAAATATGTTTTTTGTTTTTTTCGACTTTTCTCTAATCTGTGGTTTTCTCTGGGATGGAACACCAGAACAGGAAACACTGTTAACCACCATGTTTCACCTCAACCTTTTAGTTTTGATGTCATAGTTTTAACCCTCCTGTTGCCCTCCTGGGTCAAAGAAGGAAGGACGAAGGAAGGAAGGACGGAAAGGCAGAAGGAAGGAAGGAAGGAAGGGCAAAAGGAAAGAAGCAATGCAGGAAGCATGGAGGGAGGGAGGGAGGGAGGGAGGGAGGGAGGAAGGAAGGAAGGAAGGAAGGAAGGAAGGAAGGAGGGAAAGGAGGGAAAATGATTGTGGAAAGAAGGAAGGGAAAAGGGAAGTAAAGAAACAAGGAAAGTAAAGAAATAAGGAAGGATTAGGACAGATTAGGTCAAGGAAGGAAGCAGAAGGATGGGCGAAGGGAAAGATGGGAGGACAGAAGGGAGGAAAGAAGGAAGGAAGGAATGGAAAAATGATTGTGCAAGGAAGGAAGGAAGGAAGGAAGGAAGGAAGGAAGGAAGGAAGGAAGGAAGGAAGGAAGGAAGGAAGGAATTGAAAGTGTTTGTGCAGAACAGACTGGGTGAGTTTGACCCAGAAGGACGACAGGAGGTTCAGGCCGTCGGTCGCTCATGACTCTGTTGCTGTTGTTTTTGTTGCGTTTCCTGAGCGACACAGAGTCGGAGCTGCAGCCGATCGAGATCAGAGCAGCAGCTCAGTCCCTGCAGAGAGCGCCGGGAAACCCCTGCTCATTAATTGTAATTAATTAGGATAATTAAATAACCATGAGACACGGAGGCCTGAGGTCTGAGGGCGCCGCTCCGTCACCCACCGCCGCTCAGGGACGGAGCAGCAGCAGCAGCAGCGCCGCCGCCGCCGCCGCCTCGCAGCACCTCGTTTCCTGCCTGATCGAGTGTGTTGCTTTTACCACCCAACCCAGTCACACACACACACACACGTACACACATATATAACCAATACCTCTCTCTTCTGAACGCTCTGATGAATTTAAACTAGAAAATCTAACATTTTTCATTCATATAAAACAATGAAGAGGATTTAATTGACTTTTTAATCTAAAATAATGGCAACACTTTACTTGACGCTTATCTCTATAACGCATTATAACCATACTTATAATGAGTTATAATGCAGTTTTAGCACTGAATAACTATAGTTATAAACACATGAATTACCATAAGGCTTTATAACAATAAGTATAACACATTATAGAGTGATTATAACTCTATTATAATACTTGACCTTATAAACCAGTATAAAATGCTCTATGATGTGTTGTGCTTATTGTTATAAAGTCTTACGAGTGTTTATAATGATAGTTATATACGTTTATAAACCAATTATAACACATTATAACTATAATGCATTATCGATGTCAGCGAGATATTAACAATTATAAAACCTGACCTTATAAGTCATGATAAAATGCTTTATAGTGTGTTATAAAGCATTATTATACAGTGCTATAACTGCATTATAACTCATTATAAGTATGGTTATAATGCATAATAATTAACTTATTGACTGATAATTGTTTTTATAGTGAGACGTTGGTTTATGTTGAAATATTTATTGTTTTTATTGTAAAGGTTGACCTGATTGGAGACTGTAGCCAGTAGATTATTAGTAGATGTGAAAATGTTTCAATGTTGTGAGACGTTCAAGTGTGAAGTGAAAATCAGATTCCTCTGCATCGACGTGGCCGACGCCTCCGTCTCCTCTGAGCGTGGACACGTGGACCTTCAGCTCGGCGGCGTCTCGTCCAGTCGATGGTCGATCTTCTGTCAGCCGCTCATTGACTGATCTATAATTAGTGGTGTGTGTGTTGGTGTGTGTTGGTGTGTGTTGGTGTGTGAGAAGCAGCAGCAGCATCGACACAGACGCGTGTTTGGATAACGGAGACGCCTTCGTCATCCGACCAACTCTGTCACGTCTCAGTGATTTCAGACTCATGATGCAACTTCTTAACAACAGACGACACAGGAAGAAGAAGCAGAAGTCGGATCAGGAACACGAAGAACTGACAGAAACGGATGAAGGAAAGACAATGAGACGGATAAAACTATAATGAGGGTGGAAAAAAAATGATTATAAAGGCATGAAAACAAACGAGCAGGAAGAAAAAAACAACCACAAACACAGGATGAAGATTTCAGTGTCGCCCAGTTACATCGCTCATCAGTTATGAAAAGAGAAATCCAACCAATGTTTCTCTGAATGTTGCAGCATCACGTTTTAAAAGTCCAGAGGGAAGTTGGTATTTAAAGACAGTTTAAAGGGATAGTTCAACATTTTGGCAAATTGGCCCATTGCCATAAGTAAATTCATGCAAAACCGCTGATGCACGTTGCCTTCAGGGACAGTTTTTCATCAACAGTCTCTGAATTTCCCTCTAAAACAACTCTGTGTGGTAACGTTGTGTTATTATCTCATAGTGTGGTGAATGTGCAGGTCACAACTTGTCCACCAGAGCGTTGTGGAGTTGTTGGATTGTGTATTTGATGAGTTTGATGAGGGAAACCAAGTAATCCCATAACGAAGTTCTGAGCAGCTCACGGCTCTGCTCTGCCGTTCTAAAAATAGCTTGCACCGACAATTAAAGGTAACGAACCTACTGCTATGACTATAGGGATTATGGTGATGGGACAATTTGCCAAAATGTGGAGCTATCCCTTTAACATCATCTGAAGAGTTTGAATCTTGACTTCAGCACCACGGACAGCGACATGGATTCATCAGGAGGAAGAAGATGGAGTTTTTTCTGACACGTCGGTGAATAAACTGGAATAATCAGTTAAAATGAACAAATATATACATTATCTATACAACTGCTCGTGATATTAATGAATATGAACAAAATCACAGAGTGTAATGTGATGAAAACGCAGAGGAAGCAGTTGGCAGGAAGTTTCGCTGATTAAAGTTTGTATTGATACGGCGGCAAACACCGACAGAGAGTCTGAGGATTAATGGATTAATGGTGCAACTGTTCAAGAATTAAGTTTTGTGTTGTCAGCGTTGCTTGGCAACAGGAGTCGAGTAGGTTGCAGCCCAAAAATCTGAAATCAGAACGTCTCATCTTATCAAACACTTTTATCCAAAGAAAAGAGGAGTGAGCGGTGAAGAGAAGGAACGTCGGGAGCTCCAGGAGGAAGCGTGGTGTAAATATCACGTCCTACATCTGTTTGATAGGAGATTATGGTTTAGATTAAGATCAATATTAAGATGTGCTTCATTGATCCCGGGCTGGGAGGTTATTGTGTTACAGCAGCTGCTTGAACACAGTGCAAATAGAAAAATAGGCTATGAGAAGAATGAAAAGAAACAATCTGAGTAAACGTATTAAAGGGATAGTTCAACATTTTGGCAAATAGGCCCGTCACCATAATCCCTATAGTCATAGCAGTAGGTTCGTTACCTTTAATTGTCGGTGCAAGGTGTTTTTAGAACGGCGGAGCAGAGCCGTGAGCTGCTCAGAGCTACACTACGGAGGCTCATTATGGGATTTCTTGGTTTCCCTCATCAAACTCATCAAATCCAACAACTCCACAACGCTCTGGTGGACAAGTTGTGACCTGCACATTCACCACGCTATGAGATAATAATGGAACGTTACAAGACGGAGCTGTTTTAGAGGTAAATTCATGCTAAACCGCTTATGCGCGTTGCGTTCAGGGACAGTTTTTCAGCAAGCAGTCTCCGCATTTACCCTGTATTTACCTCAAAAATGGCTCCGTTTTGTATCGTTCCGTTATTATCTCATAGCGTGGTGAATGTGCAGGTCACAACTTGTCCACAAAAGCGTTTTGGAGTTTTTGGATTTTCTATTTGATGAGTTTAATGAGGGAAACCAAGAAATCCATTAATGAGCCTCCATAGCGTAGCTCTGAGCAGCTCACAGCTCTGCTCCGCCGTTCTAAAAATAGCTTGCACCGACAATTAAAGGTAACAAACCTACTGCTATGACTATAGGGGTTATGGTGATGGGACAATTTGACTAAATGTTGAACTATCCCTTTAACGTTACATGCTCCATGCCACCAGTTGTGTCAATCAGAGAATATTCCAGTGCTGTAGGGATTATAAACCTCAGTGTGACGGACCAGTGCGTTTCTTCTAACAGAACAAATAGTTTTCCGTTGTTTTGTATTGGCTGCTTAGGTTTAGAGATGCAGACGTGATCTCAGGTCTTTGAGGAGCTCTAATAGCCGTTTGAATTGTTCTTCTGTCTTTGAGGAAACGTATCCGGGATGTTTGTGTTCCCCGTGCGTCTGGAAGTGAACGTTAAAGAGTTGTCGAGGTCGAGGAGTTTGTTTTATTCAGAGGAATCCTTGTTTTCCGCTCCTGCACCAGGAGACTCGGAACATGAATATTTGATTTGGTTCTTCTGCTTTGCTGAACGATGTGTTTCCTGAGTTATGAGCCTCATTGTTTTCTCACCTTTCTTTTTACAACATTGCTCCTCTGAGCCGCAGATTTTCCTTGAAATACGTTAAGTGTGTGTGAAAGCCTCTTTGGCTTTAATGCGGTGTGTGTGTGTGTGTCTTTGTGATGCAGTTTGTTTGTTTAGGAACACCAGCAGATGAAGAAGGGATGTCGAGAGTTAAGCAAGAGGCCGGGTTTGTCTTTTTTCTTCTCTTGTGCGTCTGAAAGCATCAGTGATCTCTGAAGGGAAGAAGCTGCCTCCGTATCAGAGATCGAGCAGCTGTTTAGTTGTTTGGCAGCACTCGAGGATGCTTTTTGTCAACACTTCTCTCTTAAGAGGAGAAAATGACAGCAAACAGCTTTCATTCCACTTCCCTCTGATGACATCGCTGCGACAGGCGGCTTCTGACGAGGAGCTGCAAAGCAAAAAAAAAAACGGATGGTTTTTAAAACTTGTCACCTTCAAGTCCGATAGAAAACAAACTGACGTGTTCCGACTCCAAAGGATTCACAATGCAAAGTCTCACAGGAAACAGAGACCTGGATCTGTTTGTCTTGACTCTGGACCAGGGACGTGGCCTGAGATTGACCTGGTTTGACCGGGACCTTGTTTGTCTTGACCTTGTTGGTCATTGGTTTAGAGTCTGAGACCTGCGGCTCCGCTGCTGCCGACTCAACTGTGTTGATTTCTTGATCTTGACTTGGGATGTTTTGGTCTTGACCTGCTGTTGGTTCAGATTAGAAACGAGCTGAGACTTAATTCTGCACTTGGACTCTGGGATTAACCTTGTTGGTCACTAACTGGGACTTGTTGGTTTAGACTCAAGACTTATTGATCTTCCCTTGATTATTGACCCGCTGATTTTGGACTCAAGACGTCTTGGTTTGGAGTTGAGACTCTGTTGTGTTGGACTTGTTGCTCTTGACATTGGACTTCTTGTGATTTGTTAGTTCGACTCAGGTCTTATTCATTTGTTTATTCTAGGACTGAACCTGTCTTTACCTCGGGACTCCAAGTTATTGTCTTGTTTGACATCTGTTGTCTTTAGTCCAGAGTCCAGCTGGTCTTTGTGTAACCTTATTTGGGACTCTCCTGTCTTAAGCTCAGTTGTCAACACTGACAACGAGCAGCTTTCATTCCACTTCCCTCTGATGACATCACTGTGACGGTCTCGGTTGAAGAGCTGATTGAAAACAAACCCATTTGTTCACAAGGACTCACACTGCAAAGCCTTATGGGAAAACAAAGACTTAGATCCTGGAGTTACAGTCTGTACCTTGTTCGTCTTGACCTTGTTGGTCATGAACTCTGATTTTCAGGTTTGAACTCAAGAAGTAATTGAGCTTCTCTTGAGACTTGGTTTGTCTCTTGTTTCTGGTTCCTTCTGGTCCTTACAGTTTTGACCTTGGGTCTTGAACTGGAATTTGTTGATCTTGACTTGGGACTTAATTTGACTCTTTTCCCTGCTTGTCTTGGTTTGGTATTTGACTCTGAACTTTACTGTTTTGACCTGTTCTGGTCTTGACTTGAGACAGACGTGTGGGTCTTGACCTGTCGGACTGATTGACTGGACTTGTCTTTTGTCTCTGGTAAAACTGGTCTTGACCGTTGACTTGTTGGTCTTGACTTGAGACTTTGAGACACGACTAGGGACCTTTGTTGACTTTTTTTCACTTTTTCCGTATGGACTTGTTGCCCTTGACGTTGGACTTAGTTGAACCAGGACTTAATTGTTTGTTTTCCTTGGAACTGAACCTGTTGATCTGGACCTGAGACTCCAAGATGATCTTTGACTTCTATTGTCTCGTCTTTTTCAGGACTTAACCTGTCTTAGTTGACTTGAACTGAACCTTAAACTCACTTTTTAAAATGAGAAAGAACCAAAAAGAGAAACAGTTCATCATGACGAACTTCAAATGTTTCTGGTCGTTGTCGACGTTTGACTGACTTGTCCTCTCTCGTGCTCTGCTTCTTCTATCTTTCCATGTGATTTGCTGTTTGTTTGTTTTTTAATTTTTCTCATTCTTATGCAAATCCCTTCCTAAAGATAAAGACGTGCATAAATTGTATAAAGCTTTATTGTTGTTGTTGTTATAGGCGAAGTGTTGAGCCGATCCAGGACAGAGGATGAATTCATGAATGTTTGAGCAGCTCTGAGACGAAGCTGTCACGTTTTTTTTTAGTTTTTTTTTTAATGTTCTTGTTCTGTCGTGTTCGCTCCGCCGGAATCTGAGGAAACATCCGTGTGAATCCTCCGCTGATGAATCGTACACAGACCGACGGTACTGATAAACAACAGAGCCGTTAAACGACTCTATTAATGTAAATGTATTCAGACGTTTGAGACGCCGCAGCTCGGCAGGTTTCCCCGAACTCATCCCATCACTGCTAACCTCTGTAATTAGTTTGCTGTTTATCTAATTTCCAAATCTAATTGAAACAGAAGGATGCCTCAGAGAGAGAGAGGGAGAGAGAGAGGGAGGGAGAGACGGGAAAACAGAAACACGTCCGTCCTGTCAAGAAGAAATGACATTTGTAATTGAAATGCCAGCTACAGAGATATCGGCGGCGATGTCACTGTTGGACTTTCATCACCATCACCATCATCAGGGTTCGCTGGCAAACATGGAGGGGGTTGTCATTGTGGTCAAGAACACTTCTCTCTTATAAATAATCTGTGACGAGGTGTTCATAACAACGTCGGAGCGAGGAGCTGCTGAACAACTGGGCTTTGGTTTAGAATAGATGAGTATATTTACTTTGTCATTGCCATTTACACAACAAGGACGACTTACTTTTCTGCTCAATCAGAAGCCGTTACAGAAACGTTAGTTATAGAAACACCAGAAGCTCGGTTGTTCAATCTGGATTTTAAAGGGATAGTTCAACATTTTTGAAAATTGGCCCATCACCATAATCCCTATAAAGCCAGCCCTTTAATTGGAAATGCATTTAATTCATTTCTCGGCGGGAGAGTCGTGAGCTGCTCAGATACGCCGGAGGCTCATGGGAAACTTGGTTTCCTCATCAAACTCATCAAATAGCCAATCCAGCAACTCAAAAGCGCTGTTGTGGACACGTTGCAGCTGCAGAATCAGGGCCTGAGAAAACATCACTACATGGACTGACTTTTAGAGGGAAACAAAATGGCTGATGTCAAACAGCGGCGTAAAAACAGTTTTTCAGCAAGGGAAGTTCTAAATGAAAACCATCAATTACAGAACTTAAACTAGAGCAAGAGTCTGCAGCTCACAACTTGTTGAGTTTTTGGAGTTTGGGGATTTTGTATTTGATGAGTTTAATGAGGGAAACCAAGAAATTCTTCTTAGGTCCGTGATTAGCCCTGAGCACCCTGCTGTTTCCGCCGTACTGAAAATAGTTACACCTACGGAAAGGCCAGAACTCCCCTGAGAAAGGGAAATGGCAATGGGCCAATTTTCAAAAATGTTGAACTATCCCTTTAAAATCCCTTGTTTTGCCATCCATCCAGGATCAACCTGGTAATCAATATGTAGTTTTTATCCCAGTTGTTCAAAGCAAAAGTTGCATTGGATTGGTTTTTAGAATTATCGAGTTTGATCCTCATGTTGGACGTCGCACTAGTGACGATGCTCTGGCCAATCAGTGGAAGGCAGTCAGTTGATGTGATGTTTTAGTAGGCTATAGTTTGTCATTGCATTAAAAAAAATGGTAAACAGAAGTCAAGTTTTTGCGCAAAAATGAACTCACACTGATGAACAACAGGTTGAGCTGCAGCATGAGGTCACTCAGAGTGAATGGATCTAAAAAATGTGCTGCTTTTGTTGTTTACTCTGCAGTTTTCTGTTTCTTCAATGTCTTTTAAAAAGCCAGACCTTATCTGACCCATAAAATATACACTGTGAAAAACTTGAAATGTAATTTAAAAGTCCAGCAGTTGTTTTTTTTTTATTTTTATTACTTTATCACTGTATTGGTTTAAAAATGAAGTGCAAAATATATAATGAATGTTGTTTATCTGACCAGTTTGATTTAGTTTCTGAATCCACCAAGCTGCTGCTGGGATCAGAATAATCCCAAAAAATCAAGATTGGATTACACGATCTAAACCCATTTTCAAGATTTGATCCAGGATCTGATCAGACGTTGCATCATCACTCTGACTATTGATGATATAAGAATCAGAGAAAGGATTCTTCTTCTTCACCTCGGCTGCTGCTGCCGTGGAGCTCGATCAGTCCTTCTGCCTTTGATAATGGTCATCAGAGATAATAATTACCTATAATCCGTCTAATTATCTGTTGTTGATGAGCATTTTTACACTCTTTTTGAGAGAGGGAGAGAATAATGAAGATAATTACAGCCTACATGTGGTAATAATACGGGGAAAACGATCCTCCTGGGAAAAGGATGTCATGTTCTCAATGTGTTTGGTTTAATCGGCGACCGTAAAATCATCAATAAGTGAAAACTTTTGTATTGTTTTATAACTTGGAGAACTTTGCTCCAGTTCCAGATGAAGTTATTTGTCAAATTTCAAACTACTCTGATAAACATTAGGTTAAGAAACAGAGTTGTTGTGGATTATTGATCCAGTTTGACCCCGATAACGACACAAGTTTGGTCTCCACCGCCTCCAGAGGGAAACATCTGGATCCTCAGCTGTTTAACTGTGGGGATAATGAGCCAGAGACAAAACATCAGGACACGTCTTCTCTCTCATTGTTTTAAAGGGATAGTTCAACATTTTGGCAAATTGGCCCATTGCCATAATCTCTATAGTCACAGCAGTAGGTTAGTTACTTTTAATTGTCGGTGCAAGCTATTTTTAGAATGGCGGAGCAGAGCCGTGAGCTGCTCAGAGCTACGGAGGCTCATGGGATTTTTTGCCTCAACTCAAAAATGGCTCCGTCTCGTAACGTTCCTGTTTTAGAGGTCATTTTCTCGTTGCGTTCAGGGACAGTTTTTCAGCAAGCAGTGGTTCTGCTCCAGCTCGTTATTATCTCAACGTGTCCAGCTCACAGCGCTTTTGAGTTGCTGGGTTGTGTATTTGATGAGTTTGATGAGGGAAACCAAGAAATTCCCTTAGCCTCCATAGAATAGCTCTGAGCAGCTCACGGCTCTGCTCCGCCGTACTGAAAATAGCTTGCACCGACAATTAAAGGTAACGAACCTACTGCTATGACTATAGCGATTATGGCAATGGGCCAATTTGCCAAAATGTTGAACTATCCCTTTAACTGTTTTAGTAAAATCTTTATATTATAGCAACAATATTATAGTATTTATATATCATAATAAACAATATTATGTAAACAACCGTCACAGCTCCACAGGAATCTGTTTTTCAGCTTCTTAACCTGCATGTGTTGTTTTCCACAATCTGTCCCTTGTAAACTCAAAACGCTGCATTCAGGCACCGTCTGAATTGCCAGACTCAGACGTGTACATGTGTTCTTTAAATATAGATTAGACGCCGCTCATCATCCGCAGCCAGAGCCGTATACGTCGCTCTCTCGTCTCCCCAGCTCCACGTTTCGAGCCTCATTCATTACCGCCAACGTGTAATCAGTCTTTACTGTCGGCGCGGACGCCTCCCCTCGGACAGATCCCCCGCCGCCAGCCCGCTATTAAAATTAAATTGGATTTCATTTCTAAGCTCCTATTAATTCAGAGGAGTCTCGTCTGTTGATGGAAGGTCCACTCCAGCAGTTCGTTTTCTCCTCCTCTTTTCTCTCCGTCCTCCTCCTATACTCGGCAGCCGGCGGCGGCGGCGGCTTCGGCGTCATGGCGACTAATAACGGCTAATAACGGTAATTACTCAAAAATCTTTGGAGAGAGCGAACAGGAAGTTTTCAAATTAAAAGAGGAGGACGGTCTCCTCGGCCGCGGCTAATGAGAAGCAGCCAAACGTATTTCTTTAAAGCTAATGTGTCTCATTTCACACTCCCATAATCCTTTGAGTTTCTCTGCGGCCGACGGCAAGGACGAACGTCGAGGTCGTGTCGGTTCAAGACGAGAAAACACTGAAGTCGCCACGGCAACACGTGCAGACGGCGTCTTTATCATCGCAGAAGATGTTTCATTTGTTTTTTTTATTTCCGTTTAACAAACACAAATCGATCCCTTGGTCGCACAAATAAACTCACAACGATACAAAGTTCATAAATATTTAGTCTTTAGGAAAAAATTACTGTGTTAAAAGAATAAAAAAGAAGATATTGATCGAGAGCCAGTTGGTTTAAAATCTGTCTTTAACTTCATGTTTCTGTTTGAGCCAGAGAGAGAGAGAGAGAGAGACGTCGTCTTAGTGGTGGTTAAAATATGGACACAAAGACTTTTTGACTTTTCATACAATTTTAATTAGTTACACTTCCTTCATTAACCATCATTAATAATTACATTACTACATTATTATTAATATGGACACAAAGAAAGAGAGATGGAGAGAGAGAGAAGAACAGAAAACAGAGAGAAAGAAAGAAAACAAGAAAGTAAAGAAAGACAGAGAATAAGGCATAGAGAGTGAGAAAGAAAGAGGGAGAGATAGAAAGACAGAGGAAGGGATATACAGTTTGAAGGAGAGAGAAAAGAAAAAGAAAGAAAGGAGAGAGGGAGGTATAGAGAGTGAGTGAAAAAGAAAGAAAGAAAATAAGGAGGGACAGACAGAAAGTGAGGGGGAGGGATAGAGAATGAGAAAGAAAAAGGAAGAGATAGAAAGACAGAGGAAGGGATTGAGAGTTTGAAAGAAAGAAAGAAAGAAAGAAAGACAGACAGACAGACAGACAGACAGACAGAAGGAGAGAAGGAGTAATAGAAAGAAAGAAAGTGAGAGTGAGAAAGAAAGAGAGGAAGGGATAGAGAAAGAAAGATGTTTTCTTTAATTGTCATGATTATTTTTCTTTAATTCCAAACGCTTTGGCAACAAACACATTGTCTGTCGTACCATTAAAGCCAATTGAATTGAATTGAATTGAATTGAATTGAATTGAATTGAATTGAATTGAATTGAAAGACAGACAGTCTCACCGTGACGCTTCCTGAGCTTCACTCTCTCACTCCCTGGACCTCTTAAGCCTGATTTATGCTTCTGCGTCGCGGCGACGACGTAGCAGCGGCGTCGTCGCGGACCCCGATGCGGAAAAAAATCCTGATTTCTTTATTTCTTTGTTTTCTTTAATTGTCGGACAGATTATTTTTTTCTTTAATTCAACATTTGCTATGCGTTTATTTTTCAGGTACCATTGTTTGCTGTGACCATTAAAGCCAAGTGAATTGAATTGAATTGAAAGACAGTCTCACTCGCGGCTTGGCGGTGAATTGCAGAGCAACACTTCCTCGACGCAGAACTTCGAATGCTCAATCGTAGGGTCTCACTCCCTGCATAAACCTCTGAGTTTTACCAGTGTGTGTGTGTTTGACCTAACAGGTGTGTGTCTGTGTCTGTGTGCGTGTCTCTCTCTCCAGGTCTGGAGAAGGTGGGCCGGGACTCGGACTACGAGCAGGAGGGGAAGGTCCAGTTCGTGATGGACGCCGTCTACTCCATGGCTCACGCTCTGCACCACATGCACCGCGAGCTGTGCTCCGGCGCCCCCGGCCTCTGCCCCCGCATGGCCAACGTGGACGGCAAGGAGCTGCTGGGACACGTCCGCGCCGTCAGCTTCAACGGTCAGAGACACAGACATTACTGCTTTTTTTCTTTCTTTTTTTTTGGCTTTTCATGCCTTTATCAGACAGGACAGAGGGAAGAGTGATCACTGCTCTGTCACATCAGTTCAAACTAAACCTCTTCAAACAGAAAGCAGAAAACATCTGTATGCTAATGAGCTTTGAGTGACAGCTCAGTGTTCTGTTCTCTGATTGGTGGAGACAGTCACAATGAGGAGGAGGTGGATCTGTGCTTTGATTTGATTGGACGCTGCTCTCATCTTCCTCATGCTACCCATCTTCCTCCTCCTCTTCTTCATCCTCCTCCTGTTTGGTTCAACACAGATGTTTTCCAGATGTTTTCTTTACAGCTCATCATCACTCCTTCATTCTTCCTCCTCCTCTTCATCCCTGTCTCATCATCAGCTCTCCTCCTCCTTCATTCTTCCTCCTTTCCTCATCCTCATCTTCTCCTCTCTTCATCCCCATTTCCTCTGTCATCACAGTCCGAGCTCTCCTCCTCCTTTTCTTTCCTTTCTCCTCCTCCTCTTCTCCTCCTCCTCCTCTCCATCCCTGTCTCCTCTTCGTCATCACAGTCCGAGCTCTCCTCCTCCTCTTCTTCCTCTTCCTCCTCTTCCTCTTCCACCGCTTCTTCTTCTCCCCCTCCTCTTCCTTGTCTTCCTCCTCTTCTTCATTTTCCTCTTTGATCTCCTCCTCCTCAACCTCCTCCTCTACTTCTTCCTCCTCCTCCTCTTCTTCTTCCTCCTCCTCTCCATCTTCTTCTTCCTCCTCCTCCCCCTCTTCCTCCTCCTCCTCCTCCTCCTCCTCTTCCTCCTCCTCCTCCTCCTCCTCCTGGTGGTGGTTGACCTCCTGGTGAGCGGAGGTCTTCGTCAGCAGGAAGTGCGAGCGCTGACTCCGTCATCGGGGGAAAAATCCTCCGTTCATTATTCATCACCAAATATGGTCACAGAGTTTTATTTCCTCCAGTTTTCCAGATCCATTCCGTCGTCGTCGTCGTCGTCGTCGTCGTCGTCGTCGCTGCTTCAGGCCGACGCTCCGTCTGCTCTCACACGTCTTTAATAATCGGCAGCTGAACAACATGAAACCTCACGTTCATTCGACTGATTCATGAGTTCAGGAGACGAGTGGAGGAATCAGCTGATGGACGTTTTCAGGATAAATCCAGTTAAAATCCAACAAGTGATAATATTCAACTTTCCAACACTGACAGGTCATTTTGTTGAGTCGTTTCCTTTTTTTTTAACCTAAATGTTTCCAGAAATACACGAACTAGACAAAAATAAAAGTCATTTTAATCTCAGTAACTTCTAAGTCTAGTGACATTTAATTTAACATTGATATTTATTAATAGATAAAAGAGTTTAAACAGTTTTATTCAGTTTTTATCACTTTGACAGGTTTGTGTTTATTGAGGATAATTGATTAAAAAGAAAAACTCTTCGAAGATGATCTTTGGTTGTATGAAGTTATATTTGGTTTTCCCTGATGTCATCTGTTTCTATGGTAACAGCGGATTAGTATTATTATCATAAGTGAATAGTTCTTAGATTATTTATATTCTTAACGACTGATAAAACACTTTTGATGATAAAAACAGACACAAACATAAACATTTCACTCCAGTAAACAACTGAACTAAAACAACAGTCTGCGTGTTGTGTTCAATGGCCCTGGGATTATTGAAGCCTCTGAAAACAGAAAAACTGTTAAGCAGCAAAGTTTTTTTTATTTTTTTTATTTTATCAATCAACCAAATAATAAAACAATAAAGTCTTAAATGAAAAGGAGCAGAAAGAGAGATAATGTTATCTAATCCACTCGTCTGTCACAAGGCATTAATGTGAATTCAGATGAAAACAGCTGCGTCTCCAGGTCACAATTAATCTTCTGATTAGTGTCACAACAAAAAACACATCTAATCATGTCTGAAACCGGCTTTAATTATTTCACACAGATAGATACACTTTCTTTAATCTGACTCACTGAACCTGCTCTGCTTTTTATTTCCACTGTGTTTTCTCTGCAGCTGCAACTCGATCGACTGCGACTAATTAACATTAACTCCATCAGTAACTTGGCAACAGGCCAAAAAAACAACCTGTGTCTTAATCAACGTTCAGTTTCTGAAACTGAAGATTGTCTATGAAGTGAAAGAAGTCAAACTGGATCAGGACTCGGACAGGAAGCTTCAATTAGTTCTGCTGCGTTGATTAAAATCAGTGTTGAACGGCTGAGACTCTTCATCCTCCTCTTCCTGGGAGAGAGAGAAGTGGAGGATGAGGAGGAAGAAGAGGAGAGGAGAGGAGAGGAGAGGAGAGGAGAGGAGAGGAGGAAGGAGAGAATGTCTGATTGACTTTATTTGATCTCATTCCCTCAAGCTGGGATGGATGGATGGATATTAAGATGGATGGATGGATATTAAGATGGATGGATGGATATTAGGATGGATGGATGGATGGATGGATGGATGGATGGATATTAAGATGGATGGATGGATGGATGGATGGATGGATATTGGGATGGATGGATATCAAGATGGATGGATGGATGGATGGATGGATGGATGGATGGATGGATGGATGGATGGATGGATGGATATTAAGATGGATGGATGGATGGATATTATGGATGGATGGATGGATGGATGGATGGATGGATGGATGGATGGATGGATGGATGGATGGATATTGGGATGGATGGAATGGATGGATGATATTAAGATGGATGGATGGATGGATGGATGGATGGATGGATGGATGGATGGATGGATATTTGGATGGATGGATATCAAGATGGATGGATGGATGGATGGATGGATGGACATTAAGATGGATGGATGGATGGATGGATGGATGGATGGACATTAAGATGGATGGATGGATGGATGGATGGATATTAGGATGGATGGATATTAGGATGGATGGATATCAAGATGGATGGATGGACATTAAGATGGATGGATATTAGGATGGATGGACGGATGATGGATGGATGGATGGATGGATAGATACTCTAAACCATCTTTGGTTGGGGTTAGAGGTCATGGGCGCATTGCATTGTGGGATACAGTACACAATGTAGACTGGAGTACGACATCCGGCAGTTCTTCACATACTGATGCATATTTAGCTTTGTTTGCAGACTGATATTGACTGCTGATGTACTGCTGATGATATATGGATGGACTGATGGATATTGATGGGTGGATGGATGCTGATGGATATTGCTGATGGATACAGCTGATGGATATATGGATGGATGGATGGATGGATATTAAGATGATGGATATATGGATGATGGATGATGATGGATGATGATGGATATATGGATGATGGATGGATGGATGGATATTAAGACAGCTGATGGATAGCTGTGATGGACTGGATGATGGATATATGGATGGACAGCTGATGGATATTAGGATGGATGACATCAAAATGGATGGATGGATATTTAGATAGATAGATAGATAGATACAGCTGATAGATAGATAGATAGATAGATAGATAGATGATAGATAGATAGCTGTGTACTGCTGTGTACTGCTGGGTACAGCTGGGTACTGCTCTGTACAGCTGGGTACTGCTGTGTACAGCTGTGTACCGCTGTGTACCGCTGTGTACAGCTGTGTACTGCTGTGTACAGCTGTGTACTGCTGCGTACAGCTGTGTACTGCTGCGTACAGCTGTGTACTGCTGTGTACAGCTGGGTACTGCTCTGTACAGCTGTGTACAGCTGTACACAGCTGTGTATTGCTGTGTACAGCTGTGTACTGCTGTGTACAGCTGTGTACTGCTGTGTACTGCTGTGTACTGCTGTGTACAGCTGTGTACTGCTGTGTACAGCTGTGTACAGCTGTGTACTGCTGTGTACAGCTGTGTACAGCTGTGTACTGCTGTGTACAGCTGTGTACTGTTGTGTACTGTTGTGTACTGCTGCTACAATCAGTGTGTACTAGCAGTAAAGTATGTGATTTCCAAAACAGCACTGAGCCCTGCAGGCCACCAGGAGAGGGATGAGGGGGAGGGGAGGAGAGGAGGAAGAGCGGGGGCGGTGGAGAAGAAGAAGAAGAAGAAAAAAGGGGTGGAGGAGAATGAAGGGAAGGAGAAGAGGATTAGGGGGAGGAGAAAATGAAGACGTGGGAGGAGGAGAAGAAGAGGAAGAAGGACAAGAGGAGGAGAAGATAGGGAGGAGGAGGAAGAGGAGGCGGATGCGTGGGAGAAGAAGAAGAAGAAGAATGAGAGGAGGAGGAGAGGAGGAGGAGGAGAAGAGCCATTAAATATTGACTCTTGTGATTTTTCAGTGAATCTCAGTTGAAGCTTCGTTCACGTCGTCGCTCGTTAAAAATGAAACAGTTTGTTGAATTAAAGCAGAAACACAGAGACAGGAAGTCAGTCAGGAGCCTTTCACAATAAAACTCAGAGGAGAGAGAGAAGCATTAGTGGAATTCAGATTGTGTGTGTGTGTGTGTGTGTGTGTGTGTGTGTGTGTGTGTGTGTGTGTGTGTGTGTGTGTGTGTGTGTGTGTGTGTGTGTGTGTGTGTGTGTGTGTGTGTGTGAACTTGGTCTTTGTCTCTTCTCACGGTCGTGTCCAGATTAAGATCTTAGAAGTTTTTTTCTTAAACTCATCGCTTTGAACCTCGGCTCTGTTTCCTGGTGAATCTCTGATGGAGCTGTGATGTCATCATTTAACCAGTGATGTCATCAACAGGTGTGAGGTCAGTTAACACATCACATCCCTTTGTCTCTTTGACTGTTTTCTTTTCGTGTTGAGTCTTTATTCAGCTTCTTTCTGTTTATTTCATTCATTCACTCGTTCATTCCTTCATCCGTTCACACCTGCACCTGCTACTGCATCAGATATTTTTTTTAAATAACCTTTATTGAACAGAACAGAAACAGGTCGAAGCTCACGAGCGTCACCACTCACTCCTGGCTCTGCAGCGTGTGTGTGTGTGTGTGTGTAGCTCATGTGGTTTGTGCTTGATTGGGTTTTTTGGTGCACGCGCACACACACACACACACACACACTCTTGTGTCACGGGCTTTTCCCGCCTGAACGTGGAGCAGCACGCTCAGTTTAACCTTCACATGCATCAGACGTTGACATGAATCAAACCCGAGCTGCTCCTCTGGATTTTCTGCTTCACTTCCCTGAGCGCGCGGCAGCGGCGGCGCGAGGCAGCGGCGGCGGCGTGGGGGGCAGCGGGGCAGCGGGGTTACCCACAATTCCTCATCTGATGAAACGCAGCAGATCCAGGAGGGAGAAGAAGAAGAAGAAGCGGTGGCAGCGGCGGCCGGGGGGCTAATGGCCAACTCAGCCGTGTGCTGCTTTAGCTCGTGTGCTTATTTTTAGAGGGGGAGCTTGTGCTAATGTTAGCGCTCGCTCCGCTCCAGCCATCTGCACCAGGCCGCGGTGACTGAGGGGGGGGGGGGGGGGGGGCGTCAGCGTCAGGGAGGTTCCCTCTGATCCACTTGGACAGCAGATGCTTACTAAGAGGAGATAAAAGCTTGTTGTTGCTGTTTTTCTTCTTCTTTTTTTTCCTTGTAAAGGAATAGTTCACCCAAAATTGAAATTTCACTCATTATCTACTCACCCTCATGTGGACTAAGGACTGTGAGAAGTTTCAGATCCTCCGTGGTTTCTCTGAGTTACAGGGGGTCTCGGCGTAGCAGAGCATGTCCATGTAACGGTTGCAAATGGACACCAGCGGTCTTCATAACAAAAAGACACACCAGAAAACATCCAAATACCTCCATGCTGCTCGTATCTAATGTCCGTCTTGTATTGAAATTGTCCCGAAAAAAATTGAATAAGTCTATATTTCAAGCTTGTTTTGTAGCGTAAACTGTAGTTTTTCTGGCAGGTGACGAGTGAAAACGCCTCCAGTCGGAGACAGGAAGTTCACAACTGAACTTCAGGGACTTGATTAATCATTACAGATACGATCGGTTTGTTTACAACACGTTCAACAGCTGGAGAGAGAACAGATGTTTACTGCAGATTATTCCTCAGAGAGAGAGAAAACTGGAGAGATCCAAGGAGAGGAAAGAAGGAGAGAGAGAAAGAGACAGGAAGTGACTGAAAACAGTCAGCCAATCAGAAGAGAGGCTCAGAGCTGTCTTCTCTCTTCTGATTGGCTGACGCCTACCTGTTGTTACCAGAGCTCCAGAGAGAAGCTGAAAGAGAGAGGAGGATGTTTTTTTATTAAAATCAACCGTGAGAGTGAAGTGAGCAGCGACGGAGGTGAAGGAACGTCGTATCACCTCACACGGCGCCGACCGCCCACGCCGTCTTCCACAGAAACAATCGATACAGGAAGTCTGTTCAATAAAAGCCAGAGACGACCTCTCTGATGCTGCACACACACACACACACACACACACACACACACACACACACACACACACTGCGCTGCTGCTGCTGCTGATGTCGGATCAGTTCACAGCGAACACACAGTTTAATGGAGTATCAGGTATCAACAACCTGGAGCTGGTTTATCTGCAGCAGCAGCAGCAGGTTAGAGCCTGAGTAAAGAAGAATAACTGATCCTGGACCAGCTGGGGCTTCATCCTTCAGCGTCACCACGACAACAAGGCCTGTTCCAGTTCGAAGGCTCCTGTAAATCTGTCCTTCCTTCACCTGTTCTACGAGGGCACATCCTTCATGGCATCCCGTATCCCGCTTTACGACAAGAGCTGATGAAGGCAGGGAGAGCAGGCCAGTTCAATGAGAGTAGTCGATTAGTTTTTGAATTTGCATGATCCCTCTCCTACCTGTGAGTACCGGTACCTGTAAAGGGGGCGGGGCCAGCAGCGGTTCATTTGCATTTAAAGGGACAGGCCCTGAAACCAGCCGTTCTGAAGAGGGCTGTTCTGTTTAGACAGGAAGAAAAGAGCTGAGATGTTTCATCCTCGGGGCTGTTTTGACCAAAGCATGTCCCAGATATATCTTTAAAGGGATAGTTCACCAAAAAATGAAATTCAGTCATCACCCTCATGCTGATTAAAGGATAACTTTCGTTTTTTACAACCTGGACCTTATTTCTAGCATCAAATACGATCATTTAATCACCCTGACAAGTTTGGTGTCATTTGGAGTGTAATGTAATTCCGTATAATGCGAGAAACACAATGCAGCCTCTACATAACACATTATCCGCCGCAAAATTTGTTCATTTCGCCCATATTTTGTGATGATACACTAGTGTTATTCCCCTCCGAGCCCGTGGTGGCATGTTATCAACATCCGGCTCCTCCAGGCCGGCCTACTAACCTCTGATCTGGATGATGTCATCTCCGACCGGTGTAGTTCTGATAATAATCATTCCGCTTAGGCATTCTGGTCCTTTTTAGCTCAACTAGCCAGAAGTGAGGATCCAGGCTGAGGAGAGGAAGCCTGTGGAAGCTGAACTTCATCCAGCTGCTCATTTTGTTCTGACAAGTCAGAAACACGCAGAAACGGACCAGCATTAGCGATAGCAGCACGGAGATGACATCATCCAGGTCAGCGGTTGTAGGTCAACCTAGAGGAGCAGGATGTTGCTAACATGCCACCACGGGCTCGGAGGGGAATAACACTACTGTATCATCACAAAATATTGAAATGAAAGTTTTGCGGCGGATAATGTGTTATTTAGAGGCTGCATTGGGTGCCCCGTGTTCTTGCATTATACGGATATACGCGCCGCTCGATTGGGGCTAATTTCGTCAAAACGACTCCAAATGACACCAAACTTGTCAGGGTGATTAAATGATCGTATTAGATGCTAGAAATAAGGTCCAGGTTGTAAAAAACGAAAGTTATCCTTTAATACTGTGGAGTGAAAAAGGATTTCATATTTTGGTGAACTATCCCTTTAAGACACTGGGAACTATTTTTATGTGTGGAAAAGGAGCAGTAGCCTATATGTCTCCTTTAATTATTAGCCACCTAGCATGCTAGCTATCAGCTATCAACGTCAACAGCACAGCCCGAGGTGCAGCTGAGGAGCCGAAAGCTGTCACTTGAAAATGTTTCACGTTGTCAGGACGTTGATTGATTGTCCAGCGTGTTGTCATAGCGATAAAGACGGTTTACTACAATGTGTTTAGTGAAGATTCAGGGTTTTGAGCTCCTGCTTTGAAGGGGTTAGAAGTCTTTGTGTACGGTGGCCCTGAGAGGTCAAAACTCTGCAGCTTTAGAAAACACATGCAAACTCAGTCCCACAACACAACTGTGGGATGAACAATACACACACACACACACACACACACACACACATAAATGCAGATACCTTATACTGAATTTCTACATACATATATGTACGTTTAGCATATACATTTATGGTAATGCTATATATACTGTATGTACATATATTACGCTGACCCAGTGTGTTGCTGCAGCTGCTGCTGCTGCTTCACACCATGACGGCTCATCAGTGTGTGTGTGTGTGTGTGTGTGTAACTGAAACTCTACATTGACTTTGTCTCTTCTCGTGGTCGACTCCTTCATAACTGGCTGGTTGCGACCTCCACACCTCAGTGCGTTTGTTGTGATTATTTTCTTTCATTAACAGCACTCTATCGTCTACAGTTGTTTTCAGTTTCTGTTTTTTTTCCTCATCCAATCACAAGAGACTCGGAGCAGGTTCAGGATATGAACACAGGAAACGTCTGATTGTCCTCAGGTCGATTATTGGAACAAACGCTCAGGTTTAAACATCAACGGTTTAATCAGCTTCTGCTTTTATATTTCTGATGAATCTGTGTTGAAAACGTTTTGTGTTGTCGTTGTTCCTTCGGCTCCAGAGTCAAATGTGACGTTCTCAGTTTAGATAATGAACGTTCATGAATAAAAAAAACTCTTTTTGGTTTGGCTGTGGCGGTTTGGACTCGGGACTCTGACCCCACAGTCCTGATCAGGCAACCGTGTCCTTTATAAATTACGTTTCTATAGAACTGAATCAATTTCTCAATCGTGTTGTGATGGAAAAAAAAAAAAAACTAATCTCAGGCCAGTTTCTGTTGAGAGGAGCTGGAGGTGGAGGAGGATCCTGCAAAAGAACTGGGTCAGGTTGAAGACTGACGCTTAGATTATTCTGCAAGATCATAAAAATCATCAGAATAAATAAACTTATATTGCACATTTCATACAGAAGATTTGGCACAAAGTGTTTCAAAACAAACGTGAATATAAAATTGGAATCAGGAAAAGCACAATAAATCAATTAAACTAAACAAGTGCTCTAAAATCATGTAGCGCATGAAAAAACATATTGTCAAAACTTCTTCCTGTTGCGTTCAATGTCAAACTCAACTGTGGTTAATTGCAGATGTTCATTTATTGTGCAGCTCATTAGAAACAGGGATCGTCCTCTCGTTAGTAGGAATATCTCAACAGTCTGATGATCAGTGACGTCCAGGACAGGAAACATCAACATCTTCTTAACTACTATTCATTATTATTCACGTTCACGCTCCTCTTAAAGGGATAGTTCAACATTTTGGCCCATTGCCATAATCCCTATAGTCATAGCAGTATCGTAACACAACGTTACCAGACAGAGTTGTTTTAGAGGGAAATACAGAGACTGGTGATGAAAAACTGTCCCTGAAGGCAACGTGCATCAGAGGTTTTGCATGAATTTCCCTCTAAAACAACTCTGTGTGGTAACGTTGTGTTATTATCTCATAGCGTGGTGAATGTGCAGGTCACAACTTGTCCACCAGAGCGTTGTGGAGTTGTTGGATTGTGTATTTGATGAGTTTGATGAGGGAAACCAAGAAATCCCATAATGAGCCTCTGTAGCGTAGCTCTGAGCAGCTCACAGCTCTGCTCCGCCGTTCTAAAAATATCTTGCACTGACAATTAAAGGTAACGAACCTACTGCTATGACTATAGGGGTTATGGTGATGGGCCAATTTGCCAAAATGTTGAACTATCCCTTTAACTGTATGTCCTGTTGCTGCTGCTTTTGTGGGTTAAAACTTATTTGTTGGCGAAACAGTTCAGTTTAAATCAAAGAAGTGGATTTGATTGGTTGGACTTTTAAACTCATTCTTTTAGCTTCGATCTCTGACGTTTATTTGACGTTATATTGGTTGAGTTGGTATTTGTTTGGTCGCCATTTAAACAGCAATAAAATGGAAGTCACCAGTTTAAAGCGTCTGCAGTTAAAACGAATGTGTGCTGATTTATTGTTAATGAAACCAGTGGTCTGTTTCTGCCAGTGAAAGAAAACAAATATCCCCGAGGTAAGCCATGCATGTAGGATATAAAATCTAAATTACAAGTTAAAAACATATTTACATACTGATTTATGTTCTTACACCGGCGGAAACAAGCCTCCAAACAGCTATTTATTCTGTTTGTTCTGCTGTTTGTTTGTTTGTTTGTTTGTCGTCTCGTCATGCTCGATGCCTCCGCCGCAGCTTGTGTTACCACGTTTGGAAATAATGAGCAGCAGCAGCAGCGAAGAAGACGAAGACATTAATTCTGTGTGAACACGGACTCTGTGAAGGGAAGTGAAGTGAACTGAAGTGAAGTGAAGTGGGGGGTGGAGAAGACAAGGTGGTGGCGGTGATGGAGGGGGGAGGGGCTCCACCTCCCGAGGCGAGCTGCGGTGATTCAGCTCCACGTTGATCTGCGCCGCTTTTTATTCATGTTGAATATGAAAAAGCGGGGCAGGGGAGAATCAAACCGCCGCCCACTCCCTTCATTATAAATCTGTTTCCTCTTTGTGTTCTCGTTGTTGTTGTTGTTGTTGTTGTTGTTCTGCTCTTTAGCTCCAATCTGCTGCTCTTCCTCTCGGCTCTATTGGCTCCAAACTTAATCCACTTCGAGTTCAAACTGCCGTCTCCCCCTCGATGTTAAGTTTCGCCCGGCGGCGCTGGAGAAGCTCAGCTCAGCGCGACTGTACGACCGCTAGACAAAAAGAGGCTGAAGATGCAGTGAACGTGAGAACAAAACATCAAGTTGAGGAGGATTAACTCCAACCTCTGAGTGGTTCTTAAAACACTCAAATCCAACATTTAGGATTTTAAAATGTCGACGCCTGCGGTGTTTCCTGGCCTGGAAGAGGAAACTGCTCAGAAACCTTTTCATTCTGTTCAAGCCCAGAAGCGAGTGGGCTCACAAACACTCAGCCCAGATATGTAGACTTTATAAAGTCAACAAGCTCATGGATTTGACGAGACATTTGAAGCCGACTTAATTAGAGTTCATTTGTGATGAGTTTTTAAACCAACAACATATAAGCTCTGGTGTCAGAGCAGCTCGGCCGTTAATCCCAGGGTTGGTCAGGAGTACATGGCTGCAGACCCAGAGACCTGCACAGTCAGACCCCAGCACTTGTGGAACCGCACGTTCAGACCTCTTGTGGTTTTTCGACAGTGCCACATAACAACATGGTTGACTGTAAAATTGCAACTGCACAGTCTGGACCCGCACTATGTTTTTTTGACGGGGCAGAATCCAAATAAAACGCCAAGATCTAATTGTTTGTGAAGCCTGGAACACAATAAAAGTGCTTTTAAATGTCCTATTGCAGTGGTTCTCAACCTTTTTTAGATCAAGGACCCCTAAATTTACACAAATTAGACCACGGACCCCCAATGGACCAAATTTTCAAGCAAACATCAGAAATACACAAATATTTGTGAGACTCAAAAATGTTACTTTTTTTGTACAATTCAAATTAGGGCCAATGGCGTGAATTTTTGGAAACGTTATAGAGAAATTTCTGGAAAAAAGTGGTACAATTTCTCCAAAAACATTTAAACATTTGTCATCTTCCATGCAATAAATATTTGTCTTACTATGTATAATAATAATATAGGATAGAACACAGGAACCAAAGGTAGTTCGTCAACCTTGGATGTCAAAGATCCGTCACAGGAAACCGAGAAACCCCCGTAAAATAATCGTTGACTGATTTTTTTTTTCTTCTTTACTCTGTGTCTTCACAGGAAGTGCTGGGACTCCGGTCATCTTCAACGAGAACGGCGACGCCCCCGGACGCTACGACATCTTCCAGTATCAGATCAACAACAGGTCGATAGCAGAGTACAAGGTCATCGGACACTGGACCAATCAGCTGCACCTGAATGTGAGAACCCACCAACACACCAACACACCAAAACTCCAGTTCAGAGTTAGTTAGTTAGTTAGTTAGTTAGTTAGTTAGTTAGTTAGTTAGTTAGTTAGTTTAGCAGATGAGTGTTCATGTGGAGCCCGGTTTAGGTGTTAATGATCTCAGGTAACATGATGGTTTTACCCCGACTCTCTGTGTGGAGATCTGGTGCAATGAGATGTTTTAATGAAGGGTTGAGGGTGAACAAACGTTGGACACAATGAGAGCCGACACTTCTGCTAATTACAGTTTATAAAATGTGACTGTGACTGTGACTGTGATCCAGCCTGGGATTTTTGGCTTCTGAAGACGTTAAGTTTGAGAGTCCCAGGTCCAGAGGCTCATGTGAGTCGTTAGGGCCAAATAATGACTCAACAGAGAGTCGTTGTCCGACACTGCTGCCATGCAACTTGTTAAAGAAGGATCATATAACATATATTTGGCTGTTTGTTTTGGTGTCTGGCTCCCAAAATGTGAGAACTGACAAAATAATCTGTAACTTTGAGGCTCCCTAGGTGGTTTTGTGAAACCAAGAAATCCCATGAGCCTCCGTAGCGTAGCTCTGAGCAGCTCACGGCTCTGCTCCGCCGTTCTAAAAATAGCTTGCACCAACAATTAAAGGTAATAAACCTACTGCTATGACTATAGGGATTATGGCAATGGGCCAATTTGCCAAAATGCTGAACTATCCCTTTAAGATGTAGGGGTTCAGCTGAGCCCTGAGAGTTGCGATGACTTTTGACCTCTCCTACCCCCCCCCTCCCCTCCTCCCCCGCCACAGATGGAGGCCCTGCAGTGGGCCAGCGGGGACTCGGTGCCGGCCTCGGTCTGCAGCCTGCCGTGTCGGACCGGCGAGAGGAAGAAGGTGGTGAAGGGCGTCCCGTGCTGCTGGCACTGCGAGCGCTGCGAGGGCTACCACTTCCAGGCCAGCGAGTTCACCTGCGAGCTCTGCCCCTACGAGAAGAGACCGGACCAGAACCGCACCGGCTGCCAGGCCATCCCCATCATCAAGCTGGAGTGGCACTCGCCGTGGGCGCTGGTGCCCGTCTTCATCTCCGTCCTGGGCATCGTCGCCACCACCTTCGTCATCGTCACCTTCGTGCGCTACAACGACACGCCCATCGTCCGCGCCTCGGGCCGGGAGATGAGCTACGTGCTGCTCACCGGCATCTTCCTGTGCTACATCATCACCTTCCCCATGATCGCGGCGCCCGACGTCGTGGTCTGCTCCTTCCGCCGCATCTTCCTGGGCCTCGGCATGTGCTTCAGCTACGCGGCGCTGCTCACCAAGACCAACCGCATCCACCGCATCTTCGAGCAGGGCAAGAAGGCGGTGACGGCGCCCCGCTTCATCTCGCCGGCCTCCCAGCTCGTCATCACCTTCTCGCTCATCTCCGTGCAGCTGCTGGGCGTCTTCCTGTGGTTCGCCGTGGACCCGCCGCACACCTTCGTGGATTACGGCGAGCAGCGCACGCAGGACCCCAAGAACGCTCGCGGCGTGCTCAAGTGCGACATCTCCGACCTGTCGCTGATCTGCTCGCTGGGCTACAGCATCCTCCTCATGGTCACATGCACTGTTTACGCCATCAAGACGCGCGGCGTGCCAGAGACCTTCAACGAGGCCAAGCCCATTGGATTTACTATGTACACCACCTGCATCATCTGGCTCGCCTTCATCCCCATCTTCTTCGGCACGGCGCAGTCCGAGGAGCGGGTGAGTGCTGCTCTCATTCATGATGTCGCCTCATGTTTTATGTAACGTAACGGCCTCCAGCAGAGTGTGTAGATGGAAGCACACACACAAACACACACCACACACACACTACGCTGTGCGAGCAGATGCTGCAGGTTGTGATGGTAAAAACAGAAAAAAATCTGAACCTGTTTTTCTTTTTTATTCTCATCTTTTATTTTTATATTAAACATTTTGCCCAATTCATGCTTATTTCCAACACGGTTGTTTAATAAGATTTCAAAAATAATAACAACAGTGGAAAATTTACCAGACCGTCGAAACAGCAGGAGTTTGATTTTAATCACAAATATTCAAAAACGTTTTCTTAATCTCACACAAACTGTTTTATTGATCAGTTGCAGATCGGCGGTGTTATTCAGCTTTAATTTGCCTCCAAGGTCTTCACATGGAAACTTGTGAAAAACATTACAAATGAGCTGGGATAGTAATAGTAACAAACATTGATTTAAAAATATCATAAAATCAGTGTGACAAAGGCTGAAAAGTGGTGAAAACAACAACAATTTTCCTGTTGCGTTCAGGATCAACATCATCGAAATCGAGCTCAACTTCAGAAATTCAGGCATGTGGCACAGTGGTTTTTGTAGTACTTTGTAGTTGTAGTTCTAGGTGAACATCCTCTTTTAAAACCACAGTTTTGACTGTCAGTTGTCAGAATATTTCAGGTGCAGGACTGGAAACATGGCCGTCTTGATGAAGGCAAATAACTAAAATCATGCGGATGCTATGCTAACAGACTGAGGCTACAGCTAGCGTAGCCGATGTTATCTGGCCCTCTGCGTTGTGTTTGGTACGGACTGGCCCAGGTGGGGTTCGAACCCTGCTCTCCTGCACCGTGGGCGACGATGAAAACCGCTTTACTAAGAGGTCAATGACCGCTTGGCAGTCTGGTTTGCAGGGTTCCAGTGTGCCTTTCCAAAGGGCCGCCATTCCGAACATTTACTTCCATGTCTCGGAATGCCAAGCCTTAATTATTTTTGAAAAATGGGCGCCCTTCTGAACCTGAAAAAAGGTCTGCCATTTTGAAAGGTCGGGTAAAACATGTAAAGTGCTTGTCGCGGTCGTACAGTAGGTAGAGAGCAGTTACCTTCAACATGGGTGACCAGGGTTCAAATCCCGGGAGAGGCGCATGCTGGACCCTTTTTCAACGCCAAGAAGCCAGTTTCTTTTTTAACTGATTGTGTCGCTCACACCCTGCAGCGGTCGTTTTAGCGCCTCGTTTATTTTGCGCAAGCGATCGCGTCAAGCCGGGCGGGAAGTCAAACAAAGAAACACGAGAGAATCTGTTAAATTTTCAAAATAAAACACCGCAATTGACACCTTGGGAATGGCGGCCCCTTGGAAATTCAGAATGAGGGACCTTCTGCAATTTTTGGAATGGCGCTCCTACGGAATGGGTCGCCCCCTGGTTTGCGCGTCCTTTATGGGTGAGACCCTCCTGTCAGTGCCCGATCCGTACCCGGAACACGATCCGTTTTTGCGGAATGGCATGCTCCTACGGCAGCCTGAAGGCAGCAGACAGACGCCGGCAGACACCGCGAATGCTAAAAAAAGTCCCATTAAAAGTCCACTGTAGTGTCGTTAAAACGTCACTTTATTGATTTTAAATATTTCTTTAATGCGAGAAGTTTAGAGTCCTATCTTTGGTCAGTTTATCCGACTGACGTTTGTTTGGAAGTTTGCTCCGGCGTTTTGGGAGAAGTGCAGAGCGACCTGGGAGCAGCCACTGGGAGCTAACGTTAGCTCGCTGCTCGGCTCATCTCAGAGGCAGCAGCCGGCCGGCTGAGGGGATCGACCGGTCATCTTACGTCGTCACGCCGGTGGAAAGCGAGCAGATTAATTTATGGTCTCATTAAAAAAAAATAAAAAAATAAAAGGTCTCATTGATTAGTTTGTGTAAATGAAAAGCAAAGCTTCAGGTGTGTTCTGGTCAATCAAAAGAGCAGCGCTGACTTGGTGCTGTCTGTATGTGCAGAAATCACCACATTTACATAAATAAATAAATGTTTTAGAATTAACTGATCGGTCTACATTACATTTAATTTAATCAGAAATAGAACAGAGGGAAATTCGTGGCGACGTGCTTGTGTTTTTCCCAAAAAACGTCTCTGTTTTTTTTCATACATATATCCGCGGTGTCTGCCGGCGTCTGTCAATGGTCTGCTGCCTTCAGGCTGCCGTAGAAAAGCACGCATGCGCAGTAAGCGTCTGGGACGGATCGTGTTCCAGGTACGGATCGGGCACCGACACCTCCGTTACACTAGCAGGTTCCAGGCTACAGAATAAGCTAGTAGCAGGTTGGCGCTAATTAGCATCGGATGCTAACTACAGAGCTACATTGTAACAGGTGAAGACTTCCTCCTGCGTCGGAGGCCGTGAGCGGCAGGACGAAGCTGCCGCCGTTAGCTTAGCTCGTCTGGAGTTCACCAAACACTTGTGATCTGAGCGAGCGATGATTGATGACTGATTGGTTTCCGATCGGCGCGGCCCCAGCCCAGACGGCTCTCGGCCGCCTCTCGACACAAACTAATTAGAGCAGAATTAAATTTAGCTCAATGAGACAACAGTGTTTTGGGCTGCGTTCGGTGCCAGATGGAGGATTCAGCTCATTATCATGTCTGTGGGGACGAGCGGAGGACAGGTGGAGCGACTCTCCGAGATTCGCTCTAAATATAGTTTATCCGTCTTTTTCTGCTGCTACTGTTCACAAGATGAGAGTCTTGTATCAGAGCGGTTTTAATTTGGTAGAGAAGGATTAAATCAGGGACAATGAGTGAGAGACATTAAACTGTAGCTACAGATTAGTGACTAAAACGATCACGGGTGTCGTCTCTATCCAAGTTTTGGTGAAGTGCAAAGAATAAACAAACAAGGACTGTTGTCTACATCCTGGGAAGGGCGGGGCGTTCACATCGTTGTTTTTTTTCTGAAGCCAACAACATAAAAGAAGAGATTTCAAATGTAGATTAAACAGTGTTCAGAATCAGAATCAGAAAACCTTTATCGTCTTGTGCAAAAAGCAGTGGAAATAGTTCTTTGATGCGAACATAAAAGAAACATAAGTTGAGAAAAACACAGTTTAACACAACAATAAACAAACAGCAGATAGATACAGAACAGCACAGATAAATACAGAGAGTTGAAATCCAAACCCACAGATGAGTCTAATTAACAAGTAAATATGGAACATGCAGATAAAATCCATTTTGCGATTTGTTTCCATTTAGAGCCAAAAAACAAAACAAATATCTAACTCCTAAAATTGAAATGAACAAACCAATGAACCAATGGAGGAACATCATATTAGTCAAATATTAACTTAACATCTGGACCTATTAGCTACGGAGATTAACCACAGTAATTGACCATGATTACTGTGATAATTTAAATTTATATGCTAATATCAACCGATGGGCATTTCTAACGTGATATAGGATGAAATCAGAAGTTAATTCCTGCCTGATAGCCCATAATAATAACCTTGACTGGGACATGTTGGTCCACATCTTTGGTTGTCATGACAACATCTTAGCATCTGTGATGTCTCTTATACATTGTATTTGACAGTTTATTCTTCACTTTACAAACAAACAAACAAACAAGCAGACGACAGTGACGGCACCGTCTCAGTCCGTTCACCTTGAAGTCGTGTGCGTCATTCGCTTTTCTCTCTTTCCTCCTACAGGATGATGATGATGATGGTGATGATGATGATGATGCATCATCTGCAGGACTGTGTGTAGCTTCATGAAAATAATGCAAATGAGAAATCGTTGTTTATCCCCTGAATACAAAGTGCAGGTTGCGAGGCGTTCAGGTGCTCTGCAGGTTGTTTGGTTTCCCGTGGCTTCAGTCTGTCTCAGCGTGTCTCTGTCTCTTCATGTGGCCCCCACACCGACTCCATGATGTTGAGTTCAGGGCGCTGTGGGGGCCCGGCCATCTGCTGCAGGGGCCCCCCTGTTCTTCTTGTCTCTGTAGATAACTCTGAAGCCCACACACACACACACACACACACACACAGAGCTACTTGGGGACCAATCAGACAGCTCCTCCCTGATGGTTTCAGGTGAACAGACCAGTGTGGTGGTGACTGTTGTTGTTGGGTCAGTACCGGTTTCTCCATTGGTCTGTTTATTCTTAAAGGGATAGTTCGCAGTAGGTTCGTTACCTTTAATTGTCGGTGCAAGCTATTTTTAGAACGGCGGAGCAGAGCCGTGAGCTGCTCAGAGCTACGCTACGGAGGCTCATGGGATTTCTTGGTTTCCCTCATCAAACTCGTCAAATACACAATCCAACAACTCCACAACAGAGTTGTTGGACAAGTTGGAAATTCATGAGATAAAAACCTCTAATGCACGTTGCCTTCAGGGACAGTTGTTCATCACCAGTCTCTGTGTTTCCCTCTAAAACAACTCTGGAGTTGTTGGATTGTGTATTTGATGGTTCTGGTCCTCGTTCTCATTCTCATTTATTGTTTATTTGCATATTAATGAACATAAAAAATGTAAATACGCCAGATTTAGCTCTAGGCTGATTTCCATCCTGGTCCTGGTCCCGGCTCTGGTTCCGGCCCCGGTTCCAGTTCTGGTCCCGGTTTTGGTCTCGGTTCTGGTCCCGGTTCCGGCCCCGGTTCCAGTTCTGGTTCCGGTTCTCGTTCCAGTTCTGGTCCCGGTTCTGGTCTCGGTTCTGGTCCCGGTTCTGGTTCTGGTTCCGGTTCTCGTTCCAGTTCTGGTCCCGGTTCTGGTCTCGGTTCTGGTCCCGGTTCTGGTTCTGATTCTGGTCCCGGTTCTGGTCCCGGTTCTGGTTCTGGTTCTGGTTCCGGTTCTGGTCTCGGTTCTGTTCCCGGGTCCGGTCCCGGTTGCGGTACCGGTTCCAGTTCTGGTTCTGGTTCTGATATCAGTCCCGGTTCTGGTACCAGTCCCTGTTCTACTCCGGACCAGAACCGGAACCAGAACCGGGATCGGTACCAGAACTGGGACCGGAACCAGAACCGGGACCAGTACCAGAATCGGTACCAGAACCGGGACCAGAACCAGAACCAGGACCGGTACCAGAACTGGAACCAGAACCAGGACCGGAACCAGAACCGGAACCTGGACCAGAACCGGTACCAGAACCGGTACCGGAACCAGAACCTGGACCAGAATTGGGATCGGTACCAGAACCGGGACCGGTACCAGAACCGGAACCTGGACCAGAACCGGTACCAGAACCGGTACCGGAACCAGAACCAGTACCAGAATTGGGATCGGTACCAGAACTGGAACCGGGACCGGAACTGGGACCAGAACCGGAACAAGAACCGGGATCGGAACCGGGACCAGAACTGGGACCAGGACCAGAATGACCTGCACATTCACCACGCTATGAGATAATAACACAACGTTACCACACAGAGTTGTTTTAGAGGGAAATACAGAGACTGTTGATGAACAACTGTCCCTGAAGGGACAGTTGTTCATCAACAGTCTCTGTATTTCCCTCTAAAACAACTCTGTGTGGTAACGTTGTGTTATTATCTCATAGCGTGGTGAATGTGCAGGTCACAACTTGTCCACAAGAGCGTTGTGGAGTTGTTGGATTGTGTATTTGATGAGTTTGATGAGGGAAACCAAGAAATCCCATAATGAGCCTCCGTAGCGTAGCTCTGAGCAGCTCACGGCTCTGCTCCGCCGTTCAATCTGTGTTGGTTTCAAACTCATAAACTCCGGCTCCTCTCACCTCGTCCTTCCTGTCATCAGTCTAATCTTTTTGAAGCAGAATCTCGAAGCCGTCAGAGTCAAATTAAATCATTTCCCACTGGCCCGGATTTTTTCTTGTTTCCGTATCTTTCTGTGTCTGTTTGCACCTCTCCGGGCAAAACTCGTCTCCAGATCAAGGAGAAGCATCAGAGACGGTGATGTTTCCACTCTGACAGCTGATACCATCTCCCTGAGCCGCTTCACTCTGCTGATAAACACTGACGGATACTGAACCTCTGAGCTGCGGCTGTTTTCTTACACAATCTTTGAAAAAAAAAAAATCTGAGGAACTGAAGCGTTCTCTGATCTAATGAGGACCAGCGATGGCCGCCAGCGGTTTCACTTTCCCCCTCCGGTTATTTTTGAACCTGACAGAGCAGATTCAGAGACGGGAGGAGGAATAAGGAGGAGGAAGGTTACGTCACCTGACCCCGAACAGACAGCGGTGAGACATTCAGGCGTTGCGCTCCTTCTGCAGGAAAACTCAGCTTTTTTTACGTTTCACTCAGACGAACATTTGCCCAATTTGATTTAAACAGAGAGGAGTGTTTGTTTTAAAGCCTCCGGGCGTCAACTCTGCAAACACAACAAACACCTCCGGCCTCATTATTCACCGCTGTGTCTGAAAGATCTGATGTTCCGTGAAATTACAGCAGGTGAATCAATAAACACCTGTACAGCCAGCAAACATTTACAATTCAAATGCATCTGTTTTTATTCATTAATGTGCCTGTTGATTTATTCAGTGAAATCAAACAAACAGAAACAGGAGCTTTTAAAAAGTATATATATCTTTAATGTATCAATAAACAATATTTCTCTTAAGGTGAGGTACTGAAAGGAGGTGAAGTAAAAAATACGATGACTGAACCTTTAAATGGTGATTATGTGAAATGCTCCTGTGTTTTTAATAATAAATTGTGTATAATACATTATGTATGATACATTTCAATAATATATTGAGGCACTGAAAGTAGTTGAGGTGAAAAATTAATGAATGTTTAAATGGATAAAATAAAAGTAAACATTTGCAAATGTTTAACGATCAGTCGAGTATAGGCCTAATACATTCTGTATTGCAATAATGATTTAGCAGAAACTGAGGGACTGAAATAATTGTAGTTGAAATAGAGTTACTGGATGTTTAAATAGTAGAAGTTAGTTTTTAATTATACATAATGTGTAGGCACTGAAAGTAGTTAGAGTGGGAATTAAGATACGATTACTGAGCGTTAAAATGCTGATCGTGTGAAAGTCTTCAATGTTTTTAATCTTAGATTGTGTATAATACATTATGTATGACACACATTAATAATACATTTTACCAGGATTCAAGTTATTGAAAGTAGTTAAAGCGGTATGAGATAGAATTACTTCATGTTTAAATATTAGTTCAGTTAAATTTAGAAATGTTTTTAATGATAGGCTACATTTTGTATAATACATTATGCATAATGATTAATGAGATTTAAGCAGAGATTGAGTTCCTGAAAGTTAACTGAAGTTAGTAAAGTGTTTGACGATGATAATGAACCTACTGCTATGACTATGAGATTATGGCAATGGGCGAATTGCCAAAATGTTGAACTATCCCTTTAAAGGAATTGAAATGGTGTTTAAAAAAAACAAAAAGTCAAACAGACTCTTCAGTTTAGTGTCATTTTTTTTCATTTGTAAACTTTGAATGAAGCTAAAATTGATGGAATTAAAGTAATTTCTCTGAGAACTTGAAGTGTTAAAGTTTAGACTGTGTTGAAATGACTTAAAGGAAGTTACTCAGTGAAGTTGAAACAGCAGCGAAGAGCTGGAAAAAAGTAGAAATGTGATTTCAGTCAAAGTGAAATCTGATCAAAGGAGAAGAGTGAAGAGTGACGTCAGTGGAAGTGTTGATTGAAGTGTAATCACTGAAAGAAGCTGCAGCGAATTTCAGCTGTGGAGGAAGTTTTATCACTCAGTCGGTTGGAGAATAAGTGAAACTGAAGTCTGAAGTGAGTCTGCTGAGAGACTGAAGAGTGAAGGACAAGCACTGGAAGCAATTAAAATGTGAAGTGGTGGATTTTTTTGGAGGTTTAAGTTTGAGTTTTGACATAAACAAAAGTTTAAACCTCCTTAAATGGATATTTTCCGGCATATTATTGTTGCGACTTCAGCGCAGACAGCCAGTTAGCAAAACACTGCTTTGTAGCCACGTGCTAACCTCAATCAAGAAAGCCGCTCATAGCCACAAATAATGCTCAGAACTAGGGATGTCCGATATTGGAAATTTTCCGATATCCGATAACCGATCTTTTCCAAGATTAGAATTTCCGATTCCGATATTAACCGATAATAACCGATGCCGATATGCAGTCTTTTCCCCCCAAAAAACTAATTACTCCTGTCAGGAATGAACACATTACTGTATGACTACATCTATTGTGATGCCCCACTGGATGCATTCCACAAATTAACATTGTTTAGGCTCTTTGTTTAGAGACACTTATTTATTTAAGCAGGCTTTTGGTTAAAGCAGAAGTAAGTGGTCCGGTCGTTTTCGCTAATGCTGCGTTCCAGGCAGGCTTTTGAAATCGTAAATTACAGCTTCAAGTCACAACTTACGACTTTGTAGCGTTCCAGGCAACCCACTCGTGTTTTTCCGACCTGTTTTACCGGTGAAAGTCACTATAACAGCCACTCGTAACTTCCGACCGGTGAACTCGTACCAGATCGAACTGGTACCACTTCACGGTCGGAAAAATACGAGTTTCCTTGAACGCACCATAACAGTCCTCGTCCCTACGTCGCCACATTCACGGCGTTCCTTGGCTGCACACACAGCCCTGCATGCCGTTCTCTCTCCTCATTGGATAAAAACTGTAGGATACGATAAATGTTTTCTCCTCGGCTCAGAGCAGTGACTGACAGACCCGTGTTTTGGTCCAAACACTCTATGTAAGTGATTGCTGTCGGAAGATATAACTATTTAAGACTTATATTAACACAAATATATCACTTACTTCTGCTTTAATGTTTTAAATTGTTTTATTCATTATATTTTTATGTTTTTACTGTTGTACTATTGTATTTTGTTGTGAAGCACTTTGTGATTTTTTTTTAAGGAAAAGTGCTATATACATAAACCTACTTATTTACACAGACAGAGAGAGAGAGAGAGAGAGAGAGAGAGACGGCTGGAGGGACAGGCAGGCAGGCACGGAAGGATGGACGCACACTCATTAATAATAGCCTACTGCACGACTGAAAATATTTTAGCGACCCCGCAGTAATGTTGTTATGATGTTTAAGTTGTGTGATTTCCGACTGACTGTGAATGTGTACGGGCAGGTAGATGGTTGGATGAGAAGCTGCGGGGCCTGAGTCAGTGTGAGGGAGACAGCTGTGTCTGTGTGTAGGTGAGTGAGGAGGAGCAGAGGAAGAAGCGAGACCTGTCAAATAAGTTTGTGTTAGGTAGGTTGTAGTTATGTCGGGTCGGAGTCGGACGCCGCAACATCAATAGAAACGTGTGCTTAATATATAGACTGACGCAAAACAGCCGCGGAGCGAAGCCACTTTCCTTTCTGCGCCGTTATTGTATCAGATGAGCCAGAGTGCGCACCTCTGTGCCAGGCTCGCAGCAGTTTGCGTTTATCTTAACAGAACGCGAGAGAGATCAACACATATTCACACAGGCTGTACACATTCAAGCTACACGTACACATGCCCAGACACACAGCTGAGGGGCTGAGGCGGCAGCGCCGCACGGAGAAATGCATCTGGTGACGTGATCCCCAGGGTGGTCAACCTGGTCAGTGTGCCCCAGCACCAGAGCACCCACGGAATTGCCGCCGCAAGAACGAGGGGACAGACAGACACACACAGACACAAAACCACTGACTGACGGGTCAAACCACCACTGCATACGTTGTGCGTTATACCGTAGCGCGCGCTGATTGAATTGAATGGGACTGCTGCTTTGCTACAACATGCGAGATGGCGATGAGAGCAGAGAGGGATTATGAGGAAATGACCGAACAAACACGTGTGCTCTCTGTCTGGCTCATTGAAACAGCCTATATCTTAGATGCTATGAGTGAGCTGTGTAGTTCACTGCAGCACCATCACCATGCGCGTTTGTTGACAACAGAACAGCTGTAATGACAGTGGACTATTATGTGAGTCTAAATCAGTGACAGCAATTGTTAAGTAGCGAATTAAGTAGCGCCGGTCCACCGCTACTTAATTAACTACTAAGGCACGTCATCGGCCTTTCATTATCGGCCGGAAAACCGATAACGATATTGACAGATATTACATTTTTATGCTAATATCGGCCGATATTATCGGTTGGCCGATATTATCGGACATCCCTACTCAGAACAGAACCAGACTTCATCAACAGTACAAACAGGGTCCCATCCCATAATACAAAGCATCAAACACCCGCTAGCTTTGCCTGGTTTCTATTGAAAAGAGACCAAAACACAACTCACCCGCTCTGCTCCAGCCGCTAGCTAGCTACTGATGCCGAAGCCCTGACGAGTCGATTACAGAGTGGAGTAGAAAAGTAACGGAGTCCAGTGACGTTGAGTTTCAAAAATTCAGCAGCTTTTCTGACTGTGATAGTTTAACAAACTCAACTTGTTCATTTTGTTGTCAACACTCACTAGTTATTGTCAGAAACAGAGAGGAACACTGATGCACTCGGTAATCGACTCGTCAGGGCTTCCCAACAACTAGCAAGTGGCTGGAGGAGAGTGGGTAAGAACCAGGCAAAGCTAGCCGGTGTTTGATGCTTTGTATTATGGGATGGGACCCTGTTTGTACTGTTGATGAAGTTAGGTGCTGTTCTGAGCATTATTTGTAGCTACGAGCGGCTTTTATAATGCCGGTTAGCTCGTGGCTCCATAGACAGCAGTGTTTTTCTATCGTGGTCGCTAAACTGGATCCATGGAGGGGGTTTGTACTGGGTCTTAGAGCATGTTGACACCGGAATATCCCTTTAAAAAGGCAGGTCAGACACTGGAAGGCGTTGAAAGGTCAAAATCCCTTTCCCTTTGAAAATAAAATCCATGAGACTTGTGGATCCAGGTTTGAAACGAGCTCTCGGTTCTTTTCCATGAGATGTTTTATTTTTCTTTTCTTTTCTTTTTTTTTGTTTCACACTCAACTCAACCTCGGCCAGAAAAACTTCACTCTCCCAGGAGAAACTTATTCAAACTTCTCACACAAAACTTTCGAGACTGTGCAGATTTATTCAGAAACATGTTTTTTGTTCCATCCAGGAGCCGAAGCTGCTCCAGGTTTATGTGCATTTTTATTTTCATCAGGAAAAAAAAAGAAAGTTGAATTCTGCTATAATGTTATATCTCTACAATAATAGCACAGGAATAATTTCCTGGAGTTTCATCATCATCATCATCATCATCATCATCATCATCATTTCTCCGACACACACACAGCGGCTGGAGGTGAAAATAAAAACAGGACTCTGTCGAAGGGATGTCAATTTTAATAACAACAACGTGTTTGTGTGTGTGTGACTGATCCAGAGTCAGATCTTCTCCTCTTGATCATTCCAACATCAAACAGATGCAGATTCACCGCTGTCAGCCTCCAGACAGTCTGAGCCTCCTCGTTCTCCTTTAACCTTCACTCATTCAGCTGCTTAGTTTGAGCTAATTAAAGGTTGAGGTTGAGGTTACGGACGAGTGGGCGCTTAGTTTAACTCCTCACATGCTGGAGCCTCCTGCACCCTGATGAAGGAAAACCTGTTGTTTAAAGGGGGAGCGTACCTATGTTCCCCGGGTCCTATAGGGGAACATAGAACCCTCTTTTTGAAAATGGGTCCTACAGTATGTCCCCGTTTTTACCAAAAAGGGTCCTATGTTCCCTCAAAAAGGGTCCTGAGTCCATGACCTGGGGAAGATAGGACACCTTTTCTGTATGAAGATCCTATGTTCCACTGTGCGGGAACAGGACCTTTTTCAAAAAAAGGGATGTTCCCCGCTGTTGCTGATCTATGGACTCCATCGATCTGGCCTGTCTAACCTCTACCTGGTCTTTTTACTAAACTTAACCAACTCCCTTCTTCATTGCCTAAACCTAACCAATGGGGCAATTACACTTCTCACTCAAAGTCACAACTCCACTTCTCACTCAAAAATAGACCAAAATATGGCAAGTTAACTCCAGCTTCATGGGACAATGGAATGTATGGGTAGTTTTGGGGAAAAGCGGGGAACTAGGACCCTTTTTCTAAAAAAGGGTTCTATGTTCCCTGGTCTCAAAGGGGAACATAGAACCTTTTGGGGAAAAGTAGGAACATGGGACCTTTTTTTTAGTTCTGCCTCCACCTAAAGTGGGGAACTAGGACCTGGGGAACTTAGGCTCAAACAAGGGATGAAGTGTAAAGGGATATGCCAACTTTTTTTTCCGTGTCTTGCCTCACTCCTGAGTCCATGACCAGCAGATAGACTCCATCCTTTCGACTGTGCGTGCAGTAATGAGGGAGATAGAGCCACTAATTAGCTTAGCTCAAACACTGGAAGTGTATGGGTAGTGTTAGCCTGCCTCCACCTAAAGTAGCTTATTAGCTTAGCTCAAACACTGGAAGTGTATGGGTAGTGTTAGCCTGCCTCCACCTAAAGTAGCTTATTAGCTTAGCTCAAACAATGGAAGTGTATGGGTAGTGTTAGCCTGCCTCCACCTCCACCTCTTCAGCAGCTCTAAACGGACCGATCTTCGTCTCAGAGCTGACAGAACTCTCCGGTAAGGCATCTTGAGCGGTCAAATGCCGCTAACGGGACGAGATCGGTCAAAACGGAGGGTTCAAGCAAAGACGGTTTATTTTGGTTCAAGCTAGACATCGAGGCTAGGTTAGCTTCCTGTTTCAAAGTAAAAAGCACAAATTCTGTCCTCATGGTTTTCTGTATGTAAAGGGAAACGGGTGTTTTATTTTGTGAAAGTAACCGGAAGTGCGTTGGTCACAACGGCTAGCTTGAGTAGCGCCGAATTCGTCCGAACAAAATAGTAAACAGCTGGTATTTAGACAAATTAACGACACACTGCTGATCTAAACGGCTACTAAACATGTTTAAAATGTTGATAAAGTGATATATTTACAGAGTTTAGAGCTATAGGTCAGGAGAACGAGCTGCCGCGTGCCTCCGGTGACGGTGCATTCAGGTGCTGATGAGGAGGCGGGAAACGTCGGCCTCAGCCAAAGGCCTCCATTAAATCGCCTTGTTAAACACGGCAGTGGAGCAGAGCGGAGCATCGATCTCTGCTGATCTTCTTCTGGCGGCGGCGGCTGCAGTCGATGAAGACGAGCTCATCCTCCTCCTCGCTGTAATTAACTCATCACACACTCGTCAGACTCTCAGCGCGTTATTGATCCACTTGAATGTCAAGTTATGGAGTGAAATTGAAATGATCTCCTGTACCTGAACACAACGCTCAGACAGAGGAGGAGAAGAAGACACGCAGAGATAATCAGACGCACGTCCAAACTGTAGCGAACCTGAACTAATCATCTGATCTTTACCGCGCTCACTCGCTGACATTTACAGCAGCGGTGGCGGCGGCGGTGGTGGCGGTCGGCTGTGTGCTGGCTGAACGCCGGCTGCAGCTGAGGTCGACGGAGAGGAAGGGAGAGGGAGAAGCCAGAGGGTGAATAATAAAGACATGAGGGCCCTGAACGCAGCACCGTGTAGCAGCCTGAGCAGCTTCGATACTGAGCTGCAAAGTTTCTGTTCCCTTCCTCCATCCTTCCTTCTTCCCTCCCTTCTTTCCACAATCCCTTTTCCCTTCTTTCTTTCTTTCCTTCCTTCCCTTTGTCCTTACCTCTTCCTTCCTCTTTTGATCCAATTGACCTGATCTGTTCCCTATCCCTCCATCTTTCTTTCTTTCTTTCCTTTCACTCCCTTTTCCCTTCTTTTGTCCCCTTCTTCCTTCCTTGAACAAATCTGTTCCCTTCCTCCGTCTTTCTTTCCTTCCTTCTTCTGTTCCCTTACTCCCTCCTTCCCCTCCTTACCTTCGTCCTTACTTCTTCCTTCCTTTTTGACCTAATCTGTTCCCTCCCTCCATCTTTCCCTTTGTCCTTCTTCCTCCCTTGAACTAATCTGTTCCCTCCCTCCCCCATCTTTCTTCCCTTCCTTTTTCCCTTCCTTCTTTCCACAATCCATCCTTCCTTCCTTCCTTCCTACCCTTCGTCCTTACTTCTTCCTTCCTTTTGTTCCCTCCCTCCTTCTATATTTCCTCCCATCTTTCCCTTTGTCCTTCCTTCCTTACTTCTTCCTTCCTTCCTTGAACAAATTGTTCCCTCCCTCCCTCCATCTTTCTTCCCTTCCCTTTTCCCTTCCTTCATTCCACAATCCTTTTTTCCTTCCTTCCTTCCTTCCTTCTTTCCTTCCTTCCTTCTATTCCCTCCCTCCTTCTGTCTTTCCCTTTGTCCTTCCTTCCTTACTTCTTTCTTCCTTCCCTGAACAAATATGTTCTCTCCCTCCAGCTTTCCTTTCCTTCCCATTTTTCCTTCCTTCTTTCCACAATCAATCCTTCCTTCCTTCCTTCCCTTCGTCCTTACTTCTTCCTTCCTTTTTGACCCAATCTGTTCCCTCCCTCCTTCTATCTTTCCTCCCATCTTTCCCTTTGTCCTTCCTTCCTTACTTCTTCCTTCCTTCCTTGAACAAATTTGTTCCCTCCATTAACAATATTTTACATTCCTCTGCCGACGGCCGTGGAGAGGAGCCGTTGTTTTCCCATCATTCCCTTGTTTTCCCACGGAATTAAAACCTCACAAACTGAGACTTTATTGCTGTTTATGAACACGGTGAACGTTAACAAATGACGACAGTTTGATTAATGAACATCACGAGGTCAGAACTTTAAACAGTTGGTGAAAGGAACTAATTTATGTTATAGTTTAAAAATTCATGTCAGTTTCTTTACTTTTATGAGCGTAATTATGGGATAATGAGGACGGTGTAATTATGAAGCGACAGTAATAACAATCAATATTGTAGCAGCACATAAATAATTAGTCGGAGTGACGTGTGGCTGCAGATAAGAAGACATGTTTGTTTATAACCACACTGAATTATTTAATGGTGAAAATCTAATTTGTTTCATTTGTTAGTTAAATAAAGGGTTATTTCACAGATTAATCCAATGACGACAACAATGACTTTGTTTGAGTTGACGAACGACACAAAAACCATTTAGTCGACGTCTTTTCATTTATTCTGTTTATTCTGCTTCTCATATAGAATAAAACATAAACCGACAGCGTGTGTGTGTGAGTGTGTGTGTGTGTGTGTGTGTGTGTGTGAGCGGGGATCAGCTTCGCTCTGTTGCTTTATGAGCCTCAGACCTGTTGAGAGGAAGTCGATACGAAGCGCCTCAGGAACCTCAAGAGTCAGGAATCAAACCTGAGATCGTCTCATCATCGTCTGCTGATAAAGATCTCACTGTCGGAGTATAAAATACCCAGAATCCCGCTGGAGTCGGAGGAGGCACTATAGACTTTTCTCGTTGTTAGTCATTTTTGACAGACAGGGTCATAATCTGTTTTGACCTGATCCGGTCGGTTCTGGTTTCACTGTTGATGACATAGTGGCGTCCATAGCTGCGTTCCGCTGCACTGCAGGTCCTCAGGTTCAAGTTTATTTGTCATTTTCATTAAAAAAGTACAATGTGGAGTCAATGCATGCAATGCAATGTTCCCAGGGTCTCTCTCAGCCCTTAAAACATATAATAGTACAATAAAAAAACAATGGCAATATAGTATAATATAATATGAAGTCTGACGTCCTCTCTGAGGTGCGAGGTCCGATGCTCCGTGGATGCTTCCCTAGTGTGTGTATAGTTGCAAAGTCACCAAAACTCTCCTCAGATGACCTCGTTAGCAAAGTAGCAATCTAGGAAAATGAATGACTGATGCATTCACCACGCTATGAGATAATAACAGTAGAGTTGTTTTAGAGCGAAATACAGAGACTGTTGATGAACAACTGTCCCTGAAGGCAACGTGCATCAGCGGTTTTGCATGAATTTCCCTCTAAAACAGCTGAGCAGCTCACGGCTCTGCTCCGCCGTTCTAAAAACAGCTTGCACCGACAATCAAAGGTAATGAACCTACAGTACTGCACTGCAAAAACTCAAAATCTTTCCAAGAATATTTGTATTTCTTGTCAAACTTGCTCCATTGGCAGATTTTTCTACTGATTTCAAGTGAAAATTTGTACAAAACAAGTGAAAATGATCTGAAAACAAGTTCATTTTTAAGTGATGAGTCGTCTTTTTAGTGGAAAGAGGTTAGTTTTGACTAGAAATGAGACATTTTGACAAGAGATAATATATTCTTGGAAAGATTTTGAGTTTTTGCAGTGTTTGACTATAGGAGTTCTGGCAATGGGCCAGTTTGCTAAAATGTTGAACTATCCCTTTAAAATGGTCAGAATATTCCCTGGCTGGAGGATCGTCTCTGTGTCTTTAAGAGGTGAAATCTTTCTTTGTCTGGATCAACGAAACATAAGAACTGTGCCGTCACGTTGATCCTGATCTCGTCTCGTCGAGCATCGTTTAATTGCTTCGGTTTATTGTTTAGTCACCGACGTCCCTGAAGGCATCGTCAGCGAGAGGGTTTCTCACAGCGAGTGGGGGATCAAACAGGAAAAAAAGTTTCTTCTTCTTTATCGAGAACTTGGAAGGAATTTGAGGTTTTGGAACTGGAGACGGGATCCTTCCGCTCCGGAGTCACAGGAAGTCGTTTGAACTTTAGTGGAAGAGAAAAGGGACAAATTTAAGAAAACACGGAGGAGACTTGGAGAAGCTGTGGGCGACAGATCAACGTCTGTCGATCTCACGGTGCTGAACAGTCTCCTGTTCCATGATCCTATAGCTCCCTACCTCTCTTCCTGCTCCGATTAAATATTTGCTGCTCCACTTCCCTCTCCGGCCGCGGCCGCTGAGCTTTGATCAGACAGTGAGGAAGAGGAGGAGGAGGAGGAAGAGGAGGAAGAGGTCACAGCCACAGGACTCAGCCTCCATTAACCTCCTGGACCTCCTCTTCCTCCTCCACCTCTTCCTCCTCCTCCTCCTCCTCCTCTTCCTCCTCTTCCTCCTCTGTCTGTCTCAAACTTCCCGGTTAAAAAGATCTAAAGTTCAAACTGAGACTTTTTTTAGATCCATGTCCCCAAAAAGAGTCTTAAACCAAAGCCGTTACCCACAACGCACCTCTCTGCTCCTGGCGGTCCAGTCTGTCTGAAGGAGATCTGGGTCGCTTTAGGAGCCATTGTTTATGATGAGTCATGGTTATTATGGGCTGGCGTGAGACCTGGAAGTTGTCATGCACGTCATGCTTCACTGTCTGTCCATCGTTTTAATAGTTACTCTTTGATGCTTCGCTGCTGCTGTTCTGTCTGTCCTCGTTGTTTGTGTGTCTGTGTTGGGAGGGTTCTGGCCTCGTTTGTGTCTGTGGGGGTTGGGGGTTCAGAGGGGGGGAGGAGGAGGAGGAGGGGGGAGGAAGAGGGTGAGTCGCCATCTGTCACCACATTCTCTCTCCTCTCTCCTCTCTCTCGGTCCTGGTGGCGCCGTCCCGTCGAGGATTTCCCCACCGTCAAGTTTGTCGCTCAGTCAGAGCAGTCGGGGCCGTTAACCCTGGGGCGGGAGGGGGCGGGGGTAAGGGGGCAGTTTCCATAGCGACGACGATGACAGCGGCCTCTAAACCCTGCATCGGTGTTGGGTTGTGGTTGTGTGTTTGGGGAGCGAGTGCACAGGTGTGTTGTGACAGATGCTGCAGGGCGGAGAGAGGGAGCAGAGGGTTGTGTGTCTGTGTGTGTGTGCATGTGTGTGTGTGCGTGTGTGTGCGTGTGCACGTGGCCGAGCGAGCTTGTCTCAGACTGCTCCCTCCCTCTCTCTCTCTGTGATAACCAGACTGGCTCCGTGTTTCCTCCTCTTCTCCAAAACGACTTTTATCGACATCAACAACAACAACAACAAAACACCTCAATGCTTCCTGTTGCAATCACACACACACACATGCACACACACACACACACACACATGGACTCTGCTCTCTGCTTCTTACCCACAATGCACTGGGGGCGGCCGCCTCCGTGGCAGCAGCTGCAGACGATGGGCTGCTTCCAGCTGGTGTGGCCTCGCGGCTGCAGCTTCACACCTGACAGACTCACATTCACCTTCATGTTCATGCTTTTATTTATTGGTTCATTTTGTTGTTGTTAACGGCTGCACAAACACAAACAACACAAACCTGCCGGGATTCGTCGCCGTGGATGTAAAAGTTCACGTCACCTGTCGCAGAGGAACCTGGAGGCTGAGGCCGTTTGTTGCAGCTGCTGCTGAACTGTTGCTCTGCTGTGTAATGAGTCTCCAGTTGTGCAGTAAAAGCTAACAGCAGATGTTAGCGCACAGAGCTGCTTCATCAGGACGGTTACCGCCCAAATCGACCCAATCTACGGTGGCCCTGAGGGACCAACGCACTGCAGCTGAAAGGAAAACACAAGCTGCGGAGCCAGAAAACAACTTCATCAGTTTGTTTTAAAGGTGCAGCGTTGAAATTATAGATCGCAGCGCTCACTCGCATTCACCCCTCCCGTCGGTAAAGTGATGGTGGCCGAGCCTCGTGAACCAGCCTCTCCTAGAAATACATTTAATTTCAGCGTTTGGGGCGGGAGTATATCGGCATTAATATCACCGATTCAGCCAATCAGTTAGTCAGTTTTTATATCAAACTTTTGCCGAATCCAGTTGGAAGAATCCAGAAGACTCAAAAACCTGCCAAGTTGTGTTCTTGTTTAGGATGGACAAATCTTGTTATTTGTTTACAACTACATTCTGAAAGCAAAGGAAGACATTCGAAAAATTCAGTTTGCATGATTTTCATGTCACTATATCAAAAATTTGGACTAATCTGTTTCAAAGTCTATAAAAAAACCAATTATTGGACTTAAACATTACTATTTATGTGTGCACATTTTGTAATTAGTCATGGTTAAAAATTATATCGGATAATCGTTAGCTTCCTGTTTACCTTTAATAACTCAGTGACTCAATAAACGGTCCATTAAAAATTTCCAGGAAGATATCTGGTTCATCCTCATGACTGAGCTACTGGAGTAGTTTCATGTCGTGTCCGACAACGAGAGGGTTTCAGCCAATCAGCAAGTTGCTGTTGAAACTTTAGCTATCCAGTTGGAAGAACAGAAGACTCAACTTAGCCACTCGTTGTTCTTGTTTAATTGCAGCCATGGATGTAATAAGAACTTTCAGTGTTGCTGTAAAAACAGAATAAATACAACACATAGCAACACGAAACACACACACAGAAATACTAATGTTTCGTCAATGATTTCAGATTTGTCTAAACGGTGATAGGGCGTGAAAAATATGATTTATAGCTAAACTCTCGTTTGTTACTACTGTTCCCATTCAAATTACGTGCTGGTTTTTTACCCAGAAGTGGTAGCTTGGAGCGATAAAGTAAATATGTAATAAAACCATTTTAAGAAATGTCTGCAGTTTCCTCCTCCTTCTTCTTCTTCTTAGTTGGTTTGTTTTATGAACTTGAAACTCTTGAAACTCTCTGGTTGGCTGGAAAACCTTTATTTATACCTCGGGACCCACTGAGCGAGGCCCTTATTTCCAACAGGGTCAATAACAGAAATAACAAAAGCAAGCAGAACAATTTTACAATTAATCAGTCAAATCAAGAACATGTCGTTTCGTACTGTTGAGCAACAAGGAGCTTAAATCTGTTTAGAGAAGGTGGAAAAGTCAACTTCACGATGTTTTTCAATGCCTTCCAACATCGTGTAAAACATTAAAACATTTTCCCGCACAATATCTTTACTATTAAACTTCTTTCCGATGCACCTGTTTGAGTTTTTGCTAAGATCACCGTAGCAACTCTACATCTTTATTGGAAGCAGCTGCTCTCTCCGCGTCCAGATCCAGGTCTTTGAACGCCTCATTGTGTCACACAGACAGACAGACAGACAGACGGATGGTCAACAACACCATCTATTGTCTCGTACCGGCTCTTAAATGCAGCGCGGTGCCTAATGATGCGTTCAGGGTCATCGGGAGGAGGGAGCGTCTCTGCTCGGCTGCTGATCGCATTTTAAAGACGGAGATTATGGCGAGTTAATGATCATCCAGCTGTTTGTCCACCGCTGGAAAGACAGATTTATACAGATGAGTTTGACAAGGTGGCGAGAGGGGGCGGAGCCACAGCGTCTCTGCTCAGTGTCTGATTGGTCGATGCGATGTCTCCTCAGATGTACATCCAGACGGCCACGCTCACCGTGTCCCTCAGCCTCAGCGCCTCCGTCTCCTTGGGGATGCTCTACATGCCGAAGGTCTACATCATCATCTTCCACCCGGAGCAGAACGTCCCCAAGCGCAAGCGCAGCTTCAAGGCCATCGTCACCGCCGCCACCATGACCAGCAAGCTGTCGCAGCTGGCGGCCGAGCGGCCCAACGGCGAGGTGAAGACGGAGCTGTGCGAGGGCGTGGAGGCCAACGGTGAGTGTGTGTGTGTGGGAGGGGAAGGGGTGGGCTCTGATTGGCTGACAGCTGCAGGTCTGGTTGCATTAAACCTATGGAAACAGCTGCAGATATAGTCGTTACAATAAACTTCACAAAGTTTCATAAACTAAACAAACACAATTTAATATCACGATGATATGAAGTCATTCTGTAGCTGTTTTTAATGTTTATTTCCTCAGTCGGAGCCTCATTAACCCTGTTTTTTTAATATAAACTGGTTGATTAAGTCTCAGTCTGTGTCCAGCTGCGGGAACGAGCCTCGTGTTTCTCGGTGCGTGAGCTTCATAAAGCAGAACGATGGGAACACACAGGTGTGTTCATGAACGTGTCGGTTTGATTTGTTCACAAAGCTTCACTCATGAATCGTCAGAGAGCTTTGATTGATTTCTGTCCCAGTTGTTACAGAAGGTTAGAGACTAATCCCACCGTTTCCTCCGACTCCGGAGCCCAGAGCAGCTGGAGACCGGAGATCACAGGAAAACTACCAACTATTGTCATAACAGCAAATTGGCCCATCACCATAATCCCTATAGTCATAGCAGTAGGTTCGTTACCTTTAATTGTTGGTGCAAGCTATTTTTAGAACGGTGGAGCAGAGCCGTGAGCTGCTCAGAGCTACGCTACGGAGGCTCATGGGATTTCTTGGTTTCCCTAATCAAACTCATCAAATACACAATCCAACAACTCCACAACGCTCTGGTGGACAAGTTGTGACCTGCACATTCACCACGCTATGAGATAATAACACAACGTTACCACACAGAGTTGTTTTAGAGGGAAATACAGAGACTGATGATGAAAAACTGTCCCTGAAGGCAACGTGCATCAGAGGTTTTGCATGAATTTCCCTCTAAAACAACTCTGTGTGGTGACGTTGTGTTATTATCTCATAGCGTGGTGAATGTGCAGGTCACAACTTGTCCACCAGAGCGTTGTGGAGTTGTTGGATTGTGTATTTGATGAGTTTGATGAGGGAAACCAAGAAATCCCATAATGAGCCTCCGTAGCGTAGCTCTGAGCAGCTCACGGCTCTGCTCCGCCGTTCTAAAAATAGCTTGCACCGACAATTAAAGGTAACAAACCTACTGCTATGACTATAGGGATTATGGCGATGGGCTAGTTTGACAGAATGTTGAACTATCCCTTTAAAAATGAGAGCATAGAGCATGAAGTCTGCAGGAGAAACAGCAGCAGAGATGATTTCCCTGAGTTCCAGAAGCCGGTGTGAAGCTGACGTAACGACCTGGACCTCCTGCTGGTGGAGACAGGAGTCACGAACAAGAACAAACACAAAGACACGAGCTGTAAATGTTGTTAATGATTGTGTCGACTGTAAGAGGAAGAGGAGGAGGAAGAGTTCCTGTGAGTGGGAGCCAGGTTAATGAGGATGTAACAGGAAGTTGACGGCTTGGAGACGCCACCTGAGACCAGACGTGATGCAGCAGCTCCCACTTCCACTTCAAAGCTGCTTCTCCGTCCGTCAGCAGAAAAGTGGAGGAGAGGAGGTCGGTTTGTTTACTCGTCGTCAGAGATGTGCTGACTGAACCGATCTGCTTTATCTAACGAGCAGCAGCAGCAGCAGCAGCAGCAGCAGCAGCAGCAGCAGATCTCAAGTCAGCGCCGCGCCAGGCTCAACCGCCTCGCTGCCGTTTTATCTGAGGGGGGAGAAATAAAAGATTCAGTTGTTAGGAAAACCAGGAGGAAAACGTGTCAACAGCTGCTGTTGGAGTGTTAGTTCTGTAGTCGAGACCTTTTCAGCTGTCGTCTCTATAAGCAGAGGGAAGTACGGTGGCCCTGAGAGCTCAATGCACTGCAGCTTAAGCTGTTTTTAAACTTCTTGAACAACAAGTACCAGCAGGTTCGTCACTGCTGAGTGTCCCCTGGAAACACTTCTGAGAGTCTGCAGCTCTTGTGTTGTCGAGCTTTTGATTTGATTTGATTTGATGTATTAATTCATGCCAGAAAAGACGCACTGGAAAAGGTGCAGAATTTACATATCAGTTGAAAACTTTACAAAGTGCAAACAAAAAAAAAACATTTCAAGTTGAAGTTTCAAGGCAGCAGGCGAGGCAAGAAGAAGACTGAAGAAGATGTTGTTGGAGTTTGCAGCACTTTTGTTTATTTGATAAGGAGTTCATGGTCGGGACAGAAGACCTGAATCCTCCCCAGCTGGGTGCGTTTGTTTGTTTGTTTACGAATCAACCAATCACAAACCATCGTGACTGAACTTTCACAAAGTCTGAAGTTCCAACCTGTTGCACGTCAGACTCACAAGAAAACATGAAAGATTGAAACTGAAAGTTGAAGCCAGCAGTGAGGTGCAGTACCTCCAACGGCCACTGGAGGCTGACTCGTGTAAAAAGGCTCAATTTCTATAGAAACATTATTTAGACACTTACAAATTCAAATTCTGGATTCTGCCAGGACGGCGACGGTCGGTCCGAGATTTAAAACAGTTCCTCAGAAACCTGAGAGTTACCTTCATGTAGCCAACAGTCTATACTCAGGTGCAGCTGATTCAGGGTCTGTCTCCTGTGGCGGCCTTCCTCCAATTAAAATCAATCATTTCTCCTCTTTTATAATTAGTGTGAATGCTGAAAGCAAGGAGTTTTTCAAACTTTTCATGTTTTTATCGTCGTCTTCAACAATTAAAGTAATTTCCAGCCATTTTGGCAAATTTGCCCATTGCCATATAGTCATAGCAGTAGGTTCATTACCTTTATTTGTCGGCTGTGGAGGCTAAAGGAATTTCTTGGTTTCCCTCATCAAACTCATCAAATACAAAATCCCAAAACTCCACAACGCTCTGGTGGACAAGTTGTGACCTGCACATTCACCACACTATGAGATAATAATGGAACCTTACGAAACGGAGCCATTTTCCAGGTAAATACAGACTGTTGAAAAACTGTCCCAGAACGCAACGCGCATCAGCGGTTTTGCATGAATTTCCCTCTAAAACAACTCTGTGTGGTAACGTTGTGTTATTATCTCATAGTGTGGTGAATGTGCAGGTCACAACTTGTCCACCAGAGCGTTGAGGAGTTGTTGGATTGTGTATTTGATGAGTTTGATGAGGGAAACCAAGAAATCCCATGAGCCTCCATAGCGTAGCTCTGAGCAGCTCACGGCTCTGCTCCGCCGTTCTAAAAATAGCTTGCACCGACAATTAAAGGTAACGAACCTCTTACAATTTAGTCCCTTACAAAGGTCTTTAATCTCAAAGGTTTACAGCTCTATCCAATCCTATGATGACCATTTACCCATCAAAACAAGGGAGACTTGGGAGCGTGAGTTGGGGTTGGTCTTTGATGAAGACTGGTGGGAATCTGCACTGAAGGTCATTCACAAAAGCCTGACCCTCATACAGTTTAAAGTTGTATTCAGATGCCATTATTCGAAGACTAGGCTGGCACAGATTTTCCCAGATGTGGTAGATGTCTGTGACAGATGTGGAGGCACACCTTGCAATCTTACGCATATGTTTTTCTCTTGCCCAGCTCTGTCGAACTTTTGGCAAATTTATTTCAACACCATGTCTAAGATATTTTCAAGAACTATTCACATTTCACCACACATTGGCATTTTTGGTCTTCCGGATGACTATACCCTATATTCTACTAAAGAATTGGAAGTAGTAGCCTTCACCTCACTCATTGCTAAACGCCACCTCCTTCTGAATTGGAAATCCACAACTGCACCCTCCAGTACACAATGGATTACAGAAGTTATGTACTTTTTGAAAATGGAGAAAATCAGATATTCAAGAAGGGGGAACCTGAGCAAATTTTACAACAAATGGCAACCGTTTATGGACTTTTTTGCATCGATGTAACCCCCCTCCCTCACACACACACACTCCCTCTTTCTTTTCTTTCCCCTTTTTCTTTTTCTTTTTTATTATCATTTATGTATTTCTTCTGTCATGTCAGTCTAATCATTTTATATAGATTATATCTCAGTATCTAAACATTGTACAGCTTGGTTTCAATTCTGTAACTGTTGATTGTTTTCATAACACCATTTCTGAATCCAAAGGTGTATACAAACATGTTTAATGCTGACACCAATGTACCATGTAAGTGCCTTTGTTATTCTTGTATACATATTAATAAAAAAATATGAAACAGAAAGGTAACGAACCTACTGCTATGACTATAGGGGTTATGGCAATGGGCCAATTTGCCAAAATGTTGAACTATCTCTTTAACTCCAAAGATCGGTTCATTTGGACAGGTGTGAACGCAGCAATGCAGGATAAAGTCTTAAGTCTTACATCGACTCGCTTGGTTCATTCTGGCTAAACTCCTCCTCCTTTTGGTTAAGATTTCTGACCAATGAGACAACAGATGGGTCGCGCATGGTACAACGTTGGACCAATGAGAACGCAAACGACCCAAACGTAAAATGCAAGTCCCTAAATCGTAACAAATCGTAACCTGTTGAACCTGTACATGAGTGAATGTGTCACTTTCTTCTGTTTTCTCTTCAGTGCCATCGACAAAAACCACGTACGTCAGCTACACCAACCACGCCATGTGAAGCAGCCGAGCCTCCGACGCCGCGACGATGATGATGATGACGATGACGTCCCTAACGAGGCGGTTTCTGTCAGTCGAGGCCTTCGAGGACCTTCGTCTGCTCCGGGAACGATCTGAAGGAACGGGAACGACTGACAAACTGGACAAACACGACACGTCTGTGGTGTTTTTTTATGTTTACAGACAGAAGGAAACGAAGCCCGAGCGGCGCCAAAGACCCGAAAACATCACGACTAAATAAAAAAAAAAAACCATCGGAGGACGCAGGAGATGGTCCTGGAAAAAAAAAAAACTCAACGAAATAAATGTAAAGAAGTCTAAAAAAAAAAAAAAAAGAAATTATGGAGACAAACCATATTTGTTGTTATTCTAATTGTGCGTTTAAAAAAAAGAAAAAACTTGTGGTTGTGAAAATTTCTGATTCTTGTCTCATGTCGTCCGTCCGTCGACCTGCATTATGAGATGAGTCCGTCGCTGTTTCCGGCTAAATGAACGGTCGCTTTTGGATGTGAAATGTTGAACTGCTGTGGTTGAATTGACGCATGCCCGTTTTTATACAAATGATCTATTTATAATAAAGGAATGTTTCACAGGTTTGTGTCGAGCCTCAGTCTGTTAGAGGAACGTGGATGTTACTGGTTTCAGTCAGACTGCTGTCGTCTCCTGAACGGGAACAGGAAGTGGTCGTGCTGCAGAGATCCCACTGATCTCCCATCAGGTGTCAGGTATGTGACGACTAACAATTTAAAGGGATAGTTCACGCAAAATTCAAATTCCACTCAGTATCAATTCACCCTCATGTCGACTAAGAGCTGGGTGAGTAGATAATGAGTGAAATTTGAATTTTTGGTGAACTATCCCTTTAAAGGTCCTCTTCTTCTTTCTTTTATTTTGAAGGAGACAATCTAAAACTATCTTAATGTTTTCCATCTCCTCTCTCAGCTTCTCTTTGGAGCTGTGGTAACAACAGGACAGTGTCAGCCAATCAGAAGAGAGGAGGAGGCTCTGAACCTCTCTTCTGATTGGCTGACTGTTTTCTGACTGATCCAATAGAGCAGATTTAAGAATAAAACACTCAGAGAAACCAAATCCTGCAAGTTGTTGGATGGTGTTGTCCAGGTGGTGAGGGGGCGGGGCTTAGTTGTGACATCACAAAGTGACAGGAAGTCCTGACGGCTGGTTTTAAGGCTCAGTTTCTGAATACAGGCTGTGTGCATTTCTCTGTGGACTGAGGCTTTGATACTTTCACAGTATTAATATAGAACCTAGAGCTGCTTTATAATCACACTACACATGGACATCTACCTTTATACTGTATGGAGCTTTAACACAAACATCTACCTTTATACTGTATGGAGCTTTAACACAAACATCTACCTTTATACTGTATGGAGCTTTAACACAAACATCTACCTTTATACTGTATGGAGCTTTAACGCAAACATCTACCTTTATACTGTATGGAGCTTTAACGCAAACATCTACCTTTATACTGTATGGAGCTTTAACACAAACATCTACCTTTATACCGTATGGAGCTTTAACACAAACATCTACCTTTATACCGTATGGAGCTTTAACACAAACATCTACCTTTATACCGTATGGAGCTTTAACAAACATCTACCTTTATACCGTATGGAGCTTTAACAAACATCTACTTTTTTCAGTAACTTAATACCGTTGTTTTTTAAATCAGTAACTCCGTTCCCGTTACCAAACGCTGCGTTACTCCATTCCTTTTGGTTAGATTTTACAGCGCCACACACTTCCCATTTATTTAGCAATCAATAAAGTTTCATTGAATTGAAAGAAAGACAGAGCACACTGTGACACTGTGAAAAACAAACATCACGTAACACGCTCCATGAAGAGGACTGGGTATTTTGAAGGTAACGAGACCGAAGCTATTAACTGCAAACATCACAGCGAGCACACGCAAGCACCCACTCCACCCGAGCAGCCCTTTATTTTGAAGGAGCTTTAAACACAAACGATCGGGATCTACCTTTAGGTTCTTTTAACGGTCAAAATAAGAAGCTGCTGACATCATGCAGCATGATGATGGTAAAATTTTACAGATAAAAAAATACGTGTTTTTTCATCAGCATCAGTAGGGGAATTCAATCAACCTTAATGGCAGCATTGGGGGGAAAAAACCTTTTAAAGTAACGAAAAAGTTACTTTTTCAGTAACGCATTACTTTTTGGTTTAAGTAACTGAGTTACTAACTGAGTTACAAACTAGTAATCTAGTTACTATTTTTTATTTAGCACAACACTGGCTTTAATACAAACATCTACCTTTAACATCTTTAATCCAAACATTATTTTGAATGGAGCTTTAACACAAAACCTACCTTTATTTTATGGAGCTTTAACACAAACACCTACCTTTATACCGTATGGAGCTTTAATACAAACGCCTACCTTTATACCGTATGGAGCTTTAATACAAACATCTACCTTTATTTTGAAGGAGCTTTAACACAAACATCTACCTTTATTTTGAAGGAGCTTTAACGCAAACATCTACCTTTATACCGTATGGAGCTTTAACGCAAACATCTACCTTTATACCGTATGGAGCTTTAACACAAACATCTACCTTTATACCGTATGGAGCTTTAACACAAACATCTACCTTTATACTGTATGGAGCTTTAATCCAAACATCTACCTTTCTTTTGAAGGAGCTTTAACACAAACATCTACCTTTATATGATGTGAAGAAGAAACAATAACAAACATGGAAGACGCTTCTAGCAGGAAATGAACAGAAACTCCATCTGCTCTGGATTTGACCTTTAATTCCACATGAACCTGTGCGTGGCAGGAAACTGTGCACAGTGTGCGCCTCATTACAGACTTTTTAAACACACACACACATACAGTCAATGTGATCGATACGGACGGTGGAACAGGAGAGGCCAGATCAATACGAGCTGCCAGAGAGAACTCCTCATGCATGTAATGAATATTTCGGCATCTCGTGGCAGAGAAGAAGAAGAAGAAAGAGGACAGGTAGAGTGGAAGCCTGCAGGCGTCCTCCTGCTTTTATTTCCCTTGATGCCGCTCTCGTTTCTCGCTCTCGCGGCCAGCTGAAAGAATAGAAGTTGAAATGAATCGTGTGTTGTTTTCTGTTTGATCTGTTTGAGCTGCTGTTTATCAGACGGAGGATTCCCTGCTCTCAGGCTGAGAGGAAATCCTCCTGTGTTGACAGCTGCAGCTGCATTTCATGTTGACTAACAGCTCGTGATGTTCGAGTGGCGCGGTGGACCACGCAGCGGCAGAGACCGTCTGGGTTCCCTTGGTGGGTTTCCTCTTGTTTCCTCTCTTGACTTCCTGCAGGGTCAGGTTTGTGACTGTGAACCGTGACGTCAGCCCGAGCACCGTCGTCCAACCACCAGCTGGGAAGAAGCATCAGCAGCTGCAGTTCCTCTGCTGACCACCGGAGTGAGTCTCCAACAGTGAGTCGGCCTCCGTAGACTCAACATGTTAAAGTTGTTTATTAATGCAAAAGTCTCTCTTTTCTGCAGATGTCTCTGTTTGACCTGCAACAGCAAATGAGGCCATCGGTGGGAATATGATTTATTTCTAAATAGTATAAGTCTTTATCCTCGGGAGTCAGCGGTTGGGTCGGTCAACCGGATAAAATGCATGCGATGACAAATTGACAATACATGCTGAGCTCATGTAAAATGCAGTCTTCATTCCGGCAAAACACTTCCACTTCTGTCCACAGGGGACGCCAAAATCAACACAAAATGAAAGTTCTTTGTAGAAGCTTTAAACAGCAGGAAATAAACGTGTTTACAGCGTGATACAGAAACGGATTAGATCTCTACATGTTATATTCTCCTTTGTGCTTTTTTGTTTAATCAAATATGGGTGTTGCCACTTTGACAGGTTTATAAGCTTTCCTTATTCCAAATAGGTGACTGCAAAAGTGTCACATGGATTAGCATAAAACTGTGACATGTATTCATGTTTCACCTTTACCATTATTTATTCCCAGTGAAGTCCAAGCTTTGATTGACAGGTTTATAAGATTATTCCTGACCGTCTTGGCTCCAAGTGACAATGAAATGATGAAATATCTCCATGGATTACTAAAATTTTGGACTAGCTGGGAGTTACTTTTTTGGACTAGCTGGGAGTTAGTGGGCGGAGTCAGGCGCTTCCAAGATGGCGCCAGTGCAGCTGCTTCAAACCTGCTCTTCAGAAACCTGAGAGTGATGTTACAGAGGGTTTGTCTTTATTTGGGCCTGTCACCGACTCCAGAGTTCCTGTTCTGGAGGTTTATTACGACCTGTAGATCTGTGAGACGACCTCTAGTGGTCAGAGTCAGTGTTACAGCAACAGAGAAGCTCAGATGTCGTAGGTCAAAGAAGTTAAAGATTAAATAGTCAGAGCTGTTTCTGTTACCTATGGATGTTTATCAATGCAACCATGATGACAAAGGTCCTAATAGGTCGTATCAAAGTGTAAATGACCCATATGTTCACTTAGGTTGGAGATGGAAACCTGTTTTCTAACCTCTTGAGCTACGCTAGCAGTTTCCCTCTGTTTCCAGTCTTTGTGCTAAGCTAACCAGCTACGTATCCTGACGCTGCCAGAAAGTGCGAGGCAGGAAGTCTTCTGTGTTTGACAAACTGCCCAAACTCCCGTCCCAGAGTGGGAGGCTGTGAAGAAAAGCTGTCAACGGTGCGATGAAAGTGTTGATCTGATTATTTTCTGTTCACATTTCCAGACGACGGCGAGGCGGCTGATGAATATTGACGCGGTCGTCCCAGCGCGACCCATTACCGTCCGTCCTACTTCTGTCTTGCGGTGACTCTGCGACGGAGCTGCAGGTTTCAGTTCAACACTCGCTGCTTCTCTCTTTAATGAGCTCACACACTTCAATCTGGTTCTCTGACATTTTACATTTTACTCACTCGAGGTGACGAGTGACGGCAGAAGAAGAGCTTGTGTTCAGATCGTCGCGGTAACAGCTCAGCATCAGCATCCGGGGACATTATTCAAGTCTGTAACAAGGAGCTGATCAGACGGGAGCTGAAGGTGCTGAGGCGGGAGGTTGTTCAGTCACGTGGAACCGATGTGATGGCGACCTCTGACCCTCACAGCGCGGAGACACAAGGGAGGAATTAACTCTGGAAATTGCAGATGGAAGTCTGAGGGAGAGAGGGAGAGAGGGGAAGTGGAAAGGACGCGTCGTCGTCGCCGATGACCTGCTGCTTTATCGCTGAACCTTGAAACAGGTGGACATGAAAACAGCAGATTTCACAGAGACCTCAGACCTTCAGCTCGGTGGAGGAACATCAGGTGTTATTAGTCTCCCGGGGTCTGACAGTCTGGCTGCGTCCCAGTGCAGGCGCTGCATTTAATGACCCCATGAAAAGACAAATGTTAATTGTTTATTTATCCGTTGATATTTACCAAATTCATATCAGAAAGTTAATTTATAGGCCACTAATTATGTAATAATGTCAAGAAATGGCAATTAATTTCCTAGTAATGTCAATAGTTTAGAAATAATGGACAATTTCATAGCAATGTCATGTTTTTTAATGAAGGCAAAAGATAACATATGCTTTTCATGCTTTGAATTTCAGGATGTCTTTAAAGAGACTACATGCCTCCTCAACATCCAGTGGATCCATTTAAGTCCAACCACAGACTGTAAATCAAGATGGACGCCGCCTCTGTGATGTTTCTGAGGAGAAGTTTTGAAGTTCCAGACGTCTCATTTCAATTCTGCCTACGACGGCACGGACTTGCAATTTCTGCACAGGAGCAACCAACGCTGTGCATCACGCTCTCAAGATCCTATACATCAGAATAAAAGCTCACAAGCTCCATTTAAATCCAAGAGACACACTACGACTCGCTGCTGCACCACGGCTGACTCTGTCTTTGATCTAAGACTTAGCATGATCTGATGATTTTTCAACAAATACAGAAAATCTGAAAATCTCTTCTCTCCTCTGCAGGAAGTTTCTCCTCCTCACTGTCGCCAAGTGTTTGTTTCCAGTGGGAACTGTTGGATTTATTTCAGCTGTTAGAGCTGAAGCACTTTCAGATTATAAATGTGGTAATTTGGCTCCATATGTATCAAACTGAGCTGTGCTGAAGTGTTAAGAATATATATATACTCAGCCTGAGACTGAACCATGAAACCGATCACCATCGTCCCGCGGTTGCTCTTTGCCAGGACGAGTCTCCTCTGTCCAGTAACAATGATCGGTAATAATGATCAGCAGAGATTGTGTCCACCACGCTGAGAGTCGGTCTGTTCCCACAGAGGAGGAGTCGGACGAGCAGCAGATTGGCAGAACGAGACGCTGGTGTTTATGAAGCCGCTGCCAGGAAGTAATGAGCTCCGAAGTGGACGCTGCCAACACAATCAACGAGAGGGAAATTAAATTCAGCTGCAGAGGAGGAGGAGGAGGAGGCCGACGTTTGAGTTCATAACTAAAACCACAGAGAGCTCACCTTCATCCCGGCTGCTCCCGGAGGAGGGAACAGACCAGGAAAACCAATGAAGGAGCTCATGTTGAACAACTATGTGGGTTAGATGTGGTGGATTCTGGAGGAGGAGGAGGTGGAGGTGGTCCTGGTGTATCTGATTAAAAAACTGAGGCGCAAGTGACAAAACTGGTAGAAAGTGTTAGTACAACTTTTTGTTTGACAGTATATGATGTGTGGCCATTTCCTCCATTCATACAGAACACATATGTAATAAAACCAAGTAGAGTGAAGACGTTTTGCTGCTTTGAGAAGTTTTGTTCATTTCATTTTTATTTGTTCCATGCATGGACATTTTCAATTCACACATTACTGACAAAATGAGAACAGATTACAATTTATTTACACATTCAATGCATTGAAAGGAGCAGAAGAAAGAAAACGTATTTTCCCTAATTCATTTTTAAATCAGAACTAGATGGTCTTCCAAATTACTTGTAAATAACACTGACAAAAAAACGTATTAATTGGAAAAACAATACATAACAACACACCTGATAATTGAGAAAACTCAATTATGGCCAATGGCTTCCCAATAAAAAGTAAATAAACAAAGAAACCATAACAAGAGCAACTACTGGCACGTTTCATATGAACTTAGATAGTTTTACACCATGCAGCCACTTTTGCTTTGGAGTTATTTGTGAAAATCATGTAACCATCACCATAATCATTGTGTAACTTGAAGATTAAGTTCTCCAGATTCAGTTTCTTTGGGTGTTTGTTCCTACAGAAGAGTTTGTAGTGTTTGTAGTGAAATGTGGAGTTCCCCAGGGATCAATCATTGGTCCTCTGCCGTTTTCACTACTAACTAGAACATATCAAGCAACAATAACATCAATATGCAGACGACACCCACATTTATGTTTCGCTCCCACCAAACGACAACTTCCCATTGATTCTCGTTGCAACTCAACATTTAACTATTTGTCTTTTTTACCTTACTTTATTATGACCTACAGTTTCTCCCCACAAGTAATAAATAACTCCAACATACATACGTTGACCTGAACTGCTGCGGTGTCGTCCCAGCAGGACTTCATACACTTGAATACACTTACATTTCACTTTATTGGATGTTTAGTATTTCAGTTTCTGACTTACTACTCTCCTGTCACCTAGAGATGCTGAGCTGCCTCATTGTTCTAGTAAGAAGGACAAAAAAATGGGACTTTTAGGGGGTTTTGTAGCTGCAAAACGAGATTAAAGCAGCAAAGTAGAAAGTTCACTGATGCTAATGTTGCTACTTCCTCCTCCTGTTTAGTGGGCGGAGCTTCTCGGCCAATAGGCGCTCCTGCAGAGCGATTAGTTTTCTCCCACCGTCCTCTGGAACCTTATAAGTCACAACTTATCAAACACACACATGCACACACTGTTAAAAGTGTGTGCAGCAGTGACACTTTTCCTCCGTCGCAGAACTTCTTCCACTCTGCATCTTATCTCCAGTAAACCAGTCTGACTCCGGCAGGAAATCCTGCTCCATCAGCTTAATTGGCTCTTTGACAGACACACTGTGGGTTTTTCTCATTACTAAGCACTTTCATCCAGCTGCTGCAGGTGGCCCCGGGGCCCCGACTCTCTCCAGGAGAGTTTACGCAGAGAATCTGCATGTGCGGGAGGATACGAGGGAGCGCACGGAGGCTCAGGCTTCAGTTGTTTTAATACAACAAAGTAGAAGCTCATAAGTTTGTGTGGAGGCGTCGACGGCATTCGATGATGTCGTATCAGGTCGTAGTGATGATTCAAATTTAAGAATCGGATCAAATCACAGTTTTTCATTAAACAACTAACACTAAGAAATATGAAAACATCAAACAGTTAACTAGGTTTGATCCGTGGACTGAGCAGAGACTTTATTGAACCAGTCAGATAGAAACTGAAGCTCTGACCGTTCGTGATCACTTTGAACTTTATTACAAAGTCAGTCTTTATCCAGCCGATTTCTCATCTCCGTATTAGAAGTCAAACGGTGTAAACAGGAAGGAGATTGTTTCAACAGCTGCAGCAAAGATGACACCATTGGTGGGTCTAGTAAGGAGGCTGATGAGCCAATCAGGATCCAATATGGGCATCATGACATCATCTTTTGCCAAGATCTCAGTCCATGTAACCGAATTTTTTCCACAAATTTCCCTCTAAAACAACATTGGTGTGGTAACGTTGTGTTATTATCTCAACGTGGTGAATGTGCAGGTCACAACTTGTCCACCAGAGCGTTGTGGAGTTGTTGGATTGTGTATTTGATGAGTTTGATGAGGGAAACCAAGAAATCCCATAATGAGCCTCCATAGCATAGCTCTGAGCAGCTCACGGCTCTGCTCCGCCGTTCTAAAAATAGCTTGCACCGACAATTAAAGGTAACAAACCTACTGCTATGACTATAGGGATTATTATGGCAATGGGCCAATTTGTCAAAATGTTGAACTATCCCTTTAAATCAGCTGATTGTGTGACACACAGCAGAGATGTCACCTCAGGAAAGGTGTTTTTATTCCTTCACAGAACTACGATGATACTTATTGTTGTTACCGTGAAAGAAGTCATCCCAGTGAAGCACCAGATTTCCCATCAGCACCTGCAGTCGAACAGGAATCATCAAAGTGCTGCACACACACACACACACACACACACACACACACACACACACACACACACACACACACACACTGTCGTCTTCAATATTCATGTCAACACACTCCCAGCTGCTCCAGCTGCTACGACGTCACCGGCTGTTTTCACAGGAACCTTCTCCTCGCGTCGTCAGCTGGGTTCAGGATCCTGTCGCACACAGAAAGATTATTTTTATCTTCGCAGGTATCTGTGTGTGTGTGTCTGCGTGTGTGTCTGTGTGTGTGTGTGTGCTCTCTGAGGTTTTAATTGGCGGCAGACGACCTCAGTCCCAGGTGGTCTCTCTGTCTCTGTCTCTCTCTGGTTTAGAGGTCGTGGACTCACAGTTCACTGCTCATCTTTTCTCTCTGAGGCCACGTGTGTTCACTCGGCTCTGAACGCATCACGCACTGCACACACACACACACACACACCGCGTTAAATGCCACTGTGTTTGTTTACATCCACATTTTGACAAGAGAAAGATCACGTCCTGCCTCAGCATCAGCTCTAAATTTAAAGGGATAGTTCAACATTTTGGCAAATTCTCCTATCACCATAACCCCTATAGTCAGTAGCTTTATTACCTTTAATTGTCGGCGCAAGCTATTTTTAGAACGGCGGAGCAGAGCCGTGAGCTGCTCAGAGCTACGCTACGGAGGCTCACGGGAAGTTTCTGTGTGGAGGAACCAGATGTTTTCATAAAACACCAAAGAAACTGTTTGAGGGCGTTTTCACAACCAAGGTTAGTGTTTTTTCTACATTGTCTGAGCTTTTTATGACATATTGACCTGTGATGTCATCGCTACCAGCAGCATCAACGCCATCAGGCCCAATATGGAGCCTAGCTGAGATTTGCAGACCGTCTTCTTCAGCTCTGAGCTGCTTTAAAGCAACACGCTAAGAGTTTTTAATTGTTTTCCGTCATCGCTGTCTGACCAAAGCCACAATTCCTTTGAAACAATTACTCATTCAGCCACTCATGTCACTTAACATAATGATATTATACTTTTAAAAAGGTCAGACTGCACTAGTGCAGGAAATACATCATCACAGCGTCACGGAGCATCAGAAATAAAATCTGTAACAAGAAATAATTCAACTTTTTCACCTTTAAAAAGCCTGAAGTGAGAATTTTTAAAGACACGGAGCAGTGAAAAGTGGAAAAAGAGATAAAAGTGCTGAGTTTTGCATTTCATACTTTTGATTTATGAGCAGAGTCGACTGTGTGAGGAAAACATCAGACTTTCACCTGAACTCGAGAAAAAAAAAAAAGTGCCATCTGTGGTGAAAGTGCAGAGATATGAAAAGCAGAGAGTGGCTTCCAGTTCTGCTCTTTAAACTGTCGGCAAACGACAAATCCTCCAAGTTATAAAAATAAAACCACGCTGGTGCCTGAACTGACAGCTTGTCTGTTTGCGCCTCGGCGTCGGCTCTCCAAACTAAACTGCTGTCACACTGCATGCTTTATTTTCCTTTTTGTTCTGAAAACACATTACGCCTGACATTTTCTCATAATGCCTCCACACATGTCGGAGGAGGCGTGCGCTACCTCGCTCGCTCGCTCGCTCGCCTGCCGCGCTCTGCCTGTTTTATTTCTGCAGATTGAACATATTCATATTCAGATAAGGCCGGTCACAGATCATTCGCCGTGATTCCTGTGTGTTATTAACATGTAAATCAGATGGATGATTAGCATGTGAAATCTGCTGTTTGCATCGCGCAGTGTTGACTATTTCTAAACGGCACGGTGGGGAAAAAAAGAAGGAAAAAAAAAAGAGATTCAACAAATTGACTTTTGCTGCTAAAGTGCAAACTCATGCATATACATCAGGCTGACGGCAGCACAGAGGTGCAGCAGCTTATTTCTCCTCAGTTTGACAACAGAAACACATCACACCGCTCCCCGAGGTGTTGACTGGATTAATGGACTGACTTTAACTCCAGTAAATCTGTATCGCGGAGCAGCAGAGAACAATAGTCTCAGGCTTTCTGTGTTGTTTTAAGTTGCAGTGGATGGTTTTAGCCACTAGGAGGCAGAACGGTTAGTGCTTTCTACGTCTTCCATTTACTGCTCCATTCTGTTAAATCGCTCCACAACTGGAAATAGGCCGGCAGTCTGGCACGGCGAGTGACGTCATGGACAGTTAAAACCGATGAGTGTTTGGAGCTGTTCAGACCGATCTGTCCAAACTAATTGAAACTAATTCCCAAAGGTGGTTTAGATCCGGTTTGCAAAACCCGGACTTCATGTGATTTGTGGCTGTTCAGAATCTGGATTGGCCAAAAATCAGGTTTTGGCTGGAAGTCTGAACACAGCCTTAGTGTCTTGGGCCTTTGCAGCCACAATTACACTAACAACCTAGCTTAGTTTAGCTTAGCTTAGCTTAGCTTAAGGCAACTTTCAAAAAAAGAATAAAAAACTGAAAATAAAACTCACATGCTGGTGTAATGGTTTAAATATGCTGTTAAAAATGCTAAAACAAGGGTTAAAAACTCACATGGTTTTACTAAAAACAGTAAAAAGGAAGAATGGTATTATAATGATTTAATTCATTAAAGTACATGATTAAAAACACATCAGTAATGATCAAGGTTTAAGAAAAGTGGATTAAGGTTAAATTCCAGATGATATGTTGATCGAGTGATCCATTATCTACTGCTTTGGTCTGTGAGACAGGCGAGCATAGAGTGACAAGTTAAAAAGGGTGTGAAACACAAGTAATTATCTATTTCATTTTAGAAAAGCTCTCTTAATATTATTTATGTTGTTTCTCAAGTGTTTCATCTTATAAATTGTGTTTCTGAAAGCTAATCCTAATATCATCCCGGGTGTTCGGGGTTCGATTGCTTTTGCCTGAGCTGAAACGGTAGAGGGGAAGGACGGTGTTTCGCTCGTCCATTATTACACTGGACGTGACTGACGATACACCGTGTCCGTGTGTATTCATTATTATTCCCCTTTACAGGTAAGAAAAGTAAACAAAAGCAGCTGTAATATGTGTTTATATATTTTATGTGTCACGAAACATGAGTAGAGAGTATACAAACAGAGTTTAAAGTCACTTTTGAGTGCTATTTAGTTTCGTTTATGTCAATGCTAATTCCACCGTAGTTTCTTGCTAGCTACGTCGTGCCGTGCAGACGACGTTGGTTCAAAGATGTAGTTATGTTGTTTATTTACAACGTCAGACATTTAATGTGAATATGTTAATGATAAACGTGTAGCACCGCTATTCTTTTCTGTTTATGAGTGAATGAATGATAGTAACTTCCATTTTGCAGAATGTAGAATATTCCACATGATAAAATGTGAGATACTTTCGTTTATATTTGTACAGAAGCAGATGTAAAAGTGAGTGAATATTATCACACAAGTTGCTGTGTATTGAAAATACAGTTAGTCAATTCTGATTTAATACACTGTAGAGATATATTTTATATTTCCAATGCAATGCTTTATTTCTTTTACTGAACTATATATTGACAGAACAGGTGCTTTAACAGTTTTGGTTTATTAACAATGTACAATGCTGTGAAGAAGGTTGTGAACTATTGAAAATACATTATTACACTGGACGTGACTGACGATACACCGTGTCTTTGTGTATTCATTATTATTCCCCTTTACAGGGGCGTAACACTGGCATGATATGATGCAGTAACTTTGTCGCTTCACTTGGTTGTCACTAACACACATTGTTTTGTTTCCATTGCAGCCACAATAACACTAGCAGCTTAGCTTAGTTTAGCCTAGCCAGCCGTTAGTGCTATTTCTGGAAAAACAAATATGATAAAATGCAGAATAAAAAATTCCAGAAAGTTAGGTCAACTGTGAGATTAGCAACAGCAGTGAATAAGCATGTCAGCGTGAGTTCGTGAGAATAATTTTTGCACGATAAGATTAGCCTACGTACAATGTCAATGTAAAGACGCAAATGGACGTGAATTTGTACCTGCTGCGTGAATGACGCGAATGAAGCGAACATGCAAAATTTGCGTGTTTGCACAAGTTAAAAATATTGAACTCAAGCGAAATATTCACGCGAATGCGGCGAGTAAAAACAAATATTCCAGCGGGAAAACTCAAGCGAGTAGAACGAGGCAAATATTTTACTCTGTGTGAATGCATTGTGAGTGTATCTTCATGTGATGTGATGAAACTGTGCTGTTATTTTACAGTAACACCTCAGTGAAGAGCAGCTAAAAATATGCAACACACACACACACACACACCTGCTCATGCACCTGCAGTGAAATCAGCCCAGCAACACACACACACACACACACACACATGTTCTTCCTCCAGCAGCCTCCTCTACATCATCTCACTCCTGGGCATAAGGCTATAATTAGCCGAGGGCCCCCGGGGGCCCCGACAGGCACAGATGACCTGCCATGGACGCTCTGAAATTAATGATCCACGCTGCGTCCTGTCACACACACACCACATTATTTACTGTTAAGTTCGGCTGCGAAGGAAACGTGTCATTTTTCTTCATTAGGCCGTTTATTCACAAATACACTCCGAGGATTGTGGGAGATGGAGGATCGAGGACGACGCCGGCGCTAATAGCCGCGGCTCTAGTCTTTAGTGCTGCAGAGGCCGCGCCCAGAGGACGAGGTGGAGCGAAGCCGCGCTCGCTCCCACAAACACAAATTGGCAGAAATTAGCAACAAACAGCTGCATTATGGGAGATTTCCCCCGGCGAACGCCTCCACCTCGACTTAACCTGTGGAAACAAACCTGCAGTAATTGGATCGAATCAAAACCACTTTGATGTTTGAATATGGAGAAAGTTTAGTTCTTTGACTCTCGGTCCCGTCGTCATGTCGGTGTTGCCGGGGAGAAATCCTCGTTTTGAAGATGAAACGGGAAGAGGTCGAGGTTTGGCTTCAGTGACCCTCAGCGCTGCTGCTTCTCTGGTTCGGATTTAAATCAGCACGAAAATACTTTGGTAAGAATTGGAGCAGCTTTTTTTTTTCTTTCTGCCGTTCCAAGTTAAATGATCAGAACTTCGCCTCCCCCTCGGTTTTCACTTCTTCTGGTGCTTTGAATCTTTTCTCGCTCTGACTCAGTCACTAAATGTAACAGGAAGCTTTTGAGGGGCTGAAATCCTTAAAGTGACTCGGAGTAAAAGGCCTAAAGTCACTGAAAGTTGGACTTTCTGAGAGTTTTACGTCTTTTTAAACATCGTTCACAATAGAACGAACGTCACAGAGACGTTTGCATCCAAACTTTTTTCTATTTCTTGTCTCTAGCTGCTCTGGTGAAAAGTTTTTATTGCTGCCTTCTTCTTCTTCTTCTTCTTCTTCTTCTTCTTCCACATTTTTATATCACAGAAATTCAGCGACATTACAGACGAGCAGTATGGAGGTAACTCTGACATGAGGGTGAGTAGATAATGAGTGAAATTTGAATTTTGGGTGAACTATCCCTTTAAGTTGTTTACGGTCAATCAGCAAGTGTGATGCGTTCACGTGCTGAGAAAACAGCAGGAAACATCTGGAGCTTAACGTCTGATAATAACTGGCCACTGGAGTCGGTCGGACGTGGACGGAAGTTGAAGCCTCTTTATTTCTGAATGGAGCTGAAAATCCTTTGTGCCGAGGTTTGATTGCACCGTTCAGACGTTTGATTTGATTGCACGACGACGAGGGTGTTTGTGAAAATCACTGTGGAGGACGGACGGACCTCCAACTCGCCGCCAGGACCAATCAGACCTTCAACACTTGGTTTCTACCTCCGATAGACAATGCCGCTCCGTCGGCCTCGACCTCCGTCAGGAAGCAGCTTGATTTTATCATACGATTAAATAAACCTGTGTATTTTATTCTTTTGTTTGAGCCCTTTGAATCTCTGTCGCTGCAGAGACGAACTCACTCTGCTCACAGTTCATTTACAGACACAAGAGGAAACACTGTTGGAGGGAAACAGAATAAATCACTTCAATCAGCTGCAGATTCACAAACATGTACGAAAATAAAAACAAATCGGCTCCAACAAACTGAAACGTGTTCCCTGTGAAGTCTGAGCTGCTCTGTCGTCTGGATTCACTTCTGTTCTGGCAGCGTTTCCTGTTCATGGTTTTGTTTTGTTTGAATCAGAACTTTTTTCTGCATTTGCAGCCAGTTTCTCCACATGTAGACCTGTGTTTTGGGCCTTGGAAATTACCGTAATACTAGCAGTTTAGCTTAGCCTATCTTAGCTTAGCATAACTTACGGTAAAGTGTGAAGATTAGCAAATATTAGCATGCTAGCTGCCTCACATCAGCACGTTAGCATTGTCATAATGTGTTTACTTCAGAGGCTTCTGCGTGTGATGTGATGTAATTGTGTTGTTTATTATTTACACTTTGTGAGGCAGTCATTTTTATTCACAAACTCCCCCTGAACCAAAGTGTTCTGGGCTTTTGCAGCCGCAGCAGTTTAGCTCGGCCGCTAGCGCTGCTTCTAGGAAAAAACCTAGAAAAGAGAAAAGAAAAGAGATAAAAACTCTGCAGTGAATCAGTGAAGTGAAACTTAAGGTTAATTGTGAGAGTTAAACTTTTCTGCTCAGAAAACGAGAAGAAGAAAAAACGTGACAGAGGTCGACACAGCTACGACTCTGAGCTCAGCGACTCCTTCGTCCTCCTCATCCTCAGCCTGTGATTAAGATAACCTTCCTCATAACATAACAAGGACACACTCACACTCACACTTCTATTTTTCCATCCCATAATTGCTCTTATTGATTCAGTTCCTAATGGAGTCGAGCTCCTCCAGGTCTTCTCCTGATGCTGGAGATAAACTGAAGGTAATTCACTTCCATGAGGTCAAACTCCACCTGAGACAAGAAGAAGAAGAAGAAGACTTTGAGACTTTTTCAGCTTCTCTTAGAGACGACTGTTTTCACTCTTTGTTAGAAAGCCCATGTTGTTTATGTGTTGTTAATATGTTCAGAGAACCAAATACCATTCAGTTATATTGTGTTTTTATGTTAGTTTACATATTTCCGATGCTCTTGAATGCATCGTTGTTATTCCGACGCTCGCGAACGCACCGCACCTGTCTGTGAGATGGCGTAGCTAAGTTTACTTTTCTTCTCCTGATGCAGCGGTGGACAGCTCGGAATTACCTTCACCTGTACCTCCTGGGTTTATTGTGTGTACATGCCAGAGGTGAGTTTATATGATGTTTCGCAGTCCGAGTTGAAAGCTACATTATGTTAATGTGCATTGTTTACCTGCTAATGACATGCTACGTTGCTGCTACGTCCAGCTAAATCGAGCTAACTGGCTAATCACTGTAGCTTCTCACCGTGTATGTGAGCCTCACGTGAGGTGATTGTTTACAGGATAAATCATTCATCTTATGTTTAATTATTACAGTCCTTTATATCTGAGTTATGTTTGTAATGTATTGTTGTTTTGGTACTGTGTCTTTAAGGTCAAAGGTAACCACATGGGGGCACAACAGACTTCCGGGGTTAGAGCCATGTTGTATTGTGATCTGTGTGCTAAGTAAAGTTGGACTAGCTGTGACACGAAAACCAGGTCGTCCTGTCAAGTTATTCATCACACCAAACATTACAATGTTATTTTGTACATTACATGTGGTGTTCTGTACTGATTATTGCTTTGTATCTTTATTTATTGTAGAACCACAATTAAATCCACTAAACTGGACATCCGCCTCCGCGTCTTCTAACCGAGACCCACACCATACACCTTGCCGCTCTTAATTGCCCAGCTAATTCCTGGACAACCCCACTTTCTCCTTTTTACTCTTCATCACTTTCTTTTAATTAAAAACACATTTTCAGACCTCAAAACTTAAAACAACTTCATTTTTTTTCTCACATTGAACACCAGCTCCTGATCTGATGCTGCAGCTGCATCGACCTGCATTGATCTTCAGTGATCAACGACTAGTGAGTCAATCGATCTCTGTTGTTGTTGTTGTTGTTGTTGTTGTTGTCAGTCAGGTGGTGGGTTGGTTGTCAGTGTGAGTGTGTCTTTGTGTTGTTGCGGTGTGTTCAACTCCCAGTTTGCAGGTGGGCAGCAGGACTAAAAGACTCCAGTGAGGCGTTTGATGACAGTAGGAGGAAAGTGTTTTTTGCTCTAAAAGGAAGTGACTCACTTTTCTTATTGGTATTTTCAGCTCGATGTGGATTTTTATGACATTTCATGATTTTTTTGTGCATAATGGAGGATGAAACATTGTTTCTATGAATCAGGACATTTATCAGACGTTTCAGATAATGTGCTGACTCGTACCTTTACTCTTGGCTTCCATCCTTATCTGCTGCAGTAAATGTCAACTTAAAGGTTTTTATTAAATCTTTCTCTCCAGATGATTTTTTGCCTTTGATCCCATGTTCCTTAATTTCCTGGATCTTGTTGGATCTTTGATGTTAAAGGTCCAGTGTGTAAAATGGGAGTAAATTTACATCCAGCGTCCAGATCCTAGTCTGCAGGAGGCCTTTGAGGACAAAAAAGCGTGTTTACCAGGAGTGATGAGGTGGAGATCTAAACTATTTTACCACCTACTCCTTCTTCTTCGTTGGTTTATTTATGAACATGAAACTCTTGAAACATGCTCTCTGGTTGGCTGGATTTTGGGCTGCCGTACAAGTTGGCGACACGCTCTAAATCGAGACTCTTGCTATATAAAAAATACCCCAACCCTAAGTATTATAAGGCTACGAAAACCAAACAAGTTTTATTTTATAGCGATCACACACTTTACAGATTTTGCCACTAAACCTTGACAAATTCTACGCACTGGACCTTTAAATCTGATTATTAAAGGAACAGGAGAACACTGCAAAAACTCAAAATCTTACCAAGAATATTTGTCTTATTTCTAGTCAAAATGTCATTTGTAGTGAAAACAAATCTCATTCTACTTAAAATAAGACTCATCACATCACAAAACAATGTTTTTAGACACTTTTTACTTCTTCCAAGCATTTTTTCACTTGAAATAATCTGATAGGGGGCAAGTTTTTCGTTCTTATTACAAGCACAAAAAACTTGCTTTGATTTTTCTACTTATTTCAAGTGAAAATAATCTAAAAACAAGTTAATTTTTTTGGTGGTGATTCTTATTTTAAGTGGAAAGAGATTAGTTTTGACCAGAAATTAGACATTTTGACAAGAAATAAGACAAACATTCTTGGAAAGATTTTCAGTTTTTCTATGAAGGTGTGACCTCATACTGGATCTGGTTCTAACTGGGTCTCGCCTCCTTTCCTGCTTCTCCTGAGTTTATTATTACTTCTGTTAAACAAACAAAATCTTCACCCTCTAGTTAATAATTAGATACGTTGTTCTTCACTGTTTGAGTTGGACTGCCTGGTGCTGTTTGAGTCTCACTGCTCTTTGTCTCTGAGGTTTAACGGCACCTGACTAATTATCACCTCGTTAATGAAGCAGCCTGTAATATCAGCTCAGCAGCAGCGGTAGGTTTTATTTCAGGCTCCTTTCTGCTGATTTGACTGAGCTTTGGTTTAAAAAGAAAAGACAGGAAGTCATCTTGTGTTAAGTTTTTCTCTCTCCCGTGACTCTGGGGGTGTTTAGTAAAAAAAAAAAAAATCCGATGATTGACAGTAATGAGAAACTTTCCAAACTGGAAGTGAGACGCTCTCTGTGCTCGGCGGGCGACGGATCGACCGCGGGGCTGACGCGTTCTAGTCCTCGACGTCCCTCTGGTTTGATTTTTCTGCAGAACATAAAGACTGAAATAATTCTGTTGGCTCCTTCCAGCTGCCTCTTCGTCTTCTTCCTCTTCTCCTCCTCCTCCTCCTCTTCGGCAGACGAGCGGTGCAGGGAATGTAAATAGGACGTCGGGGATAGAATAGAATCAGTGAAGTGTATCTGGGCGTACAGGTGTAGTGTTTGACAGGGGATGAATGTTTTGGGTGTAATGCATTCAGAATGAGGCGGGAGCCGAGCAGAACACATGCCGCGCGCAGATAAGTGCGATGAGTAACACCTGCACGCATTCAGCAAAGAAACGCTTTTGTGATTGTGCAGAAATCCAGGAGAGGATCGCTGGGGAGTCCCGGTGAGACAACACACCGATACACCGCCCCGCACAAAACACACTTTCAATAGATTCAATAGTTCTGCACTGAGGCCTGTCAGGTCTGAGCCGCTAATTATAACTCCTTCTCTTTGGCTGCGAAGCATCCGCAGGACGACAAACAAACTGACAACGAGATATTTACAAGGAGCTTAAAACCAAATAATCTCAACGCTGCAGAATTTATTTGTAGTTCAGGGAACAAAATGTTTTATTACACATTTAAATCCAGAGAGAGACTCAAAAATGTACAACACCAAACAGAAGGTGAGAAGAGTTTGTAGGAAACAACCTTAAAGGGATAGTTCAACATTTTGGCAAATTGGCCCATTGCCATAATCTCTATAGGTTTATTACCTTTAATTGTCAGTGCAAGCTGTTTTTAGAACGGCGGAGCAGAGCCGTGAGCTGCTCAGAGCTACGCTATGGAAGCTAATGGGATTTCTTGGTTTCCCTCATCAAACTCATCAAATACACAATCCAACAACTCCACAACGCTCTGGTGGACAAGTTGTGACCTGCACATTCACCACGCTATGAGATAATAACAGAATGTTTAGGTTTTAGAGGGAAATTCATGCAAAAACGCTGATGCACGTTGCCTTCAGGGACAGTTTTTCAGCTAGCAGTCTCTGAATTTGCAACTCCATCTCATAACGTTGTGTTATTATCTCATATTGTGGTGAATGTGCAGGTCACAACTTGTCCACCAGAGCGTTGTGGAGTTGTTTGATTGTGTATTTGATGAGTTTTATGAGGGAAACCAAGAAATCCCATGAGCCTCCGTAGCGTAGCTCTGAGCAGCTCACGGCTCTGCTCTGCCGTTCTAAAAATAGCCTGCACCGACAATTAAAGGTAACGAACCTACTGCTATGACTATAGGGGTTATGATAATGGGCCAATTTGACAAAATGTTGAACTATCCCTTTAAGTTAATTTTCCATTGAGACTGGAGAGGGGTGGATGGTTTGTACGGTGGCCCAGAGAGCTCACAGTGGTCACAGGTTCAACTTGTACCCATGATCCTTTGCACCTTTTCCCTCTTTCCTTTCTCTCGTTAAAAACTTAAACAGACGCAGATTCTTCAAACATTCAGTCCATTCAGCTCCATCACTTTTTATTGTCTCCGTTGTATTTTCTGAATTAGCTGGAAAACAAAGGACTTTTGTGTCCTTTCATGTTTCGTCTGAAGTTGCAGTGTATTGACCGCTCAGGGCCACCGTAGCTTTGGTGTTTTTTCCCCTTGAGAAATTGTCACTGATTGATTTTCAGTCGTCGCCTCCCGTCTGTTTTGTTGCTGTGTTCATGAAACACGACGACTTCAGAGTCACTGCTGCGTTGGCTCGGAGCTCCTGAACATTTATTACACCTGGCAAATTCAGATTATGCAACAGGCCCGTTCACAACCCCGACTCTTCAATCCCGCAGACGACACGTGCATTTGTTGTTGTTGTTGTTGTGTGTCGCTGATGCAGATTGCGATTCGCTGCGATGTCGCCGTCCTGAATCTGTCAGTGCGGATGAGACGGCGAGCGGCACGGGAGCCTTTAGCTCAGCTGTTACTCATCTGTCGGCTCCCGCTGTCAGTCGACATGTCGTCTTCAGACGTCGCTTCACGCTGAGACGCAGCGGCTGAACCCCGTCGTCTTGTCTGGGTACATAAAAATCAAACGCACCTTTTTGTAAATACAATTGTGTCACATGCAGCAGGAAGTCAGAAGGAATCCTCCTCCTCATAGCCTTCATCTCTGGTGTTTTATCAGCAGCAGCACCAAATATCATCACACTGCAGGGAATCAGACAACAAACTCCTGGTTTAGTGTGAAACCTCACATCTGCTCCAGCTGCCACCAGGCGTGAAGATCAGCCAGCTGCAGGTTCAGGAGTACGTCTCCATGGAGAGCTCATCCTCTCACAGTCCACGTAGGAGACTGAGGTGGTTTTAAGGAACCTGATGATCAAGAAGATCGACTGCTGGGATAATTATACAGAAACAGACGGTGTGGATTCAGTTCAGCCTCCGATAGATGAAACAAACCGAGCAGTCAGACTGTTCAGTCTTAACCACTCGTGTCATTACACCATCAATCAGGCAGGTGACAAATAATCCAACCAGCAAAACCAACCACTTAATTAACTATCCAACCAGTCTCTAATCAGCGAACATCCCATCAATCAAACAATCAACTGGATTATCATCCAACCACTGAGCCAATGAATGAACCGTCGACCCAACCAACCAACCAACAAATCATCACCAATCAATTAGCCAGCTAACATCCCATCCAAACCAATAAACTAAACATCCAACCAATCACTTATTTAGCAGACCATCAAACCAACCAACTAACCAATTAACTAACCAGCAAAAACAATCTTTAGTAAACATCCCATCAATCAACCAATCAACTGGCTTATCATCCAACCACTGAGCCAATAAATGAACCATTGACCCAACCAACCAACCAACCAACTAGCCAGCCAACCAATCTTTACCAGCAAACATCCCATCCACCAACTCTCCCAAACAGTAAACCAAACATCCAACCAATCACCTAATCAGCAAACCATCAAACCAACCAATTAACTAACCAGCAAAAACAATCTTTGGTAAACATCCCATCAATCAAATAACCGTCTTATCATCCAACAACTGAGCCAATGAATGGACCATTGACCCAACCAACCAATCAGCTGTTCATCCAACCAACTAATCAACCCATCAACTATCCAGCCAACCAATCTTTACCAGCAAACATCCCATTCAGCAACTAATCATCCAATCAGTAAACCAGTAAACCAAACATCCAACCAATCAGCTAATCAACAAACCATCAACGTAACCAACTGATTAGCCAGCAAAAACAGTCTTTAGCAAACATCCCATCAATCAAATAATCATCCAGTCAACCAGCTAATCAACCAACCAACAAACCTACCAGCTAACCACTTCTCCAACCAGCCAATCACTAGCAAATCAACCACATAACTGCCTTTTTATTGTAGTTTATTGGAGACTAGATAGCTGAGTGAATTTTCTACCAACAATAAAAAGTATTTTCGGAGACTTTTTGACTGTGATTGGCTCAGACAGAAGTGAAACATGGTGTAAAACTTTTATTAAGCCTTAATAACTTGATAATGGATCTTTTATTCTAAAATCCTCTGCTCAGACTTGCACCAGAAGAAGTGAAATTATCAATTGTCGACTGAATACTTCGTATCTGTCAAGAACAGTTTAGGGTTTTCCACTTCTTTCTAGTATCAGTGGTTTTCTTGCAGTGGCACCTAGTGGACATTATGAGAATGGCAGCTCCACTGTAAGTATCTCATTTGACTGTTCAGAAAAAAAGACTCGACTATTAAATGATTTAATGTCAAAAAGCGTTTAAACTCTGCATCAATCACTTTAATGTGAGTCAGATCTGAAATGTCGTCAATGAAACCGTGTGTAAAGTCGTCTGTGGGACGTTTCCTTCTCTTCCTGTGACTTTGAAGTGACACTCGAACGCCACTGCGACAAAACACAGACATCAAAATATTTATCAGCTGGAATAATGGAAAAATAAGTGGGCAGCGCCGACGCTCAGAGTGACACTTCAATAAGTCTTAAGACGGAGACGGAGAAAAAAAAAACCCAGAGCCAGACAAAAAGAAAAAGTTGGAAATTCAATTTTGGAGTGTCAAAATAATTACACTGCCTGCAACTGACAGCAAGGAAATTGTTCTGTTTCAGAGAGAGGCGGTGAAACCTCAAGGACGAAACCTCAGACCGGACGTGGGCGGTTTTTATGTAAAACCACAGAACTAATGAACTAATAGCTTTTAGTGTAATAACTCTGTGTTCAATAAAAACCTGCCTCATTCTTCATCCCTGCTGACCGCTTAACCAAACACATCATCAGGATGTGTTGTTGTGTTGCCGTCTTTTATGATCTAAAGAGTAATTCATGTGCATAAACAGCAGCTCAGTCACAGACAGACGGTTTTAGAGCTTCCCTGTGGTGAGAAATAAACATATTCACATTGTTAAATGCACATCTCCAACACAAACACAACAGATCCAACTCCAGTCTGTATCCTCGAGCACTGACTGAGCGAGTTTCCCTCTGTGTGTCAGGTCCACGCAGGTGTGACCTTTGACCTTTCGCCTCTTGGATGTGACGCCGCTGCTGAACCTGCAGGCGACCGAGCTGCTGCTGAACCGTCGGCAGCTGCTGCATCTAAAAACGCTCCATTAACAGTCGAACATCCGAACCTCCTGCAGAGACAAATAATGAGCTCTGTAATTATACTGTAATTGTCTGTGGGTGGGTCAGATTGTGCGTCTGTGTGTGTGCGTGTGCTGAGGATGCAAAGCTAGAAAGACGTACATAACAAGTGCATCCTGCATCGATGTGCAAGGAGCTGCATGAATGTACAGGATGATGATGATGATGATGATGAATAACGACCTGCACAGAGCGACCACCTGCTCGGCTTGTTTGTTTGTTTGTTTGTTTGTTTATTTGTGGGAAGGTTTGAACAGGAAGTTGAGAGCCGGTTGGTGTTGGGAGGGTTAAAGGGGCAGATCCAGGAATTTGTTATCAGTTTCCTCGACACTGTGAGATTTCACATTTTCCCAACATCAATATTTCACCACGGCGGAGGTGTGTTCGCTCCACCGGCTGCTTCCTATCTCGGCTTCCTGTGTGTGTGTGTGTGTGTGTGTGTGTGTGTGTGTGTGGTGATGCGTTTCCTACCTGAGCGTAGCGGAGCTGCTTCCTCACCTCCAGGCTGCTGAGCTCGTACAGATTGTATAAAATAAAATAACATTAAAAAAATAACCTGGAGGCAAATTTGCGACTACACTCTTAGAAATAAAAGTGCTATGTAGAACCATATAAGGTTCTTCGGCTTGTGCTCATAGGAGAACCCTTTTTCGCTCCAGGTAGAACCTTTTATTTTTCCACCTGGAACCCTTTTGGAGGGTTGTACCTAGAACCCAACTATCTAGAACCCAACATAAAGGGTTCTATCTAGAACCCAACATAAAGGGTTATACCGAGAACCCAACATAAAGGGTTCTACCTAGAACCATCTGTGAAAGGTTACACCTAGAACCCCCAATGAGAGGTTCTACAAAAAACCCTTTTATGGCGTATTGGTTTCACCCAGAACCCTTACTGGAGGCTCCATACAGAACCTATCCGACTTCTTACGGTTACATCTCGAACCCACACAGGGAGTTCCACCAAGAACCCTTTTACTGGAACCCTTAGTGTTACCAAGAACCCTTGAAAAACCATTTATTTCGGGAAAGGGTTATTAAGGGTTCCCAATCAAAATGGTTCTTACTGGAACTGTTAGGTTCCCAAGAACCCTCGAAAAATCATTTTGCAAATGGTTCCAGGTAGAACCTCAGCTCTTTCAGAGGAACCCCTTTGGAACCCTTATTTCTAAGAGTGTATAAACAAAACTGATTTGACTTTGACTTTATGGTGCAGTTACGACGCAGCGATAACTCGTATGCGTTCAGTTGGAGTGAAAATCAATCAGAAGCACGAGAGGTTTTAATGCAGAGGTTTAAAAGCGGCTGCAGATGTGAGACGTTTAAGATCATCTGGAGCGTCGTTTCACAGCTCGACATCTGTATGTGTGTTGTTATGTTGATGTGTGTCCTTGTGTAGCTTGGCTGCTTTTCAGTTTCTCTGTAAGTAACTACAATAGTACGGTGGCCTTGAAGGCTCAACACGGGAAATGTTTAGAAAACATCTCCATATGTTTGAGCAACACAACATTACTTACAGTGGATAAAAGCTATAGTGCATACAGGAAGTATTCAGACCCCCTTCGCTTTTTCACCCTTTGTTATGTTGCAGCTTTATGTTAAAATAAATAAAAAATCTTTTCCCCCTCCTCAATCTACACTCACCACACCAAAGCTAGAACTGCAGATGTTTTGCAAATTAATTAATTTAAATATGATCATATTTCAGACCTTTTGCTGTGACACTCCTGTGGGTCCTACACCTTCATTTGAGTCCAGATGTGTTAATTTGGAAAGCTACACATCTGTCTAAATAAGTGTCTAAATGAGATCCATGAGAGAATTTGAAGGGGGTCTGAATACTTTCTGAATGCTCTATAGAGCTACATATAGATATACAGGGACATAAATGCCATATATTTTTATATAAATACATACATTTCTGTGGAGATGCGGTGTCAACTTGATAAAATCATTTGTCAGAGAAATTGAAATTCACCCTGCAAACCCTGAATGCATCACCCATCTTTCCCTGAACGCACCTGCATCCTGTCTCTCAGTGTTTGGCTTTAAAATCGAGCCTGTCACAAGTATCAAAGTCGCCTTTGTTGCTGCTCTTACAGGTATTTCACAGCAAAAAGCCATTTTGAGTCTGCGATTCACTGCAGGAAGCTGTGAAATCCTGTTTGTCCCCTGAGTGATGAAAGCACTTTAGGAGTTTGTGTCTCGGTTCAGAGGCTGTTGAAACTCCCTGAAGCGTTTCGCATTTTCTGCCCCACTGGAGGAAAGAGAGCAGCAGCTTTGTGGTAATACGTTAAAAACACCTCCGGAGCTCCACAAATGATTTTACAGGCAGAGAACATGAGAGTGCTGCAGGTATACGATCGACGAGGACGATGAGGAGCCGGAGCCTGACTCACTTCATCCCCCACCTGAACACAACATAAAAGGAGGCAGGTGTTTGTGCAGGGAGCTGGTTAGATAAGACCAGATCAGGAGAGAGGCGGCGTCTTTGTTCTCTGCAAAATGATCCAAATCTGTGAAAATAAATGGAACAAGATTAAATTCAGAAATCCTCAGACTGGAGTCGGAGCAACAACACAGTTCAAATGAGCGCCGGCTGCAGGATTAATGGATTGAAACTAATGATTCTTCTTTTTTAAGGTGCGAATGACTTGCATTAATGAGGAGGTTGAATTAATTTAATTTAATATACTTAAAGCATTTGTTATGATAATTAATCACACAGTAATATTTACATGCCTACATCTTCAAAGATTCCACTTTTCCGATCAGCCTGAGTCCATCAGGCCTCTGATTGGTTGGTTTAGAGACTCATAAACAGGAAGTGCTGTTGTATAAAACTATTTACTGAGTTTGCAGTCAACTACGTCATCAGAAACACGTCTTCAAGTCAGAAATCCAACTCAGAAACTCAGAGAAACATCAGTGACCCTGAGCTCTCAATCCAAGATGGCCGCCCTGTGCGTCAGCATTACATAAAAACTGAACATTTCACCATTTATCACTTGAAATATTTTTTTTGTGTGATTAAATGAGTCGTACCGATAATGTTCAACTTACCTGTAGGCCTACACATGTTGTTGTTGTGATGCTTTCACGCACAAACAAACATCACAGTTAGTCAGTGTGTTGTTATCAGCTGGTGTTAGCTAACAATGCTAACAACAACAGTAGCCAAAAAATGGTTGATTTCCCCACTTTTTACAACTCATAACTGTAAAATGTGATAAGATAAGAACTTTAATGGGTTCATGCAGGACAGGAAATGAGGTACACAACGAAAAAAAGAAGCAATAACAATTGTATGAAGTAGAAAAATAACAAATCAACTATAAATAAGAAGGAAATACTTGGAGTATTGAACTCCAACATTTCGCCTACACAACAAAAAAATGGTTGTTTTGGTTTTTTTTTTTAAAGATATGACTCATGGTTTCCTACATAAAGTCTGATGAAGAGCCTGATGCTCCACTTGTTTTATCTGAATTGTTTTTATAGTGTAAAGGAATCCACAGGAAATAAAGTTTAAATGTTTGCACAGAAGCGACTTTTACCTGGTTTCACACCCGTCTCGTTAACCGTCCTGTGATCTCTGGTCCGTGTTACAGAGCGCGACAAACTGTGTCAAACACGATGAGCTTTACTGGCGGAGATGGTATTTATTGTACGATTGCATTGAAGAGCCTGGGGGTCTGGTTGTAAAGGTCAGAGTCAGACGCCGCACATCGGTGCATTGAGACGAGCGGGAAAGTGAAAGAAAGATCATGTTTGTGTCGAGTCACATCTGCAGCAGCTGTGGAGGAGGTTTCACAGCTGCTGTGAAGTTCAAACCAGTGTTTTCTGCAGACGGAGGACGGAGAGAGTTGAGCGTATTCTTCAGTTTAAAATAGAAACGTTTGGGACGGAGGAATCAGATTTAAATCCAGGACTGTCCCCTGAAAAACCCTGAGTTATCACCGGTGTTTGGGTTTAAAGCTGCAGGTGGTTTAACATCCACGGACTTAAATTTATCCTGGTAAACAAAAACCAGTCGTCTGCTTTATCTGCTCCTCTTATACTCTAGTGATAAAACTGAGCCAGGAGGAGGAGAGACGTCCTGTCAGTCACGGAGGAAACCATGGCCTCGCTGTTCACTCCTATGACAACCTCAGACATGAACTATTTTAACCCTTCAGATAACCTGTAGTTACTTCTTCTTCCCTTTAACAGGTTGTAACTACTTCTATATAATTCGACTTTTACTCTTCAGATATTGTTCCATCTACATTAGTAATGGTTCAAACATGTTTTTAAGCTGTCAGTTTATTTGGGTAGACTTCAGCCTTTCAATTTCTTCATACTAATCTTCAACAATTCAAGTTATTTCCAACCATTTCATACAGCCATTTGCATGTTTTAGTTTTACTTTTCAGATATTGTTTCATCTTTTCGAGATTGATTCAGCAATTTCTTCAACAATTTATTCAGCTTCCTGTTATTATCTCATAGTGTTTTGAATGTGCAGGTCACAACTTGTCCACCAGAGCGTTGTGGAGTTGTTGGATTGTGTATTTGATGAGTTTGATGAGGGAAACCAAGAAATCCCATAATGAGCCTCCATAGCGTAGCTCTGAGCAGCTCACGGCTCTGCTCCACCGTTCTAAAAACAGCTTGCACCGACAATTAAAGGTAACGAACCTACTGCTATGACTATAGGGGTTATGGTGATGGGCCAATTTGCCAAAAATGTTGAACTATCCCTTTATGTCTCCGGTCAGAGTCTGGACCACAGCACCTGGCCCAGCTGCAGGTGAGACGAGGATGTGACTGATCCCAGAGCAGTAGTAGTGTCGTAGTAGTTGCTGCTTCATCGTCTCTTCAGCAGACTCATCGCTGCAACACTCCAGCCATGAATTAGCATGAAAGCGTGCGCGTGTCGTCTCTCTCTCCGAGCCCAGCGAGGGTTTCAGCCGCCGCTCTTGAGGCCTGATGGGAAATGTAGATCAGTGGGTGAGCGGATGTAAATCTGCTCTGCAGCTCTGCACTGCATCAGATTCCAGCAGCATCAATTATTCACCGTGTTGGAATTAAAGATTGGCACAACTCCCGCCCATTTAAAGTTTTTAGGCGGCGTGAAATATTAATGGTCGACGACGAGAGCAGCGAGTCGCCGCGGAGGAGGCAGAGCGAAACGTAATCAGGCTTCAGATCAAACATGAGCCGCTGTATCATGAAGGTTGCACAGGAAGCAGGGATGATGAGAGGATTCGGTTTTGTCTGTTATGTATCACGTTACCGTGACGATGCCAAAACATTTTTATCTTGTTTTGGGTTCAGGACGTTCCTTTCAGGCTCGAACCCGATACTTTATCGATCCCCAGGGCGAAGTGAGGTCACGTAACAGACGCTGCAAGAACAGAGGATGTTAGGCTACATTTATCAGGAATAATATGCTACATTAAAGGGATAGTTCAATATTTTTGGTAAATTGGCCCATCACCATAATCCCTATAATCATAGCAGTAGGTTCGTTACCTTTAATTGTCAGTGCAAGCTATTTTTAGAACGGCGGAGCAGAGCCGTGAGCTGCTCAGAGCTACACTACGGAGGCTCATGGGATTTCTTGGTTTCCCTCATCAAACTCATCAAATACACAATCCAACAACTCCACAACGCTCTGGTGGACAAGTTGTGACCTGCACATTCACCACGCTATGAGATAATAACACAACGTTACCACACAGAGTTGTTTTAGAGGGAAATTCATGCAAAACCTCTGATGCACGTTGCCTTCAGGGACAGTTTTTCATCAGCAGTCTCTGTATTTCCCTCTAAAACAACTCTGTGTGGTAACGTTGTGTTATTATCTCATAGTGTGGTGAATGTGCAGGTCACAACTTGTCCACCAGAGCGTTGTGGAGTTGTTGGATTGTGTATTTGATGAGTTTGATGAGGGAAACCAAGAAATCCCATAATGAGCCTCCGTAGCGTAGCTCTGAGCAGCTCACGGCTCTGCTCCACCGTTCTAAAAATAGCTTGCACCGACAATTAAAGGTAACGAACCTACTGCTATGACTATAGGGATTATGGTGATGGGCTAATTTGCAAAAATGTTGAACTATCCCTTTAATAAAATGAAAATACGTCCCTGTCTTTGTCCTATAGAATATGTTAGAAGAATAGAACAGATGTGTATTCAGACTTGGAGACATGAGCAGCATGTCTGTCCGTCCTTCCTATGCAAACTGTCCCTGCAGATGTTACAGATGTTCCAGATGTTCCAGATGTTCCAGATGTTCCAGATGTGCATCAGTGTCTCCTGGAGTCTCTGTTCTGGATCTTCACTCCTTCACTGTCCCACAGCAGCAACAACACAGCCTCTCTCTCTCCCTCTGAGCTGCTTCATCTTCAGTTTCAACACTTCTCATCTCAGGATGTTTCTTCTCATCTCCCCGGAGACGAGGAGGACGTTGCCGTAGCGACAGTCAGTCAGACTTCAGCAGCAGCAGCAGCTTCAGAGCAGCTTCTCTAGAGGAGGAGGAGGAGGAGGACGACGTCTCTCCCTCCGGACTCTTTGTGCACACTTTGTCGTCATTATGCAAAAAAAAAACCCCGTCACACACAACTGATGTGCTTTGTGCAGCCGCTCCGCTGTAATTGCTAAAATATTTCATGATGAGGAATCGCTCGACTCAAACGCAAACCTTTCTTTCTTACGCTGATTTAAACTTATTATTGACAAACGAGCTCGTGGGATTATTTAAATCTTAACGTTCTCCAGGGTTCGTTAAGTGAAACAACTTTATAAATGGAAGTTACTGGGCTGCAGAGCAGAATGTTAAGTCCTTTAATCAAATGTTTACAGCAGAACTATTTCAATAATGAGCCATTTTTCTCTTTTCGCTGCAGCTCCAGTGTTGAGGGATGATAATGGAGACCCTGTGTGAGGTGAGCCGCTTTCATCTCACATGAAAAAAAACCCCACAGAGCGTTTGGACAAGAAGTTACGCATCTCATCAGAGTCTTATCAGACGGAGAGGACGCACACACACACACACACTCACACACACAAACACACAGGTTTAATTAAACAACTAAAACAAACAGCACAGCTTCCGTAGCGGTGCTGGTGATGGAGCTTGTCGGTTTCCACGGTGGCGGCGGCGGCGTCGTTATGAGAAACAGCAGCAGATGCACTGAAACCGATTGAAGCTCCGAGTCACATGGAAACAGAGACGCTGGAGTCAGTCGGTGCGTCTCCTTGACGATGCAGCGCTTTGATCATGTGTTGGTGCCAATATTAGCACATTTATACACTTAAACACATACATATACTTGTGCACATCGGCTCATCTGCCTCACATCACCATGCCATGCCAATTAAAGGAGAATTCCGGTCATTTTTGACCCTTAAATCGTTTTCCTGAAGGTCACCTAGTGTTGAGGGAAACCAGACAGAGTTGTTTTAGAGGGAAATTCATGTAAAACCTCTGATGCACGTTGCCTTCAGGGACAGTTTTTCATCAACAGTCTCTGAATTTCCCTCTAAAACAACTCTGTGTGGTAACGTTGTGTTATTATCTCATAGCGTGGTGAATGTGCAGGTCACAACTTGTCCACCAGAGCGTTGTGGAGTTGTTGGATTGTGTATTTGATGAGTTAAAAGGGATAGTTCACCCAAAATTCAAATTTCACTCATTATCTACTCCCCCTCATGTCGACTAAGAGCTGTGAGAGTTTTCAGAGTCCTCCGTTCCTTCTCTGAGTTACGGGGCGTCCACAACACTATTTGTGGACAAGTTGTCAATGGACACCATTCAAAAAGATGAGACCAAAAAACATCCAAATACCTTACTGCACGTCTGTAAGAGTTGTATTGAAGCCCCCACATGAGAAATTGTTCCAAAAAAAATTAGATTAGAGTCTATATTTTAAGCTTGTTTGTAGCGGAAGCTCCCAGTGTCTCAGTTCACTGCTCTTCCTGGAACAATTTCTGATGTCCTCAGAAAACAACTCTGTGGAGGTAACGTTTTTTTGTGTTATTTCTCAAAGAAAACGTGGTGAATTGACAACCATTATATGGACAAAACTTGTCCGTAACTCAGAGTGTGAGTAGATAATGAGTGAAATTTGAATTTTGGGTGAACTATCCCTTTAATGAGGGAAACAAAGAAATCCCATGAGCCTCCGTAGCGTAGCTCTGAGCAGCTCACGGCTCTGCTCTGCCGTTCTAAAAACAGCTTGCACCGACAATTAAAGGTAACAAATCTACTGCTATGACTATAGGGATTATGGCGATGGGCCAATTTGCCAAAATGTTGAACTGTCCCTTTAAGCGTTTGATGCTGTGTCTCCACTTCTCTTCATGTCTCAGAGACGTAACTGGATAAAAGCTCAGCTTGTTTGACCACAGTGACGACGGCTGCTCTGCTCTCGTCTCGTCTCCTCCGGCCTCCTGCGGCGTCCGCACTCGGCCCTCAGAGAGTCATTACGGCGAGCGGCGAGCCGGCAGAAGCCCCTCAGCGTGAGACCTTTATGGACCAGAGGGTGCAGCTGTAACAAGACGGATCATTACGGAGCAGTGTGTGAAGGTGGAGGAGAGACGGTGTGTGTGTGTGTGTGACAGCAGTGGAGTGTCGTGTCGTGTCGTGTCCGTGGTTAGTTATAGATGTCTCCGAGCGCTCCAGAGTGTCAGCCAATCAGGCGCTGAGGAGCTGCTGATAACAGCTCTAACAGGCTGTTACAGGCTTCACGCTGCTCCACGTCCTTTCACTGAATCCTTCAACCTTTATTTAAACAGGACCGGCTGCATAAACGCTGCCTGTAAGTTACACAGAGACAGATATCACAGCTGTGAGCAGATTATCCTCCTCGCACCGACCCGCTCCGTCTGCGCTGGAGGGGAAAGCAGCGTTTCTTCTCCACCGACCTCCAGCTTCAGCTCCATCAGACGGTTTTAACCCTCTAAGGAGCACCAGGATCAGCAGAACCTCAGCTACCTGCACCTGTCCCTCAATGAAGACTCTCACTGTGGCTCAGATCTGGCTCCAGGTTTGAGCAAATAAGAGCGGGACTCAATCAGAGGTGTTGAAATCCTGGACCGATACAGTCTGTTAGCCTGGCTAACACCAGACTGAGTCTCAGTCTAGACTGAGATTACGGAAGCCCAGAGCTGTTTATTGGGCGCTACGAATGTCTTTCAAATGTGTCTGTACGTAGTTTATGGCCAATCGTATCAATCATACTTGATGACGTATGTAGAACGACAGGAATCCCGATACTGGAAATGAAGTGGCCGTCACAAAAACAGTCTGATCCTGGAATAACAGAAGACAGTGGCCTATGAAATAAGAAAAAAACCAAAACAGCCTCAGAATTTTCCACATTTTGATAATATTAATAACTTTATTGATGTAGCACCTTTAAAGTCAGGGATGCACGATACCACTTTTTTTCAAACCGATACGATACCGATACTTGGATCTGAGTACTTGCCGATACCGAGTACCGATGCCGATCCTTCTACCACAACAAACAAACAAAGGATTAGGCAAAATGCAATGAATTGGAAGACAAGTTTTATTTTCTTCTCTGTTACAACAAAAAAATACAACAAAGATGCAAAGCCACCCTCTGGTCGTGGTCTTCATGCAGAGCAGTTGCATGCACTGGTATCGGTTCTTGTACTCGCTAAAGTTCACCGATAGCCGATACCAGTATCGGTATCGGTGCATCCCTAAAATCTAGTATAAAGTACTTGGCATGAACAGGTAGCTACTACAGGAGACACAAAGAAGTGAAATAAAACCATGAGACAAACGTCCCAAACAAACACAAGAACAAAGCAGGAGGAGTGAAATTTAAAATAAATAAATAAATACATGACACTGATGCTGCATTCACCTGCAGTCGGGCAGACGGCCGTCGGTGACAAACCAGATGTCGTCTCAGTCACAGAAGGGTCAGAGTCAGGTCAACAATACGACATCGCCATGACAACATATCAGCACGTGTATTGTTTTGTCCGTCTGCCGTCCGCCCGATTTCAGGTGAATGCAGCATGAAAGATACGACTGTTGGTTGTGATCTACAACCACAACGCTGGATGGAAGGAATTCCTACAGAATGCACCTTTAAGTAGTTACTGTTTTTTAGTAGTTTCACATCCCTTTTTTATTTTTTCATTCCTTTTTACTTTTCTGTCCTGTTGTGGTCCTGCTTTATTACGTCGTCATGTTTGTTTTCTGTTTGTCTATGTATGTTATTGCCTGTTTCTATTCAATAAATGATTTTAAAAAAGGAAAGAAAAAGATGGATGAAATGTCAATAAAGTGATATATTTACAGAACTTAGAACTAAAATGAAATCGGCCTCAGCCTGTTGGTTTCAGCTCAGGTAGAAGTTATGGTATGTTTCCCTGGAGACAAAAAAGTGAGAGACAAAGCGACTGCGACTGGCGAACGGAGGAGTTTGGAAACAGTAATTTCTTGTCTATTATTCCTGATTTCTCTCATTTGTCTGGGCGGCGCGTCGTCTTCGCTCTGAACCACCTGCAGCTTGTTCATCCTCTGCCTTCACTAATTGAATCTCAGTGCAGGATTAATTGCAGCCGTCACAGTGACGGACAGAGGAGGACGAGGACGTCTGTCTCAGGACGACACGGCGGCGTCACGACTTCCACCCCGTCAACCGTGACAGTGACAGTGTGGACGGAGGACGGAGGACGGAGGAGGAGGATGGAGGACGGAGGATAAACTGCAGAGCTGGAATCACTTGTAAAGGTAAAAACACTGTGAATGAAACGTGTGCAGAGTGAAGATGTCAAGTGTCGCCGCGGCTCTGTTGTTATTAAAAGGTGAAACAGTGGGACGATGATGATGATGATGATGACGATGATGATGATGATGATGATGATGATGATGATGATGATGATGATGATAGAGTCGCTCATTACCAAACAGCACATATCCATGGATGATCAGCTGTGGAGGGTGTTGTTGACCTTTTATCTCCCGCCTGCAGCTGCTCCGCCAGGCGGCCGACTGGCACACGAGGCTGATCTCAGATCAGACCGGCCGCCACTGACTTTTAATTTATTCTAATTTATTTTAATTACATATAAATCACTACACAGGCCAGCTCTTTGTTATATTCCTGAATTAATCTTCCAACCTGACCTCGGTGAGACCTTTATGAATACGAATGACTTATTATTATTATTATTAATCCTCAATGGGAAATTCATCTTATTTTTTTTTAATGATGTAGGTTTTGTTTGGACTGGATTAGAAAACAACACCATGGAGCATCCACTGCTGTTGTTTTTGTTTCTCAGGTTTACCAGACAAAACCAGCCCAGATATCATTAGTGCAGCAGTTTATTACAAACCATAGTTACGTTTCGTTGCATGTTAGAAGGATCACCTCAACTTAACCCAAAGCGTGACAAATATACAGTATTACAAAGGTACAGTAAGCTGCACAGTAACCTACCTGTGTTTAAGCATTGTAACCATGGCAACCAAGGGTCCACTCCATTATGTATGCAGAGATTTCCCAGATTTCCCATAACTGTAAAATGCACTAAACTAAGATAAACCTTTGTTGATCCCATGCTGGGGAAACTCACTCGTACGGCAGAACAGGAAATGAGGTAGAAGGAAATAAGTGACTTGTTCCCAACTTGGGAACTTCCCAACTGCAATGCGGTCGACTCAAATGTGACGTCATTCCCTGCTCTGACTTCAGATTTCCGAGCTAAATGGAATGCACCGTTGCTCAGGGGATCACCAGTCGACAGGATTCAGTTTCTGGAGAACACGAATGCTTAAAATGAGTTTCTGGTCCCAATGAAAGTCCGAGGTTCCTACAGTACCACCCACCTGCAGCCTACAGGTCCAGATCCAGATCCAGATCCAAGTCCCTCCTGCTGAACTGACAATTTGTCAGAGCAGGAAAACACAAAATCCAACTACCTGAACCTTCATTTTCTGCACAATGGCACATGAGTGATGTAGCAGGTCATCGATGGCTGTGGTTTCACCGCTGAACGTTGCTTTAATCCCGATCCGGAGCGCCGGTCCGTCTGTCGGAGGCTCCGTCTGTTTGATGAGATTCCAGATCTTCTCCGACTCTTTGCATCTGTAATTATCCAGAGCTCCATCTTTCATTGTTGTGCTGCGACGCCGGGCTCCTTCCTTCACATCCTCATTGATCAAGGAAATGATCCTCTCCCTCTCACACCACACACTCCACTATCAGCCCGCAGCAATTAACTCCCATAAAAATGTTATTTGCAATTTCACTGTTAACTCATGTATTAATTCTGCGATCAATTACCTCCACTTCAGCTTTTCCAGACTCATTCCGCTGATGGATGTCCAGTCGTGACTGAGGGAAACTTCTTCCAGCTGCAGTTTGTGAACCGGGCCATTAAAAGATCCTAATGCACTTCCACCGGAGATGATGGATGCCAGGATCCACAGGCAGCGAGTGCATTGTGGGAAAAATCCCATAGTTTATCTCTGGTTAATATGAGGTGCTAATGGTTTGACAAATCAAGTTGATATCTTCCACAGCTGATGATGTATCTTTTTGTTATTTTCCCTCCAGCTCTCCCAGGAAACAACGTCCAGGGACAAAAGAAACTGATTAACTCAAACGGCTGAAGCTTCATTAAATACTGATTTACAATTTCTAATTTATTTCTGCAAGAAATGAGGAACGTTGATTTTTTTTTCGTACCTGCACATTCACCACGCTGTGAGATAATAACACAACGTTACCACACAGAGTTGTTTTAGAGGGAAATTCATGCAAAACCACTGATGCACGTTGCCTTCAGGGTTTTTCAGCAAGCAGACTCTGAATTTCCCTCTAAAACAACTCTGTGTGGTAACGTTGTGTTATTATGAGTTGTTGGATTGTGTTGTTGGATTGTGTATTTGATGAATTTGATGAGGGAAACCAAGAAATCCCATAATGAGCCTCCGTAGCGTAGCTCTGAGCAGCTCACGGCTCTGCTCCGCCGTTCTAAAAACAGCTTGCACCGACAATTAAAGGTAACGAACCTACTGCTATGACTATAGGGGTTATGGTGATGGGCCAATTTGCCAAAATGTTGAACTATCCCTTTAAAATGAAATGATCTGATTCAGATTATTATAGAAGTACAAATATATAATCTCAACCAAAATGTATGTGTCTGTATCTTTAACAGCTCATATCATTCAACACCTCACTCTTCCATCACTGTGGGACCTTGTTCGTCCATGTTTTTTGTTTTGTTTTTTCAAAGTGGGATAAACTGGTCAACAAAGGGCTGATTATGTTTCCATGTGTAATCAACGCTGCAGAGTTGAGCCTGTGTGAGTGTTTGCCTTGTTTCTGCACCGAGCAGCTGTGACTCAGGACTCAGGTTGTGTTTCGGTCTGATCACAGGTCTGCATCATGCAACAGCCAACAGCCCCCCCCCTCCCCTCCTCCTCCTCCTCCTCCATCCACCCCTCCAACTGATGGAGCTGATCGGTGGGGGTCGGTCCGTGGCCCCCGAGGCTGCTGGGAAGTTGGCGGGAGAATGAATGTCATGTCTGTGTCGCCTGGCGCCCACTCAGCCTCCGACTGGTTCTCCTCATGGGATTATTCATGAGTGGGTTTTTATCAATCAATCAATCAATTCAAATTAAAATAGTTTAGATCAGACAAATCACTATATCAATTCAGATTAGATTACATTACATTAGATAAAATTAGAAATCTGATTATATCCATTCAGATTAGATTAGAAAACTGACTACACTGATTCAGATTAGATTGGATTAGACACTCTGCTGTTTCTGTCATGAAATATTCAACAACTGGTTGCAGTCGCTCCGGGCCTTTCGCTGGCGTTGCTGAGTCGTGGTAACGGAGATCATGCAGCTACGTGACCGTCAGGCGCCATATTGGCCGTCGATTGATCCGATCGAGCAGCGTCTAATGGCACAGCTGTGTGTTTCCAAGGTTAAGATGTTAAACAGGTGAGGTCAGGCTCATGTTCCCTAATTACAAACAGCAGCAGCAGCTAATGACTCCCCCCCCCCCTCCCCCTCCCCTCCTCCAGGCAGCAACGGGGCCAAACAGAACAATATGGAAGTAGTTGTTTTCCATCTTGGAGACAGCTTCATGTGTGTGTTTTATTGGTGATATTCTTCACGGAGGAGGAGGTTGATTAGAAACATAAAGCAGCAGCAGGAGGAGGAGCCGTGGAGGCAGCGGCGGAGCGGCAGCGGCGGCGGAGCGGCGGCCTGCTGCTGCTGCTGCTGCTGCTGTGATGTGCCTCTGCAGGAGAAACTCATTAGTGCTGAGTAATGAGCCTCCTGCTAATACAGCAGCAGAATTATGTTCTCTATCAAAGCCTCCGTGAGTGTTTGGCATTTTTCAATTTAATTAAACAGTCAGTAATCTGGTTGTAAACGCTTCTGAGGTTTCCATCGATAATGTAACATGGATATGACACCGGAGGCGGCGGCGGCGGCGTGGCAGCGGTGGCAGCATGGCGGCGGTGGTGGTGGCAGCTCGGAGCGGAGAGGAGCTGCTGTTTGATGACAGTTCCTGCCCCGAGTTGAACACGGATGATGATGAATTGATCCTGATTGATCTGCGGAAAAGTTATCTCCATAATTACTTGACATGAAATTCATCGCCTTTGATCGGCGCTGGCATGATGACGCTGACGATCTTCTCATCTGATTGTGATCTGATTGTGATCGCTGGACGCTGTTCAGACTCTCATGAAGCTCCAGTTTCACTCTTAATCTGGTCAGTGACACGAGGCATCAGGGTTTTTAGTCATTTTACTGATTGGATTAGATATAGACAATAAAACAGTTGATTTGATTTAGATTTAGACTTGATCAGATTAGATTAGGTTAGAAAATTGATTATATCAGATAGGCTATTATTATATTATATTTCGATGTTGATGCTGATGAAAAGATGAACACTCTGACACGTCTTCTTTGTAGAGTATAAAAAAAAGAGTTTATTACAAAAAAGATGTTGTGACAAAAAGCTGAATCTTCAGGAAACCTCTGGAGCCAAATATGAGACCTCTGGGTCTTGGCCGAAAGTCCTGACCTTTTATGTGTTTCTAAGGATGCAGGTGGTATTTACCATCTTGACCAGTCCGTTACCGTCAGGCTCACATAAACATAGGTGAGGCAAATACAGGTGTCCAGAAAAAGTGACCTAACCTCTAACCTAAACATATAAAGTACCTTTACCTTTACCCTTAAATAGTCTTCAGTCTAAACAAAGCCTTAGTTCATATTACAACAGTCATTTACCTTCAGGCGAGCCAAGAACACACCTGGAGAAGGTAGCGAGATAATTCAAAGGTATGAATTTAAAGTGGATCATATACTAAACACATCAACAACCCTTAAATGACTTAACAAATTAGGAGGTAGAAAATACACCACAATATCACATTGTATTATATTATATTATATTATATTATGAAATAAGCGTCTTTATGTTTGACCGGATTTGATTTGCTTGAGAGAATTACATTGTAGACTACTACAATCTGTATATTATATTATATTATATTAGATCAGACTAGATTAGAAGTAAAATTTGACTTGATTTGAGAATAAACCAGACTTGATGACATAAGACTGACTTAGATTACATTACATTACATGAGATAAAACTAGACTGGATTACGTTACATCACGTCATATTAGATTAGGAAATAGACTTAATTACTTTTGATTGAGACGTGATTATAAAGGATTCAACGGCATGTGATCAAACTAGAGATGAGATGAGATGATATATTATATTACATTATATTATATTGCCAGTGCAGAGACAACAAGCCTTTCTCAAATCAGACTGAGCTTCAAGTTAAAGTTTAGAAGTTGAACCTCAGAGACCGAACTCAAAGACGTAATAGACTGAAGTTACAACAACAGCAGCATCAATCTATTTTAAACAAGTCAGTTACACTTGAAAACATCTTTACATCTGTTCCCCTGCTGTGGTTTCTGTTTAAAACACAATGAAACCAACACCATTCACCACTCGGCCTCTGTTTGTTTTCATTGATAAAGGTTTATTGAACTGTGGTGAGATGTGCAGATTTAAGGAGCCAGAGGTCCAGGAGGCAGAGCTGCTGCTGCTGGACAACATTAAAGTCTCTGATCAAAAGAACCATAACTTTAGACAAATAAACCCAGCTGCAGTAAATATTGGACTCAACCCTTCGAGACCAAAGTTTGTCTTTCAAACATAATTGTATCTTCTGCTTGAATCTCTACAGAGACGTGAGACGGTGAGGAGGAGCTCATCTCTATAATGTAATCAGATTATTATTAGTTATGTAGATGAAACCTCATTTTAGTCTATGCAGCATGTTTTTTTAAAGGGATAGTTCAACATTTTGTCAAATTGGCCCATCACCATAACCCCTATAGTCATAGCAGTAGGTTCGTTACCTTTAATTGTCGGTGCAAGCTATTTTTAGAACGGCGGAGCAGAGCCGTGAGCTGCTCAGAGCTACGCTACAGAGGCTCATGGGATTTCTTGGTTTCCCTCATCAAACTCATCAAATACACAATCCAACAACTCCGCCTCCATAGCGTAGCTCTGAGCAGCTCACGCCAAAATGTTGAACTATCCCTTTAAATTAGAGACTGATTCAGACTATGATCTTGATGTTGTGACTCTCTTGCTCTGGTGGACAAGTTGTGACCCGCACATTCACCACGCTATGAGATAATAACACAACGTTACCACACAGAGTTGTTTTAGAGGGAAATGCAGAGACTTTGATGAAAAACTGTCCTGAAGGACAGTTTATTGTCAGAGTTTTCTGAATTTACTGCTAAAACAACTCTGTGTGGTAACGTTGTGTTATTATCTCATAGCGTGGTGAATGTGCAGGTCACAACTTGTCCACCAGAGCGTTGTGAAGTTGTTGGATTGTGTATTTGATGAGTTTGATGAGGGAAACCAAGAAATCCCATGAGCCTCCAGCTCACGGCTGCTAGCATTCTGAGCAGCTCACCGGCTGCTATGACTATAGGGATTATGGCAATGGGCCAATTTGCTAAAATGTTGAACTATCCCTTTAATACATCTAACAAAATAATCCCCAAAACCATCTCCCACAATACCTTAAAAAACAAAAAAGAACAAAAAAACAATAAAAAATCCAAGTCTGCAAAAATCATAACCTTATAATTATATAAAAAGTCCTTATTTGACCAGAATGCATTGACTATAATATGTGACGATAATATGGATTAACGTCTCCTTACAGGTGACGTATGTGGTGACATAACTCTTGATACACAGGGACAAATATGTTGTTTATTACATTTCTATCTGGTGTGACTGACGACGTCTGACAGGAAGAGATGAGAGGAACACAAAGCCTGATGTGTTGCTCTGTTTTACACACACACACACACACACACACACACACACACACACACACACACACACACACACACACACACACACACACACACACACACACACACACACACACACACACACACACAGAACAGATAGTGGTTTCATATGTTTTCCTGATGTCAGTGTTTACCTGTTTGTCAGGACGGCTCAGTAACACATAAAGGGAGTGAACACGGCCCAGACAGAACCACACGTCATCTCAGAGCAGCAGCTCAGCGGTGTTGACAAAGCAGAGAAACTCTCCCAGCGTGGGTTTGTGTTGCTGGTGGCGGCGGCGGCAGCGGTGTGAGTCTGTCTGTGTGTGTGTGTGTGAGACAGACATGACTGTGACTGCTGACAGGAGGAAACGCTGCAGAAACGGCTTCCAAACACAGCGATTGGCAGCAGCGGGGTGGAGTCACATGGTGTGAAGTCCACCATCACCTCCAGCGGCTGCAGGTCCAGGCTGGAGCTTTAACAGGTCAACACCCCCACCCCCACCCCCCCACCACCACCACCACCACGATGATGGTACCGTATCACACCTCGGCCGTCTTGCAGCTCCTGTCACAAACTGCTGCATCACAACCTGCCGTCAGTGGAGAAATATTCTAATAATTGAACTGCATCAAACTGTAACGTTGCATTCCTGTGGTGTCTTTCCTTGCTTTTTTTTTTAGTAAAGAAGAAAATGTGTTCTTGCAAAACTTGAAGTGGCAGCAGGTGAATGTGAAGGTTGAATTGATCTGAAGTGTAAACGCAAAAAGAAGGCGAGGTCAGTGTGTTTGAAAGGAGGCGACCTCTCAAGGAGCTACATGAAAAAACCTTCACTGAAAAGGTTCAAGAGGGATGGGGGTGGGGGGGTGGTGGTGGGGGGGTATCGAGTATCCAGTCTCAGCTTAAGTGTTAAGTATTTGATATAGATATGGTACAGTATACAAAAAAAAGAGGAATTTAAAGATTTCTTTTGTTGTTGTTGCTGCTAAGACTTCAGAGAAGTGCCATCGCTGCAAAGAGATCAGTTCTTAGACGTCGAGGCTCAACAATTATATCCTTTACTTCAACTCAAGAGCCCATTGAGGATGGTGCTGAGAAGTTACACCAATAAAACAACATAAAAGAACATCAATTAAAGAAAGAAAGAAGTGTCTAGTTGGGACAATGTAGTTGTTGATGCTTTGCCATAAATAACATTGTCGTAATCTAAAACAGATTTAACAATACAAACCTTTCATAATTCTTTTCCTTTGGTTAATATAAAAACAGCGTTTGTTTCTATAAAGAAAACTAATATATATACAGTAGGTGCATCCCAATAAATTAGAATATCATGGAAAAGTCAATTTCCAGTGGTTTAAGTCAAATAACGACAACCAAGTTATAATGTGGACATACTTTGTAGAGGGCCAATATTTTCATATTAAAAATGATTAAAAAATGGTCTTGGTCTTGGTCTTGTAATATTCAGTTTTTTTTAGATATTGAACTGTAGGTCTTAATTAAATGTAAGCCATAATCATTACAATTAAAAAACAGATTAAGACATTAAATGTTTCATACTGTGTGTAATGATCTTTATAATGTATTAGTTCAACTGTTTGAATTGAATTACTGACAGGCTAAATACACTTTTCTATGATATTCTAGTGCACCTATAGCAATTTTTGCACATCTTTATATATGATGCCAAAGAGTAATTAAAGTTTGCATTTTTAATTCTACTGTTGTCATGTTTTAGTTTCTATTTTACTTTGTGTTGTTTCTTTTCATGTTTCCGTTGAGTCTTTATTCTCAGTATAAATAGCAGCTGCTTGTGCGCGTGCGCAGTGACTGTCAGTTCGAAACGGAGCGAGGGAAAAACAGCAACAACAGCAGCAGCAGCTGCACAGCGACCTGTAAGTTACTACTCTGACTTCTAGCTTTGTTTCTGTCTTTTATTCTCACACAAAGACACCAACACTACTGTCCTTGTGTTGCAGTGGTTGATCACGTTGTTGACGTTTGTTTTAGTGACAGTTTGACGTAACTTCAACCCCACGAGGAGGAGGAAGTCATGCTAACCTCACGGGATAAAGTTGAGTTATTAACACAATAACACGCGGATTTCTGTATTGTGTGTTTGCCGAATAGACACGAAGAGTTTGCAGGTTCATAAAAAGTTGAACAATATCTTCTGTTTGTTGTGCATCGTTGTGTAGCATCGATACAACTGTAACTTGAAGGGTTTTTAAACGGAGTTTGGTGAAATGTAGAACTGCACGGTAAAAACAGAGTGTTATCTCTCCCTCCTCCTTCTATCTTACTTTAACATCATGTGGAACTAGTTGAAGGTGTCTATACTTGGTGGTAAAGCAGTCGGATGTAAGTGAATGTGTGGTGTTAAACCGGAGCAGAGCTAACGTCCCGCTGCTGTGCTAGTGTTTTGCTAAAGTTAGCCCGCAGTGCTAAGTAGCAAAACAGTGGATAGTGAACTAACTAAACTTCAGTCTGCTCGGTTCAGTGACGGTCAACACGAACATACGAGCTATGGAAGCGTATCAAATGGCAATGCATTCTGCAAAATGACAATTCAATGTGCAAGTTTGTCATGCAGTTTGAAAATGCATTCATGCAAAGTGGTGACATTTGATTAATTCGATTTTAATTCCTAAATTTGCATTGCAATTATTAAAAATGTATTGAGGATCGCATTGCAATTTTGCATATTTAATTGTAAACTGCCAAGTAGCTACACTTTCATATTGCATGACAAAATTGCACATCCAGGGCTGCAGACTGCCACTAAATGTCACATCTATCTATCTATCTATCTATCTATCTATCTATCTATCTATCTATCTATCTATCTATCTATCTATCTATCTATCTATCTATCTAAGTGCTTGCTGTTGAAGATCAGGAACTCTGCTGCTTCTGATGTGCTTTTGGTTTAATCCGTCTCTTCAGCGCGTTAAAGCAGCACAGAGCTATAATTATCCCTGGTCCTTTTCAACGCCACCTGTTGGGCTTGTTTTCTGCTCAACAATCACAGCTGTGTTTATATTCGGTGCGTAAAACCCTGAGCGCTCTCAAATATTTTGATTTGCATCCTTCTGTCTCTGTTCAGCATGTTTTCAGACGTCTATTTCTACCACAGTGGTCCTGGGTTTAGACGTCATGTCGCTCACCTGCCGGTCTGGACAGGAGGATTATAGATGTATCGGTTTTACTCCACCTGTATCTTCTTCCTATCTGGAAGATGTCGACGTCTCCATTTGTCACTGAAGGAAAATGAGAGTCAAAGAGATGCAGATGAGACTAGATGTCGTGGAATAAATTCAGTTTTTGATGTTGATTTTATTCCAGGATGTTCAGTCTGACACGGTGTGACGTGAAGCAGTCGTTGCGGAGTGAGTCATATTCCTGCTCAGGGTTGCAAAGGGGCGGAAAATTTCCAGTAAATTTCCGGCAAATTACCAGAAACTTTCCATGGGAAGTTAAAGGGATACGCCAACATTTTTTTTAACGTGTCTTGCCTCACTCCAGAGTCCATGACCAGCAGATAGACACCATCCTTTCCACTGTGCGTGCAGTAACAAGGGAGATAGAGCCATATCGCCGCTAATTAGCTTAGCTCAAACACTGGAAGTGTATGGGTAGTGTTAGCATGTCTCCACCTAAAGTCAGAGCTTCAGCAACTCTAAACGGCTCTCAGAGCTGACAAAACTAAGGCATCTTGAGCGGTGTAATGAGATCGGTCAAAACGGAGGGTTCAAGCAGAGACGGTTTATTTTGGTTCCTCCACCGAGGGTAGGTTCTTCAGTTTCAACTAAAAGCACTGACTGGATTCTCTCGTGTTTCTTTGTGTGACCGAGATCTTCGTCTCAGACCAGCGAAATGACAAAACTTGTTCACCTCCAGAGACATGACAGGACCATCTTGAAGACGGATCAAATGATTCCGATTCCTATTTCGATTCCTCACGATTCCGATTCCTTTCGATTCCGATTCCGATACTAATATTATTTAGAAGTAAATAAATAGATAGGCTATATGACTTGTCTGCTCATCTGTTTTGTATAAAGTCGTGGTCGATTGGTCACAGGAAAAGAACAACAACATTTGGAGCCGTTTCTTGTCAAAATTAAGTGAGAACCAATATGACTTAACAGGAAAAAGGGCTTTTAATTTGAAGGGCCACAGGAAGTGTGACTTCTCATTCGCTGTCAGCTTTGTTGTTGTTGTTGTGTGACTTCCTTTTATTTGACCTTTTCCGACGTTGTTCCAGACGTTTCTGGTTTGGAGACTCCGGCGTGAAAGCACGTGTCACTGCTGTTTTCGGGTTATTAGCGCGGGTGCTGCCGTGCCCCAGTCCCGCCCTAAAGCGCTCCCACCCGGCGGCCAGTCTCACAATCACGGAGCATGACAGTCAGAGTGGCGCACCGCTCCACGCCACCGACCCACTCAGTCACTTCCCTCTTCATCTACTGTGTTTATCGGTGATAAACGGGCAGACGGCCGGTAGTAACGGTAAAACCAGAGCAGCGTGTTGATTGAATCTGGACCCAACACGGCCGGAAATTAAAATGCCGACCGCGGGGGAAAAAAGGAAAAAGAAAGCCGGCGGAGACACTGGTTTTGAGACCGTTAACTGATAACATTAATCACCTTGTTCGAAATAAAGAACCTGCTGCAGAGACGGTTCCAGAACCAGTTCGGGACCCATCCCAGTGAAGATTAATCAGCTTCTGTCTCAGTCGGCTGATTCTTCCTCCTCCTCCTCTTCCTCCTCTTCCTCTGAGGAGCTGCAGGTGAATATTCATGAGCTGTGAGGAGTTTACTCGGCCTATCTCCACCCGCCTGGGACGAGTTGAAAGACAAAGCAAAGCGAGCGCTCCCTCCCTCCTTCCTCTGTCTCTGAAGTGACGGCCGGTCGCTATGGGAGACAGCGCACGGTGTGTGACCTCTGGTGACCTCCGGCTGGACGACGAGGTCACCTGACTCTTCCTCACCTTGTACATGTCATAAAACTTTAGAGTGAATAAAAGAAGTGGAGCGGGACTCTGAGGGGAAACGAGGAGCAGGATCTGAACCGGCCGATGAGCTGATGTGATGATGTGATGATGTCATCATCTCAGACGGTGGAGAACGAGGAGCTTCAACCATCCTCTCTCTCTCTCTCTCTCTCTCTGTCTCGTCGCCACAGGAAGATAAAGAGACAGAGACGATGTCGTTGTGGAGTAAATAAGGATTGTGTGTTGGTAAACGCTGCGGCGTCGGCTCAACGGACAGAAACGGTTTGTGATTGTGACACAACAAGACGCTGTTTGTCAGAGAGGAAAGACAAACAAACACACACCCATGCAGAAAACAAACCAACGCCGCCACCGCCACACGTCTCAGCGCCGCCGTCTGACACATCCGTTGTTTTTCCCCCCGTCTCCTCCAACCTGGCTTCGTCCTGATTGGCTGCTGTTTGACAGGATGGATTAATTCACATCCTCCGTCTCTGTCTCGGTTCTTCTGAGGCGTCAAAATAAAAAAAAACCAAACGACAGCCGACATTTTGGTTTTAAATCTAAACGTTCCCACGAGCAGAACAACGTCCACATCTGGGTTTTATTGTCATCTCTCGTTAGTTTGAGGCCTCGTGTTGAGCTCATCCTCCTCTCACATCTTATTATTATTATCTGTCTCCATTCACAGTGATATTAAAGGAATAGTTCACCCAAAATTCAAATTTCATTCATCATCTCCTCCCCCTCATGTGGACTAAGGGCTGGGAGAAGTTTCAGATCCTCCGTGGCTTCAGGGTCTCGGCGTAGCAGTGCATGTCCATGTAACGGTTGCAAATGGACACGAACTGTCTTCATAACAAAAAAACACACCTGCAAAAACTCAAAATCTTTCCAAGAAACAATTTTTCACTTGAAATAAGTAGAAAAATCTGCCAATGGAAGCTTCTGCTGCAAACAAGCTTGAAAAACTTGACTCCATTTCAGATTTTTTCGGGACAATTTATTTCAGGGCTTCAGTGTTGAACTTGAAAATGATCAAAAACAAGTTAATTTTCATTGAGTCTTATTTTAAGTGAAAAGACATAGGGATTTTTTGACTTCCTGGAGGCGGAGACAAATAAGAAGAAATAGGAAATAAGACAAATATTCTTGGAAAGATTTTGAGTTTTTGCATTGAAAAAACATCCAAATCCATCTCTTCAACTGTTTACCGTAATGTTCGAACTACTTGTGAAATGATGCTTGAGCGTCATTGAGTTCAACTCATCGTCAGTTCCCCATCTGATTTGGACGGACCAGGAAGCAAACGGGCTGCAAAACAAGCTTGAAATATGGACTTATTTAATTTCTGTTTTGGGACAATTTTGCATTTCGGGGCTTTAATGTTGAACTGTCCCTTTAATATCAAACACTATGTTATACCTGCAGTTCCTTTTCTAAAACCTCACTGCAGAGCCGTGAGCTGGACGTGCAGCCCAACAGCAGGAAGCAGCGGTCGAGCTGTTTGTGAACGACATGAGAACATCGTCATGTCAGCGTGAACATTAATTATGATGAGTTGTAAAGTGTGTGTGTGTGTGTGTGTGTGACGGGCTGTCAGCTGCCTGCGTCTATATGAAACCACAACGCGACTTGCCTGATGCTTTACGTCGCTGTAAGGTGTGTTTTTCTACAAAGAAACAACTTGTGTTCCTTTTTAAATGATATTATTAAGCTGTCATCCTGTGTGAAACAGTAATTACAGTCCTGCTGATTCTGTTGTTTTATCTGACAGCCCGGCCTGCCGGCGGCTGGCCGACAGAAACACAAGACTCTGCTCCAGAAAAATATCATTTCTATTTATTTATTTATTTATTTATTTATTTCTCAGGGAGTTGGTTTCCTCTCCAGCAGCTCATTAAAACCCGTAACGTCTCCATTACAACAATAACACTGGTCAGTCTCCAAATCCCATGTGCCTCAGTTTTTAGGAAAATAAATCTGCAAAGTCCAACATCAAGATCATAGTCTTCAGTCTTTTAAAGGAAAATAAATAAATAGTCATAGCAAGGTTCGTTACCTTTAATTGTCGGTGCAAGCTGTTTTTAGAACGACGGAGCAGTCACAACATCAAGATCGGAGACGGAGTTGTTGGATTGTGTATTTGATGAGTTTGATGAGGGAAACCAAGAAATCAGTCTGAGCAGCTCTAATTTAAAAAATCTTGCACCGACAATTAGTTCAACATAGGGATTATGGAAATGGGACAATTTGCCAAAATGTTGAACTATCCCTTTAATGTTTGCTCTAATTTTTAAAGTTTAAACTCACTAACTTCCCTCTGCTGCCCCAGAATGAGGACAGGAAGCTGTCAGCTGGCCCCCGTCAAAATAAAAGCCTTAGCGCCGCTGTGTGTTTTTATTGATTTAGCCAGAAAATGTTTTGAAGTCAAAAACACTGTTGGTTTTTTCTTTTTTTTATTGATGTAAAAGTGAGAGTCAATAGAGTTTCCCTACTACGGTTCAGTAAATCTCCTGCACAAACACAACCAATTAACCTATTGATCCATCAGTTGATCACTGTGATTGTTTGTTTGGAAAAATCCCAAAAGTTCCTTTTTCCTGCCAAAAGTGACTATAAAGAGGATATTTTGGGACTTTTGGACGATTGATTGAAGAAGATAAGAACTCTAAATGATGAAACAATTGATAAAGAAAATAATCGCTCATCTCAGCTGAAAACCTGCCGATTCTGAGTAAAACTGAAAGCTGTAATCATCACAAACAGGAGGAAGGATCTGAGGAGCAAAGACAACATTTATTCATGGGAATTATAAACAATCCCTAATTGATCAGCCCTCATTTAAATGATTAGAAATATATGATAAATTGATCAGATTGGGATCAATACTCTGGTGTCTGCAGCTGAGAGAAACTCTTAATTGTTTTAGACATTTCACTCCGGCTCCGGCTCCAGCTTCTGTAGGCTTTACATTACAACCTGTTGTTGCCATAGTGATGGGAATCCAAGGCCACGGACGGTGACTTCACAACAACAGGAAACAGAGGCGTCCGTGAGCGTCGCTGCGCCGCGTCTGTTAAAAAGTCTTTAGAGCAACAGAATCGGAGACTTCAGCACCACGGACAGCGACGTGGTCTCTGCAACAGTTTAAATACTGACATACTGTCTGTGATTGGATAGGAACATCTGTGTATAGCCCATAATAATAACCTACATAACTATCCATAATGCAAATCATATAATGTGGGGCTGCAGCTGCACAACTAATCTCCTTATCTAAATCTCAGGAGCTGCAGTCGTTTACTGACGACGCCACACAACAGATCATATTCTTCAGACATAATGTTTGGTACAAGACCCAGATTTGTTTTCGAGGCAGAGACTGATGCCGAAAAACTGACCCCGACGGGAACGCGCATCATCGTTTTTCCCTCTAAAACAACTCTGTGTGGTAACGTTGTGTTATTATCTCATAGCGTGGTGAATGTGCAGGTCACAACTTGTCCACCAGAGCGTTGTGGAGTTGTTGGATTGTGTATTTGATGAGTTTGATGAAGAAATCCCATAATGAGCCTCCGTAGCGTAGCTCTGAGCAGCTCACGGCTCTGCTCCGCCGTTCTAAAAATAGTTTGCACGGACAATTAAAGGTAACGAACCTACTGCTATGACTATAGGGATTATGGTGATGGACCAATTTGCCAAAATGTTGAACTATCCCTTTAAAAACCTTGGTAAATGATTGATTTAATGGCGTCTGCATCGATGTTAAGTTGGTTTAAAGTTTCTATTGATCAGCCGGTGGTTTTGTCTCTGTATCGACTACAAACCTCGTCCTCGGAGCCAATAAACACGTGTGTGTGTTAAATACGACACATCACAGAGGATTGTGTGTATTATGTAAAGTAGCTGGAAGATGTTGTGGGTTTTGTTGTGATCTGTGTGTGTGTGTGTTTGTTCTCTGTAGCTCGGCTGGAAGTCTGAGAACATCTTGTCTTGAATTCAGATTTAGAAAATCCTAATCTTGTTTTTCCACTTCAACAGTATTTTGTTGCTTGTCCTGGAAAAAAAAAGTCTTAATCAGCAGCAGGTTGGAAACAGTCTGATGGAACATGACAGTGTGCGTGTGTGTGTGTTTTATGTGGTTCTGTGGTTGAACCCGCTCTGTCCGCTCCGGTTGAGCGTCTCCCGGTTTGAGACGCTGTCCGGCTACGACGTGTCAGTCCGATCACGGCTGTCGATGAGCAGAAATTAAACTCTTCTGATGATCGATCAAGTGTTGGGAAGCTGCAGGACTTCCTCCTCCTGGTGAGGACGCGTGTTGGTGTCGAAGCTGTTGATGATGTTTCCTGTGTTTGTTGAGACGAGACGAGCAGGAAACAACCACCACCTTGTGAGAAAACACTGGATGTGTTAAATCACCGACTGCTCCCAATTAAAAAGCAAAAAAGCATTTATGTTCACTTTGTGATGAGGTTTTATAATGTAATATTTGAAATGAAAGAAACATGTAGAAGGAAATACAGTATCCTGTTGAATCATCAGTCGTCATATTTACACTGACATGACTCTCAGTCAACAGTTAAAGGGATAGTTCACCCAAAATTCTAATTTCACTCATTATCTACTCACCCTCATGTCGACTAAGAGCTGTGAGAATTTTCAGAGTCCTCCGTTCCTTCTCTGAGTTACTTGGCGTAGCAGTATTTGTCCATATAATGGTTGTCAATGGACACCAGGTTTCTTCGTCCAAAAGGACACACCAAAAAACATCCAAATACCTCCATACTGCTCGTCTGTAATGTCCCTCTTGTATTGAAGCCCTGACATGAGAAATTGTTCCGCCGGTGGGTGCAAATCACAGGATGAGCAGTGAACTGAGACACTGGGAGCTTCCGCTACAAACAAGCTTAAAATATAGACTTATTTAATTTTTTTCGGAACAATTTCTCATTTGGGGGCTTCAATACAAGAGGGACATTACAGACCAGCAGTATGGAGGTATTTGGATGTTTTTTGGTGTGTCTTTTTGGACCAAGAAACCTGGTGTCCATTCACAACCATTATATGGACAAATCCTGCTGCGTGGACCCCCCGTAACTCAGAGAAGGAACGGAGGACTCTGGAAATTCTCACAGCTCTTAGTCGACATGAGGGGGAGGAGATAATGAGTGAAATTAGAGTTTTGGGTGAACTATCCCTTTAAAGGAACAACGAAGAAATTCTTGGACCACAAGTTTTCATTCATCTAGAATTAAAGGTTGGAAGACAATCAGATACCGCTGTAGTACCGACCATAAACGGCGATTTGGCGGCGTTATTCCCATGACCCGCCGGGCTGCATCCACGAAACCGAAAGTAAGGACACGCTGGTCGGCTCGCACAGAATTTCCACCATTAATTAAAATAACGATTTATGAAAAATGGAGCCATTAACAAGTGTTTGGACGTAGATTCATCCACATTAATATAACAAACTCGTCATTGTCCCTTTAATCCACTTATAATGTTTGGAGTTTGAATAGAACCGGGACGTTTTCTCCGTCTTCTTCCCTGTGTTTGGTGTTGATGTGTGGCAGCGCTACAGCGCCACACTCAGGCCTGGTGGACGTACTACAGCGGTGTTTACGGAGATTTTTTTCAAAATGAAAAATAAAAAGCTGGTTTTGGGTGAAGCTGTGTTTCCGTGGTGACGAGGCCCGATGTCGGTCGGACCAGATCGGACTCGTTCTCTGCCGCTGAAAACAAATCACATCCGTTCACTTTGACATTCTGATCCGAGCGTAGAGCCGGTTGATCGATGGATTCACCGTCAGATAAAGAAGCCTTTACCCTTTTGGCTCCGGTCAGAATCTCCATAACCAGGTAATTAAAGCTCTAATGTGACGACATAAACGTCCCTATACCCTGACTTTGTTGTATCCGAGATTACTCCAGCGACCTCCCTCCTCCGTCCTCGCCCTCGGGACAAACTTCACATTTTCTCTTCAGCCTCTGAAGCCAAATCATCAGCCTGTCTGTGTAATGAACAGCTCCACACCCACAGCTCTGATGTTTGTATTATTGAACCTGTGTCAGCAGCTTTTTTTTTTTTCTCTTCTCCTTCTCCTTCTTCTTCTTTCTTTATCAGCTGCCACCGCTGAAAGAAAAGTCCATCTGTGCCTGCCCTCTGGGAGGATTTGTCTGATTCCCACAGCGGAGGAAACTCCTCCAGTCTGCACGGAAATAAACCTTTTTTAGATGTGTGTTTTTCAGCCCCGCGGGTCAGGAGATAAGACAGATGATTTGTGGGGATGCGTGTGGATAAAACCGTATCTCCCATGCACAGTGTGTATCACTGTACCTCCTCCAGTTCTGAAATACTGAATATTTTAAGCCTCTTCTGATGATTTGGAGGGAAACAACATGGAAATCTAATAAATATTCTCTCTTCGCAGCTGTTAACTGTTCACTCTGTGTGTGTTTGTCTGCATCGTGGACACAGTCACAGTCAGAGCTTCAATTTCTAACCTCAATTTCAGTAAATCTGCAATAAGATCGTATCGGCTCGGAGAAATTGTCCCGCGGATTTATCAGCCCGCCATCGAGACTTTCAAGTAGCTACGTGGGTAAAGTCAAATTAAAAACAGCAGTGGTTGATTTTATGGAGCATGTTTTACATGTTTAAAAAATACAGCCTCCCTCCCCCCAGGACTTATAGGACTCATAAATATTAGTGGGATGTTTCCAGGCGATATAAATAAAACACAATAGCTGTTTTAAAAACTTATTTCAAAGCTGAACTTCACTTTTTCCCCCTCGGAGCTCAGTGTAGCTCCGGTGTTTCTGTTGTAGTAGATTTGTTCCCTTTAATTGTTTCAATATTTTGGCAAAGCCCATATTTTTCATAGCAGAGATTTGTTCCCTTTAATTGTTGGAGCAGAGCCGTGAGCTGCTCAGAGCTACGCTACGGAGGCTCATGGGATTTCTTGGTTTCCCTCATCAAACTCATCAAATACACAATCCAACAACTCCACAACGCTCTGGTGGACAAGTTGTGACCTGCACATTCAAAATACCTGGTACCATAAGGACATGAGGATGTTCATTTGTCACTGTATTGCTACAACAAAATTATGTTGGCACTCAAAAATAACAGACACACACATAGCCATTCATCACCAAATAACATTATCATATATAGGGTAACATAAGGTATTAAATACAAGGGTAAAAAAAGTGTGAAGTGCCTATTTAAAAGGTGCTTAGGTACCAGGTGTTACTGTAGGTAGTATACGAGTCGTGCCAGTGGAAAAGAGCCAGACATTTCATCGTTAGCTGTGTTTCCACTTTGTCCAGATAATGTAAATCAGGCAGATGACATGAAAGCATTTACATTAAATGCACAGCTCTTCCAGTCCAAGGCTGTACAACAAGGATGGTGCCATAAAAGCAGCGGACATCATATGTGTAACATTAAAGTCAGCCCATTAAGTTGTAGGTGATTCATGTTGATGTTGCCTAATGCGCTGCAAACGGCTGGCACCTTCTTTATGGCTCCATCTCTCTGAGGCTTTCCTCTGGATCTCTTATGAAAACTGAATCCAAACTGTCGACATGCACCTGCAGCTTTCAGATAAAAATGCAGTGAGTACTTAATGTTCAGGACTGCAGACCTTCTTTGTAAAAAGTCCTATCCCTCCAGACCAGGGAGGTTTTTTTGGGGGGGGAGTAGATCAATTATCCCAAACTAACTTTAGACTCTTGTTGCTGTGGCTGAAACGCTCATAGTTCTACAAAAGTATCCTGGAGAAAGTTCTCCACCTTTATCATCCAATCGCCTCAGTCATTTATTTACAAAACCATTCAGGGCATCACTCTCTCCTACAAAGGAGTATTAGGGCCAGCCCCCCCAAAAAAGCCAGGCAAGAAAAAAATATCTGGCAAAAAAAAAAAAATTCCATCAGGCAAAAAAAAAAATCTGGCGAAAAAAAAAATATTCAAGGAAAAAAAAATTTCCAAAAAAAATCCATCTGGCCCCCAAAAAAATCTGGCAAAAAAAAATTGTCAAAAAAAAAAAAAAAAAAAATTCCATCAGGCAAAAAAAAAAATCTGGCGAAAAAAAAAACATCTGGCAAAAAAAAAAAAAATTGTCCAAAAAAAAAATCTGGCAAAAAAAAAAAAATTGTCAAAAAAAAATCCATCTGGCCCCAAAAAAATCTGTCAAAAAAAGAATTGTCAAAAAATAATCCATCTGGCCCAAAAAAAATCTGTCAAAAAAAACAAATAGATCAGGCAAAAAAAAAACTTGCGAAAAAAAAATTCAGCAAGAAAAAAAAATCTGGCAAAAAAAAAAAAAATTGGCAAAAAAAAAAAATTTGGCGAAAAAAAATGCAGTGAGTACTTAATGTTCAGGACTGCAGACCTTCTTTGTAAAAAGTCCTATCCCTCCAGACCAGGGAGGTTTTTTTTTGGGGGGGGGGAGTAGATCAATTATCCCAAACTAACTTTAGACTCTTGTTGCTGTGGCTGAAACGCTCATAGTTCTACAAAAGAGTCCTGGAGAAAGTTCTCCACCTTTATCATCCAGTCGCCTCAGTCATTTATTTACGAAACCATTCAGGGCATCACTCTCTCCTACAAAGGAGTATTAGGGCCAGCCCCCCCATAAAAGCCAGGCAAGAAAAAAAAACTTGTCAAAAAAAATCCATCTGGCCCCCAAAAAAATCTGTCAAAAAAAAAATTGTCAAAAAAAAATCCATCTGGCCCCAAAAAAAATCTGGCCAAAAAAAAAAATTGCAAAAAAAAAATTCCATCAGGCAAAAAAAAAAAAAAAATCCATCAGGCAAAAAAAAAAATCCCAAACTAACTTTAGACTCTTGTTGCTGTGGCTGAAACGCTCATAGTTCTACAAAAGAATCCTGGAGAATGTTCTCCACCTTTATCATCCAATCGCCTCAGTCATTTATTTACGAAACCATTCAGGGCATCACTCTCTCCTACAATGATTATTACTATTATTACTATTAGGGCCAGCCCCCCCAAAAAAGCCAGGCAAGAAAAAGTAATCTGTCAAAAAAAAAAAAAATCCATCTGGCCCCCCCAAAAATCTGGCGAAAAAAAAAAATTGTCAAAAAAAAAATCTGGCGAAAAAAAAAATTGTCAAAAAAAAAAATCCATCTGGCCCAAAAAAAAATCTGTCAAAAAAAAAAAAAATTGTCAAAAAATTCCATCAGGCAAAAAAAAAAAAAAAATCTGATGAAAAAAAATCCATCTGGCAAAAAAACAAAAATTGTCCGAAAAAAAAATCTGGCGAAAAAAAAAAAATTGTCCCAAAAAAATCCATCTGGTCCAAAAAAAAATCTGTCCAAAAAAAATCCATCTGGCCCAAAAAAAAATATTGCAAAAAAAAAAAAGTGTAAAAAAAAAAAAAAAATCCATCAGGCAAAAAAAAAAAAAACTTGCGAAAAAAAAATTCTGCAAAAAAAACAATCTGGCAAAAAAAAAAAAATATTGGCAAAAAAAAAAAATATTGGCGAAAAAAAAAAAAAATTCCATCAGGCCAAAAAAAAATCCATCTGGACCAAAAAAAAATCTGGCAAAAAAAAAACATCTGGTGAAAAAAATCTGGCAAAAAGAAAAAAAAACATTGGGGAAAAAAAATCTGGTGGGAAAAAAAATCTGGCACTGAAGGTAAGAACGGCGACACGACATGGCAGCCTCACCGAGCTTACCCGCTCCATGTAGATATGAATGATATGAACGGTTCATTCAGAGCTGAAAGGAACATTCATGAAAAACAGACTTTTGAACCAAATAATCGATTTGTGAATAGATAACAGGAGAAGTTACACAATGTCCCTTTAAAATAATTAGAATTCTGTTTGAATAACGAGTTTGTTCCGACAGCCCTCGACACTAACCTGGTTAAATAAAGGCTAAATAAAAAGAATGGAGTTGTTGGATAAAAACCAGGCTCTTAATCTTGTCACTGTTTGAGTTTCTCTGCCTGGTCTTCAGCTGCCGTCTGGTTGTGAACAGTGGGTTTTGGCAGAAAGCTGCTGTTTGCTGCTGTTTGCTGCTGCTGCAACACAGAGTAAATAAGACTAATAACCAGCAGCCGCTCACAGCTGCAGGGAGCTGCTGACATTTCTCTGTGGGCTCTTGTTACTACAGGCAACATCTTTCACATTACGCTGGGCCATTTCACTTTACTGCTGTTACCATAAAGGTTTAGATTAGAGCAGGTTTAAAGTGCAGCCGGTGATTCAGACTTCAGGCTGCGAGCGGGCGACATGTTTGAAGTAATGACTGCGTCGTGTGAGGAGCCGCGGGGCCGCGGGGCCGCCATCAAAAAGAAACAACTGAACCTTTTCACTTTGTGTGGTGTGTTGTGGACGTGAGACAAATGTCTATCTCTCCGTCGGTCCGTCTTCCTTTCTTCTTCTTTCTTTCTGCTCTCCATCCACAGAGAGTCTGTTGCCGCGGCGCTGGACTGTAGTTTTAAATGGTTTCTAATAAATGGGCTTCTCCGAGCCGCGCTCCCCCGACGCGCTGCCTCCGCTCGGCGCCGGCAAGCTGCTCCTGACCTGATAAAAAAACCTCCTGAAATCACCTGCTGAGCTGTGGGACTTTATTATTTATTTAGTTCAATAGGTGAAGCTGCTGGAGCGTGGGCCCGCGGCAGCTGGAGGGTTTATGTTGTAGAAAATGAACTTTGGGTCTGCAGCCGTCACTGAGCCGAGCCGAGCGAGCGCTGGGCTTTCACCTCCGTCTGTAATTAATGAGTGTACTTTGGAAATCTGGAGAGTGTAAATCTGTGATTAAATCTGTTTTAGTAGCGCAGGGTGGAGGAGTCGTTCACCGACACCGCTGCGGTAACGCCGTCCTGTCGAGCTGAACGCTGAACACAACACTCGGTTACAGTTACAAAATCAGCCGGAACCGATGATCAAAACAAGATTTTTATCTGGGTCAAGTCCTTCCAGAGGCCGGCGAGGAGCCGCGGTGGCAAACTTTACACCAAAGGAAATGAAGTTAGGAAAAAAAGTTGTTTATTTATTGTTACATCTGACAGGCTCATGAGAAAGAGACATTAAAAAGCTGCAACTGAACAGAATATGAAGCCCCGATGGTGATACTGATACCAGTCTGATACCAGTGATGAATGAATCAACCCTCCGCTGTGCCACTTTCCTGACTTTGTGAAACCTTAATGCTCTGTGTTTGTTGTCAGCTGCATGGAAGTGAAGTGAATAGATCGGTGTCATGGATCAGCCCCATTATCTGATACCTGATCTAGATATTGAGTCAGTATCTTTAGGGATGTCCCGCTCACGTTTCAATCAGAACTGGCTAACTCCAGACCTCGTCTCAATCTGATTTGAAATAAAGTATACAGATCTTTGAAAGGTGTATTCACCTCCGACTTCCAACAGGTCTGACCAAAATGCCTCTGCACACGATTGGCTAGAGCTCTAACCAATCAGAGAAGCCATGAAAACAAACGTGGTTGTTGTAGTTCTGCAGGAACGATGGAGTCAAAGGACTTCTGTCAGTTTGGCAAAGAAAATACAGTCTCTTAAAACTGGAAGGGACAACCGCAGCCAACGATTGCCTCGGTGGCCGCCATCGCGTTGAGTCTTCTCTGCAAAGAGAAATGAAACCTCTGGCAGGTTCTTCTGGGTTCAGCCCAGTGTTAAACCAGTGGTTTCTATTGTCGGTCTTTAGTCTCCAGGTTGAGACAGATGTGTTGTCAGATTGTCATCATGGACTCCAACTCCAATGTGTTGCATTGTGGGTTGGTTGTGGCGAGGCTCGACGGTGGTGTTGCATTAGTGATCTGAACCTCTAAGGCTTGGGCCACTTGGAGTTTGCACATGTTGTATTTCCGTCATGTTCTCTACGTATGTCATCGTCATCTGCTCCACTCTCTCCTTCAACAGCTGATTTCATATCAAATAAAATCCATATTTACATCATTTCAAAGTGCAGTATTTTCCTCTCCCTCTGAGTTTCTACCTGAGCTGTTGATCTATAAACAGATCCTATAGTTATGTGGCTTCACAGCTCCTCTAACAACAGGTTGGTGAGTCACGACGGTGAGTGATGCTCCAGCAGCGCAGGTGGGGGTGGGGGTGAGGGGGGGGGGGGGGGGGGGGGCAGGTCAGTATTGTTCCAGTCTGGGTCCTGATGATGAACTTGAGCTGTCCTCCTGGTTAATGAGCGTCCCACTGCAGCTGAGCGCCGACACTCAGAGGAGCGGGAGGCCGTGGGTGACGGTGACGGTGGCGGTGACGGTGGTGGGGGAGGGGGGGAGGGGGGGCGGGGGGGTCAGGTTGACATTCGGCCGGGCTCAGCTGTTCTCCCACTACAGGGACCTAGACACCCGGTGGTCAGTGTCACTGTGGACCAGTGGTTTACTGAACCGACCAACCAATGTGCATAGGGATGGGTCCCGAAATCCGGTTCCGATTCTGGAACCGGAATCGAAACGCCAAAATTCAACAATCGTTTAAAAATGCGCATTTCGGTTCTTTATTTCGGTTCCTGGCAGTCACTCACACACACGTCACACAGCTGATGAACGGTGATTAATGTTATCAGTTAACTGTCTCAAAACCAGTGTCGCCGTCGGCTTTCTTTTTCCTTTTTTTCCCCGCGGTCGGGTTGTGAATTAATTAATTAATGCTCGTGAGTTCGGCCGTGTTGGGTCCGAGATTCAATCAACACGCTGCTCTGGTTTTACCGTTACTACCGGCAGTCTGCCCGTTTATCACCGATAAACACACAGTAGATGAAGAGGGAAGTAGGGGTGGTTAATTGGCCCAATTTCCCGATTCGATTCGATTTCGATTATTGAAGTCTCGATTCGATTACAGACCGATTATCGATTATTATCGATTATCGATTCGATTACCGACTGATTATCGATTATTAACGATTATCGATATGATTTTCGATTAATGATTATTGATCTTCAATTTATTACAGTTGTAAAAACAGAACACAACACTGTGTACCTTCAGTGATCAAATAACACTGATCAATATTTATTGCTCTGGAACAACCATGCTTGCACATTTTACTGTAGCCTTGTAGCTATTCATGGGTTGCAGTGACGTCACGTCGAAGTGACCGCCGCCATATTTGGAAAACTCAAATTAGATTGATTGTCTCCTCTTGATACTCTAATTGATTTGGTTCATTTGAAGTTTGTTATTTTGGCCATTATGATTAGTACATATGATTAGTATTATTATTACAGTGTTTGCAAATGTTATTCATTACCCTGCATCATAGGTATTCAATAATTAATATTGTAAAAATTTGTAATATGTAAATATTGTGATATTTGTCAATTCCATATCACAAGTGCATCTTTTTTAATAACAGATACATGACGCACATGTAAACACAGTGTTTCCCCCACCTTGACATTTATTTATATATATATATATATATATATATATATTATAAAAAATAAAATACAGGCTATAGTCTAACATGAGCTCCTGACGTTCAGCTCAGCAGAGACGCTGAGAGAAGTAAACAGCAGCGATCAGCTGATCTCTCCTCCGTACAAACGCTCTGTTGATCCAGTTGGTCGCCGGTTGTTGTTTTTTCTCCCTCCATTTTTCAGCCGTCGCACCCGCACCTCGCTCACCTCGGTTAGCACCTGGTTAGCGTTAGCGCCGACACACTTCCTCGCTGGCTCAGTTACACAGCATCTTGTTATGACAAACAGTTAACAGCTCCACCTTGTGGTTAAATCCTGTATGACAGCCAGTGACAGGAGGACTCGCCGTTGTAACAGTAGGCCTATTACATTTTTAAAAATATTAATAATCCCCCCGGACCTTGAATATGGGTAATTGTTCAATGTTTTGTATTTGTTTTTTGTTCTGTACTAAAAGATGAAAATGACTTATAAAGAGTTAAAAAAAAAAAAAAAAAAAGTAAAAAAAAATAAATAAATTAATAATTAATAATCGATTTTTGGAAAATTAATAATCGATTCATAATCGGTCATTTCATAATCGCGATTAATCGATTATCGATTTTTTCCACCACCCCTAGAGGGAAGTGACTGAGTGGGTCGGTGGCGTGGAGCGGTGCGCCACTCTGACTGCAGCCGAGGATCATGCTCCGTGATACTGTGAGACTGGCCGCCGGGCGGGAGCTCTTTAGGACGGGACTGGGGCACGGCAGCACCCGCTAATCGCTAATAACCCGAAAACAGCAGTGACACGTGCTTTCACGCCGGAGTCTCCAAACCAGAAACGTCCGGAACAACGTCGGAAAAGGTCGCATTTGAAAGAAAAGAGAGAGAGACCGTGGCATGTACACAACAACAACAAAGCTGACAGCGAGTGAGTGAAAGTCACACTTCCTGTATATGGCCCTTCAAATTAAAAGCCCTATAGCCTTTTCCTGTTAAGTCATATTGGTTCTCACTTAATTTTGACAAGAAACGGTTCCAAATGTTGTTGTTCTTTTCCTGTGACCAATCGACCACGGCCACTTTATACAAAACAGATGAGCAGACAAGTCATATATCTATTTATTTACTTTCTAAATAATATTAGTATCGGAATCGGAATCGAAAGGAATCGGAATCGAAATGAGGAATCGAAATAGGAATCGGAATCGATGAAAATGCAAACGATACCCATCCCTAAATGTGCACAGCTCCACTACTTCCTGAATTTAAGGGCAACTCCTTTATTTCCTGTCTTATAGTATTATTGGTTTAATCCAGGTGTGTCTGACCGTTGTGACAACTCAAACACCTGGATTCATCAGTTTGTCCAATAATGTAAGACAGGAAATAAAGGAACTGCCTTAAATTCAGGAAGTAGTGGAGCTGTGCATAGAGCCCGTTGACGGTGTCCTCCTCCTCAGCACTAGGGGGCGACATGCGTCATTTCAGCAGGTTGATACAGACTCTGTCCTGTTGGCTTTCTGTCACGTAGTAAAAACAAACTGGATATAAATTGTATTTCTCTTTATTAAATAACTTAGATTGTCAACTGAAAATATCAATAGAAACGACTCGGGTCGGGTCGGAGGTCGGACCACAGGCTTCCTTTCTCTTGTCTTTCAAAGGTTCAGAACATAGCTAACTGTTAGCTAGTAGGCTAGCTACGCTCTAGCTTGCTAACTTAGCTAGTGAGGCTAAGTGATGGAGCGCAGGGATCTGGAGGAGGAGAGTTGGTGTTGGTGCTGGTGGACGAGTCTCCTCAGGCGTTTGATTGACGGATGATGGATCCTGATATCATTGGCTGATTGAATCATTAACATGATGCATAATTTCTGCGCCTGCATTAACCGCTGTGGAGAAAAAACGACCTCGCTTTCACCGCGGATTTACTCGAAAATAGGCTTCTCTGCTTCACTTTGTCCCGTCTCTACTGCTGTGAAACATGTGCACATGGCGTTGTCCAGTTTCAGATGAAGGTGTGTATTCATGATTATGCTCTGGATGTGTTTGTCTCTAACCATCTCTTAAAGGCCCAGTCTGTCATTTCTACGTATTACTTTTTTACTACATTGCACGTCAGCGTGTTGATGTGCATTGTGTGACGATATTTATCTCCAGTGTGTTTGTCTTCCTCGTGATCTGCACAGACACTGAGAAGCATGTGTGTGTGTGTGTGCAGCATGAAGACCAGGTCCAGTCCCAGTCTGCAGAGCTGCAGGTGTGTGTGTGTGTGTGTGTGTGTGTGTGTGTGTGTGTGTGTGTAGAACCTGCAGCTGTGTGCAGACTGACTGTGTGTGACCGGCAGCAGCTGGAGGTGGGAGTGGGACCCTCAGACTGTGTGTGGTACCTACACACACACACACACACGCAGGGCAGCTTCCACCTCATGAATGAATCACTCATCCTTGTGCTAATTCAGGCCCGTGCCCCCCCCTCACCCCCCCCCCCCCCCCGGTCTGAATCACAGAGGTTTATTTGAGTTGTTTTTTTTTTTCCTGGCTGGGTTTTCTGCCTGACTGAACGGCTGACTTCACGCTCGAGTGAGCGGCTCGTCTGCCTCGCAGGCTGTTCCCGCTCCGCCGTCCTCGCTCGGTCAGCAGCAGCGAGGTACCACCGAGGGACTCGCCGCTCAAATCCGCCCGGAATCAAACCTAACGAGCTCTGACAGGAAGCAACGTGCTACCTGCTGGGAACACGGCCAACACTTCCCCTGCGCTTCTCCCTGAAACGCCTCAAAGACTTGAACCCTCTCCCGCTGAGCTGTCGACACGGATCCGCTGCTTCCTGTCAGGGGGTTTTCTCCTGGTAATGAATCGGCGGTGCACGGACGCACGGACGGACGGCGGTTAAAGTGGACTTGAAACCAGAGATCACAGCTTGGATCAGTGTCTGTCAGCAGCTGTGTCCTGTGATCTGAGGCAGATTAAAGCCTGAAACCAGCGGCGGTCACTCAGCGTGCAGATGTGCTGCCAGATGTGTCGGTGGTGACGTTGTCCTTTTCCAAACCCTGAAACCACCACCTAGTTAGTTAGTTGCCCCTCTGACCACAGCCCCCCCGCCCCCCCACTTCAACCTCTGCTGCCTCTGTCTCTCCGTGTGTCCAGGTCACCTGAGGTCATGCCTGTCCATGTGCTGTCGCCGGGGGCGGGGCCTGTTACCCAGGTGCCGGCCCACCTGACCAGGATCCCCATCCCACGTATCACCACCGACACCGACTGCTCCAACAAAACCGTCCAGGTTCGTTCACTCAGAGACTTTTAGCATCTGCAGAACTGATGTTTGAATGAACGAATGTTTATTTATAGTAAACAACAACAAGGCAAGGCAGCTTTATTTATGCAGCGCATTTGCAACGCAATGTGCTTTACATAAAACAAAATAAACAGTAAGAAGTGGGAACGGAAAAAACAACGACAGCAAAAACTTTAAAATTAAGATAAACAGCAAAATAGTAAAAAAAAATAGTGGAAACATTAAACATTTAAAAAAAAAGCAAGAATAAAAGAAAGTACATAAAAAATACGCACACAATAAAACAAAAACTAGACTGAAATAGAGCAGAAAATATGAGTTTGCAGCATGAAATATTAAAACAATTAAGAGGATATACGTACAGTGCAAATCAAAATTAAAGATTAAAATTTAAAGTTCTTTAAAGGAACAACGAGGAGTTTCTCCAGCGGCAGAACGAAAAATTCTGTGACAATAAAAAAAAAGTCTCATATTAATGTGGATGAATCTACGTTATCACTTGTCATTTAGCTGTTGTGATAAAAATACAATGAATAAAAGAACTGTTCAATAGGAGACGGATGAAGCCCATGCTGACTTAATGCAACTTAAAGGAGCTATACGTAAAAAAAAATGTATGGTAAGTAATCATAAAATCAGTGAGTATGTCATCAGAGACTAAGGAATCTCACTGATACCAATAACACACAATAATACAGACACAATATCTGCAACACAAACGACAACTCAATCTCCCATCACGAGTCATTTGCATTATAGCATCATCCAGCAGCAATGCATTGTGGATCATGTCTGACGTTACTAACATTAAAAGACCTGGCTGTGACTCTCAGAAACGTGTTGACTTCAGAAGCAGAAACAGATCCAGGATCTGCACAGGAGGAGCCGAGTTAGAACGATGGAGAAGAGCTGGAGGACAGATGTTGGAGTGGCTCATTTTCTCCTGGACACGCACCAACTGTAGCTTTCTGCACAATAATCTGTTTTCCCAGTGCGTGTGTACAGATTTATCCACTTCATTTCCTTTCCGCTACCACGTCGTCACGGCTCCGCTGGCATAGAGACTGTGTGAGTGAGTGTCGGGGAAGCGGAGCAGCGTGGAGGTTAGCGGTTAGCGGTTAGCGGTTAGCGTGAGGCTAATATCTGGCAACCTCAAATCTAGAGGGGGAGGAGGAGGGAGGGAAACGATGTGCTGCAGTGTTTTCAATTTGACTGCAGCAACAGCTTTGGCCACAGTCTGACAGACAGCTCCTTTTTAAAGGGATAGTTCAACATTTTGGCAAGTTGGCCCATTGCCGTAACCCCTATAGTCATAGCAGTAGGTTTGTTACCTTTAATTGTCGGTGCAATTTTTAGAACGGCGGAGCAGAGCCGTGAGCTGCTCAGAGCTACACTACGGATTTCTTGGTTTAACTCATCAAATACACAATCCAACAACTCCACAACGCTCTGGTGGACAAGTTGTGACCTGCACATTCACCACGCTATGAACAACTCAGAGTTGTTGTAGAGGGATGCAAAACGTTGTTGCCTTATTATCAGATTCTGTATTTCCCTCTAAAACAACTCTGTGTGGTAACGTTGTGTTATTATCTCAGAGTGTGCTCAATGTGCAGGTCACAACTTGTCCACCAGAGCGTTGTGGAGTTGTTGGATTGTGTATTTGATGAGTTTGATGCGTCTGTAGCGTAGCTCTGAGCAGCTCACGACTCTGCTCCGCCGTTCTAAAAATAGCTTGCACTGACAATGAAAGGTGGCAATGGGCCAATTTGCCAAAATGTTGAACTATCCCTTTAAATCAGGTCTGTAGGATTCCTTTACAATACCAGACTCAGCAGTGCTGCACCATAATGACCCATATTACCATTTACACTCAACATCTCCCTCTTCATCTTCTACATCTTTAAAATCTAGTTGTTTTAAACATTTCCCACATAAATCCTGTAATAGTTCATTCGCTTTCATCATCTATATTATCCACAAAATGAAATGCACATGCTCTTCAAATACGAACATACAGTAGCCTCATATTGCCTCTTATTCTCCATCTTCTCTGTCAGTGAACACACGTTTAAATAAAAGATTCTTTACTTTAGTTTCTACATGAGTTTGAGACAGAACGCTTTCACCTGAGTTCCTGCAGCCGACGCTGCAGAAGGAAAATAACTCACAGCATAATCAAGGTCAGACCTTTTTATTGTCTCGTTAAGATGCAGAGAAGCTTCTACGTGTGTGGGAGGAAAAACAGATTTGATAATATCAGCAGGGATAATTTGCCGCAAGTGTGTGCGTGTGTGTGTTTGTGTACATGTTTGTTAAAAAGCCACTAATGTACTTTGTCGTTCATCTTCTTACCTCAGTTGTTAATCTGTGTGAAATTGACTCAACACATAATTCAGGCTTTTTTGCCTTTTTTTCTTTCTTGTTATCATTTATATTCCATTGTTACTGTGTTGTTCTAATGGCATCATTTTGTGGTTTGATTCCCATTTGTTACAACGACCACGTATTGAACCTTTATTTTTACAGGTAAGTTTGTTTATCAACCCTGTGCAGCTTTGAAGTGAAGGTGCCAGGTGGAAGCAGATCAATACACTAAAGACTGAAAATTTCCAAATATGTTTTTTTCCCACTGTCCTGAAAATAAGTTTTAAAATCCCTTAGTTTCCTGCTGCGGCGTCTTCCACCTTTTAGCAAAGCTCTGTATGAACTGAGGGAACGATGAGGTTCATATAGGACACACTGTTTTACATGTAGAGAGATAAATATTAAAGTTACACCAATGCAAAACATGAAAGTGCAACTGTGCAGCAGAGGGATGCAGCCTGTTCTCCATGATGCACAGCAGCCAACATCTGGAGAGCTGTTCATGGAAATGCATGATGCAAAAACTGCAAAATCTTACCAAGAATATTTGTCTTATTTCTAGTCAAAACAAATCAAATTATACTTAAATTAAGACTCATCACATAAAAAGCAGCTTGTTTTTAGACACTTTTTACTTCTTTCAAGCAGATTTTCACTTGAAATAAGTAGAAAAGTCTGATAGTGGAGCAAGTTTTTCTTTCTTTTTTTGTTGAAACAAGTGAAAATTATCTCAAAACAAGTTAATTTTTAGGTGATAAGTCTTATTTTAAGTGGAAAGAATTTAGTTTTGACTAGAAAATGATGTCAACATCATCAAGAAGAAAGCAGGAGGCAGCAGCAGCAGCAGCAGCAGCACGAGGTTTCCTGGTGTTGAACAAAAACATAAATCTGTCCTAGTGAAGAACCCCAGTTTTAATAAATAGATAATATAAAGATTTGAATCAGTTGTGTCAGTTTGTGTTTCACCCTCTGTGGGTTCAGATCAGCAGCAGCAGCAGCAGAACTGGAACTGAGTCAGTCAGAGGATTTTAGCCACTTAAAAAACCTTAGTCATGATTCCTTGTTAGAAAATAGTTCATATATTTCCTCCAAGTGTTTTGTTTACTCATGTCTGCAGCCATGTTTGAACATTTCATCTTCATGCCAGGGTTAAATGTTCATCTTGTTAATATTGTATAAAAGAGCCACTGAGTTCACATGGTGACCTGTCCTAGAGCGGCAGCAGCACACGTCATAGTGAACAAAGAGAGATAACAACCAAACAAACATGGAGATATAAAAGTTCTAGTTACAGTACCAATTGAGTGCACAGGCACTGTTCAAGAGATTTCCGTTTTTTAAGATTGAGCGGAAGCTGCCTTTTAAATACAGCGAGGTCATTGTAGTTCAGATTGACGGGTTGCAGAGGAGGCAGAGAAACTGAACGCTTTCTTTCCTGTTTCCGTCCGAACACGATGAGCAGAGAGCTACAAAACAAACGACTGGCAGAAAGCATCGACTTCTGAACCCGTGTCTGATGAAATGATGTACATGTGAGCAGCTTTCTGGAATACAATGAGCTGAAAGCCGTTTTGGAAACACAACAGTTTTATTAAAATTATGTTTCCATGTATTTTCCTGCTCAGATAACAAAGTTTTTTTAAATTCCCATTTCATGCAACTGTCACCTGCCGCCATCTGCTCACATCCACCTCTTTCTTTCTTCCTTCCTCCTGTGCGTGAGGCTATTTCCTTGTTCTTGATTAGCACGCTGCAGGAATGTGTTTATGGAAACCAAAGCAGCAGAATAATCCACCTTCTGTCTCGCAGCTCATTTCCCTGAGGCGCTCATCAACGCCGCTCAGTTTTCCTGACGTGGCTTTGATCAGTTGACGGGCTCGCTGAAAGTCTGCAGAGCTTCACTCGCAGATAAATGTTCCTCAGTTCGTCTCAAAGTTTCATGTTTTTTAATTCTTCCAGGGGAAAGTGGTTCGTAAAGAGCGACTGGTGTCGTCAGCATCTGATGACTTCATCTTGAAGACTGTCATCCAAGGTAAAACTCAAAACATTTGTGTGTCTGTTGTTGTGTACCTGAGCGTGGTCCAAGCAGCCGCCGCTGCCTCCCGGCCGCTCGGCGCTGGGTTTATAAATGACAAGCTTTCAACTTTAGAAATGCAACATTTCAGTCAAAGGAGAAAATCCTTCAGTTCAGCTCAGGACGTTTTGAAAAGTCGTGTCTTTTTGAGAAGAAGAAAAGTGAATTGACTGTGTCAGATCATTCATTATGTGCTCACAGTGCAATAATAAATCAATGTTCTGTTCAGTCATTGCAGCTATTTGATGAAAACGGTGTCACCTTGACTTTGCTGTGGGTGATTTGCACTTGATTCTGTGATTCCTGGCAAACACCAGACTGTATCTCAGCCTTATTTGAGACTGACTTTGGGTGTAGGCGTCTGCACCTCCCACTTCCAAGACGCGTGACCTCGGACGGACCTCAAACCGAACAGAGCAACGATCCAGATGACGTACAGACAGCGGGGGAAAACACAACGCTAATTTTGTTCTCCTTTTAGTGAAAAATCGATTCCAGTTACAGTCTGAAAATCAAAGCCACAGCCAAATCCAGTGATGGCTGCTCTTCAGTTGCCTCCATGTTGCATGGAAACAAAATCAGCTGGATGTCGCTTGTTTGTCGTCATCCCATTAAACTACCTTTGTAAAAAGCCCGTTGGTGATGGTGATTGAGTTTTGGGGACTTGGAAGTCTCAACAGCTTCTTCTCAAGGTGGACTGAAATTGAGTTGAATTCAAAGTACTTAATTAATCCCACAGAAGCAAAGCAGTTTTATTTGTACAACCCGTTTTTACAACCAGTTTGTCTCAAAGGGCTTTACATGGCGTCATAACAACATCCTCCGTCCTTAGACCCTCACAGCGACTGAGGAAAAACTCCAGGAAAACCATTTCAACAGGGAAAAATTGGAGAAGTCCAATTACTTTACTCGGCATAACACTCAACAACATCAACAAAAATGTTCATTGAGAAAAACCTCACTGCCCCAGGTACAGAGGAGCTCCTGAATCTTTTACCCCTTTCACACTGGCCAAAAAACCCGTTTAAACCCGCTAACAATTGGCATTTGGTGGCAGTGTACAGAGGACGTCCTGGACCTTTGTGGGAAAGCCAGACCCGGGAGCACCGTTGAGTGTTACGTGACGCACCACCTACAGTACCAAAACAAAGAGAGACTGGGATTAAAAGATCAAACAACATGACCGAAAATAATTGAAACAAAAGAAAAGAAACTACAGTGTGTTTAACTCATAGATATAGAAGGATTTAACTGACGTGTTGTGCCGCGTGGAGCCGTCATATGGCCGTGGCGGACTCGCTCTCCTCCGCGGTCCAGGTGCTCTGCAGGCCGGCCAGACGCCTCGTCTGCCTGAGAGACCTCCGCTGCGGGCGGCTGTGGCATGAGCCTAGGGCATGACATTGTCCAGAAGCAACAACATGGCTGCTCTGTCTGATCCCCCCGTGGGGGGTCAGACTCGGCTTATTTTGGTCAATGTGAAAGGGGCCAAATGCCGTTGTTGCGTTTAAAAAACCCGCGTCGACCCGCTAATGTCATCTGGTGGCACCACCTACAGAGAGGATTGAATGGTTCCTTTGTGGAGAGGCCGAGCTCGGCCTAAGAGACCATGTGAGGAGATCGATCGTCCAGAGAAGAATCGCTGCATATTGAGGTTGTTGAGGCATCTGGTTCAGACGCCTCCTGGTGGGTTTCCTCCTGGTGGGTTTCCTCCTGGTGGAGGTCCTCAGGCCTCGTCAGACTGGGAGGAGACGCTGTGATACCGATCCATCCCATCCAGCGTCGATACATTGCTTATCCATGTAGGGTTATGTGGGGGCTGGAGCTAATCCAACGCTAAACCAACGTACCACCGATGTACCGCCAACGTACCACCAAGGTACCACCAACGTACCGCCAACGTACCACCAACATACCACCAACGTACCACCAACGTACCACCAAGGTTCCAACGTACCGCCAACGTACCACTAAGGTACCAACGTACCACCAACGTACTGCCAACGTACCACCAAGGTACCAACGTACCACCAACGTACCGCCAAGGTACCAACGTACCACCAACGTACCGCCAACGTACCACCAAGGTACCAACGTACCGCCAACGTACCACCAAGGTACCAACGTACCGCCAACGTACCACCAACGTACCACCCCAGACTATTAAATAAGTCACAGGAAACTCTTGAAGATAATATGAATGATCATCTAATTTCCTGCTGATCTGGGATTAAAAGGTCTTAGTTTCTTTTGGGGTTCGATCATGAAAGACCAATAAAGTTATATCAAAACAAAGGGAAGCCAATGGAAGGAGGCTGGAGGTACGGTAATGTGTAGAAGTTATGTATCCTTCAGGTCCTGGAAGGATCTGGAACACAGATCAGGTAGTGAGAATGAGGTCTGGATTACTTTGCACAACCTGCAGCCGCCACGATGGACGGACTTTATATTTGGGGTGGACTCTGACGTTGTTTCATTTGAGCAAAGAGAGAGCGGCCAGAATAAAACTACTGGATCTGCCTTTACCCAACCGCTAACAATAAACGGACGGTCCAGGTGCACTCATCATACATAGAGGACGTGCAAACCTGGCTGCTAGGCGGTCATTGACCTCTTGGCACAGTGGTTTGCATCGTCGCCCACCGTGCTGGAGACCAGGGTTCGAACCCCACCTGGGACCATCCGTACCGAAACCACAAGGCAGAGGAAAGTGAGCATGTGCTAGATGTCCGTCAATGACTTCAGTGTCGTTAACGGACGGAACAAATGACTTTTCCAACGTCCATCTCTTGCAGCATCACCGAACTACACCGTCCAACCTGCACATGACCTGAGTGACCGCTCCGAGCCGCTCCCTCTGCAGGAGAAAAGCCCTGGACGTGTTTGAATCCCAGAAGGGAAACGACAACTAAGCGTCAGGAGTTGGACTCACAACCCTCCTCTGCTTATCATATAAAACTGGATGGAGAGATAAATCTAACACAATGACACAGTGTTGGACTCGACGAGCTCAAGATCAGCTTTGTTGCTGCACAGATGTTTTGTTGGGCGATGAGAACGTGTGTGTATTGTTCCTCTCTCTCTCTTTATAGTTGTGATGATGTGTGGTGGGTTTATCGGAGCCTGTCGGCCGAGAACAGCTGCTGCTGCTGGAAACACCGACACTGAGTCATACTCAGAAGCTGCAGCGCTGCAGAGTTTATGCTGGAGTGTTTGACTGTGTGTGTGTGTGTTAAGCTGTTTAGCTGGTATGGATTGTAGAAGCAGATGGAGGCCATTGTGTCTCATTGTTGTCGTGTCTGTGGCCTTCTTATCTGGGAGCCGGCTGATTAAAGAGCCACGGAGAGCCAAGGCTCTTGTTGTGGCGTCGACATCCTTCCTTTTATTCATTTAAACTCGGTGACACCCCGTCTGTGTCCCCGGCTGCAGGATGAGCAGGTCCTCCTCTCCTCTTTTGTTGCCTCGTTCACACTGTCACTCTGTCTGACCTGCTGCTGCAGCCCCGGATTTAGGTTTTTGTGTGTCATGTTCCCATTTTAAAGCATCTTGTAGTAAATACCACAGATAGCATGTTTCATCCGAGACACATGCATTTTTACCAACAGATGACGTTGTGTCTCTTCCATTACAGCTGTGATTTGTGTTTTGAAGAAGTGACGGCTCCGTTGATCAAAGCTCTTCTGATGGAACATTGATTATCGGAGAGATTGCAGCAATTTGAAGGACCAGGGCAATTTAGGTGTCATTGAATTGGAATGGCTGATTTTATTTTGTTATTTCGGCCTCAGGACGTGTGTTCACATGAAACTCAAAGATTGTGCCTTGAACACAACACACAGTCACCGATGAGGCTTTTTCAGTCCCAACGCCGACATCTGGGTATCGGCATATCGGATTTTACTCGATACTGATCCGATACCACTGTTGAATTAATAAATCCAGCTATTTAGTCGATATCAGTTCCAATAGCCAATCAGATTGGATCAGTGCTTCCCTACACGTAGTGCTGATATTCTGTAATATATAGTCATCAACTGAGAGGAAGTACTTTGCTTTTTTCTTTCTTTTAAATCATAAAACATTGAGACACAGAGCCTCGTAGCTTTGTGGTCGTTTCCAATCACCATCATGTGTTTATTATTGAACAATATTAAGGCTGGATATCGGCCCAGATCCTCCTGATGCTACATGAGGTCTGATCGACGTCCAATAAGAAAACAAGTGAAGTCCAAACAGCACCAGTCGAAAGCTTGGACAAACCATGAACGTATGGTGGCTCCCATACTTAGTTTGGGAATTTTGTATTTCCAACAGTGAGTTTTGTCTGACAGTCATTGATAAACCCAAACATATTCATTTACTATCATGTAAAGCAAAGAAAATCAGAAGCTGAGAAGCTTTAAAGGACATACTTTTACCATTAGATGACAAACCACTTCATAAACTGACTTGTTGACCTGCTGTTGACAAATGCACGGGTGTAAATATCAGTTGTACATAATATCGATGTCTTCATCCTGATCTGAGTCTCCTCCGTCTGTCTTCCAGAAGACGAGTCCCAGCCGAGCTCGTCCTCCCAGAGCACGTCCATCAACGTCGTCCTGACCGGTTCATTGGCCAAGGAGTTCGATGAGGTCGTCAGTGATGGGGTAGGTTCACTGTTCACTGTTCACCGTCAGACAGGAGACTCTCTCAGCTACATTTAATGCACAGAACAACATCCTGTTGTGACATTTTTGATGATGATTGTGATGATGATGATGATGATGATGTGAGTGCGTGCACCCTGACGGTGTCTGGCTGCTGATGAATCTAATTTACAGTTTGAGTTATTTTCTGTTTCCTTTGATTGGCTCTGTCATCACAGTTCACACACACAATCCTCACCTTCCTCAACAACTGCAGCTTCCTTTGACAACTTAAAGAATAGTCAGTGATTACTTTGTTTGATTTATGTGTGTGTGTGTGTCTGTGTGTCAGACAGGTTTGTGGGTTAAATACTGAACCACATAACTTTTATAAATAGCAAACAAAGTGAATCAAAACTATCAAAAATGTGGCTTCTTATTAAAATATGACCAGTTTCCCATTAAATCACATGGGATTGGGGGAAAATGCCTTAGCTTTGTTTAGGTCCTGCAGTTTAAAGGAATAGTTCAACATTTTGTCAAATTGGCCCATTGCCATAATCCCTATAGTCATAGCAGTAGGTTCATTACCTTTAATTGTTGGTGCAAGCTATTTTTAGAGCGGCGGAGCAGAGCCGTGAGCTGCTCTGAGCTACGCTACAGAGGCTCATTATGGGATTTCTTGGTTTCCCTCATCAAACTCATCAAATACACAATCCAACAACTCCACAACGTTAATCATGCAAAACCGCTGATGCACGTTGCCTTCAGGGACATTTTTCAACAAGCAGTCTCTGTATTTACCTCTAAAACAACTGCAACGATATTGATTATAGCAATGGGCCAATTTGCCAAACTGTCCCACTTTGAACTATCCCTTTAAGCCAATAACGACGGCACCAGTCAATATTTTAGTAAAATGATAAATGTCTGTAAAGGTCACTCAATAAAATTATACTTTATCCTTTTAAGAACCTCTTGCAGTTACACCAAGCACCACTAGGGGTCTGAGAACCGCTGGTTGAGAAACACTGTATTATATTATATAGGATGACTGTGTGTGTGTTTGTTTGTGGAGTTGGTGCTATAAATTGTCAAACTTTCCTTTAATTACCTCACCACCTGCAGGAACAGGCTTTTTCTCCTAGAGGCACATTTTACTTTCATTTTCCCTGTGTTTATATTTGATCATATTTCATAAGAAGACCTCCTTGTTTTCTCAGCAGTTTCCAATTCCTATTTAATCCCAGTTTTACAGCAGGTGTCTCGGTCCCTTTGTGCTCTGAAAGCTACTTTAACTACATAAAAGTGGCTGAGAGCTTTTTGATGCCTTTTATTACCACTTCCACTGATTCAGGTTTCTATCAAAGCTGAACTCCACAACGGATCAGATGAACGAGATCATGTAGTATCCAAAACTCACATTTGTACTAAAAACATATTATTAAACTCACATCAGGTAAAAAAGTCTAGACAAATACATGCTCATAAATCTCTTTAGTCATCAGTAAACTAATGATAGATGTCCGATATCCAATGGTCCGTAACACAGAGTAGGGACAAAAAAACTCATTTCATCCCCAACATAATATATTTACTGTTTCAAAAAGTAACAGATCTGATTTTAAAGGTATAGTACGTAGGAATTCCCCCCATCTAGCAGTGCGGTTGCATATCTGAACGTGTTCTTGATGTTGCATTCATGTGAAACGGGGCAGACGTCAGACAGACAACAGACAGTTTTAACAGGCGCTACCTGGAAAACTTTCTCCCCGAGCCGACAGCGCCGCTCAGTTTCCGTGGTTACCTACGGTCACGATTCAACATTGCCGCCTCGGTTTGGTGCGTCAGCCACTTATGTATTTGTAACGACTTGTAACGACTCATTCTAAGGTACGAGAAAGCTTTCATTAGTAGCAGGTGTGATTCCACTTCAGTGAAATACATATTTATGAAACACATGTTTGATTTTTGATCATAAAATGCCAAATAAGTTACGGACTGGGACTTTAAACAAACTTGATATCAGGTTTTGAATAAGATCTTAATTAAAATAAGATTAATTTAGTTGCACATGGAGAAGATTTAGTGTTTCCTATGGTTTGTACGTACCATATTCTCCTGGCAGCTCCTGTTGGAGACCTCTGCTTTATAGGTTCACCTGTTCACGGGACAAATTCAATATAATTAATAAAACAGGGAGCAGTTATAACATCTGTCATGTCACAAACCTGTTCTGTTCTTGCACATCTCATTGTGTGTTTATAATGTGAAACATTTGAAGGAAAGTTATTGACGAGAACTGCTACTAGGAACGAAGACGAAAACACAAAAGACAAAGTTCTGGAGTCAATAAGTTACAGAAGAAATAGAAGACGGATTGTTTTCAACAGGTTGGAGGAAAGTGTTGATGCTGTGGAAACCTCTATGATATAGACTGAACCATGCAAGACATTATAGGAAAGGTAATTTCACCCTCAATTGAGTGTTGAGGCCTTAAGTGCCATAAATGTACGCGGAGCAGCTCCCCAAACATAATCATTTGATCTCTCATTTCACATTTATGAATCGTCTGCTGAAGAAGGACCGATGATTATTTCAGGAACTGCTTGATGATTCTTCATCTTTTCATTTTGGAGGAGAGAAAAAAAAAACTCACCCCGTCAGTTTCTGCCCTCAGAAAACCTCCCCACTCTGCTGTGTTTACCAGATTGTTGATATGAGATGTGAGCATGTGTCCTTCAGCCGTGGAGTTTGGAGCGGCGTCTTTATGATGAAGATTCATGCCTTATGTTTATTTTCACTAAAGAAAAGGAGACTCTGCTGTTTACGAAGGTGCGTCTGAGGAAATGATGTTTTGTGGATCATAAAGGCTGATTTGAACGAGGTAATAAAGCCGCCGGTTTGTTGATGAATATGACAAAAAATCTGCAGGACAAGATAAATTAATTTAGGGCCGATGCGCTGGGGAGGGATGTGCAGCGAGCTGGGATGAGTCTCCGATGGGTTCAACTAATTGAATATCCTCAGCCTTCAGACGTTAAAGGAGGAAAGGCCCTGTGCCGGCACTTGACACGGATTAAATAAGATGCTTCAGTTGGAGAGTTGGACGATAATGGACAAAATAATCCAACAGAAAGACCAGTCAACAGAATTATTACTCACTTCAATGTTTTAAGAGTTTTTCAAACTCTTCATGGTTGGTCAGTAGCTGTGTCTGTTTTACATCAGTCATTTCCTCTTGGTTTTGGTGACGGTCACTAGAAGAACATGATTCAGTCCATTTATACTGAAACCAATCAACGGTGAATGGGGCTGGATGACGACGTCATATCCAAACCATCAGCAGCTGGTTCCTCTGTCATTTTACTGGTGTTCCTAAAAACAATCATGTTTGTGATTGGCCCCGTTGGAAAAACAAAATCTAACTGAAATCTTGTGCGTTTTAGCCAAATTGGGCCATTTTGGATGGGTTTGGCCATCGCCAAGGGACACGGTTTGGTAAAAACTCTATATCAACCTAAAAGTTGGTGCACATGTGAACAGGGAGAGTGTGAACCATATATGGAGAATTCAACCTGTTTTATAACTAAGATTTTAAAATGTCACACAAAATTTCAAACTCTTTTTTTCTCCCAAAGAAAAATTGTATTTTCACTAATTTCCCTAATTGTTATGGAATGACTCGACTCAATATTTTACGGTTTTCTTTCATTTAAAGCAAAAATATTGTATTTTCACTAATTTCCCTAATTGTTATGGAATGACTCGACTCAATATTTTAATAGATGTAAAGAGACAAAGGTTTCATTGGATAAAAACTTTCGATAAATTTAAGCCATCAACCCGTGTTTTGGTCCAAACACTCTATGTAAGTGATTGCTGTCGGAAGTTGTGGGATGATATTTATGATAGTTATAAAGCTTTAATTACTAGTTATAAAGCTTTAATTAAACTGATACAAAAACAGGGGTAAACGTAGGATGATGATGATGATGATGATGATGATGATGATGATGATGATGATGATGACGGTATGAGATGTGATGGAATGGAGCGTTCACCGTTCAGAAACGTCTCGCTAATAAGTCGTTACTGCGATGGAGGTCCAGTCTGTGTGTCCAAGACATTTTTAATATGTTAATATTCAGATATAGCCTTCCAATCCTTTAATATAGGCCTATTATCTGTATGTTTATAACAAAATCATTGTATTCTCTTTTAGGGTGACTACTATCAGTCCAGGGACAGCAATTGGCCAATTCTGACATGTTTACGTTTCTTAAAATGTTTTATTAATGTGCATGGTCCCTGATAATTACATTTTAAACAAATAAATAAATAAAATAGCAAACAAGCCAATTTCTCTCCCTTTTGATTGAAAACGTTCAATACTGCCCCGCTCCGATGTCGTATTAAAAGCCGTAGCTCGTCTTTAAAAAGTTCTGAGGGACTTTGTCCTGTTACTTAGCCCACGCTTTGATAATCTTAACTGATATTGTTTATAACGAGATAAAACTACACCAATACAACAGGTTTATGTTTTATTTTGATAAATAACTGTTATCTGAGAATTTCTCATAATAATCCTGATTCTGGTTTTTGCGACGATGCAGTGACTGAGTCGTCCTGGTGTCACCGTCACAGCGGTGACACCAGCACCTATGAAGCTGTCTGTGACCTGAGTTGGGGAGGGGGGGGTGTTGGGTGGGGTTGGTGGTGGTGGTGGTGGTGGGGTTGGTGGTGTGGTGGTGGTGGTGGTGGGGGGGTAATCCTCCTGTCAGCAGCGTGTCACCGTGCTGTAGCTGCTTGTTGTTTCCCTACAGCAGCGTGTCGGCAGGACGCCGGGCGCCACAGATCACACAGGTCTCGTCAGGCTGCATCTCCCTAACCTGATTATTCAGACTATCTGCCGTCCCTTTGTCGGCCCCGAGCGCGGGCTGTAAAGCCGTCTCGGGGGGGCGGGAGGGGTGGGGGTGGGAGGGGGGGGGCTGACAAGCCAGACAAAAGACAATCTCCACTTTTCACACCGGCTTATCGTCGGCGGCTTGTTGTGACGTCTTACTTAACGTGGATCCGTCCCTCTGGGAGGAAGAAGGATGTGTGTTTATTCATCTCTCTCTCTTTGCTCTCATTTTTCATCCCTCCCCCCCCCCCCCCCTCGTTCCTCTGCCTGTCGTCGTTGATGTTGTTGTTGTTGTTTATCTTGTTGTTGCTGCTGCAGGACGTGGTGGTGGCCTCTGGCTTCACCGTGGCCTCGGATCAGAAGGCCAAGCTGCACCGCTGCAAGCTGCTGCTGTCAGGAGGCGACGCCTGTCTTTATGTGAGGACTTCACCACCTCTGTCATCTATATATGTATATGTATATATATGTACTGTATATGTGTTTTTACTGCACAGACGGACGTGAACACCGTTCCACTTGGGACGTCCAGCTCCGCTACACACCTGCTTCAGTTCAGACTCTGCTGTGTCTCTGCAGCTGCAGTGACAGCTGTCAATCAAACTCATGCAGACTTATTATATAGTGTATATTATTTTCGGAGATGGCAAAAGTACCCAGATTCTTTACTTGAGTGGAAGTAAAAGTACCTGTATAAAAAACGACTTAAGTAAAGAAAATATCTAATCAGGTAAAAGTAAAAAGTACATGTTCTGAAATTTCTCAGAAGTATTTTTAAAAGTAAGAAGTATTTCTATTGCATGATTAGCAAAGCAAATAATCACACATTTATAATAATAATAGATGATTTTGAATCCATTTAATCAATGTTATTGAAATTGTACCACTTTCTTCTAGAAGTTTATTCTTTCTTTTTTTTTTTAGAAATTTTACCACTTTTTCTAGAAAATTTTAACTTTTTTATTTTGAACATTTTTTATGAGAAATTTTACCACTTTTTTCTAGAAGTTTGTTTGTTTTTAGAAATTTTACCATTTTTTTTCTAGAAAAATTTTACTTTTTTTTTTTGAGAATTTTTACCACTTTTTCCTAGAAATGTTCAAGTGTTTTTGGAGAAATTGGACCACTTTTTTCCAGAAATTTCTCTGTAATATTTTCAAAAATTCAATTCAAAAGTATAAAAAAGTAATGTTCTTCAGTCTCAGATCAAATATTTGTGTATTTCTGTATTTACTTCTAAATTACGTGGTCTTATTTGTGTAAATTTCGGGGTCCTTGTCCTGCTGTGTCTCTGCTGCTACAAACATGTTCACTCTGGTCTCCGTCCTCGTCCCTCAGGTGTCCCCCTCGCCGTCCTCCTCGCTGTCTCTTCCTCCTCCTGCTGCCGCTGCTGCTGCCGCTGACCCCAGGTCGCCGTCGGCCGCCAAGAGGAGCAGCTCTCTCCCCGCTGAGGTCAGAGTCTGTTACAAGCTGTAGAAGGAGAGGAAACAACAGCACAACATCCATTCATCCATTCATCCATTCATTTATTCAGCCTTTACTTGAACTGGGGAATAAACTGAAGTAGAGACACATTTATAACGTAGCCGAACAAAAGATGAATTAAAAGGACCGGAGGAGCTCCAGGGTTAAGGTCTTGTTAAAGTGGCAGGAAACAAAAACACAATGAAATTCAACAAAGACAGAAAAAATATCCACTAAACATGAAAAATAGATAAAAACCTGAATAATTACAATATATTGAATCAAGGTTTTTACAGATCGACTAAAACGGGAACATCTCCAGAGAAGTGTGATGTCATTAAAAAGCAACATTATTATTAGTTATAAATAATCTCTGAATTTACTTTGGTTTTTTTGTTAAATAAAATTTTTTATTGCCATCACAGCTTTTTGCTGTAAGATCAGGACTTTTTGAAATATTCCAAATTGGAAACTTTCAATGGGAATTATGGGAATTTATGGGATCAAGTCCAAACATTTAGTTTTGTCATAAGCATTGTGACATCCATGCAAAAATAATGCAAAACAAAAAACATGACATTCCAACAGATTTATTTGTGAGTGGAACTTTATGGAGTTTTAATTCTTGTCTGAACAATAAATCAAACAAAAACATGAATGTTGAGTAAAATATTACTCACTATATTGAATTAAATCTGGTTATTTTAGCCAAGATTATTCTACAATATATTCTCCCCAACTATATTATATAAGTTCTCTGGTAAGGGCCAACCTTCAATTTTGTAAATTTAGTATTAAATTTAGTATTTTTTCCCTTTTTTCCCCATAGATTCCCGTTAATTCCCTAACAGAATAAAGAGCAGAACAACTCGGCCCGTGTAGCAGGATAAATAAATTAGAGATTTAACGAGATTTCCTCTGAGGTCTGTGATCAAAGTTTAAAGTCTGGATCAGAGTTTGAGACGTTGGTTAAATGTTGGACAGACGTCTCCTCTTCACATCTTCATCGTCTGAAATTCATCATCGTCGTCCGACTGAGGAAGAGGCGACGGGTTCAGAGAATCGTCTGCTTTGTTCTGCAGTTTGCTCGGCTTTTAACATTTATCAGAAATGACATTTAGTTTTATTTAAATGCCAAGATTTAAAAACTGAAGAAAACCAAAAAAAACCATCAGTCTGTCATGATGATGGTTTAAAACATCAGCTCTGTCCTCGGTTTGCCTTCAAAACCACATCATACACAGGTCCAGTCCATTTATTTATTTATTTATTTATTTATTTATTTATTTATTTATTTATTTATTTATTTATTAGTCCTTAATCCTCCTTTTTTTATTTTATTTGGTTTAGGGACAGTGTGCACTTACATTAAAGAGATAGTTCACCCAAAATTCTAATTTCACTCACCCTACTCACCCTCCTGTCAACTAAGGCAGAATATACATAATTTATTTAGTTTCATTAGGAAAAAAAGAAATATGCAACATGGCGAAGGATGCACGGTTTTAAATGACCTAAGGAGCAGAGTCAGTCAGCCCAGACCTACGGACTGCACCTTTAACCTTCACCTCCAGCTCTCATCACAGACCCGACCAGGTGTTTTATCCTCTTTGTCGTTGTTTGTCCTCAGGTTTCCTCCAGGAACAAGACCAACAGATACACGTACGTGCGACTGGGCGACCTGAAGCCCGGCTCTACCGTCAACGTGTACGGCGTGGTCGTTTTCTTCAAACAGCCGTTCAGGTGCCGAGGAACAGGTCGGTCCCAACGTCTGTCTGTCCGTCTCTTAGTTTCATTGACAAAAAGCTGATTCTGATTCTGAACAACGGACCTTTAATATTCTTATTTTTCATTTTGTTTATATTGGGATTTTTATCATTAAGGAGTTTATTGTGTAAAAGTTGTGTTGACGGTTTGAACCGCGTCAGCACCACGGACAGAGACACTGAGGAGGAGGAGGAGGGGTGTCGGGGGGGGGGGGAAAGATGAAAACATCTTGAGTCCATGTGTTGATGCTGCAGTAAATGACGGAGCAGCTTTAAAAGCCGCTGCACCTGTTGCTGCTCTAATCTAATTTAATTTAATCTACACAACAGCACTGAGTCACGGCACGAACCACAGCTGCTGGAAGAAAAAGTTCTTAATTAAAATAGAATTCACTGGTTTAAATAATAAAAACAAACACAATCCTTCGCCTTTTTATTCTTGTGAGAAGCAGGAAGTGATGATGAGTGTCACATCTCTGTTATTGACTGTTAAAAAACACAAAGTAAAGATATTTTAACATAATCTAAACAAGTTGTCATAAAGATTTAGTTTCTTTAATGATGTTTATTTTTTATATCATATACATTATTTAATATCTGAGTGAGTGTTGATTAAACTGATGATCAGACTCAGATCCCCAGGAGGATATTACCTTACGTTACAATTAATGATATAAACAACCAGGATATATCAATTAAACGTTATAGAAAAAATAAATATTATATCGTATACGTGTATATATATAATTAACTTGCTGCAAAATAGTAGAAGCAGCTTGTTGAAATAAACATGGAAAGTTGTGCAAATGGTCCATATATAGATGAAGAATGTGTTCTTTAGCCTGAGGATGTGGAAAACAAGTATTAGTGTTGGAGTTCGGACCGTAAAGTTAGTTAATAAACACATAAATGAGTTATTCTCTCCAGTTTAACATGAATCTACGACGACAAAAACTGTACACGAACAAAAGAACTTTGAACTTTTCTCAGATGTCTTTTTATTTCATTCTCCTCAGATTTTTGCAGCAGCCTGAAGATCACCGATCAGTCCAACCACAAGGTCGGCTGCAACGTCTTCTGTGACAAACTGGAGAAACATCCCAAGATCTTCCAGATCGGCGACATCATCCGCATGCACAGAGTCAAGGTGCATTCTGGGTGAACGTGTAGTGTGTTGTGCCCCCCCCTCCCCCCCCCGCCACATGTCTTCCTTCGTCTTCACCGTCCTCTCTCTGCACAGACTCAGTCCTTCAACGACTCCATGACGCTGATCAGCACCTTGGGTTTCTCCGTGGTGACGTTCGACGGCGCGGTGGGCGGAGCCGTCGAGCCTCGGACCTCGGGGAACTTCACCCTGGACCAGCAGGACCATCGCATGGTGGAGGAGCTGCGGTCCTGGGCCGCCGCCGAGGGGATCCCCCCGGCCGTTCCCACCACGCCTCTGTCCGACGTCAAGCCCAAGGCGTACTTCGACCTGACCTGCCAGCTGCTCGCCAAAGCCCCCATCGACTCCTCCTGCACCCTGCTCAGGGTAAGACCACCCAGGAGTTGAAAGCTCTGGGAAAAACTAATTGAACTAATATTCAATTACGCAAATAATTAAATGCACACTATTAAGCATCTTAATTAATCAATTAGGTTGTGACTTTGAAGTTAAAAATGTTTCTAATCTATTATCAAACATCTATGAACTCACTCACTGACCATTAGCTCAGTTTCAGAGCAGCATCAATGTTCGTTAATCAAAGTCAAAGTCAGCTTTATTGTTAATTCCACAATATGTATATTTATATGGATAGTGATGTAGGATATATTTATTTTTGTAATTATATATTTATATAGATAGTTATTACGTGTACACATGATACATACTTATATAGGTGTATTATGTACTGTAGTTAGGATGTGTAGTTGCACACCAAAGAGCAGATAAAAGGGGTGGGAAATTAAAATAAGTATTGTACTTCTTCCCACTTCCTTTTTCGAACAATGTACGGTGTTTTATGTCTTAGCTCTTTATTTTAATGCTTTAATTCTCTTTTTTTCTATCTATTGTATGTACAATAGTTACATACAATTTCTTTCTTTTTATTTTTTATACATGTTCGAACATAAAATACATTCATTCATTCATTCATTCATGTACGGGACATAAGAGAATCCAAATTGTGTTTCTCTCAGACCCTCGATGCAGACAGTAAATAGACAAACAGACAGTGAGCATTTAAAAAACAATCTGCAAATCTAAAATACCAATCTGGAATAGATATGAATTAAAAAAAAAACCAAAGCTAAACTAGCAATAAAAAAAATACATATTAGTATTTTAATAGTATTATTTACAGATACACCAATTTACACCTACATCTACGCCCTAATATAAAGGGCCAGTGCTCGGTGCGATTGCCCCGTGGCCCTAATGCTAACTGATTAGCATGCTAACTCCAGTGATAGAAGTTGGTATATCCTGCCATTGTTTGAAGTTGTTGTTGAACTCTTATAAATGAGTCTTATAAATTGGTTAAAAAAAATAATAAAAAAAATACAGCTGTCAATGCTAACGCTGATGCTAACGCTGGCTACGTAGCGATAGCATAAACTTCCATTAAAGCAACTACAACGAACTTTCATTTTGTTTTGATTTTGGCGACTGCCCGTGGACAAAGGCGGTAGGTTTCTCGTTATGGATCCTGTCCTCGTATCAGCTGTACTGAAAGTATAGCAATAAAAATTTGAGCTCGGTTTTTACTGGCTAATGCTAATGCTAATTTATAGCCTCAGCCAGGTGAGGCCGGGCCGTCTCCTCCGGTCTGAGAGCCGTACATCATTTCAACCTCTGCCTCCTGAAGGTTTAAGAGTTACACTATTAAAAAATGGCCTCATTCACTGTTGTAGGTCAAGATCTAGACTTTTGCATGTAGTTAAAAGTTCTTTGTAGTTGCTTTAAGTCCCTTTAGAGCAAGGAATGAACCCATAAGCTGGCGGCCGCGGCTTGAATCACCGCCGTACATCATCAACATCCAGCTAATGTGACAGCGGTGAGTTATAATGAACTGTCACCGTGGAGATTAACATTGTCAGTGATAGTGATCTGAAACATAGACACACTGAGCCAGACTCCAGGGATCTTCGCCGGAGGCTGTTTACTGTCACATCACATCCATCAGCTCCGAGTGCTTCCTGCCTTTATTGCCAACGCTCACCTGTTTGTGCGTTTCTTTGTCGCCGCGGATGTTAATGTGACTTGTTGTTGTCGTCGCGACGTCTACTTCCTCCTTTTAAGACACAACTCCAACCTGCTGTGAATCTGAAAGCTGAACAAGGCAGAGAGAAATTAAACTGAAATATTAATGTCATTATACTGATACATCGCTAACATCTGGAGGATGTGATTTGTAGACCTGCGGGATCTTTGTAGTATCACCATGTTTCATCTGAACTGGTTTGTTGTGACACATTAAAGCTCCATACAGTATAAAGGCAGATGTTTGTATTAAAGCTCCTTCAAAATAAAGGTAGATGTTTGTATTAAAGCTCCTTCAAAATAAAGGCAGATGTTTATGTTAAAGCTCCTTCAAAATAAAGGTAGATGTTTGTATTAAAGCTCCTTCAAAATAAAGGCAGATGTTTGTATTAAAGCTCCTTCAAAATAAAGGCAGATTTTTATATTAAAGCTCCTTCAAAATAAAGGTAGATGTTTATATTAAAGCTCCTTCAAAATAAAGGCAGATGTTTGTATTAAAGCTCCTTCAAAATAAGATAAAATAAGATAAGATAAGATATACTTATTGATCAAAATAAAGGTAAATGTTTGCATTAAAGCTCCTTCAGAATAAAGGTAGATGTTTATATTAAACTCTCAAAAGAAAGGATAGGAACAAAAAGAACAAACTATACATAATAAAATATTAAAATATAAAGAACAAACTATGCATAATAAAATGGCAATAAATAGAATAAGATGTATAAAAGTATATACACAACAAATTGGCAGTGTTAAATAAAATAAAGGTAGATGTTTGTGTTAAAGCTCCTTCAAAATAAAGGTAGATGTTTATGTTAAAGCTCCTTCAAAATAAAGGTAGATGTTTATGTTAAAGCTCCTTCAAAATAAAGGTAGATGTTTGTGTTAAAGCTCCATACAGTATAAAGGTGCACACAGCCTGTATTCAGAAACTGAGCCTTAAAACCAGCCGTCAGGACTTCCTGTCACTTTGTGATGTCACAACAAAGCCCCGCCCACCACCACCTGGACAACACCGTCCAACAACTTGTAGGATTTGGCTTCTTTGAGTGTTTTATTTTTAAATCTACTCTATTTTTTTTGGATCACTTTAGAAAACGAGTCAGCCAAATTAATAATAATTAATATGGCACCTTTTTGCACCTTAGCCATATTGTGGTTTTTTGTAATATTTTGATATATCGTTTGGCCTTAAAAACTAACAGGTTGTAATATTTTATTATTTTTTTCACTGCTGAGAAGAAAACGCAGCCGTCTCGGTCTTCATCTGTCTCTCAGTAAATCCACTTCACAGTCTGGTGGCCTCGGTGGGCGGAGGTCGTCGTCCTCCTCCTCCTCCTCTTCGTCCCGAGCTGTTTTACCTGCCACCTCGGGTTTTGCGAACAGAAAATGAGGCTGTAAGTGACGGCTGGTTTCCTGCCAGCGAGGCCGATAGAGGAGATAAATCTGAACAGGATTTGGCAGGAAGTGCTGGTCCGCTGCCAGTCGGCTCTCGCTGAGTTTGAAAAGCTGCTCTGAGCTGTGACGGCTTCACAAACAACCACGAGACGAGGTTCAACTCACAACAAGAGTGGTGATGGTGGATGAAGAGATTTTTTTTTAATATATATATTTTTTTACGGCTCCTTAACAACCTGCGATCACCGTCTAGACTTGACCGTACATCAGCAAAAATAAATCACACGTCTGTTCACACTGATGCTCGGAGCTGTGACCGATGATGACGGCTTCAAGGAATAACAAGCAACTTTATCGACGGTTAAGTGAAGTTGAATTATTTCAGTATTAAAACTCTCTGGTCCCAGCTCGTCCACACACCGAAATGAAAATAGAAATAAACATCTTTGTCATTTCAAGACGTCAGCTTGGACTTTGAGAACTGACGTAACTTTTCACTTTAGTGCAGCGATTTATAGGATAAATAATTGAAGAAGGAAGAATTATGGTGGTGAGAGGAGGATTTGCCAAAATGTTGAACTATCCCTTTAATTTCCTGAGCCACTCATATCTATATTTTCATACGTGCACCTCAGGACCGTGGAGCTCATGTGTGTTTAGATTTAAACATTCACGTAGCATAAAGAAAAACAGGTTGTTGGTTTGTTGGCGCTCCAGTCTCCCATGTTTTAACCGGTACAGTGAACGCACCGCAGCCTTTGAGACGTCGTCCTTGTCTCGTCTTGTCTCTCAGGTGTGGGACGGGACGTCGTGTCCTCGCACTCTGCTCAAAGTGATCGTGGAGCCGGGCGCCATGGAGGGGCCGGCGTCGTTCTCCAGGAGGAAGGAGGAGCTCGTCGCCAACGTGCTGGTCTACGACAACCACGTGGAGGTCGCCACGGAGCTGAAGGTCAGAGGTCACGTCAGACTTTAAACCACACCACAACAAAACGCTGATGAGACACACTCTGTTGTTGACTGAGGATAAACACTCATTCACAACGTCTTTTTCTCTTTTATCTCCGTGTTGAACGTTTTCTTTTCTTCTTCTTTCTGGAAATTAATTAAGTTCAAACAACTTCCGTTCATATACTGTAGATACTCTTACTTTTTATCAACACAAAATACAAAAGTGTACATATTGTCACCTCCACCAGAGTTTTAACAATCTTTAAATTATAACCATATTGATTATAATAAACTTAACTTGTGTAGTTTGTTTGAAAAGAAGTGCATGAAACAGTTTTAAATCATGATACAGAGAAATAAAAACCTTCAGGTGATGAAAACAGAAGACAAACACTAATACAACTCGGTTAAAACGTGTGGTTTTAAATACAGAGATAATAACCAACATTTATACATAAATAAAACAAAAACATTATGATGCAACAAATGTATTTTAGAAAACGAGGTCAGTTTGTCTGAACTCAAAGGAGTCATGTGACTTCACTTGACTCCACTTAACACGACTGATCAAAACACACACACAAATATATATAATCTTGATACTGAAGTGTGTGGGCGGTCACTCTGGACCAAAACCTGTTAATGAGTGAGTTTTAATTATTTATTCAACCAAAGTGTGGAAACCTGCATCTATAAACAAACCAGCTTTACTTAAAGCAGAAGTCAGGTGAATGTTTTAGTTCCTCTAAGTCCTAAATGTTCCTATTTTCCATGGTCAGCATCACTTCCATAGAGTGTCTGGTCTCTCCGTCACTCTGCTCTGCTGTAAACCAGGAGAAAACTTTCCTTGTGGGATACAAGTGTTATCCAATGAGGAGAGAGAACGGCATGAAGGGCTGTGTGTGCAGCCAAGGGATGCATCGCTGCATCGTGAATGTGGTGACGTAGCACGAGGACCAATAGATGCATGACGAGGGCGGGGGCTGCTAACTCATGGTGCGTTCAAGGAAACTCCTAACTTTGTGTTTTTCCAACCTGTGAAGTCGTACCAGTTCGATCTGGTACGAGTTCACGGGTCGGAAGTTACGAGAGGCCGTTATAGTGACTTTCACAGGCAACAGGACGGTAAAAACACGAGGTACAGGTTGGAACGCTACAAAGTCGTAGTCGTGACTTGAAGCCGTAAGTTACGGTTTCAAACGCAGCATTAGCCAAAACGACCGGATCGCTGACTGATGCTTTAAATCTAAACATCGTGTGCCATGCGGCGTGTCTCTGGTCCGTCACAGCTCTGGCGGTCTGACAGACGTTCGCAGCAAGTTGATTTTTGCAGCATCTTGCATCAGTCCAGTGATTGCATCGTGTCACACAGGATGTCAAGAACACGGATCATCCGGTAAATTTCAAAATAAAACACAACAGACAGACTTTTTATCATAAATCATCACTCTGTCAACATCAGTTTCACCCGTTGGTATGAGGGACGGACGGACCTGAAGCTCACAGGACGTCATGCAGTAAAAACATAATAATCATGGAGGTGAAAAACTGCAATATTTTAGTTCAGTTCTACAAGAACACAAACAGAAAGTAAGAAGAAACAGTTTCTTCTGAGTCCAGATGAGTTGCAGCAGCTCCAGGCTCTGCAGAAACCTTCCTGTGCTCTGCAGCGTCTTCATGTCGCTCTCCTTCCTCTCTGTGTTTTGGTTTAAACTTTCATTTCACTCCCTGTTCTGCTAAACAAACCGGTTTGTTCTCTGCTGCCCGGACGGCCTCGGGCTCACCTCGCATCACACTCCACAGTAATCGCTGTGAAGTTTTAAAAACCATCTCCCCCCCTCCTCTTCCTCCTCCTCCTCCTCCTCCTCCTCCTGGTTGTTGGGGAAGCCGGTGCTGCAGCTTTGATCCTCTCTGCTCCTCAGATGTTCTTATCAGCGCAGCAGACAGCGACTCATTAACATCCAGCTGTGGAGCTCTGACACTCATTAGACCTGGCGTTTTGATTTTTTGTTTTTTTTTAACTTCTCTCTGCGCCACATAAAGTAGAGTTTTACAGTTTGAGGCTGTTGTCACTCATCAGCAGCTGTGACCTGTCAGACGCAGCCGAGGTTTCCTCCTCAAAGGTTCCCGTCGGTCTCAACGGGTCGTTTCAATTCACTCCAGTTAATCCGTCTTGTTTAGGAGTTGGACCCGTCGCGGTCTCGGTGACGAGATGAACCGATGTTCAGACTGTTTTGGTGTCTTCAGACTTTGCAGGTGAACTCCAGACTGTCTGGTCTGTCCTGTCATTGGTTGATCCACCGGAGAAAGATGTGGTTTGATCTCATTTCCACAGGTTTATTTGTTGTATTAAGATTTTCCATGAGTTTCCTACAGAGCTGCACTGAGGGCGGTAAATTGTTGAACCTCTGATACAGATTAGTGGAGTGCTGGAACCATAGTTGATATGACTCAGGACGTCACAGACATTATGACCAAATTTCTTTTCTATATATATTTTTCTATGACTCTGGATGAAGACGGTGGAACTGAAACTTTTTTTCTCAAACCTACGATCAAACACAATTGCCGTGTTCAGATTTGTCTGATTGAATTGCACCAACGAGGGGAAATGAACCAGAGTCCAATTAAATCAAACCGAACAAAACGCCCCAAGAATAAAACCTGACAGGTGAAGAAACAGAAGCAGCGAGATGATCAACATTTATGTTGTTTAAACTGGTTTTGTGATGATGCTTTTTAAACGTACACGTTAAATAAACACCGGCTGTGGCTCATCGTTCACAGCTTCCTGTGAACTGGGTCTGTTAGAGAGAGGACATCCATCTTTATTCAGCTGAGACAGAGTTTACACTGGGTCATAATATAAAACATAAGTCACATTGAATAAGGAAATAATCACATATTAAATCACACACAACACGCAATTAGATTAATTTCCCAAACACACCCTAGTTTGATCTCATTTCACAGGTTTATTTGTTGTATTAAGATTTTCCACACACACACACACACCTCCCCGTCCACATTCAACTGGTTTATTTAAAGCAGAACTCTCCAGGTCTGGTCTCTCCTCTTCTGTGTCTCTAACCCTCCTCTCCTCCATGTGCATCTGTTTCCAACGAAGCCGGTGAGAAATCAACCCATGGAGCGGTGGATAAGGTTATTTATCATCTACCATGTTACCATGTGTATATCTGTGTAGTCTTATCTGTCATCAACAAGAGATTATGGGTTAGTGCAAAGTCACATTGAATTACACGACTAATCACACACACAAACACACACACACACACCTCCCCGTCCACATTCAACTGGGCTGGGACACCGGGTCTGGAGGCTCTGATCTTCCATGTGCATTGGTTTTCAGCCGGTGGATGGAGCTGGGTGGAAGACAGAGAGCCTCCATTCTCCCTGGAACTAGTTACTAGTCAGTGATTTAACCAGAACTAGGACTCTGGAGCTGGTTAAATAAGGTAATAATGTAGCAGAGTTAAGGTGGAAATCCTGTATAGTTGCTGTTTAAACTCCACTCAGGAAGATGGATATCAACCCTTTTTGTCCTTCTTTTTTCCAAAGCTACAACCATTTTTCCTCCTTTCCACCACCTAAACTGTACAAGTCAAACTGTCTTTATATATTTCAGGCCATTTTCTGCAACTTGGACATCCAGCTCCTGCCGTCCCATCAGTATGTAGATTGATTTCCTTCCCTCCAGGAGATCATTGGTTTCACTTCATTTCTGTTCCGAGAGGCAGAGAGGGAGAGTTCACCCCAGTCAGTGTTTAGTCAGCTTTCTTCTCATCACTTTGGTTTTACTGCACTGCTCTACACTCTCTCTTTATCACAGTTTGATGCTTGAACATGTTGTTTCATCGCAGCCTTTATGTCTCTATGCAGTCAGTGACGTCTGACATCTGCTTCTATGCAGACGACCCCCGACTATACCTGACATTTCCCAGAAGATGACCCAACGACCTCTTCTTCTGCATAAATGAAACAACGCCACCTTCAACTGACCCTCTCTGTCCCAACATCAGTGTCAAATCTCTCTCTTGTGTGTTGTTTCTTGGTTTGTGTTGCTCTGCATGACACAACACAAGAGAAATCAGGCCTTACCCATCAGCCCTTGCTCCAGCCCGTGGGTTTCTCTCACCTTGTCATCTGTGGTGCTCTTCTGGTCGGCCTCCTTTCATGAAGAGTGAACCTCAAACCTAAAAGGTCACATGTCACTCTGCTACTCGTCGACCTCCGCTTGCTCCCCATCGCCGCCCCAATCAAATGCAGCTCACTGATGCTGCCTTTAAAGACACTCGTGTGTCTGCACCATCCACTTGAACTCTGCCATTCAGTCTTCCGCTCCTTCTCAGCCACCGTATTCCTGCAGGGAATCTTTGCTGGGATTGCCAGGCTTGAATAAATGAATTTACAGTGCTACCAGAGCTAAGACGTCCCTGTAGATCCCAAGGAACCTCTTGAAGACTTGTCTCTACGAAGAGTAAATCCTGCTCATCCGATCCCTTGGCACCAGCTTTGGATAAAAGCTCCTGACAAATGAGAGAACGTTAATGTAGCATATTTTCCTAAGTCGTGGATAGCAACAGCAAGTAGGTACAAATCACTACTAAACGGTAGATATATTATAATCCCATGTGTAGGTAAATCGCAGTTTGGAGGCTTCAGTCTTGGATGAATAGGTCGGTAAGTAGAGCTTCAGTGTGTTCTGGTTCCAGCTTCTCCAGTGAGAGGATCTTATTGATCGCTAAAGACCCAAAAAATCATGAACTAGATATATTTGGTCCCTTGAAACTTTTTCCACAGACGCCTGTTATTACCTGTTCCAGCTGCTTCCATTCAAACCCGCAGTACTAATCTCATTAGGAAGTGCTTTTTTGAAGTGATTTTCAAACGCTGAACTCCTGCATTTCCTTTGTATGAAATTATCTTCCAATCCAAACTCCTTCTCTCAGAGTAGCGATATGAAAAAACGAGCTGCAGCACTCGACGGGTCCCCTACATGCAGCAATTTGTCAAATAAACGTCTTTATAAATGTTTCCTCCACTAAAAAACTCTTTTTCTTCAAATGAAATGCAATTATTTCTACACTCCTCAAAGCCACAAATACGTCCTTCCTTTTCTTTTCCATTTGTGTGTTACCACTGGTGTGTGATCGGCCCGTGGTCTTTGTGCGCGTGGCCTGTGAAGGTCTGAAGAGTTCCAGCCACAGAAAGCACATTTCCTGACCTCCTGCTGCAGAGCTGCTCCCACACCGGGCTGAACATGTTTGAAGATAAATGAGTTTGCATCGACTTCTGAGTAGTTTCAGAGCCTTTTCAGTTGTTTCTCCACTTTGCTCCGATACAACTGTTAAAGTTGTATCGACCGAAGGGGCCGCTGCACTCCTGCCAGAACTTTTACCGAGATATTATTAGTTCCTCTGTTGTAGAGGAACTTTTTGCTGTGACCTTGATTCCAACATCACTGGATGTTTAAAACGCCCTCAGACGTTTAAAGTCTCGGGGCCTCAGATGTTTGAGAGCCTGAGGTTTGGTGTTCTGGGCTTTAGCTCAGCCCTGCACAGAAGCTCTCAGCTGAATCTTTCACATGTTTCTGTTTGTACTTGTCAGTGCAGAGGTTCAGGTACCAGGTGTACTTTCAGCTGCATGACTTCAGTCACAGTCTGTGGGTATCCAGCTCCAGTAGTTCTGTAAACCCACTGGATTGTTTGGACCAAAACGTTGATGCCTGAGGAGTTAATGAGTAAATCCCACCAAGGTCACTGAGTTAATGAGCAGATCTGGACCAAGATCTAATCATGTTTGTGATTAGCCGGTTAATTACATGAACACATCTGTGTTTATTGAGCTCAACTAAAGCAAAACTGCAATGTGTGCAGTAAATTGATTTGGTAAAAATGGTATTAAAATAGTTTAATCAGGAGTCAGTATCGATATCAAGTCTATTGATATGTTTTCAACAATTTGTGAAATGATTGATTGCATTGTTGGTCTCTAAACTGTCAGAAACCAGAGAGAGGAGCTGCTCACACTGAGTCCAAACATCAGTTCAAAGCCCAAAGGTTTCCAGTTGAACGTGACTCAAAAAGAAAAAACAGCAGCAAATCCTCAACATTAGAGAAACTGGAAGCAGAAGAGCTAAATGAGAATTAGTTGTGTTCAACCTGCTTCTTTTAATCAGTTAATAAATCAGTGAGTTTATGAAGGTCCTGTGAGACCGTACGGTCGACTAACCCCAGAAATCCACTGCACGGTTCTTTAACTTCTCTGAATTTGAGGTCACTCCAAAATAAAAAATAAAAACAGTCACGACCTTAAATGTAAAGCACCGACGTGGGTGGTGTGTTCCTGTGTATTCAGTCCTATAAATAGCCAAACCAAAGAACCAGAGATAAATGCTGGAGAGATGCACATTTTTCTCTTGTATAATATTAATATTAATAATAATAATAACTGAGTTCAGTGTTTTGAAGTTGCTGCTGTGGATAATTCATCACTTTATAACAGTGACAGAAAATGACTGTTTAGTATTTGCTTCATTTACCAATCATTTACCCAAGTGAAGTTTTCCTGATTGAAGTTAATTTCTTCTCATTAATTGTCTTAATTACAACGGTATGAAGTGATCGTCTGTCAGCCGTCGTTACGGCGCCGGTTAAACGTGGAGCCTGTGAAGCCGAGCGGTCGCTCTGTCGTAGTGGTTTTTTACGGCGTGAACGGATCTCCCTCACTCCGTCCTCGTGACGCACGTCTGCACTCGACCCCGGAGGCGTTGAAGAGCTCTTCACAATCAGACGGCGGCGGTTCATTACACTCCCGGCACCTTTAAGCACATCTAAACGCTGTAAATACTCTTCATCAACGCGTTGTTTAACTCGAAACAACAGTCAAGGTAATGAGTCTGAAGTGTTGGATGAGATCATCCGGAGGTCACTGCCTTTAATGCAGCTCAGTGAGATGTTAAAATATGACGAGTTTTCTTTCATGACTGTTGGTCGCATTCAAGGAAGTCTTTAGAAAGACCGGATGGAACTGGAATTTGTGTTGAAGGTCAAAAGTCTTTCAATTTCTATTCAAGATATTCACATTTATTTCACCCACCTTGTGTATATACATATATATTTGTATAGTATCTAAGGCTACACAGCAATTATGTTTTTATCTTTATATCAATACATCCTTTCAGCTCCATAGTGTAGTGTTTAAGTAGCTCAGAAGAAATAGATATAGAAATGAAAGTTTGTTTTGCACAATAAGCTCGACAAGCTCTGTTGAATCGTGTTAACAATGGCAATAAAGTTAATTTATTCAATTCTAAACCACGAACAGATGATGTTAACATGCAGAGTTTAACATAACAGCTGTGCTCCAGTGCAGAGGTCGCATCCTTCGTAGGAGATAAAGGTATAAATACCTGTAGTACTCTACGTCCATGAAGGTTCTCAGTCCTCCAGATCGTTGTAGTCGTTCAGTGCTGAGGTTGAAGACAACTGGACTTCTTTTGATTCTTGAAGAAGTTTCGCCTCTAATCAGAGAGGCTTCTTCACTTTTAAAGGCCTAGTGTTTGAAACCCAGGTACAGTATTTAACCCTTGGTCTGGACAAACATCTTGGACGTGTCCCCGTCGAGGGTTAGGGTTAGATGGGAGGCGAGACGGCTTCAAGAATCAGAAGAAGTCCAGTTGCCTTCATCTTCAGCACTTAATGACAAAGTACTCATGTATTCTAGTATTTGCAGTTCAAAATGAAAGAGAGATACTTGGCATTGGTGAATAGATATAATATGGTCAAACCAAATATTATGGCGCTATGCAGTGGCCCTACTAATGGTACAACTGGTACGAAAGGTTGTAATGGTTGCTGGCTGATTCTGCAGTAGAAATCCTCTGTTGACCAGACCAATGAGACCAGTTATTCCAGTTTCTTCCACCACTGATGGACAAAAATGAAAGGTTTCCAGAAATCCTAATTTTAGGCGCTGCAAACCCCCAGAGAGGTGTGGACGGGAGCAAACATAGCAAAGCTGTATTTTAAAGCTCAAATGTAACGATGAAGACACGGGGGACTCACCAGAACATGAAACAGTGTTTTTCTGAGACATGGCTGTAGCTAAGTGCTGATGTCACCCTGGTTGACCTGCTGCAGCCGTCAGGACGTTTGTCGTTACCGCCGTTCAGCCCAGACTCTCTGATGATGAGAAGGCGACACCGATCATCTGCCACCTCAATAATATCACACATACCGTTATTTTGATATTGACTGATGATGATGATGATGATGCTTATGAGCACCGTCACGGCAGACGGTGTTGCCAAGCAACGGTAAACATTCTAGCCCTTGAGGCTAACCCTCGTTAGCATTCAACTGTTAACACACATTGGGTCTGACAGTTAAAATCTCACCTTCAGTTCTTGCTGAAGAACAGACGACCCGTGTGGACCGCACGTCCCCAACATCTCCTCATCCAGACTGGTTCGGTCTCCTTTTTTGTTTTCCTCTCCTCCTCTAAAACTCCATCCCAGCCTGTGGGAAACACTTTTGTCTTCACGCCTCATAATCTGGTCTCATTGGACTGATCACACCTCTGTGTTTACAGTCTGTTATCAGGCGTCTTGATAAGCCTGGTGTGAACTGAGACATTGACAACAATAGAAAGACACAATCTGGAACAAAAAGGAGACGCAAACAGCCTGTGACTGAGGTGTTAGTTTAGTGAGAGAGAGGCTTTTTTTTTTCTATGAAGAGACTCAGATGTGCGAACTCACAGCTGGGGTGTAAAAATTAAATTAAGATCAGGTTAAATTTAGATTCTTCTGTTGCTTCTGCTTCGTACAGAACACTTTGCCAAAGAAATGTCTTTCCTCATGCGGTGTAAACTGATGAATGTGGAGGAGTGAGTTTGGGTTTTAATCCCTGCAGAGTCACAATTAACAGTTAACTTGTTTCCACTACATGTGATAGATATAGACATACATACAACATCGTGTCACCTCAGCTTTACTCTGAAACATGCCATTTAGTTGCATATTCAACTACAAAGACTAGAGATTTTCCAGAAATCTTAAAACGCATTGATTTTATATTTGGGTTTTACATGATGCTACCGTGTGAGTACCACTAGCTAACATGCTAAATGCTGTTAATTAAGTATTTGTATGCAAACATATTAAATATTACACTCCAGACTTCAGCATGAAAACATGTCATAATGGTCACTATAGGTATAATAACATAGCTACTAGTGTTAGCCTCGATGCTAATATCAGCATTCAGGGGCTTGTTGACTGCTTAGTTGTGACATCACAAAGTGACAGGAAGTCCTGACGGCTGGTTTTAAGGCTCAGTTTCTGAATACAGGCTGTGTGCATTTCTCTGTGGACTGAGGCTTTGATACTTTCACAGTATTAAAGGGATACGCCAACATTTTTTTTAAATGTGTCTTGCCTCACTCCTGAGTCCCGGACAAGCAGATAGACACCATCCTTTTGACTGTAGTAGTTGTAGTAGTAGTAGTAGTAGTTCATTTGTTTCAAACCAACAAAACCACAACTCCCGTACAACAAAACAAGAAAAGACTGTGCGTGCAGTAACGAGGTAGAACCGTATCACCTGTAATTAGCTTAGCTCAAACAATGGAAGTGTATGGGTAGTGTTAGCCTGCCTCCACCTAAAGTCATCAAAGACACTCTTCAGCAACTCTAAACGGACCGATCTTCGTCTCAGAGCTGACAGAACTCTTCGGTAAGGCGTATTGAGCGGTCAAATGCCGCTAACGGGACGAGATCGGTCAAAACAGATGGCTGAAGCAAAGCCAGTTTATTTTGGTTCAAGCTAGCTACATCGAGGGTAGGTTAGCTTCCTGTTTCAAAGTAAAAGCACAAATTCTATCATCGTGGTTTTCTGTATGTAAAGGGCAACGGGTGTTTTATTTTGTGAAAGTAACCGGAAGTGCGTTGGTCACAACGGCTAGCTTGAGTAGCGCCGAATTCGTCCAAACAAAATTGTAAACAGCTGGTATTTAGACAAATTAACGACACACTGCTGATCTAAACGGCTACTTTCGAGTTTAGAGCTAAAATTAAATCAGCTTCTGACTGCTGATCTCAGCTCAGGTAGCAGGCAGGCTAACACTACCCATACACTTCCAGTGTTTGAGCTAAGCTAAGGCTAACACTACCCATACACTTCCAGTGTTTGAGCTAAGCTAATTACAGGCGATACGGCTCCCTTGTTACTGCACGCACAGTGGAAAGGATGGCGTCTATCTGCTTGTCATGGACTGGTGAGTGAGGCAAGACAGGAAAAAAAATGTTGGCGTATCACTTTAATATAGAACCTGCTGCTTTAGAATCACACTGCACACTACCTTTATACTGTATGGAGCTTTAATACAAAGGTCTGCTTTTATGCTGTCAGCCACCTACTGTGAGACAGGAAGTAGGTGAAAGGTATTCGGACCATTCAGCTACTACTTGTCTCCCAGTCGGTGGCTGATTTGTATTCAGTATGTGGTCATATTTGTCTGACATTTTCACATGAGCACTAATCTGAACTCTTTACACTGAAATAAAACACTTGGCTAAAGTGAAGCCCCGTACGTTGCACTGGGGGATAAAGAGTCGGTGTGATTGTCCTTATTCTTGAGAACCGTCAATCAATTCACCTCAACACTCGAACGGTGCGACACACACCGAGAGCCTTTCCACTAAAGTAGTGTTTGAATAGGAATACTTCCCCCAATTACCGGGCTCCTCTGGTGAATCATCGGTGATATTGTGTGAAATCAACTGAGGCGTTTCTGTGAGAAGAAGGCCATTAGGAGAGAAAGGAGCCCATTATGATGAAAGGAGAAGCTGAGAACAAGGACGAGGTGGAGGAAGAGGAAGAGGAGGAGGAGTGGGATGTGTGTGTGTGTGCGTGTGTGTGTGTTACCTCCTCCATCATTGATTCCCTCAGTGAAAACACACTAACACAGATGATAAAAACATGTATTTGAATGCTACTTGTTTAAGAAAGGCAGAAACCTTCTGCCGACTTAATCAAAGCGACAAAATGTGACATTGAGTTGTCAGTCTGTCATTGCTCATCCTCCTTCATCTGCACGCACTCACACATCTGTCTGCAACGGGAGATGAAGAGCATGTAGATTTCACTGAATACGCTCAACACGCTCGGTGCATGTCATTGTTTTTACATGACACCTTCATGTTGACGCTCTCATTTCAAGCTGCTCCGTCTCCTGCAGTAATTAAACCAAATGAAGCAGATTTAACGAGCGCAACATTTGTACTTCGAGGGTCGAAATTACAAACATGTCTTCATGACCTCATGTAAACTGTATAAACAGCCCAGTCCTAAATGTCAGTGGGTATGGGTGCTGACACAAGGTGTTAAACAGGACCCGAGGCTATGTTTAGGAAGATCAGAGTATTAACAAAGCTCCAACGGTATCAGTTCAGCTCCCTGTACTAGAGTCCCCGTTTATTATTGTGACATGAAAGCTCTTTGATGTCATTATCTGAACTAAAAGTTTATAAAGTTGCATTCAAGGTGTTTTCATACCTGACAGTCTGAACCCAGGTTTGTGTTCATGACATACTGACGTCCTGTCCTCATCACCTACGTATGCTGCGTCTCCCTACACTTGACATTGATTGGTTTGTAAACAGGTGTGCGTATGAGAAAGTCGCGTACATGAGCTGATGAAGCTTCTTGGATGAGATGTCAGACAAATAAAGATTTAAAAGTCCCTCTCCAAATGGATTAGCTGATGTTAGCTCTCCCGGATTAGCTTGTTAGCAAAGTTAGCAAAGTAGCAATATAGGAAAATGAATGAAGGAACGATAATTATCCTGTTATGTCATTGCTACCAGCAGAACCAAGCCATGCCCAGTTCAGTTTAGAGCCTGGTTCAGATTTGGATGAACGGAGGCTTTCCTGTCATAGCATGTATGCTAACATGTGGAGGCTAACCACAGGAACTTCCTGTTAAAGGGATGAAGTCCAAACCATTGGGAAAAAAAAGAAGCTTTTACGCTGAAAAAGCCCAAACCAGGGTTTAGTTTGTTCCAGACCAAGACCACTTCTTTTGGTCTGACCAAAGCTCCTGTCTTTGGTCTGGACCGGAGCTTCCATACCTGTGGATTTGCTTCAGATCAAACGGAAAAGTCAGAAAGACTGAACCAATGAAGGTCCGTGTGAACTCCCCCTTAGCTATTGAAAGTGTAGTAGTAGTAATAGTAGTAGTAGTAGTAGTAGTTCCTCGATCTTTCAGTTTTTGGTCCCTTAACTTACATTTTTTGGTGGAAATTCTCCACCTGGTCTCCAGACCGATAGTTGACAACATAAATGGGACGCGGTGATCGATCGATCCAGAGAGATGAAGTCTGACCTTCGGCCTTTAAACTGTAAACTCTGATGAACTCGTAGCTGTTTTTCCCATTTCTTCCAGAGTCTCTCTTCATTGTTCTCTAACCTGTCTCTTCTCATCCAATCATCCATCTCTCAGTTTTAGTTTTCCTGACTCTACCGTTCTTCATTCATCCATTTATCTTCCCGTCTCTCCGTCTTGCGGCTCCTGTCTCAGCAGAATCTGACACTCAGATGTTTACCTGCCTCTGCGCTCACCTCCTTCTCTCTTCCCTCTGATGCTGCAGCGACTTCCAGCCCGGATCAGAGTGGGAGCTTGCAAACACAGCAGTGGTGATAATTATGCATATGTACATTTAATAGCAGTGATAAGGAAGGGAACCCAGTGTGTTTCAGTGAGTAACACTGAATGTAAACAGCTGGTTTGTTAATAACAGAGCTCCACATGACTCATTTTAATTGAAGCTCAAAGGGTTGTACTCAGTTTAACTTCCTATATGAACCAAATGACGGAGCATTTGGAGCTTTAAAATTAGAAACTGTGATCGTTGGTGTTTTGTGATGTTAATCTGACCTCGTCCTTTCCGTGTTGTTGTTGTTGTTGTCGTTTCCTGTTTGCCTCTCTTGGTGTCGGCTGCCTAACCTCGCTGCTGTAGACTGATAGAGCGTGTGTGCAGATGAGGTCTGACCTAAATGCAGAACGGATCCATTTGATTATCCAGATTGTCTTATCTCGCAGCTCCAGTGTTCAGGAGTATCTGTGGATCTGCTTCGTGCCGAGGCGTTCACAGGCTGCAGTAAATATGAAGTCAGAGCTGAGAGAATGGGGATGATACATAAAGATGCATTTCAGCAGTTCCGTTGTTGCAGAACATGTGCCGTTTCTGTTCGTTCATGTTTGGTAGAGACGTCGCCATCGATCAAAATAGATTCAGGCGTCGTCCACGTAGAAACAGATCTTTCTTTCTTTAATGATCTTCGTCTTGTTCGTTATTTAAGAAGTTTCCCGTGAACAAACGTTACGAGTTGACTGAACAGCAGAACGTTGACTGGGACTCGTGTCAGTCTGAATATGATGGTTTAAAGGAATAGTTCACCCAAAAAATGAAATTTTATTTATTTATTTATTTATTTATCTGTTTATTTCAAGAGGACAATGCACATTGATGAACAAATAAAGTAAAAGTGCCAGTTTTAGCCAACGGCTAGTATCACACTGTAGTCCTCCTGGCAGGTGTTAAAAGCCAATAAAATAGACACATGAACATACAACAAGATTCACAAAACAGGGAAGACATACAGTTAACCAACAAACAGAAGGAGAGAGAACAAACAGACCAAACAGACAAACAAACAGACCAAAAACAACAAATCAAACCAAAAAAAAGAACTGCAGATAGAAACAATTAGCATTATACAACTATAGAAGGAAGAAGAGGAGGAAAAAAGAGAGGAAAAAATAGATATTTCTGGATGGGTGGATACATGGATGAGAGTGCAACAATGCAGACCAGAGCAGGGTTTCTTGATGAGGTTGTGCTAGGATGAATTGAGAACACAGTGAAACCAAAAAGTAGTACAGTATAAGAAGATGCTACAGTGCGCAATAGAAAACTGTTGGGGATGAAGACATGAGATGAAATTAAGTCATTAGTGCCTTCGCCTCATGCTGAGGAATACTCCAGAGTAGTTTTTTATTCCTCAAAGGTCATCTGGAGACCCGGGAAACAACGTCATTAAGGACATTTTTACAGCCTAAACAGCCCTGTAATGAATTTGCCTCAATGGCATCGTTTCAAATGAACTCTGGACTGTTTCCCTTCAGGACACTTGAATTGCAGTGGACGAGCAGTGTGGAGGAATATTAAATGGTTTTTGTGTAGTTTTATGGACGTTTTTGTGTCGGGCCCTATTACTGTCATATAAAGTTTTGGTTAGACGAGGAACCGGCCTCCCGAGTCTCCAGACGCAGGAATAAAACAACGAATAGAATAATACGAATCAGTCACTAATGACTGAATTTCATTTTTTGGCGAACTATTCCTTTAATGGACGTGTTTCAGGTGCAGAGGGACCTGACAGTCGTCCGCCATCGTTATTGTTGTTGTTGTTCTATGATGTCTCGTGGTGTTGTTCAGGTTACAGGTAAGAGATGCGGGGCTATGACATCATCATTTCACAAAAGTTGCGTTTCGAGGATATAAACAAAAACGCTGGGGCGACGTTTTGAGAAAAACAATCACAGTACGACCAGTTTTCATGTGGACGAAACAAACTGGATGGTTGTACAGTAAACCGTCTCCGTGTGGACGCCTTACATCCTCAGGCCTACTGTAATTTGTCTGACTTGTTTCCCGGTCTTCTATCGACGTAAACAAGCTGCCGTCACTGCGGCGTTGCCTCATTGGCGGCGGTTTGACGTGTTGTTTTTCCTGAGCAGCTCCAGTTGAAGTAAAGCAGATAACAGAGAGAAAAGCCCTCAGACTGTTGAAGAGCACTTTGACAGGTTGATGCAGATCTCCTCTCCGGGCTGGGATCGTATCATCTGCTCCAACAGGATAAGCTTTAAAACGGAAAATAAAACCTGCAGCCTCTGCTCCCTGAAACCAATTTGTCTTTATTAAATCTCCATTACATCTTTTTATAGTCTCAGTGTTGCTGATTCAGATTCTTATAAAACAGAAGTACAGGCGTGCAATGTACGCTGCTTTAATTCCTCCACAATCCAGGTCAGGAAGAAGCAGCTTGAGGATTTTATTATTGTATTTCAGAACTTTTTACTTCCACACGGCCCACTCTTTACTCTCGGGGGGAAACACACATTCACTTTGTCTATTTTTAACAGGGAGAGAAACTGTGGTGACCTGCAACATGGAGAATTTCAATATAAAAGTATTTGCATATATACTGTATGTAAATGTAATTTTGGAAGTGCTCGTGCCCAGATAAAAGTAAAGTGCAGGGTGTTCCTCCCTCCCTCCCTCCCTCCGTCTCTCCTCCACCTCCTCTAAATCTAACACATGCCTTCAGAGCTGCTTTGGTTTCTTCACCTTCACTCCTTGAACAGATGCAGCGTGAGGCGTCACACCGAGCAGCGTCTCGCACCTTTTAGACTCTTTGGATAAAAGCATCTGGCGCACGAGTGAATCCAGATTTAGATTAAACAACGGCTTTATAAAGAATCATTCATTTATAGCTTTAGATCTTTAATCTTTAGGATTTAAAATCAAGGCCCGTAAGCAGCAGAGGTGTAAATCACAGGTTGAGGAGACGGGTCAGGATGGTTGGATGAACCTCATGTTGGGTGTTGGTGTGTTTTTCCTGTGAGATGAAAGCGGCGGTGAATGAACCGTTCTTCATCTGTTTTACTGTCTAATTTAAGAAAAAGCATTAGATCTGATGGAATTATTGAAATCAGGCTTTTCTTCTCTTCACGTTGTGACGGAGAAACCCTCAGTGGCAGGAAGCGCCACCGCTGTGTTCAAGTGGAGCAGATTGAAGGTTGCCAGGTTGAGTCATGGCGTCCTGGTGTTCGATGATGATGATGATGATGATGGTGATGATGATGATGATGATGATGATGATCAGCTGTTAGAACTCAGCGATCGTGGAGAAAGTTTGATCCGTCGATTGTTCCGTTCCCGTCGCTCCGCTTTGCTCCGACAGCCTCCGCTCATTATCCCGTCTTTAGCGCTCACGGTCGACCAAGTGCACATTTCCATGTCAGTGAGTGTTTTTTTTGGAGGTGGGGGGGCTGAGGGGGGGTCACGCTCTAATGCAGCTCGCTCTTTACTCCCACACTGTTTCCTGTTTAGTGAGCACAGCTATGAGGCAAAATGAGCCTTTTGCATCGGCCTGCAGGCTCAGATACCCCTCCTCCTCCTACCCCCCCGCCCCACCCATCCCTGAAAACCACAGACCGCAACAGAAACGCTGCTTCTCGTGGCGCTGGAGGAGGCAGCGGAGCGCCAAGTTCACATCCACATCCACATCCAGTCTGACGCTTCATTACCCATCAGCCCCTCGTCTGTCTTCACTCCATGTCCACATCATTTATTCAGACGCTGCGGCTCCGGACACGTTTCTCCGTGTGTGCGAGCGCGAGTGGGTGTAAGTTAACGTCTAATCTGAGGAGCAGAGTTTAAAAAAAGCTGTTTTTTATTTTCCAACATTTTCCTCGGTGTCAGAAAGTCCGACAGTCTGTTGTGTTGGCGCTTTGTCAAGCTCTCTGAGCGGGAGGAGAACAAACGCTGTGTTGATGGAGAATAATAAAGCAGAGTGTGATCTCCAGTCTGAGCAACAAGCCCCGGCTGCCGGGGGGGGGGTTTCAGCCGTACAAAGGTCTGGATCTCCCTGCCGGACGACGTCTGACTCCACGCCGGCTTCTCCACCGCCTCCTGTCCACATCATCTCCACACAAAGTGTTTACAACACAGCTCTGAGAACAAACTGCACTTAATCAACACTAAAACAGCTGAGCAGCCGTCACCAGTTATCTGCCTCTAACACGTTGTCCAGTCCAGTTCCAGAAACCAGTTTGCCCCGGTTTAGAGCTTTTAAAGCTCAGTTTGTTACGTATCGATGCAAACCTCAATGTCAGTGACGACCAATCACAGGACGGACCTGTTGGACACAACGGATCAGTAGTCATGGTGTACCTGAAGGAGTGACCACCATAGTGGTTTATAGAGGATCCTTATTAAAGGGATAGTTCACCCAAAATTCAAATTTCACTTTCCTTCTTCCTTTTCACGTTCCTTCTCTGAGTTACGGGGGGTCCACGCAGCAGTATTTGTCCATATAATGGTTGTCAATGGACACCAGGTTTCTTCGTCCAAAAAGACACACCAAAAACCATCCAAATACCTCCATACTGCTTGTCTGTAATGACGAATGTGTTGAAACCCCGACATGAGAAATTGTTCCGAAAAAAATTAAATAAGTCTATATTTTAAGCTTGTTTGTAGCGGAAGCTCCCAGTGTCTCAGTTCACTGCTCTTCCTGTGTCACCGATGGAACAATTTCTCATGTCTGGGCTTCAGTACAAGAGGGACGTTACAGATGAGCAGTATGGAGGTATTTGGATGTTTTTTGGTGTGTCTTTTTGGACGAAGAAACCTGGTGTCCATTGACAACCATTATATGGACAAATCCTGCTGCGTGGACCCCCCGTAACTCAGAGAAGGAACGGAGGACTCTGAAAATTCTCACAGCTCTTAGTCGACATGAGGGTGAGGAGATAATTTTGAATTTTGGGTGAACTATCCCTTTAAAGGTAGGGCTGGAGTTTTCATTCTGGAGCTTTCATTACAAAACAGTTAAATCCTCTTCACACTCCAGTTGCAGCCAATTAATGAAATGCTTTTTCATAAAAATGAAAACAGTCAGTCAGCTGTGGAACGGACGATCCTGGAAAAACACCATCCAATCATCTTGGATCATCATGTGTCAGTCAAGCTGCCGTCTGTCTCTCCTTCACTCTTCGTGCACTAATCACACACGTGCTTCAGTCCTCAATGAGTTACGACGCGGAAAACAACAGTGATCCAGTCTGAAGTCTGGTAGATGGTGATGTAGCTCTGAGCTGGAGGCTGGAGGCTTCATCATGGTGTCAGGTGTTTTCTTACCCGTGAATGAGCCACTTCACCTCGATGTGAACCCAACGCTGAACAAGCGCTGCCTGTTCCTGAGCTCTGGAGCCACGGCTTTGGAGAGAAGTCTGAGGAACGGCGCTTGGACTTTTGATGGATTGATAGATTTTCAAAATATGGCTGCTAGGACCATTTTACAGAGGCAAATGCAGAGACTGCTTGATGAAAACTGCCCCTGAAGGCAACGTGCATCAGTGGTTTTGCATGAATTTCCCTCTAAAACAACTCTGTGTGGTAACGTTCTGTTATTATCTCATAGCGTGGTGAATGTGCAGGTCACAACTTGTCCACCAGAGCGTTGTGGAGTTGTTGGATTGTGTATTTGATGAGTTTGATGAGGAAAACCAAGAATCAGCCTCCATAGCATAGCTCTGAGCAGCTCACGGCTCTGCTCCGCCGTTCTCAAAACAGCTTGCACCGACAATTAAAGGTAACGAACCTACTGCTATGACTATAGGGATTATAGCAATGGGCCAATTTGCCAAAATGTTGAACTATCCCTTTAATGCTTTATCTATCAATGAATCTGACTTTTTTCTGTTGCACTTTTCATACGGTGATAAAGCATAAAGTGCTTCACAAAATAAAACCAGCCCATCCCACCCGGAGGAAAAACAAACACAGTAAAGGCCACTTCTTTCATTTCTTAATTGCTGATTTTATCATCAATAATCATCCAGTTACCACGGCGATAACGAGATGTGATGCACTGGGCTCGGTCTGATTCTTGTCCTTTGCGTGACCGCGATGGAGACTCTGGATTTTTTTAAAATGACCTCGGACGTTTTTGACTTGATTTGTGCTTTTGTTGTTTATTTTATTGGCTGAAAACGTCTCAGTCAGATTTCAGCGACGACATCAACGCGTCTCTGAGTCTAAGTGATGAAAATATTCTTGATAGTTTGACTGGCTGTGTGAGAACAGTGAAGCTGTTAAATCTGAGATGAAGTGTGTTTGATCGGTCACGTCTGCTCCACCCGTCGAGCTGATTTCCTGCATAAAGAGCCTGGCTGTCGACTCTTCCCCGCTCTGTCGGTCTGTCTGTCGTTTTAAAGCCCGGCTCCTGCTGCTTCTTAAAGACGCCAGTGTGAAATGAATGTTTCTTCCTCTCAGCGAGGGCACGCTTTTTCCTTTTTTTTCTTTTTTTTTTTTGGCTGATTTATGGAGCCTCTGCTCGACGAGGAGCCACGGAAGCCCAGAGCAATCTGAGGAATTTTAAGGAATCTGTTTTTACTGAGCAGCCGAGCAGCACTAATACCAGCAGACAGCGGCGGCGGCGGCGGCGTGGCTGACGGGCCGTGGGTGGACGGTGGAGAGTTTACTTTTCATACAGATCAAGTCCTTCCAGAAGCCGCCGCAGGCTGCTCCACGCTGCTCCACGCTGCTCCCTCAGCCTCCGTAAAGAGGGAATGGTGTGTTTTCCGGGGGAAGCTGCAGGAGCCGTTTCCTGTCATCGGGGGCCGGTGGCGCTCGGCGTTCTGGACCGGCGTGTCCTACGGCTCCTGAACGCCCCTCACGCACACGCTGATAGTAATAATATGCCTTTTATACCAAGTTTGGTTGAAGCTGAATGAGCCCAAAAAAAGCCGGCCACAGTTTCCCCCCCGTTCTCCTGCTGTTGGTTGCCATGCCAACTGCTGTAGTAATGATGGAGCCAGGAGGTGATTTCCTCCGTTTCCCCTGAGCCTTTGTTCCCTTTTTAAAAGGGGAAGAAAATATTCGCAGGTGATCTAAGTCTAATGAAAACTTTCAAATTGTCGTCATGTCACACAGGAAGTTGAGTCAGTGACTCTTTGGAAAACAAACACAACTAGAGGATGTATACATTTCCTGAAGGAAATACGAGTGAATGCTGGATGAGCTGAATACATTGTTGCTGAAGCATCAAACACTATTATGTTGTGTAGTGTATGTATTTATTAGTTTAGTATCGTATCTGTTCCTCCCCCGTCACCTGTATTTCTAATACAAACAAGCAACGTTTTATCTTGTTCATCTCTTTCATCAGATTGACTTTTCTATATGTGTATCCCACTCATCAGACATCTTGGCTCAGCCTTCAGTCACCAGAGGAAATCAATCAGACAAAAAGTTATATAAAGCAAAGTGATTCCTGAGATAAGAAGACGGAGCATTTTTAAATAAATGAAATGAGGAAATGGATCGGATGTTTACAGGTGAGTTATTTACTGGTTCTGATCACCTGGTCTGTTTGGTTTAAATACCTGCAGCTCCAAAACAAAACAAAACAAAACCACAGACACTGATAGAATCTAAAACTCCCACACTTCTCCATGTTTTTTTATTGGCAGATCCCTGGTTGATTAGTAAAAGCATAATAATCATAAATAACCGATAGTGTTTGAGCAGCAAATGAATTTATCTGAGCACCAGTTCTCCCAGTTGGAGGGAAACCAGTGAAGGCCGACTGACTGACTGACTGAATAATAAACAGTTTTCTAGCTTCCTGCTGATGCTTTGAAGGTCACACTGACATGAAGGTTTCAAGTCTAAGCTTTAGAAAAACAGTCAAAAGTAAAAGTAACATGGAGTTAATGGGCTCAAATATGAAAAAATAAAGAAACAGTTTTCCCCGAACCTGGTGTTGATACTGAAATTGACACTGATGGTTCAAAGGAACGGCTCGTTGTGGATTATTACTGGGAGGAGGTTGATTGGTCGATGCCTTTCGTGCCGTTTGGACGTTCCTTTTGTAACACGAGGATTCACATCTGCAACGATCAGATCAGTTGTTGTGTCGGTGATTTCCTCCACAGTCGTCATCCATCGGCCTCGTCGCCCGGGGAGATGGATGCCAGAACTTCAGAGTCTGTAAATGTGCCACTTTATTGCCGTAACGCGACCGAGGAGCGCCGTTCTTCTTCCTCCTTTCTGTCACTGTGTCTCTGGGATGTAGGGAAGCCGCCGGCTGGAGATGTCCAGAGACAAAACACTGATTGGTCAAACATCGATTGTCCCGAGTCCAGCACCAAACAGCAGATCCATGTGAACCTCAGAGCAGTGACTCAGAGGTTTGAAAGCAGACAAATACAAACAGCCTCTGCTCTTCTGAGGTGCCCCCCCCCCCTTAAGTCCAGCACTGATGCTGCTGCCTGATATCCTGGCTCCGGTAAATCCCAGAGGAGATGGATGGGAGCTGAAGTCGGAGCGCTGAGCAGGCCAGACAAAGTGAGAAAAGACTTTCTTTTATGGACCTCGCTGACTCTCTTTGGCCTCGTATAGGAGTCCATTATTGACATGTGGGAGTGTGTGGACTCTCTCAGAGGAGGCATCGCTGCCAAGAAGAGCTGCAGCGACGGCCCAGGTGGGTGGAAGCAGGAAGGAAACGGCGGTGGTCATGACCTTGGTGGAGGCCGCAAGCTGGAACATTAACATCGACACCTGGAGTCGGTTTACTCTCTTATCAGATCCTTTCACAACAGAAGCAGTAGTTTAATCATTTTTATGCAAATCAGGGTCCAACAAGAAGCAGATTATAGTAGAAACTGGAAAGTTTTGCAATAATAATAATAAGAAGAAGAAGGTGTTGCATGATCCTGAGCTGCAACCAGAGATGGGTCATCGAATCAAAAAGTGGGTGAGTTGTGTTTTGGTCTCTTTTCAATAGAAACCAGTCAAATCTAGCAGGTGTGTGATGCTCTGTATTATGGGATGGGACCCTAGATGTAATATTGATGACGTTTGGTGCAGCTCTGAGCATCGTTGTGGCTTTTTGATGTTGGTTGGCTCGTGGCTCAATAGACAGCAGTGTTTCGCTATCTGGCGTCTGCGCTGAAGTTAGTTTGCGGTCGGCAATATTGGGGTCTTGAAAAGTATTTAAAGGTGATAAATCAATTTTGGGAAAATTAAGACCCTTAAAGAAGTATAACAAAGTCCTTACACGTCTTCCATTTTGTTTTCTGTTGTAGCTATCATAGTGGTCTATAGGGGTGTGTATTGGCAAGAATCTGGTGATACGATACGTATCACGATACAGGGGCAGCGATACGATATTGCGATATATTGCGATACTGTAGGAACAATGACATGTTGAGTTTCTTTGAAAGAATTTATTTGTAAGAAAATTGTAGCACATAGCACACACATGCTGTTACATGCTTAACATCGGCTTGCTGAAGAAATACAAGCATTGGCAGGAATTTTGCATGAAGAAATGAAAAAATAAGACTAAGTAGTGCTTATCCCCCCCTTGTGTTTTTGTATTTCTGTACATGTTTTATTAAAAAATAAAGTAAAAAAAAAAATTGATACGGAAAACCGAATATCGATACCGTATCGCGAAAAAAATATCGCGATATTTAAGTGTATCGATTTTTTCTTACACCCCTAGTGGTCTATAGTCTTTATCAACAACTAAAACTGTGTCACTGATATAAATGGTTAAAGCTTGAAGTGGCGGTGAGCTATTAAAGAATATTGAAAAGGTAACTTCAAGATTCCTGTGTGTACCCTGAATTTACACCAGAATATCCCTTTAACGCCGACACCTGGTTTTATCTCTTATCAGATCCTTTTACAGCAGAAGAAATGCTGTCGTTGAATCATTTTTATGCAAATCAGGGTCCGACAAAGCAAATTATCCTAGAAACGGAGAAGTTTTCCAAGAAGAAGAAGAAGAAGAAGGTGTTGCATGATGTTGAGCTCCAACTACTTTGTCGACTTTACTTCTGGTCGCCGCGGTGACCTCGGTCCTCTGGTCAGATGAGTCATGCTGTGTCTAAAGTTAGTGCTGCTTCTCTCAGCTCAACGTCTGCTCATTATAATCACACCTGGCCTCTGCGGGCTGCTACCGAGCACTGTTTAATATGCAGACTACAGACAATAAGCCGGACCGGGTCGGATCAGAGCCAGCGCCACATGGTACCAACACCTTTTATTCACGCTGCCGCCGCCGCCGCCTCCCCGTCCTCTGGTGCTTTCTCCCCAATCAACCAGCATTAGTCTCACTCTCATTTCTCTCCACACCTGTTCCCAAACAGCAACGGAGGTAAACTCAGCTAAACTCTCAGGTAGCTGGGAGGAAACACAACAAGTGCTTACAGTTGTTTTCTGGCTGGATCCGTTAAACACCGAGGTCTCTGGAGACGAAATGAAAACCCAGGCAGAGTCGAGGATTCTGCAAACAAAAACATGTCTATTTGGACTCGGTGTTTGTTTCCTGCCTCAGTGGGATTTATACGATCTTAATTATGATTCATATTCAAACAGTGTGTTTTCCGTCTGTATTTAGAAAAGCTGGAGAGAACTAAATCGAAAACACACAAAGAAAAGTTCTTCTGGCGTCGACGCAGTGAATTCACAGAAGCCAGTTTTTATTTAAATGGAGATAATGAGGGTGCTAATCAGATTATTCTAAATCGCGTGTTACAGAATCCTCCAGTCATTTGATGGGATTAAATGGTCTGTAACAATACCAGCAGGTACGTTTCCAAAAAACCACGGCGGATGAGTCACGTCTGCTAGAAGTCGGTTGTTAATCTGTCGCTGATGAGACGGAGGAGCGTCGACGTGTCAGAGACGCCTGGAACGACCCAATCAACGGAGAACTGACCAGGATGGAGAGGCCAAAGGTCAATGTCCACGTGACATCCCAGTGAAAATACCATACGATACAAATGACTTTATTAATCCCCAAAGGGAACGTCATCCGTCTGGAAGCTCATCTTCCATTTGCAGAAGAATGGAAGAGCCTGATGTCTGTAGGAACGAAGGATCTTCTACGATGATCCCAGTTGGCCAGAACGTCCTCCACCACCTTCAGTGCTCATCTCCATCTCGAGGGCTCGGAGCCAGAGGGGCGTTAACTGGCATTTTGGGCAAAAGTTCTATCTGTTAAAACGAAGGTCTCGAGCAATTGAATTGAATTGAACTGAATTGACTTTATTAATCCCAAGGAGGGAAATTTGTTTGTCCCAGCAGCACACAGTACTAAAAAGCAGATACATATAATACAATATAAAAATAGATAGAATAGAATAGATGCCGAAAAGTCCATATAAGGAAAGAGATTCCATCGACCGGCAACAGCGGGAAAAACTTACTTACTCAGCAGATACGCCCAATATGTCCATAGATGACTTGGAAATGGTTGCTGCCAAACAGGCGTATCTGATATTTTTGCCATATTTTTTTAATTTTACAATGTTTTAGAACATGTTTATTGTGTTACTATGCCATACGTTTATTACATAAATACTCCTGAAGTTGGCTCCATCGGGGAAACGTGACTGAAGTCTTCTGATATCTGGGTGTTTATCTGTATCCATGCAACGACTCCATGGAGAACTTCAGCAGTAGCCATCGGAGGGGATGTACAGAAGGAAAACAAACACCTGTTCATCTCAGCTGGAACAGGGAGGCATCCTCAACAAGTAGTATCCAACAGCAGTGGACAATAACACAACAAAAACAAAGCAAAGTTTGAGTGAAAACTCAGACTCGACCAGTTGAAGCGCATGTTTGAAGGAACGTCTTCCAATCATCAAGAGGAGGATCGTTGATCGCCATCACACCCTGAACTCAACGGATCAAGGATGTGTTTTTGGATCGTTTCCAGCTCAGTCGCCTCCTGAAGGGATCGACGCGTTACTTCTGTTCTTGCATCTTTCCTTTGGATTTCACAGAAGTTACCAAGTATTTAAAAAACCTTCCATCTGCATCTGTTCAGTGGCTCTCAGTCTCAAACATGACAGAACATTTTTGACCAACAAAAACCAAGTTGTGCAAGAGCGACATCTTCTTTTCTTGTGATTTCCTTCTTCTTCACATTCATGCTCTGTCTAAATAATCCGCCGTCTTTACTTTCTTTAACTCTCCTCATGGCTTTACTCTTTAACTTCTCCTCAACCTGACTAAATATCCTGTGCCCAGATCATGACACGAAGACAACGGGACGATAAAAACCAAGTATCTTTTTTATTTTTTCTCTCTCGTCTTAAACTCGGCGCTTTCTCCTGAGTGTCAGTTTCAAAGCAACTGGAAATAATTTCTAGATAAAAGGATAAATCCAGACATAATGAAAGGCTTCCATGTGCTGCTGGAAACGGTGGCAGCTCTCCAGTCCTCCCAGTTAATCTCTCCACTCCTTGGTGTGGACCTTCAGAGGAGGAGCGGCCTCAGGAGATCAGCTGTTAATCCACCCTGACACCGACTCAAACTTCACTCGCTAAAGGGAGAAAATGGATTTTAAAAGAAGCCACAGCTTATGGAGGATTCACTTTCAGAGACGTTCTCCTGCTCTCCAGCTATAATACAATTACAGGTCATATATATATATGTGTGTGTGTGTGTGTGTGTGTAATGTGGTTTCTGGTGTTGACTAAACCCTTCAGTGAATCCCCTCAGACACTCGACCGGTGAAGTGGTGGTTGATGGGAGTTTTGTGTCGGAGCAGATTCGTTGTGACAGAGAGGGAAAACAAAACAACCAAAAAAAACAAAAAGCCAAACGCTCCAGACTCGAGTCCTGAGAGCAGAGCGAGCTGTGAATCACTGTCACCGCCACGCTGGCTGTAAATATGATGCAACGCCGCCACCTGCTGGACGGAGCCGCCGTAGCAACACAACCACACCGACATAGGAGCAGCTGCTCAGACCCAGCCTTTTTCTTCCTACTGTTGATTTTCTAGATTTACTTCATGGCTCATTCTTTGTTTTCTGAAAAAAAAAATCTCTCATTAAAGGGATAGTGCAACATTTTTGGCGAATTGGCCCATCGCCATAACCCCTATAGTCATTGCAGTAGGTTTGTTACCTTTAATTGTCGGTGTGAGCTGTTTTTGGAACAGCGGAGCAGAGCCGTGAGCTGCTCAGAGCTACGCTACGGAGGCTCATGGGATTTCTTGGTTTCCCTCATCAAACTCATCAAATACACAATCCAACAACTCCACAACGCTCTGGTGGACAAGTTGTGACCTGCACATTCACCACGCTATGAGATAATAACACAACGTTACCACACAGAGTTGTTTTAGAGGGAAATACAGAGACTGTTGATGAAAAAACTGTCCCTGAAGGCAATGTGCATCAGCTGTTTTGCATGAATTTACCTCTAAATAACTCTGTCAGCAGCTCACGGCTCTGCTCCGCCGTTCTGAAAATAGCTTGCACCGACAATTAAAGCTAACGAACCTACTGCTATGACTATAGGGGTTATGGCAATGGGCCAATTTGCCAAAATGTTGAACTATCCCTTTAAACCGCTCTTCACTTCCTAGCTGGTGGAGAACAAAGCAGAGCTACGAGGAGAGCAGGTGTTGGGTTTAAAACGACGACTAATCCTGTCAGTGTTTGTCTGGTGGCTGAGGCGGCAGAGAACTGCTCCATCAGAAGGACGTCTCACTTCATTTATTATTTAGATGGAAGTACATATACTGTATATCTGTGTACCTGTGTTGAAATCAAACACCACTATTCATCACTGCATGTCTTTAAATGTCCTGAGAGGATCTGGTATCTGCTTCAGAGGCAGTTTTAACCTTCGGATGAGGAGTTTGTAAGAACGAGCGACTTCAGCACCACGGACAGAGACGGATTGTCTGTGGATCGACAGTTAACTGAACATAAATGAAATGAAACGGACAAACCTGAGAGAAAAACCTCAAGAGAATGAACGCCTGAGTGAGATGCTCATTTGCACATTTTAGGAATCAATCAATCAACTCTTCTTCTTTTCTCCTAAAATCAAAGCTGAGGTGACTTCGTCGGCTCCTGTTTCTCTTTTTATCGTGTCTCAGCAAACTGAAGGGAAGTGTGACTCTCTTTGTAACAACAGCATCACTGCAGACACACACACACAGACAGCAGGTTGTTGTGTTGTTGTGTCTCGCTGTGGAGGCGTCAGCAGGCGGAGCAGGTGCTCCATTAATCGCAGGGTTAAAGGTTCAACCTGAGATTAATGTGGGACATGTCAGAGGAAGCTGACGGCAGCTGAGAGACGGTATTCTCAAAAACAATGGAGTCAGAATGTTTTTTATTTTATTCTTTATCTGTGAACTCGGAGCTCGTCCTCTCTCGTTGGTCTGATTCCTGCTAAAATGTCTCTAATGCTTCTGTCCTCTGTGTTTTCCTGGTCCCTCCAGCCCGGAGCCTTCCTGAGGATCTACAACCTGCGAGCCATCCCAGGATCCAGCAAAGTGCCGGGTCTGACCAGCAGCCAATCAGAGGAGGTGGATCACCTGGCCTTCCACCTGCACGGAGGGACGGCGTTCGGCCGAGGGATCCGAGTTCTTCCTGAAACCAGCCCCGAAGTCCAGAAGCTGAAGAGGTAGAGAAAGAAAACGCTGGAGCTACGGAGTGAAAAGTTCAGCGTGGTCATTTCCTCCTTCTTCTTCTTCTTCTTCTTCCTCTTCCTGCTGCAGAACGCTCCAGGCCTTCTCGGAGGATGAGGATGAAGAGGAACTCCAGGACTGTGAGATGTTGGAGGTCTGGAGCACGCCACCAGAGACCATGAGTGTCAAACGGTTCTGTAAGTTCGACTCCCTGGCGTCTTGACCAATCAGCAGCTGCGGTTCCTCTCGTGGCCACTAGGCGCCACTGCAGCTGATTCTAACCCTCATTGCAGAGCCAACAGATGTTAAAGGTCTAAAGCAAGAGCCCTGCTGCACGAAGAGAACGATTATAAGAACAAAAACCAAACTAATTTTATTTTATAGCGATGAAACACTTCTACAAATACATTCATGGGTCGTAGATTCTGATGTTGTTTTGCAGCAGCTCAGTGTGTTTGTGTTTGTGTGTTTTCAGGTGAGAGTGCGTCAGTGAAGAGCAGCACAGGTGAGAAACTGGACTGTGAATGTCAATTCAGTGTTTGTATGAAATGTAAAAACCATCCAGCAAAGAAAGTACATGAATTATTTTCATTCCATTTTGTCGTATTTATTTATTTATTCTGTTTTTATTATCTTAATATTTCTATTTATCTCAAATTACAAAGTATATCACATTTTATTTGCTTTTCTTTACTACGACTCTGATTCTGATTGGATGACGGCTTGTTTTTACACATTTGAAAAGGAAGAAAGAACTTATTTAACTTCAGAGAGCATGAAGGTTGAAGTCGGTGTGTGTGTTTATTTCCTTCCTTTGTGTGTGTGTGTGTGTGTGTGTGTGTGTGCGCAGAGACGAGCTGCAGTCACGTCCTGCAGCCGGTGTCTCTGTCCGAGGTCAAGCGCTCCGGTCCGGGTCGAGTCCACCACGTCAGAGTCCAGATGAGATCCTACGAACCCCAGAGGCTCCACCAGGCGCTGAAGCTCTACTGCAGCACGTGCACGACCATGTAGGTGCACGCACACACACACACAGAAAAAACAGGAGAGTCCTCCTCTCTGCAGGACAAACACTGCATCTGCTTCACACGCTGCAATTTACAGACGTACCCTGAACATCTCACATGCTTATTTTCATTAGATGCTATAATTTACAGACGTACCCTGAACATCTCACATGCTTATTTTCATTAGACGCTATAATTTACAGAAGTACCCTGAACATCTCACATGCTTATCCTCGTTAGACGCTATAATTTACAGATGTACCCTGAACACCCTGAAAAACATCTCACATGCTTATCAGAATCGTTGATGCTATAATTTACAGATGTCCCCTGAACATCTCACATGCTTATCCTTGTTAGTCATCTCAGCCATTATATATAATTTACAGATGTCGTACCCTGAACATCTCACAAGCTTATCCTCATTTAAACACCACAATTTACAATCTACATGTGTCCCCTGAACATCTCACATGCTTATCCTCGTTAGACGCTATAATTTACAGATGTACCCTGAACATCTCACATGACTTATCCGAGACTTGACGCTATAATTTACAGACATGATGACATCCTGAACATCTCACATGCTTATCCTCGTTAGATCGCTATAATTTACAGACGTACCCTGAACATCTCACATGCTTATCCTCCCTGGCTGGTGTATAATTTACAGTCCGGGTCCTGAACATCTCACATGCTTATCCTCGTTAGACTGCTACCAGTTTACAGAGCTGCTCTTCCTCCTGAACATCTCTCAGGCTGCTTATCCTGTTGTTGTTGTCGTTGTTGTTATAATTTACAGACGTACCCTGAACATCTCACATGCTTATCCTTGTTAGACGCTATAATTTACAGACGTACCCTGAACACCTCAGATAGCAGAAAAACTTCTCCAAACATCTCGTATGCAGAATGGGGTTGATGTTTCAATTTACCGATGTCCCCTGAACGTCTCACATGCAGCATAGATACTTTTATTATCCATCCGTCATCTCAGCCATTATATGCCGCTACAATTTACAGATGTCCCTTAAACGTCTCACGTGCATACAAGACGCTACAATTTACAGATGCTACATTTAAACACCACAGATTGAACGCTTTAATCTACACGTGTCCCTGAACGTCTCGCATGCAGATAATCAGCAGACGCCTCAATGTACATGTGCACCTGAACGCCTCATACCCAGACTACGAGACTGTGACGACTGTTAGGTTTTGTCAGACATGATGACATCATCAGGTGTCTCCTCTCAGGCGGGACGTCCCGGACGAGGATCTGGTGGCGGGTTTGTTCCGTGATGCGTTCAGGGACTCCGGGCCCTGCGCTCCTCCTCCCTGGCTGGTGACTTCATTATAATTAGTGGAGGTGCAATTAGATCCGGGTCATGTTCTTGGACCTTCGGACCGTGACGGTGCTGCTGGCGTCGGAGCTGCTACCTGGAGGCAAAGACAAGGAGCTGCTCTTCCTCCTCGGTGAAACTCAGCTGCTCCTCTTCCTCAGGCTGCTGTTGTTGTTGTTGTTGTTGTCGTCGTCGTCTAAAGGCTCTCTGATGTCGTCCCAGGGTCGACTCTGGAGGAGACGCGCCTCCTGACGGACCGCTACCAGAACGTGGTCCCTGTGCGGTCGCGTGGAGGTCAGCTGACGCTCATCGACCTCACGGCGCCGTTTCTGTTCACGGGAGGAGGAGAAAGATTCTACGGGTCAGAGAAGAAGAAGAAGAAGAAGAGTGTTCTGTTTACATGGAGAGAAGAAGAGATGAGCTGATACTGACTTGTTTTTTCTCCTCCTTTTCTTCCTCCTTTTCTTTTCACTTTTTTGTGTCTTGTCTTCTAACATCTTCTTCAGCATTCCTCCGAAGACCAGCAGCCAATCAGGAGGCTCAGAGGATCATCCCATGGACACTTCTTCCACCATCAGCACAGGCTCCTCCTCTTCCTGACAGCCAAGTCTCAGTCCTTTCCTCTTCTTCTTCATCCTGGTGTCCTCCTCTTCTTCCTAACATCCAAAAAATAAAAACTTCACAATCCCATGACTTCAAAGTTTTTCCTAACATTTCCTCCTCCACACTATTCCTCGTTAGTTCATTAAAAAATCCTTATTCTTTCTTTATAATCATCAATACTCATTCTTTTATAAACACAGTTAGATCTTCCTTTCCTCTTCTTCCTGAACACCTCCATGCTTATCCTCATTCCTCCTAGTTTCTTCCTGAACATCTCCATCCTCTTCCTCTTCCTCTTCTTCCTACATCCTCCTCCTCTTCCTCCTCCTCCTCCTCTTCTTCCTACATCCTCTTCCTCTTCTTCCTACATCCTCCTCCTCCTCCTCTTCCTACATCCTCTTCCTCTTCCTCCTCCACTTCCTCAGGTGTAAACGTTGTTCTTCAGTTTCCCTGAAGGAGCCGAGCTGCGAAGGAGTCGACTTCATCGACGTCCAGAACATCTCAGAAGGTAAAAACACTTTGATCTGATCGACACTGATCAGTTTCTGAAACCATCAGTTTGGATCAAACTAGAAAAAAACCAATAAAGTAAAGCACGTAGTCTTGTAAACTAAACATTTAAAGACGTCGTCGCCTTCTGGAAACATCTGGATTCAGCAGGAAAAACATGCAGAGTTCGGCACAGAGGCGTTTGTGTTGCACATTATGACATCACAGTGACGTCGACCTTTTACCTTTTCAATGTAAAATGTCTTGACTTCATTATAATTAGTGACTGAAAGAGTGAATTAGATCCTAATTCATGTTCTTGTGACCTTCACCTTTGACCTTTGGCTATAAAATCTGAATCAGTTGGTCCAGATGTTGTTGTTGTTGTTAAACCAGCAGCTCGAGTTGTCTGAGTTTCCTGCACCTGGCTGATCTCAGGTCTGTTTAATTTACAGAAGTACCCTGTGTGTTTATGTTAGTGCTATAATTTACAGAAGTACCCTGAACATCTCACATGCTTGTGTTAGACACTATAATTTGAAGTACCCTGAATATCTCACATGGCGCTATAATTTACCACCCTGAACATGCTTCGGTTCGTCCTGCTGATGAAGCTCCAGCTGCAGGACGACACCGACGCTCTGGACGTCTTCCTGTGGAGAGACGCCGTGAGTCCACGTCACGTTTAGAGGAGGAGACAGGAAACAGAAATAAGATCGTTTTTAAACGTCAATTTAAAGTTTATTTCTCGTCTTTTCACTTGTTTTGTGTCTTGTCTTCAGGAGCAGTTCTTCAGCATTACGGCCGAAGACGCAGCAGCCAATCAGGAGGCTCAGAGGATCATCCAGCAGACCATGGACACGCTCTGTCCACCAGGGGGCAGCACAGGCTCAGGTAGGTGTGAAGCCAAGTCTCAGTCCTTTGTCTTCTTCTTCTGTGGTGTCTGGTGAGGGCACTTATTATTATAACGTTACCAAAAAATAAAAACAACACAATCCCATGACTTCAAAGTTTTTCTGGTAACATTTTATAATAAGTACACACTATTAAGCATTAGTTAAGCATGAATAAATACTGAATTCTTTATTTATAAGGCATCAATACTCATTAGAAAGTAGTTTATAAATACAGTTAGTGCTGATCAATGATGAGTAAAACATTTTAACTGTTAATAAACTATTTGTGTTACAAATTACATCTTTTATAAGCTGTTTTGCTTACCCTCGTTAGACGCTATAATTTACAGACGTACCCTGAACTTCTCACGTGCTGATCCTCTACAGACGCTATAGTTTACAGACATACAGTAAACATCACACATGCTTGAGATGCTACAATTTACAGACGTACCCTGAACATCTCACATGCTTAACCTCGTTAGATGCTATAATTTACAGAAGTACCCTGAACATCTCACATGCTTACCTTCAATTAGATGCTATAATTTACAGACGTACCCTGAACATCTCACATGCTTACCCTCGTTAGACGCTATAATTTACAGACGTACCCTGAACATCTCACATGCTTATCCTCGTTAGACGCTATAATTTACAGACGTACCCTGAACATCTCACATGCTTATCCTCGTTAGACGCTATAATTTACAGACGTACCCTGAACATCTCACATGCTTACCTTTGTTAGACACTATAATTTACAGACGTACCCTGAACATCTCACATGCTTACCCTCGTTAGACGCTATAATTTACAGAAGTACCCTGAACATCTCACATGCTTACCCTCGTTAGACGCTATAATTTACAGACGTACCCTGAACATCTCACATGCTTACCCTCGTTAGACGCTATAATTTACAGAAGTACCCTGAACATCTCACATGCTTACCCTCGTTAGACGCTATAATTTACAGACGTACCCTGAACATCTCACATGCTTACCTTCGTTAGACGCTATAATTTACAAATGTACCCTGAACATCTCACATGCTTACCCTCGTTAGACGCTATAATTTACAGACGTACCCTGAACATCTCACATGCTTACCCTCGTTAGACGCTATAATTTACAGAAGTACCCTGAACATCTCACATGCTTACCCTCGTTAGACGCTATAATTTACAGAAGTACCCTGAACATCTCACATGCTTACCTTCGTTAGACACTATAATTTACAGAAGTACCCTGAACATCTCACATGCTTACCCTCGTTAGACGCTATAATTTACAGAAGTACCCTGAACATCTCACATGCTTACCCTCGTTAGACGCTATAATTTACAGAAGTACCCTGAACATCTCACATGCTTACCTTCATTAGACGCTATAATTTACAGACGTACCCTGAACATCTCACATGCTTACCTTCATTAGACGCTATAATTTACAGAAGTACCCTGAACATCTCACATGCTTACCCTCGTTAGACGCTATAATTTACAGAAGTACCCTGAACATCTCACATGCTTACCTTCGTTAGACGCTACAATTTACAGACGTACCCTGAACTCCTCAAATAGCAAGAAAACCTTTTAGTAACAGTTGTTCTCCAAACATCTCACATGCAGACTATTTGGGTGATGTTTCAATTTACAGATGTCCCTTAAACGTCTCACATGCGTAAAGGATGCGTCAATTTACAACTTTATTAGCACATTCACAACGCGCGGTGACCACGCCCACTTTAGGAGACAGGAAGTGAAGCTGTACCTTTCATATCATTGGTGCGTCTTGTAGTGAGCCATCTTGTCACAGCAGAGGATCTTTGTGTCTCCGCAGGCGAGCGTCCGTGGCTCGACCTGTGTCTGACGTCGTACCAAGGAGAAGACGACGAGGGACGGAATCGAACCTGTTATCAGATCTGTCACAGCTCCGTCATCAGACCCGGACCGGCCTGAACCGGTTTTTATTTCTTCTCATCTGTTCTGGTTTTATCTGTTTTTTTTATTTATTGTTCAGATGAAAGTAAATGTACATTACAATGTTTCTGTGTCAGAAACTGTTCCTTTTAAAAATGTGACTGTGATTTTCAAAATAAAAGCCTGAAGAACGACGTAATGAGGTTGTTGACTTATTGTTTATGGACCGACAGGAAACATCTGGACTTTTACAGGCCAAACACGGTTGATTATTTTATTTTATTTTGTTTTATTTTATGTGATCTTAGCCGACTCACCCACAGCAACGCAACAAAAGTCTAATATTTTTCAGGATTCAAATGTAAAACCGTGAAATTCATAAAGAAAATAATCAAATGAATCAATGAAAGAATGTGATTATCGTCCTGAGGAAGTTTATTCTCTGCTGCAGGATTTAAAGTCACTTCCTGTCAGTTATGGTTCATCTGTGATGCTGCTGCGCCCCCTGCTGGTCACATGACGTCACAACGCCCTGTGCTGCAGTCTTTATGTTTGATGTAACTGGGATCAATAAGTCAGTTTGTGTGTGAGGTTGTTTTTAACAGACAGACGGACAGACGACCTGTGCAGGTGTGAAGAGCAGAGCCGTGGAGTCCAGACCAGAACGCCAACCCATCGCCTCCTTCACAGTCAGTCAAACTCATTCATTCAGGAATTAAAAGGTGACAAATGTTGAAAAATAAATCTAAAGTTTATCGGCTCAGTAACATAAACTGTATTTGTCCTTTGCTGAAGTTTGTGTTTTACCAGACCAGAAACTTCAGGTGTGTTTTCTCTTCTCCTGTTTCTCTGCAGACAGACGATGCCGGATCAAACTTCAGACTGAAACTAAACCATTGAAGCTCAGAAAGAACAAGAACCTGAAAACTAAACACACAAACACAGGAATTTAAAAAAAAAAAAAAAAAAAAAAACTTCCACTGTTGCTGTGAAATCAAAGTCTGCAAGTGGAGGTTTCTGCTGTGATGCTCAATCCGGACACTAGGGGGCAGAAGAGACAAGTAAATGTTAGTAATGACAGAAAAACTGAGTTAAACTCAAGAGAAACAAACAATTAAATGTGTATTTCAACAGTTTTATTATTCAGAAAGTTTGCTGTAAATACTTCACTTTTCTCTTTAACTGGACTTTAAGTCTGATAAAGGAAATATAAACCTCTACATATATTTATATAGTCTTCAGATATTTAAGTTTTTCTTGGTTTCAAAGAAGCAGATCTTTTGAACCTGTTTTTAGAAACTCTTTTTTTTTCATCAATCACAGACTTTTTTTTTTATGAGGTGGATAATCCGATTAGATTCAGTATTCGGATCAGACTTTAGACAGATGCTCCCTCCTCTTCCTCCTCCTCTTCCTCTCCTCTCTCCGCCTCCGAGCTCCGAGTGACACTTTCCCCTCACGGAGGCGGATCAGCGTCGCCTCGGATCCAGCTCCGTCCTCACCGGTCCGGTCTCTGTCTCCAGTCCCCCGGGGCGGGCGGGGTGGACATCATTCCTGCTCTGGGTTTGGGTTTTCTTTCTGTTTTTTGTTTGTTTTGTCTCTTTCCGGTGATGCCTCCGGACTGGAGTCGCTCCTGGACGCGCCTCCAACCCGAGCCCGAGCGGTGCAGCCGCAGCGTCAGAGCGCATGAAGGAGCAGCAGGACTGACGGAGATGGATCGATCACTGTGGGTCTCACCACGGTTTTATCACCTGACGGGTTAAAGACAGAACCACCGCACGATGCCGCGCGCACCGCTGAGGCTCCTGTGTCTGTGTGTGTGTCTGTGGCTGAGCAGCGAGGCCGCCGCGAGCCAACAACGACTCCACTGGCACCGAACAAAGGAGACGTTCAGCGCGCAGCAGCAGGAACAACCCGCCGCCGCCGCAGACAGGAATGCGCAGAGCCGGAGATGGCGGGGGGAGGAGGGCAACGACACCGTGAACCGGTCTCTGCCCGCTGAGCCGCCGGGGACCGAGGGACACCGGAGCGCTGTGCGTAAAAGCGACGCGCAAAATGGAACCGTGCGCATCCGAATGGAGAGACATTTACGCACGGATGGAAATGAAGATGAAGCCAGCGAGCGGAGGAGGAGGAGGAGAGGAGGAGGATGCAGCCCGGGAGAGGAGCTGCAACAAACCCCACGGCGCGGACCCACGTGCACACCCGGGGAGACCGGACGCCACCGGCGGCGGAGGCGCAGCGTGAAGCCCGGGAGGATGAAGCGCAGCGACCGGTTCACCGCCGAGGCTCTGGCGCAGCAGCTCGGACTCAACAGCAGCGACTACGAGCAGCCGGAGGAGGAGGTTTTCCCTCCGGACTTCCCAGACCCCACGCCGCTCGTGCCGGTGGACACGCGCACCAGGCGGCGGCCGGTGGTGAAGAACCCGTTCTACCCGGTCACCGCCGAGTCGTACGGCGCGTACGCGGTGATGATCGTGGCCGCCATCATCTTCACCGTGGGCATCATCGGGAACGTGTCGGTCATGTGCATCGTGTGTCACAACTACTACATGAGGAGCATCTCCAACTCGCTGCTCGCCAACCTCGCGCTCTGGGACTTCGTCATCATCTTCTTCTGTCTGCCGCTCGTGCTCTTCCACGAGCTCACCAAGAACTGGCTGCTGGGCGAGTTCTCGTGCAGGATCATCCCCTACCTGGAGGTAAAGTATCTGTGCAGGCTCAACTTCAAGTAAAAGTAATGCAACGTCCAAACAACAGCAGCAGCAGCAGAGCGAGTTGTACGGGTTTCATTCAGCCAAGAGAAACATAACAACCCCGGTGCATGCTGGTCCTGAACCAGCTGCAGCTCTGACATTAAGCTAAAGTGAAACCTGAAGCATCTTTTCCTGATTTGTTTTCTGCACAAAACAAAATCAAATCAACTTTATTAACTCCAGTGAAAGGAAAAGTCTCAGCAGCAGCAGCAGCAGTGTGTAGGTGTGTGTCTCATGCAAAGTGATGCAAAAGGTGAGAACCTGCAGAGTAACTGGGTCTGACGTCACATCATTTGTTTATTCGTGATGATCCCCATTAGTCTCACTGGGATGCACGTTTAAAAACAGTACATTTAAAGGGATAGTTAGACATTTTTAGCAAATTGTCCCATCACCATAACCCCTATAGTCATAGCAGTAGGTTCGTTACCTTTAATTGTTGGTGCAAGCTGTTTTTAGAACGGCGGAGCAGAGCCGTGAGCTGCTCAGAGCTACACTACGGAGGCTCATTATGGGATTTCTTGGTTTCCCTCATCAAACTCATCAAATACACAATCCAACAACTCCACAACGCTCTAGTGGACAAGTTGTGTTGTTTTAGAGGGAAATACATGATGCACGTTGCCTTCAGGGACAGTTTTTCATCAACTGTCTCTGAATTTCCCTCTAAAACAACTCTGTGTGGTAACGTTGTGTTATTATCTCATAGCGTGGTGAATGTGCAGGTCACAACTTGTCCACCAGAGCGTTGTGGAGTTGTTGGATTGTGTATTTGATGAGTTTGATGAGGGAAACCAAGAAATCCCATGAGCCTCTGTAGCGTAGCTCTGAGCAGCTCACGGCTCTGCTCCGCTGTTCTAAAAGTAGCTTGCACCGACAATTAAAGGTAACAAACCTACTGCTATGACTATAGGGATTATGGTAATGTGCCAATTTTCCAAAATGTCTAACTATCCCTTTAAAAACATACATTTTCAATCACTACATGAATAAACCAGGACAAGTCAACGAAAACTGACATTAAATCTTCACAGTAGGTATCGATCATCGTCCTGAGTCAAGACACTCCAATGCACATGGTTACACTGTAGAATAAAGAGACAAAACAAATCAAAGCGACAACAACACGTAAACCTCGGTCGTTACTCCTGTTTTCTTTCCTTCAGGTTTAATGTTTAATCAGATCAGTGTCACGTCTAGAAAAACCAAGACAACACCTTGTGAGCATGTGACACCCCGCTGTCCAATCAGAGAGGAGATCAGGATTAATGAAGAGTGTCTCAGACTGAGATTAGAGAGAGAGACCCCCCACCCCCCGCTGCCCCCCCTGATCCAGGACCAAGGATTAGATCTGGAGGGTTTTTTTTTTTTTTTTTTGTCGAATCAGTGTTTTGTTCTATTAGTTTAATTCCAGTTTCCCAGCATGCACCTGTAGAAGGAAGTGGATCAGAGTCTGAGTGCGACCTCATGGCGTCTGAGATCGGATCAGTTCTCAGAGTCAGGGGGGGAAACTGAAACCTGGGGAGTCGAAGATCTAAGCGTGTGTGTGCGTGTGTGTGTGTCAGCAGCTGGTTGTGATGAAGCTGAAAACAAAAGGTGGAGTTAACTGAGTGTAATCTCCTTAGTAACAGCAGCAGCAGCAGCAGTGACCCACATGATGTTCAACGTCAACATCACTCTGACCTGTATTATTATTATGGGATATCTATACCCACTCTATAATAAAACACAGACACTGAAGATGAGAATAAACTTAATTTCACAGCCGCAAATTTACATCAGGAAACCGACTTGTTCAGTGCGGCTCCGTCTATTTCCTGCAGAAACTCTGACACAGTCTTCATTCAAAACATAAATACCTTTATTTCTGTTACAAAACAAAAACTGTCTGTGCAGTCAGATGAGACAAACAATGGTCAAGAATTATTCTGCTCTCTCGCATCCATACTGTAGCGTCACTTAATTAAAGGGATAGTTCAACATTTAGTCAAATTGGCCCATCACCATAATCCCTATAGTCATAGCAGTAGGCTCGTTGCCTTTAATTGTCGGTGCAAGCTATTTTTAGTATGGCGGAGCAGAGCCGTGAGCTGCTCAGAGCTACGCTACGGAGGCTCATTATGGGATTTCTTGGTTTCACCTCATCAAACTCATCAAATACACAATCCAACAACTCCACAACGCTCTGGTGGACAAGTTGTGACCTGCACATTCACCACGCTATGAGATAATAACACAACGTTACTACACAGAGTTGTTTTAGAGGGAAATTCAGAGACTGTTGATGAAAAATTGCCCCTGAAGGCAACGTGCATCAGAGGTTTTGCATGAATTTATCTCTATTTGATGAGTTTGATGAGGGAAACCAAGAAATCCCATGAGCCTCCGTAGCGTAGCTCTGAGCAGCTCACGGCTCTGCTCCGCCGTTCTAAAAACAGCTTGCACTGACAATTAAAGGTAACGAACCTACTGGTCAATTTGCCAAAATGTTGAACTATCCCTTTAACCGAAATACACACACATACTAAGAAAACTGCAGCGTTATTGGTCCTTATTAAGCACACTGCAATAAAACTAAGGGACTATATTACCAGCATCTTAAAACACAAATCAAATCAAACACAAACACAATATCTGGGTTTTATACCATTTGTTTATAATATACAAATGACTCTAACGAGACCCAAGATTTAAGCTGACAGCATGTTGTCTTTAGAGAAGAGAGTCGTACAAACTAACAACACATTCATTCAATATTCTGTCTAGAAACTTATCAACAACTTATAATAGATTGAACCTAAAACTGTCACATGAATAAAGAAGCTACTCGGCTCTTTCCAGGAAACGTTTAACTGATCATTTAAAGGAATCATTTAGAAGTTTAAGTAATAAAGTTCAAGTTCACTTGTATTTATATAACACAGTTTAAAAAAAAGACCTGTAACAGTCGTCCAGCTTCACAGAGCAGAGACCAAAACAAAAAGAACTCATGTACAAGAAAACATGCATATCATCATCACAGATACTCACACACAAATGCATGTAGCACATTCCCATATGAACATATGCGCATACATACACATACACATATGTGCACGGCTGCACAACAGTGCAAGATTATGTTAAAAATGCACATAGATATTAAAGCGAGAATAACAACCAGAGCTGAAAACATGTGTGTTATAAATATCAGTGATGTCACTTTTCTTTACTGGATGTTAATTCAATAAGGTAAAAACACAGCAGCAGATCTGAGATCAGTGCCGTCACCTCCTCTAACACCAAGAGGATTAACACACACACACACACACACACGCTGTTGAACTAGATCTGACCTGAGTTCAATCTAAATAAAACAGACGTGTGAAAGTTCAACAACATTAAAGGTCAGTTTGTCGATAACTGAGACATTTAAACGCAGCGTAGGAGGAGAAAAAATTGATATTGATCAGATTAAAAAGCATTAAAGTTCAGTTTGTTTTTCTGAAACTCGCGTTGGACACAGCGATGAATCATCATGAGCAGCTTCACGGAGACGTTTCCTGTCTGTCCTCACAGCTGCTCAGGATCAGTGGTTAGAGAGTGTGTGAAGAGTGTTTTTATCAAGTTTACTATGTAAGAAAACATTTGGAGCTGATCCGCTGCAGCTGTTGGCCGTCTCTCTCCAGACTGAGCTCAGGAGGAAACGTGTTGTTTTCACCTCAAACCTCAAAAACCTCCTGAGAACAAGCTCAAGTTTAAAGTGTCAAGTTGTTTTTAAAGTAGAAACGGTCGGTGAAGACGTGTTGAACCGTCATGGCCTGCTCCGTTCTGAGCCACTTCATTGGCTTTTCACATAAAACTTTAATTAGTTTCTTCAAATCTTCTTGAAAAAATAAGTAAATTATCACTAATTTTCTTACATTCAGGTCAAAGAATGTACAATGACTGAGCTTCTGACCCAATAATAACATTATAGAAGAAATCCATAAAGATGACACAGCACCATATATGGTCAATCTGTCTCTTAAAGCAGCCAGGCCCTCATTTATTCCTCACTTGGTAACTCGTTAATTCACAGGCCGTTAATTACCTAATAATGTCAAGAAATAACAAGTAATTGCATCATAATGTCTAGAAATAGCCTAGAAATATTGGTCGATTTTGGTTGAGAAATATCGCCAAGAAAAAACGATTGATCGTAGAAACAGCCAAGAAATATCCGTCAAGGACTTGGTTGAGGAAAATTCTGGCTTTTCTCTAAAAATTCAAGGCATGAAAAGCATGTTTTATCTTTGACCTTTATGAAAAACATGGCATTAATGTAATTGACCGTTATTTCTAGGATATTTCTCGACATTATGATGCAATAACTTGTAATTTCTTGGCTATTTCTTGACATTATCACGTTTAACGGCTTGTAAATTAACAATAAAGAATAACTGAGGACGTGGCTGCTGGACCAGAGAGCCTCTTCATAAAATCACGATTATGGACCTGATCAGTAGAGACCAGAGCGCTGGAATAAGAGAGTTAACGACACGCATTGGTCCAATGGAAGCGCCTCCTGATGGCGGAATATGGGTACTGCAAACGCGCCCAAGAACTGACAACTCTGCATTGTTGGTGAATGAGCAGTGTGGTATTTTCAATAATTTAAGGACACAACAGTTTTCTACATGAATGTTTCAATCTATATTTTACAATCAACAAATTATAAGTGTAATCTGATATGACCAAGATGGCTAAAAACAAAAACATGGCCGTTTTCATCTATTTAGAAGCAAGTAGGCAACACGCATACATTGGAGTGAATGGGTTTTCTGGGCTCTTTTGCAATACCACATCCTGCCACTAGGGGCGCATGAGGATTACCATGGGAGTCAATGGTGGTGTCGTTCCTCTAGACCAAACCAGGCTGTAACATGTTGAGACTGACTCACTCTAGTGGTCAGGAGAGGAACTGCAGCTCCACGTGTTTCACATCTGGACGTTGATAAAACATCTGCTCCGCCTCCTTTAACGCCTCCTAGTTTAACCCAGACGTCCCTTTGTTTCCTCAGGTGGCGTCTCTCGGGGTCACGACCTTCACGCTGTGCGCCCTGTGCATCGACCGTTTCCGCGCCGCCACCAACGTGCAGATGTACTACGAGATGATCGAGAACTGGGCGTCCACCACGGCCAAGCTCGCCGTCATCTGGGTGGGCGCTCTGCTGCTGGCGCTGCCCGAGCTGCTGATCCGCCAGCTGGTCACCGAGGACGGCGACCCGCCCGACGTGACGCCGTGCGAGCGCTGCGTGGTGCGGATCTCCACCGAGCTCCCGGACACGCTGTACGTCCTGGGGCTGACGTACGACGGCGCGCGGCTCTGGTGGTACTTCGGCTGCTACTTCTGCCTCCCGACGCTCTTCACCATCTGCAGCTCGCTCGTCACCGCGCGCAAGATCCGCCGCGCCGAGCGGGCGTGCGTCCGCGGCAGCAAGAAGCAGATCCAGCTGGAGAGCCAGATGAACTGCGCCGTGGTGGCGTTGGCGATCCTCTACGGCTTCTGCATCATCCCGGAGAACATCTGCAACATCGTCAGCGTCTACATGGCGGCCGGCGTCCCCGCCCGCACGCTGGACATCCTGCACCTGGTGAGCCAGCTGCTGCTCTTCTGTAAGAGCGCCGTGACGCCGGTGCTGCTGTTCTGCCTGTGCCAGCCGTTCACCAAAGCCTTCCTGGACTGCTGCTGCTGCTGCTGCGACGAGTGCGGGCCGCCGCGCTCGCCCGCCACCGCCGCCAGCGAAGTGGACAACGAGTGCGCCGTCACCACCACCGACCTGGAGCTGTCGCCGTTCAGCACCATGCGCAGGGAGGCGTCCACCTCCGCCGCCTCCGCGTACGCCGTGGTGGGGACGCACTGCTGAGGTCAGAGGTCGTGGTACAGACGCACACACACCGGCGGCGACGGGGCGTTTCTGTGTGACGCTCTGCCGTTTCCAACATGGCGGCCGGGTCACAAACGATTTACAGTTAACCCTCCTCTGTTCCCTTCCTCCATCCTTCCTTCTTTCCTTCCTTCCTTGAAGGAATCTGCTCTGTCCTTCCATCTTTCTTCCCTTCCCTTTCCCCCTTCCTTCCTTCCCTTCGTCCTTACTTCTTCTTTCCTCTTTTAATCCAGTTGACTTCCATCTTTCTTTCCTTCCTTTTCCCTTCTTCCTTCCTTCTTCTTCCTTCTTTGAACAAATCTGTTCTCTCACTCCATCTTTCTTTCCTTTCCTACCCTTTTCCCTTCTTTCTTTCCACAATCTCTTTTGCCTCCCTCCCTTCTTTCCTTCCCTTCGTCCCTTCTTTTTTTGACCCAATCTGTTCCTTCCTACTTTCCTCCCTCGTTCCCTTTGTCCTTCCTGCCTTCCTTCCTTCTTTCTATCCCTTTATCCTTCCTTCCTTCCTTCCTTCCTGCCTTCCTTCCTTCTTTCTATCCCTTTATCCTTCCTTCCTTCCTTCCTTCCTTCTTTCTCTCCATCCTTCCTGCCTTCCTTCCTTCTTTCTTTCCCTTCATCCATCCATCCTTCCTTCCTTCCTTCCTTCTATCCCTTTATCCTTCCTTCCAGTCATCTATCCCTTCCTTCCTTCCTTCCTTCCTTCCTCGTTCCCTTTGTCCTTCCTTCCTTCCTTCCTTCCTTCTTTCCCTCCGTCCTTCCTGCCTTCCTTCCTTCTTTCTTTCCCTTCATCCATCCATCCTTCCTTCCTTCTATCCCTTTATCCTTCCTTCCAGTCATCTATCCCTTCCTTCCTTCCTTCCTCCCTCGTTCCCTTTGTCCTTCCTTCCTTCCTTTCTTCTTTCCCTCCGTCCTTCCTTCCTTCCTCGTTCCCTTTATCCTTCCTTCCTTCCTTCCTTCCTTCCTTCCTTCCTTCCTTCCTTCCTTCCTTCCTTCCTTCCTTCCTTCCTTCCTCGTTCCCTTTGTCCTTCCTTCTTTCCCTCCGTCCTAGTGCAGTAACAGAATCTTGATTCATATTTGATCAACGCTGTAGTTTGATGGTTTGAACTAAGTTTCTGAGTCGGCCGCGTTGCGTTGGACGGACGTCATTCTCATTAAGTTCAATCTATCGAACTTTATGCACATTCACATTCGGCGACGGGGCCGTCAACTCGACGTGCTGTGTCCATCATCGGCCGGAGCTCCCGCTCTACGTACAGTAGACAATGAATGGGATCCGTCGACCTGACGTCCGTTGCCGGCGTTGGTGTGTCTGTACCACCAGAGGTGAACCCGCGCTCTGGGAATCGGACGCCGCATCGACACATCGGTCGACCTGAACTGACGAGGACTCAGGACACAACCGTCAGCGTTAGTCACAGACTTTAGTTTTGAACTAACTCACAGATGTTTTCACTGGATCGGCACCGACTCTGATTTTTAGTTCATCGTCACGTTTCTGTTTCTGTTTCTGGTGGTTCCGCTGGTGGTTTTTATGCCTCTTGATTTTTATTTTAGTTAGATTAGTTAGTTGTGTTGAATTCATATTTAAAGTGAAACTATGATTCAGTCTTTATTGGAGACGCCTCAGGTGGCTGCTGAGCCCGAGGTCGGTGGTTCGATCCCCAATCGGCCAATCCCAGATCAAAGACACGTGATGGATCCATTGATTCATGGTGTTGTTCTGCAAATATCAGAAGTGAACGTTCCAGAAACCATTGGTTTTTGGAACGATTCGACTCAACGAATTGATTCTTCGTTTAAAACGTACAGTAGCTACACGATGCTATACTACGATATGTTTCTGCGTGGTGCTTGGTGCGTTATTGACGTTTGGAAATCAACCAATGAGCCTCAGAGGTGATAAAACCTTAATTATGTCCAGACGCTGCCTTCACTGACGTTTTCCTTCTGTCACGCTGCACTTTGTTCTTGAACGCACTGAGGACGAGCGTCTGGCGCCCTCTGCTGGATGGTCGGTAAAAAACATAATCAAACGGCATAACGGGACTTTTTCTATAAATAATGAATTGACTACATGTTCATTAATTGATCCCATACCATTCAAATCTAAAATCTAATTCCACCTGTAACAAATTCCATCGTTCTGAGCAGGAGACTATTAGGAATCAATGATGTTGATCAGTAGTGTTCGCTCGTGACGCTTTTCACACTTCCTGTTCGAACAGGAAGCGTGAAAAGTGGGCGGGGCTACACGAAGAGGCATAAACGTCATCGTCCACCAGCTGCTGTCAACATCTGTTCTTTTGCAGGTTCTTGTTTTTTGTTCTTTTCTTTTTTCTTTAAGCGAGTCGGACGAGATGAACAGTGATCTATTGATCTATTGATCTGTCGATATTGGCTGTATAGGTGCTGTGTTGTGTTTGCTGGTGTATTTTTGTTCTTCACTCCGTTGTAGCACAGAGCTGCACTGAGCTCAGTCTGTAATGTGACAGCTTTTTACTTTGCCACATGAGAAATATCACTTTAATTAAAAAATATTTTAAAATAGTTTTATATTTTTTACCTTTTTGTTCTTTTTAAGTGCTTTTATTTATTGTAGTGCAACTACTGAACTATGAATGTTTGGGAACAAACCCGTAGTTTGTTCAAATTAATTTGAATTTGACTCATGTTTTCTTGTCCTTGTCTGTGCAAGACTTAATCAGGGTATTATTGATTATTGATTTGCATGCTTTCTGAGCTGGTTTCAAAAGAATCGTTGGGTTCATCCACAGGGGAAACGTTTAATAAGAACAAAAAATTGGCTGCAGCCTCCGTCATTGATGGTTGCATCTAAAATCCTAAATGAAAACAAACAGAATCAGCTGTTTGAAATCAGTTGTGTCTGTTTCCACTTTGATTAATGGATCACTGTAAACAGCTGATTGGACCATTTAACTGTTACAGTGCTGGGTTTTTCTTTTTTTTTAAATGGCAGATTTTGTAGCTGTAAATCTGACCCACACTCGACTCGGCCGATATGCTTGTTTTCCTCTGGCCCAGTCCCTCAGTTTGCAGCCACATCTGGACCAGGAAGTCTTCCAGCTGTTGGCTAATAACAGCCAGAATCTGCCCAGATGTGGAGCGATACATACGACGAGGTGCTGCTGTGTTTCCAGGACCAGACGGCCAGAGACTCTTTTCCTGCCAGAGAGGAAAAACCCAAAATAGCTCTTTGTGTTATCGTTGAGCGTCAGGCTGTAAAACCCCTGAGGCTGCAGCAGATTTAACTTCTCAGGAGTGAAACTAATTGTGCGTTTCATTTTTTTATTTTGGTCAAAAGAAAGAAAGAAAGAAAGAAAAGACTGGCTGGTTGAAGAAAAGCAGAAACGTAGGGGAGGAAACATGTGAAACCAAATGAAGTGAGACTCGTCTTCTGGTCGAGGACACAGCGGCCTTTGTTTACAGTTCAGACTCAACACAACGTGTTACAGTCAGAGCAACAAACAGGAAGCAGCCCCGTCATTATTATCATCATTATTCATCCTCATCAGTGTCGTTTGCTCAAATCTCTGAGAAACACCAGAAGAAGAAGAAAGAAACCACCTCTTCTTCTACTTTTACATGGTTTCTCTCTGCTGCGTCACTCTGCCTCAGCTGTTCAGGCTCTCGCCATCGTTTCGTCATCAACAACCAACAACAACGCCACCGCCGCCCAGCCAGCCAGCCAGCCAGCCAGCCAGGGTGCACACACACAGGGACGCCATTGTTCCTCGCCTCCCGTTGTCATGACGACAGAGGGGGAGTCTGCTATCTCAGCTGGACCGCCTCAGTGAACAGAAGCGAACAGCCTCCAGTTTATTCAGAGTGATGGTCTCTGGTCCAGGCCAGTGCAGCCAGTAAACAGCTTGTTAGTGGTCACAACAACACTGGACGTCTCGAGGCCTCGGCTGCATGAACCTGCTGCTGGTCCGTGTTCACACCTGAGTTGCTTCCTTCTGTACAAGTGAGCACATGTTTTTATGTGGCGCTGTTTGTTTTAGCTTCATGCATTCTTACTGTGAGCGGACTTGGCACCTGTGTCGACACGTTGCAGAAAGCACAGAGATATTTTAAAAAGAGACATTTTAAAGGGATAGTTAAATATCTTGGGAAAATTGGCCCATTGCCATAATCCCTATAGTTATAGCAGCAGGTTTGTTACCTTTAATTGTTGGTGCAAGCTATTTTTAGAACGGCAAAGCAGAGCTGCTGGCTGCTCAGATCTATGGAGGCTAGCAGCTCACGGCTCTGCTCTGCCGTTCTAAAAACAGCTTGCACAAATAAATAAAGGTAACAAACCTACTGCTATGACTATAGGGATTATGGCAATGGGCCAATTTGTCAACATGTTGAACTATCCCTTTAACACTACTGGTCAACTGTATTATGTAAACAAAATGTTAACATTAATATTAATTATATTTTAGCATGCTGATATGTTGTGCGCCATGGGACCAAGGAAGGTTCTCCTGCTTTTCCCCCAAAAGGACCCGGGGAACATGCAACTTTTTTGTACCCATACCTGGAAGTGGAATTGTCCTGTTTGGTTGGGTTTAGTCAATGAAGAAAAGAGTCAGCTAGGTTTAGTAAGAAGACCAGGTAGAAGCTAGACAGGCCAGATAGACAACAGTGGGGAACCCTTTTTTTTAAAAAAGGTCCTATGTTCCCCAGTATTGCAATTTGGGAACATAGGACCCTTTTGGGGAAAAACAGGGAATATAGGACCCTTTTTCAAAAAGAGAACAGGCAACATAGGTACACTCCCATGCTACAGTTAGCCTAGTAACAGCAACATTTAGGCCTAGCATGTTAGCACTAACCTTTGAGAATCAAACAATCAAGTCAGCATGTGTCATGGACCTGTTTTCTCTGTTGTTAGTTTCTCATTTCTGCTGATGTCTCTGTAAATGAGGCCATCGATGGGAAGATGTATTTTCTAATAGTGTAACTCTTTACCTTCAGGAAGGAAGTGTCGGTCCACTGGACTGGTTCTAATGCTGCATTTGAGACAAGTCGAACAGATATTTCCAACATGTGACTTGAAAAAGTGCAATCGAACGTCACCTCAAGTCGGAGAAAAAATCGACCACTCGGCTAAGTCGATATTCGGACAAAATATTAACAAATTGTTTAATGTTCTTAAAAATCTTTGACACAGCTTTTTACACGTTATTTAATATATGATCTAAAAGTGAACTTATAGTTTTCATTCTGTCAGATAATGACATAACATTCCTCCATAATTGTATTCATCACAGAATCACCCAGAGACGAGTCTTTGTATGTAAACCACATTCTTCTCTAATCACCCGTTTGGCTTTGATTTGCTCTCTGGCACTGAACTTGCGTGTTTGAGTCTTTTGTAAATGAGGCTGGCAGCCCCAGTCGCTGCTCCAGTAATTAGACAGCCCCATTCATTCAGAAACAATGGGGCGACGGGTACACTGGGGCTCTGCTGCTGAACAAGCTGCTCACTGACCTTCTCCTAACTGCTCCCAGGGCCGTTTTGGGGGATGAAACGAGCATCCTGGGAGGGCTGGAACCGCTGGCCCCTGATTGGTGGACGACAGCCAGGTTTCCAGGGTAACTGAACCACTTGTCCTGGATGGTGCAGACTCAGATAACTTTTCTTTTCTGCTGAGGTATCTAAACATCCAAAGCAGCCTGTAAAGCACTCATAAAAAAGGTATTTAAAAAAGTTAGGAGCATCCCTACAATAAAACTTCCTGCTAAGTTACCGTTTTCCCCAATGGTGTCTGCAATCAGGCTCCATTTCATTAGGTTCACCCTAACAGAACTAATCTGGCCTGCAACGCTTTACTCCTGTTTTTGTTGATGTGTTGCATTGGAGTTCAGAACCTCATGTTCCAACCAAACTGACCTCCAGCCACTTTAGTCATGGATCACTTAGAGGACAAGATGGACGTTGTTTGATCCTATAAACTTACTGAAAAAGAGACACAAAGTGATTGTCCGTCAGTGTCGACAGTCTTCCTCTCAGAAAGACTTTTAAAGTCCTTGATACTTGCATTGAAAACATTGGCGCCCGTTGACAGAACGTGTGTTGTCTGAGGGAGACGCTCAGGTAAATCAGCTACTCTACAATAAGTTACCGTCCAGCTTCCTCCCTCTGTAGGTTTTACCAACCTGGTGTCATGCTAGCTCCAGGTGCATTTAATTCATTTCTCAGCCTCAACCCGTTGAAACCGTTTCCAGAAATCGGCCGTCTACCGAGCCAATCAGCGTCGCCGCTGTGATTGACACAGCACGTTGGCCAATCAGGGCCTGAAAACATCACTGCATGGACTGGACTCACCTACAACAAACATGGCGGAGCGTCAAACAGCGGCGTAAAAACAGCAGTAAGGGAAGTTCTAAATGAAATACCATCAATTACAGAACTTAAACTAGAGCAAGAGTCGGCGCTTGTTGAGTTTCTTGGAGGAAAAGACGTTATCGCTGTTCTTCTTCGGTCCCTGATTGGCCAACGTGCTGTGTCAATCACCTTTCCAATCAGGGACTGATTGCTCGGTAGGCCCGAAATTGCCAGACTCCCCCTGAGAAATGAATTACATGCATTTCCGGGGTAGGCTGGTTTACCAGGCTAGTGTCATGCTCCAGGTCACAGAAAATGAATCTATTGAGTTGCATGACTGTCTGACAAGATTTCAACCCAGGTGTTCCCATTGGAAGCCAACCTGGCATCACACCTTTCCATCCAGGATCTCTGCCGATTGCCTTGTTTGCTTCAGTTGGTTGGCGTTGTCAGTGCTTCGCTGTGTCGAGGTATGTATTCAGTTATCAGTGTTCAGTGCTCTACCTTGGACATCAAAGCTCATAGATCTGTGCAGGTTGACGAGAACTATCTTTATGTTTGCTTTGTGTCTTTGCAGGGTTCCGCTGGTCTTCAGAGAATCATTGATTTCACTGCCGTCTGGACTGAACTTGTTGAACTTGTTGAGACGTCACTCTGGACCGAGGTGTCTGACTGATTTTGTGTTGTTCAGTTGAACTCGTCTCCTCGTACCAGCAGATGAAGTAGACCGTTAACATCGTTCGAGTGCAGCAGCTGCTGTCAGAGACGAACAGACGAACACTGGTCTGATTCCCTCTAAAAACTGGGATGTGTAGAGTCCGTGCACCTAACCTTTCACTTCCTCTCAGTCTGTACAGGAATCAGAGTGAAACCGAGGTGGCACCGTCTGCTGCTCAGTATCACATCCACTAAAGACCTGGAGGAGGAACTGGAGGTGGGTGCTGTTTGTTCCTGTCTCATCTGTGGATCTCAGACCGAGGTGTTGTTGTTTGTGTTTGCAGAGTTGCAGAAATATCCACCGTGACATCTGAAAAGCTGCTGAGTTGCATGAAATCCAACATGACCCACTTTGTTTGTGTTTGCAAAGCTTCAGAAATGATCCACCGGGAGCAGCTGAATGAGGACTTTTAATTTAAAGTTAAAGCAGAAGTAAGTGATATATTTGTGTTAATATAAGTCTTAAATAGTTAAATCCAAACTTACATAGAGTGTTTGGACCCACGGGTCTGTCAGTCACTCTGCTCTTTCAACGGTGGTATCCTACAGTTTTTATCCAATGTTCAGGGCTGTAATGTGCAGCCAAGGAACGCCGTGAATGTGGCGATAGGGACGAGGACTGTTATGGTGCGTTCAAGAAACTCGTATTTTTCCGACCGTGAAGTGGTACCAGTTCGATCTGGTACGAGTTCACCGGTCGGAAGTTACGAGTGGCTGTTATAGTGACTTTCACCGGTAAAACAGGTCGGAAAAACAAGTGGGACTTTACAAAATTGTGAAAGTTAATCAGCCTATAATTTAGATACCGGAAACTTCTTCTTTAATGTATAACCTGTGGCCTCGCAAGTTAAAACACATTAACTGCTTGTTGTCCCTCAGATTTTAATTTCCACCTCACACAGAACTGCACGATTAAAAAAAAAAGGTTCCAGTTTCAGCCACCAACACTGAGGCTGCAGACGATGATGTCGATGGATGAATTTCCATTTAACTTTATACAGACATTCATCACCAACCCCAGAGGATGAACGCGTCTGAATGTTGTGACTGTTTTAGTCGCTGGTCTCTTTGCTTTATGATCATGCATGTTAGCATGCTTGTAGCGCCCTAGTCATGGTGGCCAATCTGTGGTGGTTGATGTAAAACAAAGAGTGTCCAAACTAATTTTCAATGACAAACCAATATTTATTATAAACAAAATTGCAATTTGTTTCCCTTAAACGCAGTACATGCACGGCACGACACACAGCGACAACGTCAAAAACTGTTTGTTTTCAGACCAGCAACACTGACCACTGATTGCCTCAGAGATATACTAATAGCCCTGGCGCCACTTACGCAGTACGTCACTTCCTGGTTTAACGGAAGTTCACCAAAATAAACCCAACCAAAACAAAAGCAGAAATGGCTCCTACAGTGCTAATGCCATGAACTGGGAGGAAGAACCACCAGGCAGACATTGATTTGCTTGTGAGGATGTTGACTAGTTGATGTAGAAACTATTGACAGGCGACGTGGAGAATTCGTTGGTTCTGCAAAACGTTTCGTGCCGATGCCCTTTTTGGACTTCAAAGCTGAACGCTTGCTGAACGTTGTATCGTCAGTTTACCGACGTTGGGTTTCATCGTCGTCCATATTTCCATTTCTAAACAAACAAAGACGACAAACCTCAGTAATACTCTGTGTTTTTTACAGTTGATTTCACCGACCATTTCTTCTGTTTCGTGATCAAAGTCTTTACTGTAGATATCAAATTGCTCTGATCTTAATTAGAGCTCATCAGAAAACGAACAATACCTCAAAGATCTGACAGAAAAACGTTGATTATTCCACGAGCAGATAATGACTGTTATGTAAATGTTCTTGGCTGAAACAAACGCATCATCAGCGATTATTGTCCGAGACCTCTGAACGCAGCATCCGAACCTCAGGCGAGAACATTAATGTGTGCTTAACCCCCCCCATCTCTCTGAGGGAGATCAGGGTCAGAGGTTAAAGATAATGATGAGGAGAAAAGTGAGTGGGAGCAATTAACACCATGAAAGAAGCTTTTGACGAACAGACGATGATGTTTCTACTGCCACAGGAAACAAATGCCCCCCACCCCCCCACCCCAAACAACAACACCACTGACAGTAGTGGGTGAGATATGGGGGGAGGGGAGGGGGAGGATTCCCCCAGTGCAGCATGGGTTTGGGCAGCGGGGCGTTCAGGCGCAGCCGGTGACCTAGAAATGTTGCTGCAATCCCCCGACAAAGGGGAAGAATCAGGACAATAAAGCTCTTATCCTACCTCCTCCACCCCCCCACGCCCTCCCCCTCCTCCCCCACCCCCCACAACAACAGCCTCCGTCTGACAGAGCAGATTATACAGGCAGAACCACGACTGAGCCGAACCGAGCCAAGCCGGGCCGGACCAGGCTGCACCAGGAGGAGGAGGAGGAGGTCGTGGGGTTTGTTGTTGCTTTCACTTCTCTGTGCTGCGTTCACTGACCCCTCTACACCCACCTGACCTTTGGAGACTGTGGGGTTAACTTGACTCCACTTACCTGGAGACTGAGCAGGTGTCAAACCAGATCATCTTTATTCTAATGACTCTCTGTCTGTCAGAGTTCATGTGAACCTCCTGCTGCACTGTAACTGGAGTTCGTGGATTTACGATTTTACCTGTTTGATAACACTTTCCTTAAATACATATTCATAAGATTTACATAAGACTGTCATAACCATGACATGACACCTGTCATAAGCATCAATGAATACGTATGGCAGCTGTTGTTAAGTGTCATTCAGAAAGTTATGTCACTTTTGATGCAAAGTCAACATTGTTTGAAATGTTTTTTAAAGTTTGTCAAATACTTCTGTTATGACAGGTTATGACATCTTTATGTCAAGTTGTCAGAACAAAAACATCTCAAACAATGTCAACTTTGCATCAGAAGTGACACAACTTACCGAATGACACTTAACGACAGCTGTCATACGTATTCATTGATGTTGTCGTGGAAGTTTTCAACTGTTTGTTGTTGGTGAATAATGAAATAGAGACTTCTGCCGCCCGACATGTTTTTATTTCCTTGCAAGGACAGGTCAGTCCTCACCCGAGTGGTGATGGTAAAGAAAGACAAAGACAATGCGGAGACCTTAACATTTATACCTGAGGAACGCCCCCCCAGGTGTGTTCCTGCTGCAGGGGTCGATCCTTTACCCGGACAGTGTTTTCAACACTCTTTTGTCTGTTGCAGGTATTGGCACCGACCCCTGAGGGTTTGTTTCACACCTGGGGCATCCTGCAGCACCTAGACAATTACACAAATGGGTAACAAACAAAAGGAGATCTGATATCTTGGGGGGGAAAGCAGGGTGTGGAAATAGAAGTGAAAACAAAATAATATGCAAATTTACCATTAAACATGTTTATGACAGGTGTCATGGTTTGGTTTGGTTTGATTTGATTTGATTTGGCTCCCCATTGAACTGATCTTTTATATGGTTTGATTTGTCAATCTTTGCAATTTTATTTGTATAGCCCTCAAACAGTTTGTTAGCTGATGACATCGTAACAACATCCTCTGTCCTTAGACCCTCGCATGACAGTCCATAGAAAACCCTTTAGGGAAAAATCAGAGAAATCAGGGTCAGAGGAGGATTAAGTAGATGTTATTACAGACAAAACAGTTTACAGTTTACAGTTTATGACAGAACATGCGAAATGTGCATAGAGTTAATGATGGCAGCTTCTGGTGACAGCTGGCAGATTGGTCCAGGGTCCAATAGAATACGTATTCAGCTCAAGTGTTACAGTACCACATGTTTTTTTTAAATCAAGTTTGATTTGACGGAACTAAAACTACATGTCATTACATTTGCTCTTATGCAATGACAATAAACAAACTAAACTAAACTTTCAGGACGCACAGTAGTAGACGACAGTTTGTCAAATGTTTCGGCCGTTATCACTATAATGTCCTCCACTGGATCTCCTCCTCTGTCACAGCAGGGACCGGGAGGACACACCACCTCCTCTTCATCCTCCTCCTCCTCCTCCTCCACCATGGACATGAAATATTCATCCGTCTCACAACAACAGGCGCCCGTTGATCGGCGGCTCCGTCACCAGATGATGGTGAACGCTCCTGAATATGGATGAAAATCTGACTGTGCTCAGGAATCCACTCATTCACACCAGTGAACAAAGAGTGTGTTTGAGCTCTGCACATTCCACTCACACAGACACACAGTTTTATTTTACAATGAACACTGTATTTACTCTCATGACATTTCACTTGGTGCAGTTTTTACGTGGAGCAGAGCAGCTGTTTCCTGTCCGATTGACGTCTCCTCTGTTTCAGGTCAGTGACGATGAGTCGATGAAACTGAAGTTAAACTGAATCTGTGCAGTTTTATGAACAGTGAACATTAAAACAACACCTCTGTCTCTCTGTCACGGTGTCTGTGGAAGCTGAAGCCGCCCTGCAACACTGAGACAGTCAGCTGACGGCTGTAGCCTCAGGGTAAAATAAATGAATATGGTAAAAAAAAAATATATATATATATATATATGTAGCCTATATATATCATTATTAAACTCTAAGCAAGAAAGACATTAAATTTATTACACACAATGTTGACTTGATAATTTAAGATTTCAAATTCGTCAAGGAAATCTATCTATTAGTTCGGCTTTTAATTAATTCCTATAAAATATTTCATCATCGACTGCGTTTTTATTCCTTGGTGTCTCAGTCCTTTGAATAGACTTTGAACAACAATATTGTAGGAGCAATTTTTGATTGCTCCTTGTGGTGGTTGGTCCAGGTTTAAAGTTGACACGTGCAGTAGGTTGAGGTGATAATGTGAAAAAAGATGAACAGGAGAAAGTATTCCGGTTGACCGTTTATTTGATTCAGAGTTATTAAATGGTTAAATAAAAAAATCAAATTAAATTAATGAGACTAGGCAATGTTGACGGTTGAAAATTTGCCTTTTCCAAAAACCACCCCTGGCTGCTGTGAAATCTGGATTTATTGGTCCTCTGGCTCCAATTAGGTGCCCACCAGATATTTCATCATCTACACCCAGTTTTTATTCACTCACTGTCTCAGACAACACAGATTTAAACAAACTTTGAACAATAATATTATTATTACTATTAATGATAATAATATTAACTGTCAATCAGTTACCTAACTCAAATAACAAATCTGAAGTTTTTCTTAATTTTCCTGAAACTCTCTCCAAAAATGACAAGAATCGGCCTCTAATCCTAAATCTAAGAAGTTGTTATAATTGATTTATGAGAAATTACACGTCGTATATTCATGCAAAGAGCAAGAACTATTCAAGAACAAAATCTTAGTGGCCTATAACGACGAAATAAAGAAGAAACTACAATAAAAAATATGGTAGTTTTACAAAATATAAATGTAGTTTGTGCAGGAATGTGCTGTGAGGGAAAAAAACAATAATTAATTTTGTGGCAGCGATCTTTGACGACTTCCTGTCTCGTCTCCTGTGCAGGTGTGCAGCAGCAGCTCAGAGTTGAAACCAGAGGCTGAATGGACCCGAGGACAGAGACACGAGTGTGACGACGACACAAACAAACAAGTCGGTTCTATCAGTGACACTCATAGTTACAGAGCGCCCACGAACGCAGCGTCGCATCCAAAGACACGTTCACCTTCGTCTGCCTGGTTGTTTTATGGTCAGGTGCAGCGATGGCCGACCTCAGAGCAGAGAGAGGAGTTTCATTTGAACTGCAGAAGAAGAAGAAAGCAGAGAAGTGAGAGATCAGCTTTATTCTGCAGGACGAGTTTTGGGGGCGGGGGGGGGGGGGGGTTATTCATTATTCATTCAGTCCCTGCAGCTCCACTGTGTTTGTGTTGGTTGTTATGACTCCAGATGTGAAATAAGCTTCAGTAGCTGAGAGTGGAGGAGGAAAATGAACACAAAGAAACACACACACACACACACACACACACACACACAGATATACGCACATACACTTGTGATGTCCTGACTTCCGGCTCCGCCTCCTCCTGAGGATCTGAAATTAAAAAACTTGATTTGGCAGATTTATACAACAACTGAACTCCCCACAGACACACAACTTGGCTTTATTAGTACTCACAAAAGTCAAAGGCTTCTGGGAAATGTAGTTTTATTCCAACACTTAAAACTTCAAACTTCCTGTTTTTGTGTTTTATTTTTAGTATCAGTCTGATTTCGTGACTTAAGTTTTATCGTCTCTGGAACAGAAACCAGACGTTGGTTTCGTTTCTTCAACCCAGACACGAGTTGATTCAGATCCTCATTAGAAGAAACGCACCGTTACAAATGAAAACACTCAAAAATAGATGGTGACTGCTCTGTTGTGACATCACAAAGTGACAGGAAGTCCTGACGGCTGGTTTTAAGGCTCATTTTCTGAATACAGGCTGTGTGCATTTCTCTGTGGACTGAGGCTTTGATACTTTCACAGTATTAATATAGAACCTAGAGCTGCTTTATAATCACACTACACATGGACATCTACCTTTATACTGTATGGAGCTTTAACGCAAACATCTACCTTTATACTGTATGGAGCTTTAACACAAACATCTACCTTTATACTGTATGGAGCTTTAACACAAACATCTACCTTTATACCGTATGGAGCTTTAACACAAACATCTACCTTTATACCGTATGGAGCTTTAACACAAACATCTACCTTTATACTGTATGGAGCTTTAATACAAACATCTACCTTTATACTGTATGGAGCTTTAACACAAACATCTACCTTTATACTGTATGGAGCTTTAACACAAACACTCTCACAGCTTTGTGTTGTGGTTTCTGAAACTTTTGTCTGACATGAAAGAAAATCAATTCATCAGTCACTGTTTGTGGTTATAGATCATGTTTGGAGTGAAGCTACTTAAAGACCTGTCTCTGTGGTCAGTGAACACACCATGACATTAGTTACAGAGCTCTGTCTCCCCCTGCAGGACGACGACACACACTGCAGCTCAGACTCTGCGTTCAATACCATCTCTGTGTGAATCCTCCTGTCTCTGATTACACCTGAACACACCACCACAGTGTCCACTGTAGGCAAGTAGCCGTCCTGAACCAATCAGAGAGAGGGATGAAAATAATGCTGATAATGTGATTGGCCACCAGTGACACACCCACTTGTTAGACATGATAATTTATTCTTTCTAATCCCAGAGTCAGAGATGAACTCAGAAAAATCAGCTTCTGTTCCCCACGAAAAAAAACACCTGTAAGATGTGTGTGTGTGTGTGTGTGTGTGTTCTTGTATTTACTACATTGTGGGGACCGTTGAGCGTTTTTTAACCAACATAGTGAGGACATTTTTGGAAGTGAGGACATTTTGGCCGGTCCTCAATTTTTCCAAGGGGTGTTTGAGGGTTAAGACTTTAGGTTATAATTAGGTTTAAATTAGGTTTAGAGTAATGGTTAAGGTTAGGGTAAGGAGCTAGGGAACACATTATGTCAATGAGTGCATTTCTATAAGGAGTTCATGATTCTCCTTGTATCCTCCTGGTTTCTGTGTGGACTTAGTTGTGGTTGTGTTTTCCATATATGGTTGTGTTGCCAGACCGGGGCGAGTTAAGTTACAACACTGAGACACAAATTAGTTGATGACAACATGTGTGATGAATAAGACACAGACTGACTGTAACTTGTAGTGGAGCAGCAGCTGGATCTCAGCTCACTGTTTATTCATGGTGTCAGAGTTCACCTGTCCATACAGGTGTAACACCAGGAGTTACCCAGCAGGTGGCACCACTCTACTGGAGAAAGTCACTTCCTCATCATAATTTATTGTTCAGTTGAAAGTTCATGACGTGTGTGGTTTCCTGTAAATGAGTGAGGAAGTGAAAGTAAAGGTGTTCAGACGCCATGTTAGAGTGAACGGAGCAGAAGGAGAGAAACTGAAGTCTGAGACGAGTGAGTGTCAAACCAACATTATTCATCTACTGACTGGCTAGTTTAAAAAAAAAGAACCACACACATGTGCGCGCACATAGCCTATGATCATGTGTGTCTGATCAGCTCTGTTTTGACCTCTAGGTCGTGCATTTGATTCCCACGTTGACAGATATGGTATGCCCGACAGTAGCCTCCTGTGGCCCTTTCAAAATTTACCCAGAGGAAATTTTCTAGTTGTTGTTGTTGTTGTTGTTGTGTCAGAGTGTGAGAGTCAGTGTGTCTGTGTGGACTGTGGAGGGAAGAAGAGTCAGACGTAGTCCGTACATACGTCAGCTCATTGTCTCAGATTCTTCAAACTCAGAACAAACATCAAAGGTCAAAGGTCACGGTGACTGGATCAACATGGATTTAATGTCAAAGTACTATGAGTGGTGGAGGTCAACCACTGGATCAGACAAGGACGTGATTATAGTTTGTCCTGTGTGTGTGTGTGTGTGTTCCCTCTCAGACTGAAGTCCTGAAGATGAGTGTTAATGTGGAGGATCAGGAGCAGAGAGACCGGTTCAAACATGAACCTCCAGACATCAGACCTGGACCTGGACCTGGACCTGGACTTCCAGACTCACAGTAAGAGACCAGATGAAAACCTGGAGTGTGTGTGTGACGTCACAGAAGAGGAAATGTGTGTGTCCACTCACTGATCAATGTGATGTGAATAAAAACATGTTTGTGTTTGCAGAGGTCAGAACCACAGACTGAGAGCAGAGTCTCCAGGATCCATCAGTCTGTCCATGAAGAGTGACCGGTCCAAAGAATTGAATCCTCCATTCTTCAGTCCTGGACCTAGACCTGGACCCTCCTGCTGGTCTGTGAAGAGTGACTGGTCCAGAGCCTGTCCTCCACTCTTCAGACCTGGACCTGGACCTGGACCTGGACCTTCAGAGTCACGGTAAGAAACCAGATACAGACCTGTGTGCAGGGTTTAAAAATGGAGACAGTGTGTGGCTTTGGGCTCCACACAGATGGAGGCTACACAGGAGGTGGTTTCATGTGTTGGTCTGTTGTGATGTTCTGCTTACAGTGCCACTATGTGTGCACACTGCACATGTCTGCTGTATTGCATGTGTTTGATGTTAAAAATGTAATTCTGACTATCCATCCTTCACTACAGTGTGTGGTGCAGGACGCTGACATCACTGGAGACTGGAGACAATGCACCTGTGATCAGAGAACTGATCACTGATCAATGTGATGTGACATACATGCTTGTTTGTGTTTGCAGAGGTCAGAACCACAGACTGAGAACAGAGTCTCCAGGATCCATCTGTCTGTCCATGAAGAGTGACTGGTCCAAAGGCGAACCTTGGTGGATCAGATCAGGACCTGGACCTGGACCTGGACCTGGAACTGGACCTGGACCCCCCTGCTGGTCTGTGAGGAGTGACTGGTCCATTGGACATCGTCCAGAATTCAGTCCAGAACCTGGACCTGGACCCCCCAGCTGGTCTGTGAGGAGTGACCGGTCCATTGGACATCGTCCAGAATTCAGTCCAGAACCTGGACCTGGACCCCCCTGCTGGTCTGTGAGGAGTGACTGGTCCATTGGACATCGTCCAGAATTCAGTCCAGAACCTGGACCTGGACCCCCCAGCTGGTCTGTGAGGAGTGACCGGTCCATTGGACATCGTCCAGAATTCAGTCCTGAACCTGGACCTGGACCCCCCAGCTGGTCTGTGAGGAGTGACCGGTCCATTGGACATCGTCCAGAATTCAATCCTGAACCTGGACCTGGACCCCCCAGCTGGTCTGTGAGGAGTGACCGGTCCATTGGACATCGTCCAGAATTCAGTCCAGAGCCTGGACCTGGACCCCCCAGCTGGTCTATGAGGAGTGACCGGTCCATTGGACATCGTCCAGAATTCAGTCCTGAACCTGGACCTGGACCCCCCAGCTGGTCTGTGAGGAGTGACCAGTCCATTGGACATCGTCCAGAATTCAATCCTGAACCTGGACCTGGACCCAGTTGCTGGTCTGTGAGGAGTGACCGGTCCATTGGACATCGTCCAGAATTCAGTCCTGAACCTGGACCCCCCAGCTGGTCTGTGAGGAGTGACCGGTCCATTGGACATCGTCCAGAATTCAGTCCTGAACCTGGACCTGGACCCCCCAGCTGGTCTGTGAGGAGTGACCAGTCCATTGGACATCATCCAGAATTCAATCCTGAACCTGGACCTGGACCCAGTTGCTGGTCTGTGAGGAGTGACCGGTCTATTGGACATCGTCCAGAATTCAGTCCTGAACCTGGACCTGGACCCCCCAGCTGGTCTGTGAGGAGTGACCAGTCCATTGGACATCGTCCAGAATTCAGTCCTGGACCTGGACCTGGACCATCAGACCCAAAGTAAGAGACCTGTTACCAAGCTGTGAACTGATTGAACTGTTGCAGTTGAGGTCACTTCCTGTAGAGACAGAACTTCTTATCAGCTGATGAAGCTGACAGTGATGTCCAGATGTCTCTGATTAAAGGTCTGTGTTGGGCAGAGAGGACATGGTTTTATAGTGAGAAGCTGTTGGAGGGAATCACTGAACCTCCCTGTAAATGTAACTCTACGTCTCTGTGCTGCTGTGTTTCTAAAGAAAAGCTTCTTCAGGAGGAATCAGTGGAGTCCAGAAAAAGACAGACGATGTGGAGGAAGAGCAGGACAGAGCAAAGATTTAGTCATTACCGAATATCAGAAAGCTGCTGTGATAAACCCTGAGAACTAGGACCGTCTCTCCTGAACTTAATTATTCAGTTTGTTCAACACTGTGAACTTTATTGCTGTCATGTCAGTGGCAGTGGTAGATATGGATCAGATGCAGCCATCGATCAACACTCTGAAACTTTTATTCAGGAAGTGATTAAATCAAATATTCATAGTTCACATAACTCACTGAAACATAGAGACGGACTGAAGAGCAAGAAGATCTGATTATCACTAAAGTGTCTGAAGTGTAGAGAGCTCCAAAACAAATGTTCATACTGACATTTAAGGTGGACTGATTGAATCCCAACTCTAATAGGTAACATCCAAACTTACCATTAACAATGATTTTGTGATCAGAGAACTGATCAGTGATCAGTGTGATGTGAAGGGCTGTTTTCGACTAAGGATTTTCATAGTCGAATCTGATTCGTCAGATTTTGCCGTAGTCGACTAATAGTCGGACCTTTATTTATTTATTTATTTTTTACATAGCAGCAAGATCGTATTTGCAACTTTTTCCCGTTTCACAGATAAACCGGGTAAAACCAATATATCCATGGGCAGAGGTGGGTAGTAACGCGCTACATTTACTCCGTTACATTTACTTGAGTAACTTTTTGGATAAATTGTACTTCTAAGAGTAGTTTCCATGCAGCCTACTTGTTACTTTTACTTGAGTATATTTCTTCAGAAGAAGCGGTACTTTTACTCCGTTACATTGAGCTACATTCCGGTCGCTACTCGCTACTTTTTCTTATCGATCTAATGTGCAAATTGTTTGTTTTAATGGAGATACTTCCGAGCCTCTGTCACATGACTGCGTTTCACCAATCAGATGTAGCCGCTCGCGACGTTTGCCTCCGTTTAACCAATCAGACAGAGCCATGCAGTCACGTGACCGCACACAAAATCTCCGCGGTAAACAGGACGGCCACTCCGCCTCAAATTTGAGAAACTGCGGCTAGTAAATGATTAGGATGACGTCAGCCCTAGCTGGTATGTCGTGGATAAAATCCGTGAAGGCAAAGATATTCAATATAAACCGTCTTTGGTGAAGGCTCTCAGTAATCCAGGTCATCTTATTCTTCTTCCTCCCCAGGAAATTTAAACCCCACACACACCTGGAGACATGTGACTCCTAGTCACATGACCATCCCTCCAGTGTCGGGGTGTGGTCATGTGACTCGAGTTTCGGGGGGGGGGGGGGTCATGTGACTTTGGTTTCACTAGAAACCAATCATAGGACCTGGGTTTAAATACCTGGGTCTGGCATTAGTCTCAGACAGTTCATAGGCCTATGTAAGTTGTTGCGGCTTTGTCTTAATTTATGTTACTTTGTAAAAAAAAAAAAAAAAAAAGTCATTTAGGCTATTGTCGTAGTTGTTAAATGTTGTTCTTTGGCAATATCTGAATTTTTTCATTGCTATTATATTTCTGTGTATTTGATTAGGCCTACAGTTACACGCTGATCATTAAACGAACAAATCAGAGGTTCAGCAGTTACTCAGTACTTGAGTAGCTTTTTACTTTCTACTCTTACTCAAGTAAATATTTGAATGACTACTTTTTACTTTTACTTGAGTAATATTATTCTAAAGTAACTATACTCTTACTTGAGTACAATTTTTGGCTACTCTACCCACCTCTGTCCATGGGTAAAACAAAACAAACGGAGGTCACAAGGACTCAACAATCCGTACATTACGTTGTGTGTTTTAATCTTAAAGAAGAAGTAAGTGGTCCGGTCGTTTTCGCTAATGCTGCGTTCCAGGCAGGCTTTTGAAATCGTAAATTACAGCTTCAAGTCACAACTTACGACTTTGTAGCGTTCCAGGTAACCCACTCGTGTTTTTCCGACCTGTTTTACCGGTGAAAGTCACTATAACAGCCACTCGTAACTTCCGACCGGTGAACTCGTACCAGATCGAACTGGTACCACTTCACGGTCGGAAAAATACGAGTTTCCTTGAACGCACCATAACAGTCCTCGTCCCTACGTCGCCACATTCACGGCGTTCCTTGGCTGCACACACAGCCCTGCATGCCGTTCTCTCTCCTCATTGGATAAAAACTGTAGGATACGATAAATGTTTTCTCCTCGGCTCAGAGCAGTGACTGACAGACCCGTGTTTTGGTCCAAACACTCTATGTAAGTGATTGCTGTCGGAAGATATAACTATTTAAGACTTATATTAACACAAATATATCACTTACTTCTGCTTTAATCAATCTTGTGACCGCGACACCGGCAGAGAGACAGACAGGCTGCAGAGGGACGAGATCACAGCTGCGCCAATGGTGCGTTCATGACAACTCGGAAGTCGCAAAAAAACGAGATCCTCTTCTGAAAAACTCTTGACATGTCAAACTTTAGGATGTGTTAGATAACTAATTATTCTGTCTAAACATCAGAACTACAACACATGAAACGGTAAACACAGCTGATCGATCGAAAAAACAATTACAGCTCGAGATTTCCAATTTCCGTGGTTGAAAGCAGGATCTTGAATGCAACCTGGTCAAAGTCCGCATTCTCCGTATGTAACCTGCATGCTGACAAAGTTAGATGTCAGACCGGTAGCCTGTGCTGTGGCCTCGGAGAAAATTGCCTTGATTATACTTGATTTTAAACTTTGGCGGCTCTGCCTCCTCTTTCTGCCGCTCAGTGAGCGTCTGCAGTGACTTCACCGTGACGTTGACGGTCCTGTGTGCAGAGCAGAGCGGTATCGCTCTGCCTGCGTGCTGCTCACCTCCGCGCATTTGATTACAACTGCAGTGGGTGATTTATTAGGTAGTCAGAAGCTAAAACTACCGTTTAAACGCACATTTCATTTTGAATGCTTTGTTTACAGAAAGTAGTCGGATTTTGGGTAGCACTACATAATACGGCCCGCAATTTACAGCGTAACTAGCGCTCTCTTGCCGCATAGGTTGCCGCTTATTTCACACAAGTAGTGAGTAACTGCGGCTGACTTCCCCCCCTGTTTCCCCCGTGCATTTACAGTGTAACTAGGCTGTGTCTTAGTGCGTAACTTACCTCCTGCTTCACACCAACTTCCACACAAGTACAGGGTAACTCTCGCTGTTTTACAGCTTAACTAGGCTGCATCTTAGCACGTAACTCCTGTCATACTTTACACCAAATTACACAGTAACTCTCGCTCACTCCGTCACTAATTAGCGCATTTTACAGTATAACTAGGTTGTGTCTTGGAGCGTAACTCCTGTACAATTACCTGGTACTTTGCCCGGACTTAAAGTGTAACTTCTGGTACATTATAAATTAAATAGTCTAATGTAGGCTACAATATGAGCACAATTGTTGCAATCTATTTTTTTCAATGTGTCAGCAGCGAAATTTCACCTCTATTTCTGATATTTATTATTCATTAATTAATTGTATGGTTTTGGATAGGTGAGAAATGGAGTGTGGAAATTTGCCAAAAAATGGCTGGCTGGTAGTAAACTTACCTCTCTAAAATGCACATCTATGAAAGTCTAGTTCTGTCATCCAAGGGCAAAACTATACAGTAATACATCCACAATAATGAGTCATTCAGAGAGTTAGAAAATGCTTTATTATTTATCAACCAGAAGAAACATGACACATCCACATCCATGATCATTCAAGTATAAGGACAGTAAGTACTGTTAGTGAGCACTGTTACTCCCTCCTTAGTCTCAACCTACACTCTAGTTGTGTTATACGTTACCCACTAATTAAGAAGTCGCGGGCTGCATTATAAAGTACTGACTGTTACTCCCTACTTAGTATCTACCTACACTCTAGTTGTGTTATAGTTACCCACTAATTAAGAAGTCGCGGGCTGTATTATAAAGTACTCACTGTTACTCCCTACTTAGTATCTACCTACACTCTAGTTGTGTTATAGTTACCCACTAATTAAGAAGTCGCGGGCTGTATTATAAAGTACTCACTGTTACTCCCTACTTAGTATCTACCTACACTCTAGTTGTGTTATAGTTACCCACTAATTAAGAAGTCGCGGGCTGCATTATAAAGTACTGACTGTTACTCCCTACTTAGTATCTACCTACACTCTAGTTGTGTTATAGTTACCCACTAATTAAGAAGTCGCGGGCTGTATTATAAAGTACTCACTGTTACTCCCTACTTAGTATCTACCTACACTCTAGTTGTGTTATAGTTACCCACTAATTAAGAAGTCGCGGGCTGTATTATAAAGTACTCACTGTTACTCCCTACTTAGTATCTACCTACACTCTAGTTGTGTTATAGTTACCCACTAATTAAGAAGTCGCGGGCTGTATTATAAAGTACTCACTGTTACTCCCTACTTAGTATCTACCTACACTCTAGTTGTGTTATAGTTACCCACTAATTAAGAAGTCGCAGGCTGTATTATAAAGTACTGACTGTTACTCCCTACTTAGTATCTACCTACACTCTAGTTGTGTTATAGTTACCCACTAATTAAGAAGTCGCGGGCTGTATTATAAAGTACTCACTGTTACTCCCTACTTAGTATCTACCTACACTCTAGTTGTGTTATAGTTACCCACTAATTAAGAAGTCGCGGGCTGTATTATAAAGTACTCACTGTTACTCCCTACTTAGTATCTACCTACACTCTAGTTGTGTTATAGTTACCCACTAATTAAGAAGTCGCGGGCTGTATTATAAAGTACTCACTGTTACCCCCTACTTAGTATCTACCTACACTCTAGTTGTGTTATAGTTACCCACTAATTAAGAAGTCGCGGGCTGTATTATAAAGTACTCACTGTTACTCCCTCCTTAGTCTCAACCTACACTGAAATTGTCCTGCATATACACTGTACTTGTCTTAGAGTTACCCAGTAACTACAAGGAGCGGGCTGTATTATTAAATATTCTTTGTTATTCCCTCCTTGGTGTGCAAATACACTGTAATTGTGGAGTAATGCCTGGAGTTACCCATTACCTTCTACTACAGCTGTAACTACTAAGTGGAACCAGTGAGTTAGAACACAGTTTGTTTCATAAGATAACATCTTCTGAAAGTACAGTAAGACAAAGACAAAACTAACTTAAAGGAATAGTTCACCCCAGAATGATAGTATACAAAATATTATATTATTATAATAACAAAAGCCAGTAGAAATCTGTTATTATATGATGTCATGGACACTTAAAATAATAGTTCACCCAAGAATGATATTTCACTCATTATCTACTCACTCTCGTGTCAACCACTGGTGTCCGCTTGCAACCGTTATATGGACATGCACTGCTACGCCGAGACCCCCTCTAATTCAGAGAAGCCACAGATAACTCTGAAAATTCTCACAGTCCTTAGTCTACATGAGGGTGAGTAGATAATGAGTGAAATATCATTCTTGGATGAACTATTATTTTAAGTGTCCATGACATAATAAAATAACAGATTCCTACTGGCTTTTGTTATTTACATTTAAGTTCATTTTTGTTCCTTCTGTAATAAACTGTTTAATTTAGTTTTCCATCTGCCTGGTCCTTCTAAGTCTAAGACAGTCAGTCAAGCCAGTTTCATTTGACAAAATGTACTTTCTAAGTTAGAAGTGTCAAGTGGAAAAGATTGTTGTGATACTACTATCACACCGCAGTGTGACACTCAGTGATGGACAATGGATGGGCTCCCCCCATAAAAGGTGATCTTGATCTTGATCCAGCTCCTTGGGTCAGGGCAGAGATCAGGGCCATGGGTGGCGCGCCATCTCCCTCGTCGGGTCTATTTTCATGGCATCTCAAAAAACCTCACCTGTGTAGAAACATAATCATATCTTGTATCATCTCAACTTCATCACATAAATGCATCACTGTAAAACAAAGTGAGAAAATTAATAACTTTGAACGGTAGGCTACAGTTTTTTCATCATGGAATAGCTACTTAATCCCAGTTTTTACCTTTCACATCATGAATCATTAGCCTTTTAAACCATAACTTGTGATTTGTAAGCACATTAATCAACTACAAATTATACATATTTTTTCTTTAACTATTGAGTAAATATTTTAACCATTTAAAAACCCTCAACTTAGTTACAAAATCAATGTCATTACCATACTGTTTCACAACTGTGTGCTTCACCAGTACATTAACTGTTAACGTTACTCTTGACTGTATTCATCTTTAATAACATGTATAACCAACACTAACATTAACTAATGGAGCCAATGCGTACAGTACATGGATGTATGGTACAGTACTATCTCAAATACAACCTCAAAGCAAAACAACCGCAGCACTAAGGTTCCCGGTTAGCGTGGTGCAGGGGAAAGCGCACATTATCTTTAGCACAAGCTAACATTGATAACTGCGTTAGCATAGCTACTTAACTCACCAAGAGGTTGATAACGCGGCGAAAATACCGTCACACAGGTCCTGGGTTCATCCCTCTCGTCTCCCGGGGTCTTTGTTCTGTGTTTATATCAACATATCACATCGTAGCATAAGTTCCCTCGTTTCGCCACTTCCCAACCTCCTGGCTGTACGCCTGACTGTCGTCTCCCCTGCAGCTCCGTTTTCTCTAGCGAGGTGGGACTTTCTAACTTCTCAGCAAGTAACCAATCGGGAAGTGAACGCTTCTAGTCTGACCAATGACAGATGGTCATCTTTTTCATCGCATTTAACCTGTCTAACAACGCTGCTCATCATTGATCACATAAGGTGTCAATTCAATTTTACGATCTGTCATTGGTCAGACCAGATGCTGCTCACTTCCCATTGGCTGCCTGGTCCCACCTAGGCACTCTAGTCCCACCTCACTGGTGACGATGTAGGTTGACACAGCCACAGGGACGACAGCCAAGCAGAGAGTGGAGATTGAGAAATGAGGGGAAATTAATGATGTGTTGATATACGGTAAACACAGAACAAAGACCCCGGGAGACGAGAGGGATGAACCCAGGACCTGTGTGACGGTATTTTCGCCGCGTTATCAACCTCTTGGTGAGTTGAGTAGCTATGCTAACGCAGTTAGCAATGTTAGCTTGTGCTAAAGATAATATGCGTTTTCCCCTGCACCACGCTAACCGGGAACCTTAGTGCTGCGGTAGTTTTGCTTTGAGGTTGTATTTGAGATAGTACTGTACCATACATCCATGTACTGTACGCATTGGCTCCATTAGTTAATGTTAGTGTTGGTTATACATGTTATTAAAGATGAATACAGTCAAGAGTAACGTTAACAGTTAATGTACTGGTGAAGCACACAGTTGTGAAACAGTATGGTAATGGCATTGATTTTGTACCTAAGTTGAAGGTTTTTAAATGGTTAAAATATTTACTCAATAGTTAAAGAAAAAATATGTATAATTTGTAGTTGATTAATGTGCTTACAAATCACAAGTTATGGTTTAAAAGGCTAATGATTCATGATGTGAAAGGTAAAAACTGGGATTAAGTAGCTATTCCATGATGAAAAAACTGTAGCCTACCGTTCAAAGTTATTAATTTTCTCACTTTGTTTTACAGTGATGCATTTATGTGATGAAGTTGAGATGATACAAGATATGATTATGTTTCTACACAGGTGAGGTTTTTTGAGATGCCATGAAAATAGACCCGACGAGGGAGATGGCGCGCCACCCATGGCCCTGATCTCTGCCCTGACCCAAGGAGCTGGATCAAGATCAAGATCACCTTTTATGGGGGGAGCCCATCCATTGTCCATCACTGAGTGTCACACTGCGGTGTGATAGTAGTATCACAACAATCTTTTCCACTTGACACTTCTAACTTAGAAAGTACATTTTGTCAAATGAAACTGACTTGACTGACTGTCTTAGACTTAGAAGGACCAGGCAGATGGAAAACTAAATTAAACAGTTTATTACAGAAGGAACAAAAATGAACTTAAATGTAAATAACAAAAGCCAGTAGGAATCTGTTATTTTATGATGTCATGGACACTTAAAATAATAGTTCACCTAAGAATGATATTTCACTCATTATCTACTCACCCTCATGTAGACTAAGGACTGTGAGAATTTTCAGAGTTATCTGTGGCTTCTCTGAGTTAGAGGGGGTCTCGGCGAAGCAGTGCATGTCCATATAACGGTTGCAAGCGGACACCAGTGGTTGACACGAGAGTGAGTAGATAATGAGTGAAATATCATTCTTGGGTGAACTATTATTTTAAGTGTCCATGACATCATATAATAACAGATTTCTACTGGCTTTTGTTATTATAATAATATAATATTTTGTATACTATCATTCTGGGGTGAACTATTCCTTTAAGTTAGTTTTGTCTTTGTATTACTGTACTTTCAGAAGATGTTATCTTATGAAACAAACTGTGTTCAAACTCACTGGTTCCACTTAGACAGTAGTTACAGCTGTAGTAGAAGGTAATGGGTAACTTCAGGCATTACTCCACAATTACAGTGTATTTGCACACCAAGGAGGGAATAACAAAGAATACTTAATAATACAGCCCGCTCCTTGTAGTTACTGGGTAACTCTAAGACAAGTACAGTGTATATGCAGGACAATTTCAGTGTAGGTTGAGACTAAGGAGGGAGTAACAGTGAGTACTTTATAATACAGCCCGCGACTTCTTAATTAGTGGGTAACTATAACACAACTAGAGTGTAGGTAGATACTAAGTAGGGAGTAACAGTGAGTACTTTATAATACAGCCCGCGACTTCTTAATTAGTGGGTAACTATAACACAACTAGAGTGTAGGTAGATACTAAGTAGGGAGTAACAGTGAGTACTTTATAATACAGCCCGCGACTTCTTAATTAGTGGGTAACTATAACACAACTAGAGTGTAGGTAGATACTAAGTAGGGAGTAACAGTGAGTACTTTATAATACAGCCCGCGACTTCTTAATTAGTGGGTAACTATAACACAACTAGAGTGTAGGTAGATACTAAGTAGGGAGTAACAGTGAGTACTTTATAATACAGCCCGCGACTTCTTAATTAGTGGGTAACTATAACACAACTAGAGTGTAGGTAGATACTAAGTAGGGAGTAACAGTGAGTACTTTATAATGCAGCCCGCGACTTCTTAATTAGTGGGTAACTATAACACAACTAGAGTGTAGGTAGATACTAAGTAGGGAGTAACAGTGAGTACTTTATAATACAGCCCGCGACTTCTTAATTAGTGGGTAACTATAACACAACTAGAGTGTAGGTAGATACTAAGTAGGGAGTAACAGTGAGTACTTTATAATACAGCCCGCGACTTCTTAATTAGTGGGTAACTATAACACAACTAGAGTGTAGGTAGATACTAAGTAGGGAGTAACAGTCAGTACTTTATAATACAGCCCGCGACTTCTTAATTAGTGGGTAACTAACACAACTAGAGTGTAGGTAGATACTAAGTAGGGAGTAACAGTCAGTACTTTATAATGCAGCCCGCGACTTCTTAATTAGTGGGTAACTATAACACAACTAGAGTGTAGGTAGATACTAAGTAGGGAGTAACAGCCAGTACTTTATAATACAGCCCGCGACTTCTTAATTAGTGGGTAACTATAACACAACTAGAGTGTAGGTAGATACTAAGGAGGGAGTAACAGTGAGTACTTTATAATACAGCCCGCGACTTCTTAATTACTGGGTAACTATAACACAACTAGAGTGTAGGTAGATACTAAGTAGGGAGTAACAGTGCTCACTAACAGTACTTACTGTCCTTATACTTGAATGATCATGGATGTGGATGTGTCATGTTTCTTCTGGTTGATAAATAATAAAGCATTTTCTAACTCTCTGAATGACTCATTATTGTGGATGTATTACTGTATAGTTTTGCCCTTGGATGACAGAACTAGACTTTCATAGATGTGCATTTTAGAGAGGTAAGTTTACTACCAGCCAGCCATTTTTTGGCAAATTTCCACACTCCATTTCTCACCTATCCAAAACCATACAATTAATTAATGAATAATAAATATCAGAAATAGAGGTGAAATTTCGCTGCTTACACATTGAAAAAAATAGATTGCAACAATTGTGCTCATATTGTAGCCTACATTAGACTATTTAATTTCTAATGTACCAGAAGTTACACTTTGAGTCCGGGCAAAGTACCAGGTAATTGTACAGGAGTTACGCTCCAAGACACAACCTAGTTATACTGTAAAATGCGCTAATTAGTGACGGAGTGAGCGAGAGTTACTGTGTAATTTGGTGTAAAGTATGACAGGAGTTACGTGCTAAGATGCAGCCTAGTTAAGCTGTAAAACAGCGAGAGTTACCCTGTACTTGTGTGGAAGTTGGTGTGAAGCAGGAGGTAAGTTACGCACTAAGACACAGCCTAGTTACACTGTAAATGCACGGGGGAAACAGGGGGGGAAGTCAGCCGCAGTTACTCACTACTTGTGTGAAATAAGCGGCAACCTATGCGGCAAGAGAGCGCTAGTTACGCTGTAAATTGCGGGCCGTATTATGTAGTGCTACCGGATTTTGTATCAAAATAGGCTTTTTATAATGAAAAAAAAAAACACATTCTGTGAAACAATTAATGCTCAGCAGCCGTGGGCACCCCCATATAGTCAGAATGGTATGATTCGACTACGAGGTTCATAGTCGAATCAGACCTCTCCGAATCGAATCGTCGAATCAGCGACTATTCGAGGTCAGCCCTAATATTGAATATACATGTTTGTGTTTGCAGAGGTCAGAACCACAGACTGAGAGCAGAGTCTCCAGGATCCATCTGTCTATCCATGAAGAGTGACTGGTCCAAAGAATTTAATCCTCCACTGTTCAGTCCTGAACCTGGACCTGGACCTGGACCTTCAAAGTCACCGTAAGAGACGGTTTCTACTGTAAACTGAGCTGAAGATGATTCAGTCATTAGATTAGACTGATGTGAAGGAAACGGAGAGAAACCAGGAACCAGATCCATCAGACTCTGAAGGTTCACAACAAACCTCAGAGACAGAAACATCAGACTGATGAAGCACAGCGTCCTCATGTTCCTGTGTCATCAGTCTCAGTCAGGGTGAACGTTGCTGCACCAACACTTTAATGATCCACACGTCTGAGCCTTTAAACTGAAGTCACAGTAGAGATTAAAGCAGCTGATACACACAGACTTTTATTTTGAAAAGTCAGGAGTGATCAGTGTTTCCTGTTTCCTGTCTGTGACTGAGCTTCTCCACAATATGTAGTGAAGCTCAGGTGGAGCTGCTTCAGTCTCCTCACACTGGACCAGAGCTCCAACACAGGTTCATTTGAGCCACAGCAGCGTCTGGATGAGGAGCTCATTAGTTCAAGAGCTGATAGGACTCAGTCCAGAACCAACATCAGACACATGATCAGGGTCTGAAAGAGGAAAACACCACCAACAGCTTCTCCATCATTTCACGCCTTTAGAGTAAAAACCAGACGAGACGACGCAGAACTGAAGAGACTCAAACTAACAGGGAGTTTGTTTTGGAGTCCAGATTTAAGGTCAACAGATAAACAGAGACAGAAACATCAGACCAGTTCAGGACCAGGTCTTCATTCAGCTCATCTCTACACTCGTCTTCCTCTACTTTCTCTCTCTCTGCTCCTCTGCTTACTGAAGCCCCGCCCCCTTGAGGAGGTTAACCAGTCAGAGCTCAGATGTGGAGCTGTGACATGTTGTTGATCCAGAAATGTCTTGACAGGAGGAAGAGGATTGGTGTCTCTGTGGACCAGCAGCTGTCCTGCTGTGGTCTCTGTCAGGACGTCCTGAAGGATCCAGTCTCCACCAGCTGTGGACACTGGTTCTGCAGACAGTGCTTCACCTCAGACTGGGACCAGTCTGGTTCTTTAGGACCCCCCTCCTGTCCCCAGTGTGGAAAAAGACCCAGAACCAGAGGTGAGCTGCAGACAGCCAATCAGAGCAGCTGTGGACAAAGTGAGACTGAACATCTGTCTGCTGATGTGGTCATTAGTGAAACCAGGACCTGTTGTTTTCTCCAGAGTCATTGTTCCATCACACAGCACTGACATTAAGATGAGGATTCAAACCTTCTCTTTGTTGTCTGGAGTTTTTCTGTAGCTGATGAAAATAATCTGATCAGATTGTCAGACTCTCTGTCTTCAGTCTGACTCTGTCTCTTGTCTCTCAGCAGATGGTGGTCTGCAGGAGGTTTTAGATCAACATAAGATCAGTCTGAGGAGCAGATGTGAACGAGTGACTGAAGGAACTGAGGGAACAGGAAGTGGAACAGGAAGTGGAACCCTCCTCAACAGGATCTACACTGAGCTCTACATCACAGAGGGACAGAGTGAAGAGGTTAATACCCAACATGAGGTGAGACAGCTGGAGACAACGTCCAAGAAGAAGACCCTCCAGGACACTCCAATCAAGTGCAATGACATCTTTAAAGACTTACCTGTCCAACAGAGAGAGGACGTCTCTACGGTCTCACCTGTCCAACAGAGAGAGGACGTCTCTACGGTCTCACCTGTCCAACAGAGACCCATCAGAGTGGTTCTGACCAACGGCGTCGCTGGCGTTGGAAAAACCTTCTCGGTGCAGAAGTTCACTCTGGACTGGGCCGAGGGCTTGGAGAACCAAGATGTCAGTCTGCTGGTTCTGCTTTCGTTCAGGGAGCTGAACCTGATCAGAGATCAGCGGTTGAGTCTTCTCAGGCTGCTCCATGTTTTCCATCCAACATTACAGAAGGTGACAGCAGAGCAGCTGGCTGTCTGTAAACTTCTCTTCATCTTTGACGGCCTGGATGAAAGCCGACTGTCACTGGACTTCAACAACAGGGAGGTTGTGTCTGACGTCACACAGACGTCATCAGTCAACGTGCTGCTGACAAACCTCATCCAGGGGAATCTGCTTCCCTCGGCTCAGGTCTGGATCACCTCCAGACCTGCAGCGGCCAATCAGATCCCTCCTACATGTGTGGACAGGGTAACAGAGGTCCGAGGCTTCACTGATGCCCAGATGGAGGAGTACTTCAGGAGGAGGTCCAGTGATGAAGATCTGTCCAGAAGAATCATCTCACACATCCAGACGTCCAGGACCCTCCACATCATGTGTCAAGTCCCAGTCTTCTGCTGGATCAGTGCTACAGTTCTGGAGCACATGTTGACCACAGACCAGAGAGGAGAGCTGCCCAAGACCACGACGGACCTGTTCTCACACTTCCTGCTGGTCCAGACCAAGAGGAAGAAGAACAAGTACGGTGAAGGACATGAGACGAGTCCACAGGAGCTGACGGAGGCCGACAGGGAAATTCTTCTGAAGCTGGGGAGGCTGGCGTTTGAACAGCTCAAGAAAGGAAACATCATGTTCTACCAAAAAGACCTGGAGCAGTGTGGTCTGGATGTCACAGAGGCCTTGGTGAACTCAGGACTCTGTACTGAGATCTTCAAAAGAGAGAGTGTGATCTTCCAGAAAACAGTCTACTGCTTTGTTCATCTGAGTGTTCAGGAGTTTCTGGCTGCAGTCTACATGTTCCACTGTTTCACCAACAGGAACGCACAGGTCCTCAAGAAGTTCCTGGGAAAAGACTACGAAGAGAGAGAGAAGAGCACAATGTCTTCCTCTGATGGAATCAATGCAAACAGTCATCCATCAATCGATAATAGTCCTCCACCGCTGGATGACTTCCTGAGGATGGTGTTAGAGAAATCCCTCAGCAGTAGAAATGGTCACCTGGACCTGTTTGTCCGCTTCCTTCATGGCCTCTCTCTGGAGTCCAACCAGAGGCTGTTAGGAGGTCTGCTGGGTCAGACAGACAACAGTCCAGAAACCATCCAGAGAACCATCAACAACCTGAAGGAAAAGAAGACAAAAATCTCTCCTGACAGAAGCATCAACATCTTCCACTGTCTGACGGAGATGAAGGACCAGTCAGTTCATCAGGAGATCCAACAGTTCCTGGAGTCAGAGAACAGATACAAGGAGAAACTCTCTGAGATCCAGTGTTCAGCTCTGGCCTACATGCTGCAGATGTCAGAGCAGGTTCTGGACGAGTTCGACCTGAGCAAGTACAACACATCATATCAGGGACGACTGAGACTGATCCCAGCTGTGAGGAACTGCAGGAAGGCTCGGTGAGTCCAGACATGATCAATATAATTATTGAAAGAAGTGAAGTCGTCTGAAGTCACGCAGAATATGGAGGATGTTCAGAGACTAAACTATAAAGTAGGGCTGCAACTAACGACTATTTTACAGTAATAGTCAACTCGTCACAGACTATTGAAACGATTAGTCGAGTAATCGGATAATTATTAAATTTTTCTTAAATTCAGCATGAGGTTGCTTTAATTGTGTGGCAAATGATAATAAACACAACTGGTCAACTGCACGGTCGGTTGTGAGTACTCATAGATATATGGCGAGTACTGCGTTTACGTCACGTTGCCCAGGGCAACGCTCCTTTCATTCAGACTGAGTGGCAAATTAAACATCCCTCAACGTGGTGAAGGATAGCGGTGGACACAGAGAAAATATCAACATAAACTGAGATCAGAAGGACTCGACAATCTGTACATTACATTGTGTGTTTTAATCAATCCTGTAACACACACAGTGTGACCGCGGCACCGGCAGAGCGACAGACAGGCTGCAGAGGGACGAGATTCATTTAGCCTACTTGCATCTCGACAGTGACTCCTGACACTTGGCGTTCAGTATAGCTCGGAAGTCAGAAAAAAATTAGCCCCTCTTCTGAAAAACTCAGACCTACGGATGTGTTAGAGGACTACCTCTAACCATCAGAACTATGACACATGAAACGGTAAACACAGCTCATCGATCGAAAAAAACTTACTGCTGCAGTGAATTTACTTTCCGTAATTGAAAGCAGGTTTTTGAATGTAACTCGGTCGGAGTCAGTTGTATCCTCACAATGTTTTGCAGTTCTGTTAGGTGATTCATGATATAGGCTACATGCTGACAAAGTTAGACATGTCAGACTGGTATGGGCTTGAAGAAAATTGCTTTGTCACTTTCCTTAATTTTAAACTTTGGCGGCTCTGCCTCTTGTCTTTTTGCCACTCAGTGAGCGTTCTTCAGTGACTTCTGAGTACCATGCTTTTACAGTGTATGGTACCATGACGGCTCGGCAGAGATCGCAATGAAGTGACTGGAATTCAATTCAATGGAATTCATTGTCGACAGTTTCTATTACCGATTTTTGTCAACAACATCGTTGCAGCCCTACTGTGATGTGTCCTCTACCTTCAGGACATCCTCAGTACATTATCAGCCATAGATGCTTCAGGAGAATCCTCATAAGATTTTCATTATTTTTGGTGTTTCCTCCACATGGAGCTGGCGTTTTGGGCCCTGAAACAGTATTCTTTGAAAATGTACACAGTGGCATTTGAAAAAAATAACCATGTTAATCGTCTAGCTCTTGTTATCATTAATGGTAAATGGTTAATGTGCATCCCTTTACAACTTCTACAACTTTTTTTCTTTTGCTATATAAGCAGGACCAGTGATGTAGATTAAAGATAGTTGGCTCATCATACAGAGTCCATGCATCTCCTGGACTCAATGAATAAAAAGTGTAAACAGGTGCACTTGCTGTGATTGGTGCAGATGGAGTTCACACCAGATATAAACTGTCTAGACATCACTTGATAGCGGATTGACACCACCTCTACGAAGGGGACCAGAGAGCTGTTCATTGGTCCACACCAGAGTTCAAGGCACCAGAGTGATAAATACGGCTCCAGATTCTGTAGAAAACCTGGATCATACACCTGGACTTTGTGCAGAAGTCTCAGAACTTTTTTCTTTATTGGTATTTGTATTGATTGGTATGTATTGATCCCACAGTGGAGGAAGCTGCAGTAGTGGACAGTAACAGGGAAAGAGCAGAACCTGTTGTTATAGTTCAACAGGTCAGATGTGAAACAGACATGAAGCCACTTGAGTTGAACTTTAGTGTTTTCTCTGCACTTGTTTCATCAGTAACAGTGAAGAGATGAAGCAGCAGAACATCAGTCACCTGGTAGATCAGGATCAATGCTCCTCATTGGTCAGCTGTAGTGAAGCTCCGCCTCCACCTGACACATATGATATTTTCTCTCTTCACAGATTTGGTGATTGTAAACTCTCAGAGAGTCTCTGTGAAGTCGTGGCCTCAGCTCTGAAGTCCAACTCCTCCCACCTGAAACAACTGGACCTGAGTGAAACCACCCTGAGTGAGTCATCAGCTCAGGCTCTGTGTGCTGGACTGGAGAGTCCAAACTGTAGACTGGAGACTCTGAGGTGAGTTCACTGACTGGACCTGTTGGACTTTTGTCTGTGTGAAGTTCAAATGTGTGAAGTTCAGTTTGAAGCAGATGATGATGATGATGATGATGATGATTATGATGATGAGACATGATCAATATAATTATCGATCAGTAGTTTAGATCAATATTTAGATAAACACTTAAAGAGAACCACAGCTATTTTATAAACGTTGTCATTTTATAGGAGCAGTGCCTGCTGTTGAAGATCAATCAATCAACCAATCAATCAATCAATCAATCAATCAATCAATCAATCAATCAATCAATCAATCAATCAATCAATCAATCAATCAATCAATCAATCAATCAAATGTCTTTTTTAATTCCCAAAGGGAAATTAAAAGGCAAACAGAGTAGCACATAAAATCACACACACAACAATGCATAAAAAAAATCAAATGACTAAATAATGGAGTACCAATGTTTTTCCTTTATTGGTATCTGTATTGATTGGTATTGATATATGTATTGATCCCTCAGTGGAAGAGAAGAGCAGAACCTGTTGTTATAGTTCAACAGGTCAGATGTGAAACAGACATGAAGCCACTTGAGTTGAACTTCAGTGTTTTCTCTTCACTTGTTTCATCAATAACAGTGAAGAGGTGAAGCAGCAGAACATCAGTCACCTGGTAGATCAGGATCAATGCTCCTCATTGGTCAGCTGTAGTGAAGCTCCGCCTCCACCTGCTTCACTGCACTAGTGCTGGGCACCTCATCAAAACTCATGTCCTGTTGGTGGTGGACTAACAGCTGACAGTTTTACTGCAGCTTTCATCTGGTTTCATTCTGACACATTTGATATTTGTGACCGGTCACGGAAACGAGAGACACAAGTCGGCCCGGGAGCATTTTGAGTTACAGATTCTGAAAGTGTAGACTTTAAGCTTTCCAACGATGTGCAACACACGGAAATCTGATCATATTTGAAGAAGTTGTGGCCATTTGAATGTGGCGACTTTAAAATCGTTGTAAGGAGAAAAAGCCTGTTAAAGTTTTGGAGTTCTCACCTCTCTCTCCCGGCTGGGCAGCACAATGACGCTCATTTGCATCTCATTACTACAGCCACACCTCTGTAGTGGGGGTAACGACAGCTGTCAATGTTAATGTGGTGTTAGTTTCCTTTTAGTGGACTGAGTTACAACAGGACTGTTTTGACTACCCCAAAGAACTTTATTAATATTACAATATTTGTAAAACAAAAAATGTTGTAATTCTGCAATGCTGGATCTCAGAGGGTTTAAGGAAATGCTGAATATCATTCAGTAATGCACGGGATATGTTACACCCCCTATAATCCAAGTTATAAACCACATCTACAAATCTACAACCTCATCTGTGTAACTGCATAGAGGACAAAATAATAACAGTGGTATTGTGATGTCGCTCAGCATTAGCTCCTAGTTTTATTTTGAAAAGTGTTCTTTTATTTTGTAAATTCTTTGCTTTCTATTGGTTGCTATAGTCACATGGGTAAAGCTCAGGTCAGAGCGGCCATCTTGAATAATGTTGTGACAGCAAAATGTGCTCCAGAGCAGCTTCATACCTTTAATCGGGCTATTCACCGTCGTTGAGCCTTGGAGAAGCTTTGTTTGTGAGTTTGTTATCATATTTGTATAATTCATAGCTGTGCATATTGATTGTTTATTTCATATAATTCAACTAATGCTAATTTCATTGCACGTAGCATGTAGCACGTAGCATGTAGCTGTTTTGAGCTAACAGTGTACCTTTCTTTGTATCCATATTTCAGTTTCACAAGAAAGAGTGGGCTTGTAAAGCAACTGACAAGACAAACAGTAAAGCGTCATTTTACTTCTACGTCTGAGTCATCTTTTCATCTTTTCAACGCCACACCAAGTGTTTAGCTATCTGTTACTCTGTGCAGTTACGCACATGCAGTGGACAGAATAGTGAAAAAACAGCATCACGGCGGGCTCAACACGGCTGTGAGAGCGGAAAAAGGACTCCGGCTCTCCATCCACTATCTTGCTTCATCGGATTTGTGCTCTTCATACCAAGTGAGTGGTGTACTACAGCATATATAAGATGGACAGAAAAGAAAACACAGAGGATAAGAGCAAAGCTCCATCTCAGCCAGCATCTGTTAAGTCACATGTGACTAGCTCGGGCTCTGCTTCATCTACTAGTTCCAGCAAGTCGGCTAGTTTAGTAGCAGCCAAAGCACGTGCCCGGGCTGAGGCAGTGCGTGCCCGCTCCACCTTTGTTAAAAGAGAAACCGAGCTTATGGTCGAAAAGGCTCAGCTGAAAGTGGAGGAGGTGCGTATGGAGGCAGCTTTAACTACGTTGAGGCAAGAAGGAGAAGTTGCAGCTGCAGAAGCTGAAGCAAAGATTTTGGAAGCAGCAGTAGCAGAAATTGACTCTAAAGCAGGTTCGCTGGTCATTGCAGATATTCCACATGACTGCAAAGAGAAAAGAACAAGTGATTATGTTGAGTGTCACTCTAAAGTGCATTCTAGTCACCAGTCATTGCTTCAACCTGAAGACAATATTGCACCTGATCACCTGATTCATGGAGCTTCTTCTGCTCTTCCACACCAAGACAGCATGCGTTATCCTCCTCACATGACTGGGGATGGTCAGAACGTCTCTCCTTCTGTCAAGCACCGCACTAGCTACTCAGAAGTACGTAACAATACGCAGCCTGCTGTCCCACGTCCAATCGAGACCCAGCCATACAGGTTGTCTCCCATGAAGGAACCTCAAACACATGCATCCCCGCACAAAACGCAGACGCCACAGCAATATGTGCCTGACCATACAGGTATGAATGACTTTGCTATTTACATGGCTCGCCGTGAACTCGTGACCTCTGGCTTGGTTAAGTTTGACGACAAACCAGATAACTACTGGGGATGGAAATCAACCTTCACAAATGCCATACATGGACTGAGACTTACCTACAATGAAGAGCTTGACCTTCTAGCGAAGTGGCTCGGTCCTCAGTCATCAGAGCAGGTCAGGAGAATTAGAGCAGTCAATGTCAGTGACCCTGGGGCCGGGCTCAGGATGGCTTGGGCGCGTCTGGAGGAATGTTATGGTTCCGCTGAAACGATTGAGAAGGCTCTTTTGGACAAGCTTGAAAGGTTCCCCAGGATTGGAAATAAAGATCCGCTGAAATTGAGAGAACTTGGTGATCTGCTCCAGGAGTTGGAGTCAGCGAAACTAGAGGGTTACTTACCGGGACTTTCTTATTTGGATACGTCTCGGGGTGTTAACCCAATAGTGGAAAAATTGCCATATGCACTCCAGGAGAAATGGATATCACATGGAAGCTCATACAAGATGCAGTATCAAGTTCAGTTTCCACCATTCTCATTTTTTGTGAACTTTGTCTCCAGAGAGGCTCAGGTTCGCAACGATCCAAGCTTCACACTCAGCTCGTCCAATACTGCACCAGTGAAGGCCGACAATCCTGTGAAGAGGTATGCTACATCTAGGAGCCAGGTTTCATCACACAAAACAGAGATTACACCAATACATAACACTAAAGCTGTAGAGACCCTCAGCGGCAACCTGGATGTCAACAGACAGTGCCCGATTCACAAGAAGCCTCATCCGCTCAAACGATGCAGAAGCTTTCGAGCTAAGCCAATAGAAGAACGCAAAGCATTTCTCAGGGAGTGTGGAGTTTGTTTTAGATGCTGTGCGTCAACTGATCATATGGCTAAGGAATGCAAAACGATCATTGAATGCAAAGAGTGTGACAGCAATAAACATGTCGCTGCACTTCATCCAGGACCGGCTCCTTGGACAGCTAAAGAGTCAGACTCAGAGCATGGCGGGGAGCAAAAGCGAGAAGGATCTCCTGACATAATCTCCAAGTGCACTGAAGTGTGTGGTGAAGCCAACACATCTCGCTCTTGCTCAAAAATCTGTCTCATAAAGGTGCATTCAAAGGAACAGCCGAACAGATCAATCAAAGTCTATGCTGTACTCGATGACCAGAGTAACAGGTCTCTCGCTCGGTCCGAGTTCTTTGACTTGTTCAACCTTGTAGGTTCAGACTCTCCTTACACTCTTCGCACATGTGCTGGAGTCACAGAGATGTCAGGAAGAAGAGGAACTGGCTTCATCGCACAGCCCTTGGATGGAAGTCTCAGTGTGCCTCTTCCCACTCTAATAGAGTGCAACCATATGCCCGATGATAGGTCGGAAATACCTACTCCCGCGGCTGCGGAACACCACTCTCACCTTAAGTCTATCGCTCACCTGATTCCCGAGCTCGACCCCAATGCACAGATTCTCCTGCTCCTTGGTCGGGATATCTTACAAGTGCATAAGGTAAGAGACCAGTGCAATGGGCCAAACAACGCCCCTTATGCCCAAAAACTTGACCTCGGCTGGGTTGTAGTCGGAGAAGTCTGTTTAGGTGCAGCACACAGGCCTAAGGTAGCCAGCACGTACCGGACTCATGTTTTGGAGAATGGACGCCACTCGTATTTTCATCCATGTCCCAACCACCTGGTTTTGAAGGAAACATTCTCAGTTGGTCCAAGCAACAGACCTCACAGCTGTAAAAACCTGGGTCGCTTTCATTCCAATGACAGCCCAGTTCAGGACAGTGGAGATCATTCACTGGGAAGCAAGATCTTCGAGAGAACAGAAGACGACAACAAAGTTGCTCCGTCCATTGAGGACAGACAGTTTATCCAGCTGATGGACAGAGAGATGTTTATGAATGATGCTAATAGTTGGGTGGCCCCACTTCCCTTTCGCACACCAAGGCCACGGCTCCCCAACAACAGACAACAAGCTCTCACCCGCTTCACCAGCCTTTGCCGGACTCTCGAGAGGAAGCCTGACATGAAGAGTCATTTTTTGGCTTTCATGCAAAAAATCATGGAACAAGATCACGCTGAATTAGCGCCTCCTCTTCAGGATGGAGAAGAATGCTGGTACCTTCCCAGTTTTGGCGTGTATCACCCACGCAAGCCCGACCAAATCCGGGTCGTGTTCGACTCCAGCGCTTCACATGAAGGCATCTCACTTAATGATGTACTGCTGACAGGTCCAGATTTAAATAATAGCTTGCTGGGAGTACTGATGCGGTTCAGGCGTGAGCAGGTCGCCATCATGGCGGATATTGAACAAATGTTCCATAGCTTCGTTGTCAGGGAGGATCATCGTAACTTCCTCAGATTCCTGTGGTTCAAAGACAACGATACCACCAAAGAAGTTGTGGAGTATAGGATGAAAGTCCATGTGTTTGGCAATCGGCCTTCTCCGGCGGTTGCTATTTATGGGCTACGCCGAGCTGCACTACATGGGGAAGATGAGTTTGGCGAAGAGGCGAAGCAGTTCATATACAGAGACTTTTACGTCGACGACGGACTCAAGTCGCTGCCGTCTGCAAGTGCAACCATTGACCTGCTGAGAGCAGCCCAAGATATGCTTGCTATCTCCAACCTGAGACTCCATAAAATAGCATCAAACTGCCCAACTGTCATGCAGGCCTTTCCATCAACAGACCATGCAAAGGATTTGAGAGACCTCGATTTGGACACCGACTTACCTCCTGTGCAACGCAGTCTTGGTTTAAGTTGGGACCTTGTGAAAGATGTCTTCACGTTCCGTGTTGGGAACAGTGAAAAACCATTTACACGCAGAGGAGTGCTTGCAACCATTAACAGCCTTTTCGATCCGCTTGGTCTGGTTGCTCCCGTTATCATCCAAGGAAAGCACTTGCTACGACAGCTCACAAGTGATGTCAGCGACTGGGACGCTCCTCTCTCAGCGGACAAGGAGATGGACTGGATTGTCTGGAGAGACTCACTCCAAAGTCTAGAACAGCTTGAAATCCCTCGAGCCTACACCGTTACCTGCCTCACTACTGCACAACATACAGAAGTCCATGTCTTTTCAGATGCTTCTGTTAAGGCCATTGCAGCAGTGGCATATCTCAAGGTGACTGATGGTGAAGGAAGGTGCCACGTAGGTTTCATCATAGGGAAAGCCAAGTTGGCCCCAACATCGGCCCATACTGTTCCCAGGCTTGAGTTAGGGGCTGCCGTCCTGGCAGTGGAGATTGCTGAGCTGGTTGTGAACGAGCTAGACATCGACCCCAACAATCTTCAGTTCCATACTGACAGCAAGGTCGTGTTGGGATACATCTATAATGAAACCAGAAGGTTCTATGTGTACGTCAGCAACCGAGTGGAACGAATCAGGAAATCCACACGTCCAGAACAGTGGCATTATGTTCCGACCACCCAGAACCCTGCAGATGTTGCCACCAGGTCAGTACCTGCAGCTCGACTCACTGACACCATCTGGCTTACGGGTCCGGCGTTTCTGGCACAATCTGTAGAGACCGACTCCACTGAGGATGTCTATGACCTCATCGAACCAGACACGGACGCGGAGGTTCGATGCCACTCCACCACAGTAACAGAATCTCACAGAGGACTTGGTTCGCATCGTTTTGAACGATTTTCCACATGGCGATCTCTTCTTAGAGGCATGACCTCTCTCATCCATGTTGCTCAGTCCTTTGGGTCGAAGAAAGACAGCGCCAAACAAGAATGCAGTGGTTGGCATCACTGTACCAAGCCTCACACGGCTGATGCATTGACACAAGCAAAGGCTGTCATCATTGAATGTGTGCAAAAGGAAGCATACAAAGCTGAAGTGTCTTGTTTGGAGAAAGGGGAAGTTGTTCCCAAAAACAGCCCCCTGAGAAAGCTCAACGCTATCCTTGATGAAAAACAACTCCTGCGGATAGGAGGTCGGCTCCAACACGCTCCACTCGACGTGGATGAGAAACATCCACTTGTCATTCCTGGCCGCAGCCATGTTGCTACTTTACTCATAAACTACTACCATGAAAGAGTCAAACATCAAGGTAGAGTCTTCACTGAGGGAGCAATCCGTACAGCCGGCATCTGGATTGTTGGAGCAAGAAAATGCATCGCTAGGATTCTGCGAAAATGTGTCACATGCAACAAACTTCGTGGCAAGCTATCAGAACAGCAGATGGCGGATCTACCATCAGACCGCCTCAGCATGGAACCACCTTTTACAAACGTAGGCCTGGACGTGTTCGGCCCCTGGACCATCTCTACTCGTCGTACACGAGGAGGGGCAGCGAATAGTAAAAGGTGGGCGGTACTCTTTACATGCCTTAGCATACGTGCTGTGCATATTGAGCTTATAGAGTCAATGGACACATCAAGCTTTATTAATGCTCTACGGCGCTTCTTTGCTGTGCGTGGTCCTGTGAAGGTTATTCGGTCAGACTGTGGCACGAACTTTAAAGGAGCCTGCAAAGAGCTGCAAATCCTCCTGCAAGATGAGAGTGACATATCCAAGTATCTTGGTGAGGAAGGATGCACGTGGTTGTTCAACCCTTCCCACTCTTCCCATATGGGAGGAGTATGGGAGAGAATGATCGGAGTTTCGAGACGGATCCTCGACTCTATGCTGTCCCAGGTCAGTCCTTCACATCTCACTCACGAAGTGCTTTCAACCTTCATGGCTGAGGTGTCCGCAATAATAAATGCAAGACCTCTCACGCCCATCACGACGGACGCAGACTCACCTTGTCTTCTGACTCCAACGATGATCATGACGCAGAAAGTCTGCACCCCTCTTCCTCCTCCGGGATCCTTCGAAAGCGCAGACCTTTATCGTCAGCAATGGAAACGTGTTCAGCACTTGGCAAATGCTTTTTGGGAAAGATGGAGGCGAGAATACCTCTCCACTCTTCAAACCCGAAGCAAGTGGCAGGACGCGCATCCCAATGTCAAAGAGGGGGACCTGGTACTACTCAGAGACACTCAAGTAAAAAGGAACCTCTGGCCGATGGCTCTTGTCACCAGAGCTCACACTGGCAGTGATGGAAAGGTCAGAAAACTTGAGCTGAAGGTCACCAAAGGCGGGACTGTTAAGACCTTCTTCAGGCCAGTAACTGAAGTAGTCGTGCTTATGTCTTCCTAAGCATCTACCATGGACAGCTCCTTAAGTTGTTTCTTACGTCTGTTAGACATTGTTTGGTAATCAATAGTGGTATTGTAATACCAGACGGGGAGTGTGATGTCGCTCAGCATTAGCTCCTAGTTTTATTTTGAAAAGTGTTCTTTTATTTTGTAAATTCTTTGCTTTCTATTGGTTGCTATAGTCACATGGGTAAAGCTCAGGTCAGAGCGGCCATCTTGAATAATGTTGTGACAGCAAAATGTGCTCCAGAGCAGCTTCATACCTTTAATCGGGCTATTCACCGTCGTTGAGCCTTGGAGAAGCTTTGTTTGTGAGTTTGTTATCATATTTGTATAATTCATAGCTGTGCATATTGATTGTTTATTTCATATAATTCAACTAATGCTAATTTCATTGCACGTAGCATGTAGCACGTAGCATGTAGCTGTTTTGAGCTAACAGTGTACCTTTCTTTGTATCCATATTTCAGTTTCACAAGAAAGAGTGGGCTTGTAAAGCAACTGACAAGACAAACAGTAAAGCGTCATTTTACTTCTACGTCTGAGTCATCTTTTCATCTTTTCAACGCCACACCAAGTGTTTAGCTATCTGTTACTCTGTGCAGTTACGCACATGCAGTGGACAGAATAGGTATACTCTGGGCCAAAGTTCTTTTTTTTTTTTACACCGCGACTTATGGTTCACGTCATGATAACTTCTTGTATTTTGGCCATTCAAGTTTCCACAGTTCATAGTTCTCTTCTTTGTTTGATATTTCAAGAGACTTTAGGTTAAGTATAACGTTAGTTACGGCGCTGAGTATAATGAGTGCAGCAAACAATTGTTGGTATTAGAATATAAACACATAAAATAGAAAAAATGTATAGGCAAGACAAGGCAATTTTATTTTTAATTTTTTAGTTTACAGTTCATTACACAATGTGTGAAAAGTGCAAAGAGTTATTGTGGCAGCCTCTGGTGATGGGGAGGACCAGGTGGTGGACTGGTCCATGGAAAGGGGGGCAGACCAGTCCAGCAGCAGGAGGAACAGCGATGCAGGTCCCGGCTGGTGCAGAGATGGAGCTCCGGTGGGATCTGTGGAAACACAGAGAGAGGCAAAAAGGAAAATAAACAACTGTGTTCGTGTCAATTCGTGTTGAGTAGAGGATGCTAAGTAGCCTGTTAGCAGCCAAGCTTCACAATAGCCTATATAAGCACTGCTAACAGGCCGGTTAGCACCTGACAAGCGCCAGCAAACTGCTATTTCAATAGCCGATGGGAGTGTTGACTAGAGGATGCTAAGTAGCCTGTTAGCAGCCAAGCTTCACAATAGCCTATTCAAGCACTGCTAACAGGCCGGTTAGCACCTGACTAGCACCAGTAAACTGCTATTTCAATAGCTGATGGGGGGAGTTGGCTAAAGGATGCTAAGTAGCCTGTTAGCAAGCATCACACATGCAGGTTAGCACCTGATTATGTTTTGTTTTCATAACGCAAGTAGATAACTGGATGGAAACTCACCCCATAAGAAACAGGAACGCTGCCTCCAATAGAAAAAAGTTATCCGGGCACGTTTTCTTCTTCCCCTTCAAATGTTACCACAGAAATAGCGTCTGATATCCGGCGGTCCAGCTCTTGAGCTGCGAGGCTAAAGTAACAGCCACAGTTCAGCTCGTCTGCTGCTCTCTGCGCGTTGTCCATGTTGATTCAATGCCTTTACTACGAAGTTCAGTTTCCCCATGGTCGAGTTTGCTTTGCTGCTGCTCTGCATAAGTAGCCATGCTGTTCGCCTCTAACAGGCAGCTGTTTGGCGGAGCGAGAACAAAGCAGGCCTGTTGTCCAATGAAATGTCCGCTATGTAAACTAGGTATCAGCGCACACACGCCCCGCACCAGAGAGAGAGAGGGGCAAAAAAACAAGCCGATTTTAAACACAAAATGTATACTTTTAAATCAACCAAAACTCTTATTTTAACCACTGAGTGGCTTCTACATGACTTCAACTTGCACTTTCTGCAAAAAACCGAAAATGAGTAATTTTGAAAAAAAATCACATTTGTGCTGATTTCTCGGATTCGGCTTTGCCGACTTGTGTCTCTCGTTTCCATGACCGGTCACATTTTCTCTCTTCACAGACTTGTTCGTTGTGAACTCTCAGAGAGTCACTGTGAAGTCGTGGCCTCAGCTCTGAAGTCCAACCCCTCCCACCTGAAACAACTGGACCTGAGTGAAACCACCCTGAGTGGCTCATCAGCTCAGGCTCTGTGTGCTGGACTGGAGAGTCCAAACTGTAGACTGGAGACTCTGAGGTGAGTTCACTGACTGGACCTGTTGGACTTTTGTCTGTGTTCAGTTCAAATGTGTGAAGTTCAGTTCAGAGAAGAATATTAAAGGGATAGTCCAGCATTTTTGAAGTGGGGTTGTACGAGGTACAAATGGCCACTTAGTTTACTCTCTGCAGTAGAAAGGTCTCTGCCCCCCCCCCCACTGAGAAACACCGGTGCATGATGCTGCACCGAGACACAGCAGTAAACGGCTGTGAATGAGGAACAATTCATCAGTGTAGTTTCGCTGCCTACGAGAAGTCCTGTCTCAAAATAATCCACCAGTTCAATGGTACAAGAGAAAGAAAACATTTACGATGCATCAGGTGGTCGGAACAAAGTTAGTTTATCTGGAACTAACCAACTCACCCAGTGTTCTTCCACACGGGCAGGCTCCAAAACGTGCTGTATCACTCCGCCTCTTCCACACACCGCTGATCCCAACAGCTGATAGGCGGGGCTTCGGTGTTTCTCAGTGGGGGAGAGCAGAGACTTTCTACTGCAGATATTATACTTAATGGGCCTTTTTTAGCTCAGACAACCCCTCTTCAAAAACACTGAACTATCCCTTTAAATGCACAAAATGTACAGCAACCATAACCCACTGATCTTGGTTCTGGCATCTTTCTTCTTTACTGTGGGTCACTGGTTGGTGCTGATGTTGTTGTTGTTATTAGGGTACTAATACTTAGTTTACTCTGATACACACACACACACACACACACACACACACACACACACACACACAGATCATTGTTTCCTGTCAAACTCAGTCAGAGAAGATGCGCTGAAGCTCAGATGTTCATCACATCATCAGATGCATCAACTGTGTTTTTACTGCAGCTTTCATCTGGTTTCATTCTGACACATTTGATATTTTCTCTCTTCACAGACTTGTTGGTTGTAAACTCTCAGAGAGTCACTGTGAAGTCATGGCCTCAGCTCTGAAGTCCAACCCCTCCCACCTGAAACAACTGGACCTGAGTAACACCTACCTGAGTGATTCATCAGCTCAGGCTCTGTGTGCTGGACTGGAGAGTCCAAACTGTAGACTGGAGACTCTGAGGTGAGTTCACTGACTGGACCTGTTGGACTTTTGTCTGTGTTCAGTTCAAATGTGTTAAGTTCAGTTTGAAGCAGCGACTGATTGTGACTCCATGTTACTGCAGCTGGTAGAAGGTGAAGGGTCAGAGGCAGAGGTGGGTAGAGTAGCCAAAAATTGTACTCAAGTAAGAGTATAGTTACTTTAGAATAATATTACTCAAGTAAAAGTAAAAAGTAGTCATTCAAATATTTACTTGAGTAAGAGTAGAAAGTACTTGGTGAAAAAGCTACTCAAGTACTGAGTAACTGCTGAGTAACCTCTGATTTGTTCGTTTAATGATCAGCGTGTAACTGTAGGCCTAATCAAATACACAGAAATATAATAGCAATGAAAAAATTCAGATATTGCCAAAGAACAACATTTTACAACTACGACAATAGCCTAAATGACTTTTTTTTTTTCTTTTTTTTTTACAAACTAACATAAATTAAGACAAATTCAGCCGCAACAACTTCCATAGGCCTATGAACTGTCTGAGACTGCCAGACCCAGGTATTTAAACCCAGAGTGGGTGGTCCAATGATTGGTTTCTAGTGAAACCAAAGTCACATGACCACACCCCCCCCCGAGACTTGAGTCACATGACCACACCCCGGCACTGGAGGGATGGTCATGTGACTAGGAGTCACATGTCTCCAGGTGTGTGTGGGGTTTAAATTTCCTGGGGAGGAAGAAGAATAAGATGAGCTGGATTACTGAGAACCTTCATCAAAGACGGTTTATATTGAATATCTTTGCCTTCACGGATGTTATCCACGACATACCAGCTAGGGCTGACGTCATCCTAATCATTTACTAGCCGCAGTTTCTCAAATTTGAGGCGGAGTGGCCGTCCTGTTTACCGCGGAGATTTTGTGTGCGGTCACGTGACTGCCTGGCTCTGTCTGATTGGTTAAACGGAGGCAAACGTCGCGAGCGGCTACATCTGATTGGTGAAACGCAGTCATGTGACAGAGGCTCGGAAGTATCTCCATTAAAACAAACAATTTGCACATTAGATCGATAAGAAAAAGTAGCGAGTAGCGACCGGAATGTAGCTCAATGTAACGGAGTAAAAGTACCGCTTCTTCTGAAGAAATATACTCAAGTAAAAGTAACAAGTAGGCTGCATGGAAACTACTCTTAGAAGTACAATTTATCCAAAAAGTTACTCAAGTAAATGTAACGGAGTAAATGTAGCGCGTTACTACCCACCTCTGGTCAGAGGTCACTCAGAGGTCAGTGGTGGTGATGATGATGATGATGATGATGATGATGATGATGATGATGATGATGATGATGATGATGATGATGATGATGATGAAGCTGAGCAGATGTGATGTAGATCAGAGTTTTCCCTCTTGTCTTGGTTCAGGGTCAAAGGTCAAAGCAGCTTCCCAGTGTGAGAGGTCAGGTTAAAGTCCTGTAGCTCAGAGAACAGTGTTGGTTTGATGATCCCACTGTGGAGACACTGAGGCTCATGAACATCAACACTGGGCTCCACAGGAAGGAAGCTTCAGCTCATGGTCACATGACATGAAAGGAGTTTACTTCCTGTCCACAGTGTGTGTGAAGCAGCCTCTGGTCACATGACTCCACTGTCAGTGAGGGGTCAGAGGTCAGCTTCAGACAGTGGACAGTTTCTCCTGAGCCACTGTGACTGTGTCCACAGCCTCTGGACCTGAAGCTTCTTCAGCTCTGAACAGATGATGAGACACTGAACGCTGTCAACAAGGAGCTTTGTCCTCAACTCACTCATCTTATTCTTTATTCAGATTGAAGCGCTGCAGTTTGTCAGAGATCAGCTGTTCTTCTCTGGTCTCAGCTCTGAAGTCCAACCCCTCCCACCTGAGACACCTGGACCTGAGCTGGAACCACAAGCTGCAGGATTCAGGAGTGAAGGTTCTGAGTGGTTTTCTGGAGAGTCCAGACTGTAGACTGGAGACTCTGAGGTCAGTTCACTGACTGTTACTGTTGTAGATCTTAGATCTTTGATCCACAACTGAACCTGATTGATCTTCACTCACAACTTGAATCATTGACTTTGATTCATGAATGAAGGACGTTTGAAACAGTTGTTGTCTCATGTTTCCACTTGTTCTTCTCTCACACTGACAATTACCACGTTTACATGAGAGCTTTAATTCGGAATTAAAACTATTTAATTCGGAATTAAAGTTAATTCCGAATTAAATAGATCATGTAAACACTTAATTCCTAGTGAAAATTTAATTCGGAATTAACTTTAATTCCGAATTAAGCGGGTGGTTTATTCCTGTTTTAAAGCGGAATTAATTAATTCCTCTATCATGTAAACGTTTATTCTTTTTAAAAACTTAATTCTGGTCGTTCTACGCGTGCATTCAGTAGGCTACCTCGCCGCTCTGTGTGTGTGTCGCGGTGATAATTTAACCATGAAAAAGGGGCTACAACATCACAACGTTACAGCTGCGGTGTTGTGAATAGTCATGTCGGGACGACCAGGCTTCATGAACCCGCTTCATACTCCGGTGCATGGCCACCGCAAGCACCGGGGTCTGTGCAGCAGGTTCATGAAGCAACACACACAACATAGCGTTACAGCTGCAGTGTTGTGAGTGAGCCATGTCGGGGCCAGAGCGATCGCTGGCCGGGACAATAGACCCGTGAGCCCGGCCGCCGCCTTCGCCGCTGCTCCGGCGGGGAAGGCGAGCTCACTGCCAGGATCCCCACCGGAGCAGCGGCAGCGGCCAGGCTCACACACACCCGGGGAAGGCTATCCTGACAGCTAAGAGGAGAAATAAGTTTAGCAGCGGCGGAGCGGCTCGCGGCTGCAGCTCTGTTCACTTCACACTTCTTCACACTACTGAGAATGGAGTTTGTTTTCTTCCGGTAGACGTACTGCCCCTGTCCAATCAGAACGCTTCCCGACCCCCAGACGTTGAGCGGAATTAAATAAAGGCGATTTAACGTGTTTTCCATGTAAACCTTGATTCGGAATTATTATTTCCATGTAAACTCGAAGGACAATATTTTAATTCCGAACTATTTAATTCCAAATAATTAATTCCGAATTAAAAAACATCATGTAAACGTGGTAAATGACTCTTCACTTTCAGCTCATTTCACTCTGATCAATAATCAATGACCTGATCACTGCAGCTGTGTGTGTGTGTGTGTGTGTGTGTGTGTGTGTGTGTGTGTGTGTGTGTGTGTGTGTGTGTGTGTGTGTGTGTTCTTTTATTCAGACTGTGGGACTGCGGTTTGTCAGAGATCAGCTGTTCTTCTCTGGTCTCAGCTCTGAAGTCCAACCCCTCCCACCTGAGAGAACTGGACCTGAGAGACAACAACCTTCAGGATTCAGGAGTGAAGGTTCTGAGTGGTTTTCTGGAGAGTCCAGACTGTAGACTGGAGACTCTGAGGTCAGACTCTGTTTTATTTCTGTGCTCAGATGAATGTGATGTAAAGTTGTGTTGATACTGAGCTGCAGACATGAGGCTGATGTTCTACTGATCCACACTGAGGCTGTAGGACAGGGTAGGCAGGCGCTCACAGACCAAGACCAGGGCTGTGGGGGGGTCGGCACCTCAGACACATCATCACACAACAACCTCACAACAAACACATTGATGCACAATGGTTCACACAGATCACAGTCTTCAACATGTGCAACACCTTTTCCCCACAATCCATCAGCTGTTATTAACACACAACTCAGATCAATAACAGGATCACATGTTGGAGCACCGCTCACATCACACAACAAACCTGTAACACAATCCACACTCAGACCTGAGCAACAAGGATGTTAACTGTACACAACAAGCTGTTGTTACAAGGTTTACAACAGAGAAGACACACAACCTGGGCTGTGTGTGTGTGTAAAAGAGCTGTTTTCTCTCCATGTGACTGTTTAACCTGCTTCCTGTTGCTGCAGCTGTTGGACTTTGATTTTCTAAACTTGTTCTTTCTGAAGCTTCTTCAGCTCTGAACAGATGATGAGACACTGAACGCTGTCAACAAGGAGCTTTGTCCTCAACTCACTCATCTTATTCTTTATTCAGATTGGAGGGCTGCAGTTTGTCACAGATCAGCTGTTCTTCTCTGGTCTCAGCTCTGAAGTCCAACCCCTCCCACCTGAGAAAACTGGACCTGAGCTCCAACGACCTGCAGGATTCAGGAGTGAAGGATCTGAGTGGTTTTCTGGAGAGTCCAGACTGTAGACTGAAGACTCTGAGGTCAGTTCACTGACTGTTACTGTTGTAGATCTTAGATCTTTGATCCACAACTGAACCTGATTGATCTTCACTCACAACTTGAATCATTGACTTTGATTCATGAATGAAGGACGTTTGAAACAGTTGTTGTCTCATGTTTCCACTTGTTCTTCTCTCACACTGACAATGACTCTTCACTTTCAGCTCATTTCACTCTGATCAATAATCAATGATCTGATCACTGCAGCTGTGTGTGTGTGCGTGTGTGTGTGTGTGTGTGTGTGTGTGTGTGTGTGTGTGTGTGTGTGTGTGTGTGTGTGTGTGTGTGTGTGTGTGTGTGTGTGTGTGTGTGTGTGTGTGTGTGTGTGTGTGTGTGTGTTGTAGTCAGTGTTTAGTCCAACAGGTATTGATTAGATGATGTCACTGTGTTTCTGCGCCGCACAGACCACAGCATGATGTCACCGAACAAGTGGAGGAATACAAGGAGATCAGCAAGAGACCAAAAATTTACATTATTTGAAAGGTGCCAGGATTATATTGTGCTGTTGGTTGTGATAGCAGTCGCCAAAGAAACCCCGGACTGCAGTTTTATTCCATCCTAAAAGACGTAAAGTTATAGGCGGAATAAATGGTCGACTGCAGGCAGTCTGTCAGAGTGGATTCATTATTTTTTTAATAACATATTGAATTCTGCATTTTGATTAGGCTATCCTACTTTCTTATTAATTATTCACTGATGCTGCATGTTGGGTGTTTTTATTTCTGTATAACAGACCGTTGCTAAGTAAAACAGGGCGTTGCTAGGGACGCTGCTCTGATCAGCGGAGCAGGATTGTGTTTCATTTTTACCGTCATTAAACAGCTTCAGACTAATTGTGATGTTAAAATGACTTTAAGCTTGTCAGAGGGAGAGTGGAGGCTCTCTGCCTCCCACACCGCTGCTGGAAACCAAACCTGCGATCAGAGCGGACGGACCAGCGCATCGTCACCGCTGTGACCTGCTGTGTCTGCCACCGCGAGTCTGCGACACAAACGTGGCCCATAACGATAGTCCCTTATGACAGACAGGACTACATTAATGTGCACATCGTGACATTAACATGATAATACATCAATATACTGATTTATTATCAAAAGCTCCTTGAAAACAACTGCAAACAAGTCGACCGGGAGGAGGCTGAGGAGCAAACAGTGGAGAAATGACCGGACCTCAGACTTTGATCAACATTACGTATCTAATTAATTAATTCACTCATAAACCGTGTAATATGTGAGATAATGTAGAGTTAGTCTGTTATTATGGAGAAATAAACCCAGACAGGATGAAACCCTGTCATTTTGTCAAGAAACTGATCATTTCCATCCTGTGGTTTGCAGCTCTCATATGAGGAGAACTGTCAAATCCGACACAAATATGGCGGCGGTCGCTTCGACGTGACGTCACTGCAACCCATGAATTGTATATTGACAGACTGATCTGAGGTCAGCAGCAGCTGATGAATCTGTGCTGACATGTGGATGATGATGTGTGTAGAAGGACACATGATGAAGATCCACAACAACACAAGGACAAAGTCCCTCTACTCATTGACACACTGATCATTGATCAGGACACATCTGATCAATCATCAATCATTTCATCTTCTTCTTTTATTCTTTATTCAGATTGGAGGACTGCAGTTTGTCAGAGATCAGCTGTTCTTCTCTGGTCTCAGCTCTGAAGTCCAACCCCTCCCACCTGAGAGAACTGGTCCTGAGCAACAACAACGAGCTGCAGGATTCAGGAGTGAAGTTGAGTGGTTTTCTGGAGAGTCCAGACTGTAGACTGGAGACTCTGAGGTCAGACTCTGTTTTATTTCTGTGCTCAGATGAATGTGATGTAAAGTTGTGTTGATACTGAGCTGCAGACATGAGGCTGATGTTCTACTGATCCACACTGAGGCTGTAGGACAGGGTAGGCAGGCGCTCACAGACCAAGACCAGGGCTGTGGGGGGGTCGGCACCTCAGACACATCATCACACAACAACCTCACAACAAACACATTGATGCACAATGGTTCACACAGATCACAGTCTTCAACATGTGCAACACCTTTTCCCCACAATCCATCAGCTGTTATTAACACACAACTCAGAAGCTGCTCTGTTTCCTGGCTTTGATCAGACCATGAACATCACCACATTCTGACACAGTCAACTGCTACTAAAGTTATCTGAACGTCCAAAGTGAATCAATCAAAGCCCTGACTGCACCTCACTGCTTTTTAGTCCAGTCTCTGTTTCTCTTCATGTTTCACCTCCACCACAGAAACACATGTGATGTATCAGACAATAACTGATCTATAATCAACAGCTGCTGGCTCCGCCTCTTTCCTGATGCTCTGTCATGTTTACAGTGAAACATTCAAAGACAACATCCCATAATAAGCTGGTTTCAGGTTTTTCTGTCTCTGAGCTTCATTCAACATTGTGTTCCTACAGGTTAGTTGTCATGGTAACAGTGTGGCTGCTCAACATGAGTGTGTGTGGATGGAGCCACAGGTGGAGCTGACAGGTGAAGAGGCGGAGTCACTGCAGCTTCTCATGAATATTAATGAGCTGTTTTCTCTCCATGTGACTGTTTAACCTGCTTCCTGTTGCTGCAGCTGTTGGACTTTGATTTTCTAAACTTGTTCTTTCTGAAGCTTCTTCAGCTCTGAACAGATGATGAGACACTGAACGCTGTCAACAAGGAGCTTTGTCCTCAACTCACTCTTCTTATTCTTTATTCAGATTGAGGCTCTGCAGTTTGTCAGAGATCAGCTGTTCTTCTCTGGTCTCAGCTCTGAAGTCCAACCCCTCCCACCTGAGAGAACTGGACCTGGGTGGGAACGACAAGCTGCAGGATTCAGGAGTGAAGGGTCTGAGTGGTTTTCTGGAGAGTCCAGACTGTAGACTGGAGACTCTGAGGTCAGTTCACTGACTGTTACTGTTGTAGATCTTAGATCTTTGATCCACAACTGAACCTGATTGATCTTCACTCACAACTTGAATCATTGACTTTGATTCATGAAGGAAGGACGTTTGAAACAGTTGTTGTCTCATGTTTCCACTTGTTCTTCTCTCACACTGACAATGACTCTTCACTTTCAGCTCATTTCACTCTGATCAATAATCAATGATCTGATCACTGCAGCTGTGTGCGCGTGTGTGTGTGTTCTTCATTTCATCTTCTTTTTTTATTCTTTATTCAGATTGGAGTGCTGTGGTTTGTCAGAGATCAGCTGTTCTTCTCTGGTCTCAGCTCTGAAGTCCAACCCCTCCCACCTGAGAGAACTGGACCTGAACTACAACTACAACCTGAGTTCTTCTTCTCTGCAGCAGCTTCGTGATCTTGTGAAGAGTCCAGACTTTCGACTGGAGACTCTGAAGCCTTACTACTGATTCTGTATCTGTTTCCACAGCTGATGAGACTGTGGGAGTGAAATAAAGTGTAAAGTGCAGCAGGTGAACCTGTCAGGATGTGACATCACACATGACATCATCTGTGACATCACAGACTCAGAAAACGCTGCAGCAGCTTCAATGTGTCAATCATCAGTGATCCAGTCACAGGTAAAGGTGTTGAGTCAAACCTGTCACTCAAGTACAGGAAGTACTTTTACTACAGTAACTCCTAACTAAATACTTTTACTGTAGAGTAAACACATTTACTCTAGAAGTACTTTTCTACAGGAAGTATTTTTGTTTTACTGTAAATACATGAAGTACTTTTTTCTGTGTTACTGTAGGTATAGGGAGTACTTTTACTTACTGTAACTATGTAAAGTATTTCTACTGCAGTGTATCATATGCAGCATTTTTATTCAGGGTATGGAAAGTATATTTGATACATGTTCAGGTCTGGAAAAGTATGGAAAATGGAAAGTATTGTATGGCAAAATATTCATGTTTCCACTGCTCTATTTTCTAAAACATAAAATTTAGAATATCTGAAAAAGAAATGAATGGATCTTGTTTTTCAAAGTGTTTGACAGCAGCTTAAATGTTAAGTAGGCTATGTGTCCCAGAAAACTATGAAGGATCTCTCTGACTGCTTCTCTCTGAACAGTTCATCCAGTAATGTGCTGGTATTTCCTTTGAAACCGATGAAAATATCACTGGAAACTCTGTATCTCTTATAGGAGCATGGGAGTGAAAGCTTTAACAGTAACCAAGGGATTTGGGAACTGTCATTGGACCAACCTGATGTCAATCTTGTATTCTGGTTGCTAACCCTAACCCTAATGCACATCAGCTGCAAAATGTGTTAAAATGAGGTCTAAAAAATCAACTGTTAATTTCATAGAAAATCCTCAGAACCATCATTGTGACTTTGAAACAGATACATAATGGATTTATTGTTCCCTATCTGACTTTCTGTTCTGTTCTGTATCATGGTAAACTGAATATATTTGTGGTTTGTGTTGCTGCTCAGACTATAGACCATAAATCAAATCAACCTCGAAACATGTTGTGTTTTTTTTTACTGTCATTTATTAAAATTTTATTAGTCAATTATCACCTTCATGTGGTGGATCAATTTGTCCAAAGTACATTCAAAGTCAACGACTGAGACGTCATCACAAACTGGAATGTTGACATTGACAGGTAAAAGTGCTTTGATCCATGTCTGTGGAGGATCGTAGGTGGCCAAGGTCTCGTAGTCTTTAAGTGCTGAATCGAAGGCAGCTGGACTTCTGTTCGTGGTTGCTTGAAGATGTTTCACCTTTCATCAACAAGGCTTCTTCATTTCTAAAGAAAAAATGGCTGGGGAGTCCCAGGTATTTAACCTTAGTGGGGAGAAACACCACTATGGCTTAACTCATCTTCCACAGTAACAATGAGAGGGATCCTACTGCTGCGCTTTGCTCCAACACTCCTGAAGGTGCCGACTCTGGCGTGCGGCGTGTACGGAGGTTCGATCAGGTGACCGGCGTTCGGGTACGACAGGACGGTCAGCAGGTGGCTGTTTCCTGCTCGCTCCATCATCTCCTTCATCTGGAAAACAGGAAGGGAGGAAAAAGACCACACAGGTATTTTTCCTAATTGCTTATATTGGAACTCCATATTTGGGATTTTTATTTATCTGCCACTAGAGAAAAACCAATGATGCTACAAAGACAATACTTGACCTATCCAAGACTGATTTATTTTTTTCTGAAAATAGCTAACTTTTTGTGTGTTTTTTTAAAATAAAGAACATCAAGGAATCAAACTGGCAATTCAAGCATTAAAATCCTCAGAAGGGTTAGGGTTAGGGAATATTTGGTAGTTTAAGGAAGTGGTTTAAGAGATTTAAAGAGGTACAATATGCAAAAATAAGATGGGCTATGAAGGGGTGTGTGTGTGTATGTGTGTTGTGTTGTGTTGTGGGCCTATTGCCTGGTCCACACTCCAGACCAGAAGGGGGCAGTAATTGAACCTATTGCTGGATGCCCACCGCCGAAAAACAAAAAGAAGAAGAAGAAGACCATGGATGTACCTGTAGCACCACCGCTGAGGAGTTAGCATTGTTGGTGCAACAGATAACCATAAGTGGAGCAAGAGATGAGGTACGTATGCTTCACAAGCTAACAGTGCCTACACTCATCATGCCACCAAATGTTCACTCCCTCGTCGACAAAGTGGAACTGCTATGTTTACCTTGTCAGGGAAACCTGGCTAAACCAGAGCAAGTGAGATCCAACTGGGGGAGCTAATGCTACAAAGAGCTAATAGAGTAGCTTCGTTAGCCTGTAAGCTAAGGCGAGGTGGTCTGGCTGTGCGGATTTGCTTTGTCACAGGAAGCTAATGATTATTCACTGTCATTATCCTCAACAAGGAACTATGCAGGATTTTTATACACCGCAACACAAACACGTAGTACATGTTGTAACTTTGTATATGATAATGTTATCTACTGCCCTATTGATTGATTTCTTGTTTGTTGTTAAAAATGCACATGGAAGAGAGGAGGGTTAGCAACACAGGGGAAACATAAACTTTTTAAATTACTCATTACTATAGCAGCATAAGTAATGCCCTATTTTAAACGCCGTTATTCCCATCACTGTTCATCACACAGGAAGTCGTCGTGTCAATGAACTCACATCCATTGCAGACTCGTAGGCAGGCCAGGTCTGATTGTCTTCACCTACAACCAACAGTAGAGGACACTGGACTCGTCCCATCTGCTCAGAGACAAACAGAATGAATTAAATTCCTCAGATTTTTGCACTTCCTGCAGTGTCTGTGAATCATATGCCATAACCTGAATTATTTATATAACTCTTAGTACATATGTGAAAAAATGTTGGAAAAGGTAAAAGACAAGAGTCAGACAGAGACTGTACTGATACCTACATCCACTTTAAGTGAGGGGTCGGTGGGAATGGGCAGCAGCATGTCTCGCAAAATCATATGGTTGTCTTCATTTAAACGAGACTTCTTGTAACTTCTGCCGTGATAGAAAATAGACTGTGACTGATGTTCAGTTTGGGTCCGTTCACCTCCTGCATTCATTATGTTTCCAACTTACTTGTGAAGGAAGAGCATGAATTCTTCCATAGATCCAACTGGCTGCACATGACTCCCACTTACACACACTGCACACCTGAGCTGGGAGGACAGCAAATTTAATCTTGGCTGATTATTGATTGACTGTGGGATGAGTTGATTTCTTGTTTTGCAACTAAAGTCTGGAGGCTGGTCAGGAGGGAATTTCATCATGGTCGCTAAAAGCCAGGCTCACCTGTGAAGGCCAGACTTAAAATAGCACCATCTCTAAATTGAGCCTCAACTCTTTCCACAAACGCAGCCCAGATTTATGTAGAATCTAGTTTAGTTCCCCATCCAAATGCGATAATTCACCAATCATCTACTCACCATCAGGCCAAGGGGGGGTTTGAGGAACTTCAAAATCATCATCAAAATGCTGGATGGGTAGCTGATTGGTGAATTATTGATTTCGGATGAAGTATCCCTTTAATTAGAGGCCCGAATGAATGGATCAATGAAAAGACAAACAAATGAATCACAGAGTTAAGTAACAGCTCCAGTCTTTTTTGCGGCTATACTGTGTTTTCTTTTGAATGTCTTCAATTTACCTGGTGCACTTCTTGCCACCTTGATCCAAGCCTCTCTATTCACTTTCCACTTGACTGAGCCCAGTCTCATTCCCATTCAGGGTTTTCCCCCTAGCTTCAGATCCAGCCTCACCTCCCTCCCCAGTCATGGCCTCCAGACACACACTAACTGCTTGTAGACAATTGCCCCACCTCAGTCACTGCAGTGCATGCTCCTTGTAGTCCTCGTCCACAGCCATCCAACCGGATATCTGTGGATTTATCTCCTACACAATGGGTCACAGTCCCAAATGGGGCTAAGCTACATCCTTATTATGAAAATAAGGTTCACCTGTATTGGTTGTACCTTCATAAATTGGGAGAAAGCAGCAATTTTGAGAGTGACACTGGCTCCAAAGCAAAGACCCAACATGGCGATCCTGCTGCCAAGGACCTGAGGGTTCTTTTGCAGGACTCCGTAGGCCGCCTGCAGCAGGAAAGTGATCAGAGCAGGCTTTATTTATTTTTGATTCATAAGGAAAAGAAATAACATTTTTCGTCCTTCATTCATATGTGATTGTATTGACATTAACAAATGAATCAATGAAGATTTGGATACGGTACATCCCATTCATACCAAAAGCACATACAAAGTAACAGTCATGCGCGCTAACCACTTGGCCAATGGAACATCCCCTTGGCCAAGTAGCCAGGGTGCATGATCAACTGGAGGCATAGTGACATGACCCTCAAATGCCACACATGGAAACGAAGGTCATGAAAGGAAAGAGCATAGCAGATGACTATCTCCCATACCAGTGTTCAACTTCCCACCTACCAAAACCTCAAATGAATTCTACAAATTTTAGGAAACATTAACCTGTTTAAAAGCTCACTAATGTGAGGTTCATCCAGTTTACCTCAAAGTACTCATTGTCGACCATCTTCCCAGTTTCCATGGTGATTTTAGGAGTCAGGTAGTCAAGAGCCAGGGAGGCGAAGCCGTGGGAGGCCAACAGTGCCGCACGGTACTCCACCAACTTCCCTCCACCTCCCCAAAGGTCCAGGATGCCGGGGGAGGGTCCAGGTCCTTCAGACAAGTGAAAACCAAAAAGACAGATGGTTTCTATAGATTCTTCCCGCAATCTACTAATTTAAACCTAACTTGTTTAAGTTTGGCAGTTCATGTTTGTCTAATTTTTGTTATGTTTATGTTTATGACTCTCAGTCCACCTACAGGACACTTCCCTTCCTCTGGTCCTACCTTGGGGCAGGAAAAGGGTCGCGCTGAGGTTGTCCTCAGTGATCGGGATCCTTCGGACACCCAGCGCCATGTACCAGCGCTCTACCACCACACTGGCCAACGGCACCTGGACCATGAAGCCCTCAGTCTGGTGACCCTGGTACACTGAGATTGTGACCTCCATGGGAGTCTGGACATTCATCTTCCTCATCCTGAAGGATCATGGGAGAAGCAGCTCTGTTATGTTATGTTGCCATAGAGGTATAACCTGTGCTTGAGGTGGCCTCTGCAGATACCAGGGAAAGCTTTTTAGTGCTACAAGTGACTTCCTCCCTTTTCTGCAAGGATAATGGGCAAAAGTATGTCTACAACCACACTTCACTGAAACCAAGGCAGCTACAGGCTATAAGCCCACTGTGCAGGCAACAAGCAATGATTCTGCCCTTCTGGATAATTCAACACCTGTTTCTCTTGGTTTGAGGCTACAGACAGCAAAACTAGACAATAGTTGGTTCCATCTACCAACCAGGCTACCATGGGGTGACCATAATACCTTTCCTCAAAAAGCCAACTCCAGTTTCCAGGTATGACAACTGCTCTGTTGTCTTGACCCCTATGTTTTGAGGGTCATGAATTACTACTATGACACCATGCTGGTCTTTTCACTGACCACCCTCTGCCTACCGAAGAGAGGAGGAACAGCTTATCGCCTGGTGCTCAACTCCTTACCTAGCCTTTAACACCAGTAAGTCCAAGGAAATGGTAGTTGTCTTTTGGAGGTCTGGTCATCAGCAACATATTCCATTGACCATCGGTGGGAATTCTTGGGGATTCGGCTGACAGACAAGTGGCAATGTCTCAGCTGTCACCAAGAGGGCCCTACAGCGCCTTCACTACACCGACTGTGTTTTACAGGGGGGCATTGAGAGCATTCTCACAACTTCTCATCACCCTCACAGGTATAACAATTAACTTGCCCAATCAACCTAATCAAAGGCTATTCCTCATTATCAAGCAAGTCACGGGGTTCATATAATATGAGCAGAAAGAAAGAGCTCTCTCCACTTCAAAAGAATGAAATAGTGCAATCAATGTCTCAATGAGGGTGGGTGGTAGTCCATCTAAAACAGCACCTCTAGGAGGCAGTTCTGTCAATGTCAGAGTAGATACAAGCAGAAACATAGACTAGACAAGTTTAATGGTGGAGAGATATGAAGTTGATACCAAAGAAGTGCTCCTGTGTTAATATGTAACTTGATCTGTAAATATGCTTTTGATTGAAATTGCATTTGGTTTTAGTAAAATAATATTAGAATGCAAAGTAATACAACAGATTTCCATATTCAATTCTTTACAAACCACAAACAAGAGTTTTGCATCATACATTTTTGACACATAAAGATTAAAATTAATCAATCAGTGAATCGATATTTGTAATTGAGCTGATACTGATGTGAATCATCTTGGCCTGGTTGGTGTACCTGAGTCCAGGTTTGCTGCCTGGAACTGGTCTGAGGCTCCACAGAAGACCCATTGCTTCAACCCCAGAATACGTCCCCCCCAGACTGGGATCCTCTGACACTGGGAAGTAAAGGGTCAAACTGTTTTTTCTCTAAATTTGTAATTGAATCTGCAAATGTTTCATTCCTGACTGTTCAGTGTCTCTGTATTGACAACTGTACCTTCCCTGTCCCTATATGGACTGTGTAATTGTAATATTATGTTTAAAATGGCAATGTTATGTTCTGATATCAAATTGTTTTAAACACACACATATTCTGACCTCTCATCATGATCTTATAATCATATCATTAACAACTGACCCTGATGCTGCAGCAGAGACAGACAGCCCCTCCCTTCCTACTATAACGCCTTATTATGTCGAATATTTACTGAAATGGAAGTCTGACATCTTGAGTAGATTCTGGGTCTTGAATGAAATCACAAAGAAAGAAATTTCAATTGGATACGCAAAAGTCTCTGGTTTCTTCTGAAGTCTACAGAAGACCTACAACAGAAGATGAGGCCATTGGTGGGAAGATAGCTGTTTCTAAATAGTGTAACTCTGTACCTTCAGAGGCAGTGGTCGGGTCGGCTTACGACACTCAGACCGGAAGAGCCAGCCTCACCTGACAAGGCTGTAAATTAGCAGTGAGTTGTTGCTACGCTAGCCAGTAAAAAAAACTACCTCGATTTCATCTCTTTATTTTTGTCATGGCTGATACTGGCACAGGATCTGCAAAGAGAAACCTACCGCTTTTGTCCACAGGGGGTCGCCAAAATCAACACAAAATTAAAGTTCTTTGTGGTTGCTTTAAAGACAAGGCAATTTTATTTGTATAGCCCATTTTTGTAAACAGTTTGTCTGAAAGGGCTTTACATGGAATCATAACAATTCAGGCAAATTATCATTATTAAATGCTCTTACAGTTTAGAACTTGCCGTAAACTAAGCCCTTGGTGTCTTTCACTGTCACTGAATTTAATTACAGAGACCACATTGAATCAGAATTTAAGCATTACCACATACCGTTCACAGTCCTGGTGGCGTCAGCGCTGAAGTGACCAAACGCTTCCCAGCTGTGTCCATCCTCACACTGGTGGGAGGCGTGGACGGTCACCTGGAAACCAGATGGGACATTCTGGACCAGGACAACAAACTTCTCATCCACGAGTCCTCTAGTCGGCTGGACCGACAGCTCCACACAACACTGCTCCCTGTCCATCCTGAACCCAGTAGACTGATGAAAAACACAAACTATCAGACTGAACAGATAATAAACATCAACAGAAAGACAACAGATACTAAAATTGGTTGTGGACACCAACATAGGGAGAACAACTGGATTAAAATGAATGAAGAGCAAATTCCAGGTCAGGGACTCCCAAGAACTAAACTGTAACTTGTCTTATCAGACTATAAGAAGCATGTGCCTTCAGACACAGGTGGGTTTTTACTTGGACATTCCCATCTCATTCCCTCATTGGGTCTCTCAATAAACCTGCTGCTGAATGCTTGTTCCTGTCATTCCTGAGTCCGACAAAACTACAACAATCAGTCCAGGGAAATCGTCTCTGCGTCTCCGCAAACACCTGAATATAAAAAAACTCATTCTCAATCAAAGTTTTCAATTCTTCCTTTCATTGCATTAATTACTTACTGTAAAAGCAGAGAGCAGACCTCAAAGCTGTCATCAGTCTCCTGGAGTTGAGCTCGTCTGTGGGTCTGCAAACAAAACTGTCACAGGGTTTGTGTGTGTGTGTGTGTGTGTGTGTGTGTGTGTGTGTGTGTGTGTGTGTGTGTGTGTGTGTGTGTGTGTGTGTGTGTGTGTGTGTGTGTGTGTGTGTGTGTGTGTGTGTGTGTGTGTGTGTGTGTGTGTGTGTGTGTGTGTGTGTGTGTGTGTGTGTTTAATGTCTAATCTAATTTTTGAAACTAATTAAACTGTCTGAGCCTCGGAGTCTGCAGCTTCTGTTCTTGTAAAAAAAAAACATCACTTTATATGACTGTTGTAGGAGCCATTTGAACCTTATTGTGGAGTGACATGTTTTATTTTGAAGCCGGAAGTGCCTTGGCGCACTTCCGGGTCACGGGACATTTAAACCGCCGAGCCAGCAGTACTAGCAGGTGTTGCTGGTCCGAAGGCAAACAGTTTTCGACCGTGTCCTCGTGTCGTGTCATGTTATTTGGTGTCCTACACGCAAGTTTTGTTTTGTTAATAAATGTTTTTTACTATTGGAGCCGCGTTTTGGGAACCTTTGTTGAATCGCACAGACACACGCGTCCGAGCACCTGAGGACCAGCCACCGTGCCCGTCTTATAGGGACAAGACGGGCAGTACAACTGTAAACTGAATACATTTGTGGTTTGCACTGAATAAATCATGTGACAGGTTAAATTTAAAGTTTTTGTTTCCCACTTTAATTTATTAAAATCCCATTAGTCAGTTACATCATATTCATATGGTGGATCCATTTGTGCAAAGGACCACAACTTTGAACTTTCAAAGTCATAGAAACAAGAGCGAGACGTCATCACAAACTGAAACGTTAAATGTCTGCACAGGTGGTTCGTTCCTACGGTGGCCCACAGAGGTCAACACACTGCAACTACTGTTTATTTGCATGCATTCTTTTAGGCTGCAGTGCATTGGACTCTCAGGGCCACCGTACATTTCACCACCGATAACAAACTGATCAGAAAAGAAACAGGAGGAACAACCAGTGATCATGGTTTGTGCCGTTGATTGATTAAAAGTTCCATAAAAGTGCTTGAACCATCTCCTCTCACTCGTCAGCTCTGTTGTCTGTCACCATGACTACAGGTTAGCAGACGCTGCTGCACCAGGGTTCCTGCCACCGTACAGGTTCTCCCTCAGAAAGACCAGCATCTTCCTCCAGGCGTCCTCCTGAGCACGAGCGTGAGCCGCCGTCTCTCCGCCCCACAGCACCACCACTGCAGAGACAAAGGACAGCAGAGACAGTCATCAACACTTAAAGACCTGAAGCCAAAGAGTTTGAGTCTCCGTCTGCAGCTTCTCAGTCTGAAGGTAAACCTACACTTCTGACGGGTGTCCACAGTTCTGAAGCTGCTGGCTCGGGCGTGCGGCGTGTACGGAGGTTCGATCAGGTGACCGGCGTTCGGGTACAACAGGACGGTCAGCAGGTGGCTGTTTCCTGCTCGCTCCATCACCTCCTTCATCTGGAAAACAGGAAGGTCAAACATTATCTCACATTGGATACTTCATGTTCTGATGTCTTACTGTTTGACTTCTATATATTTCTCACATTATTGTTGATCCAATTTCCTCCATCTTACTTAATCATCAGACAAAGTAAATGATCATTCACACAGGAAGTCGTCGTGTCAATGAACTCACATCCATCGCAGACTCGTAGGCGGGCCAGTTCTGATCGTCTTCACCTACGACCAACAACAGAGGACACTGGACTCGTCCCATCTGACAAACAGCAGCAATAGTTCAGGCCATCATGTACCTGAGACATTACTCAGTGCTAAAGGTGAATTTATCAATAAATACCCATACCAATTTTTTTAAGGATATTATTGTTGGCCCAGAAAATAAAGGAACATCCATATCAAAGTTTAACTCTAAACAAATAGGGTCATGGGTGAAATAGAGACAACCTGTTCCCTCTAAAATGGGACAGTTTTGATTCAGGTAAATTATAAACAAAGGTGCTTTTAATGGGTAATTTCTGGGACAAAAAGAACAAAGCGGACACATTGTGACGTGGTACTCACATCCACTTTGAGTGAGGGGTCGGTGGGGATGGGCAGCAGCAGGTCTCTGCAGATCATCTGGTTCTCCTCGTTGAAGCGAGTCTTTGCAGCATTTCTGATTGGACACAAACAGGTGACATCTCTTTATTTACGCAGTTTCAATGTTGATAGGACCAGAATGAGCATTCCTTACTCTGCTTGTAATGAATCTGTTCTTTCTCTTAATGTGATTAATTGGTTCCGTCAACCAGAACAAAAGAAACCACATTGAGGTGCATTCATTAAAAACTGGGCTGAACGTCATTACTGAACATAACTCAACAACAACATCAACTTTTAATAATTTTCTGGAAAACTCAACAATTGTTTTCCAGGATGCGTAATTTTCAAACCCTGTAATTCCTTTTACCACCATCCTCCACATTTTACAACATTTTCACCTTCTTGGAGGTTGACCTGTCTGTTTTTTTGTGAATGCGAGGGTTTTACGATCAGTTTGAATGCACATCAGGAGTCTTGAGTAATGGTACTATAACTGCACTGTTTGTTCTGAGGGTGGTGCTAGAGGAAAGATCATGGTGCCATCGAAACCTACATGGCTGATACAGTCTGGGATGTAGGGACATGATCAGTAACTGAAAACAGATGAACTTACTGGCGACAGTAACCAAGTAACTGTTCCACAGATCCGTCAACAGGCTGGACGTGACTCCCACTAATACACACTGCACACCTGAGCTGACATAAAATACAATACATGTAAACATTAAGAACATTTAGATTGCCAAGCTATTTGTTTTCTAGGAAACAACAGAAGGGTACTGATCTAAAACATTTGGATTAATGAATAGTTCAGCTGTAACAACCATTTCCTACTGTTTCAGCACAGAAATACAAGTGAAATCAGTGTTTCCATTTGACCAATGTTAGGACTTGTCTTACCATTACAACTTGGGAGTACGCAGCCATTTTGAAGGTGATGCTTGTACCAAAAGAAAGACCCAACATGGCGATCCTGCTGCCGAGGACCTGAGGATGCTGCTGCAGGACTCGGTAGGCCGCCTGCAGCAGGAACAGAGACCAGTTATAATGAGGATTTTCATCACCAAGACCATTAACATACTTTGGCATTGTCAGATGATTTTGTACAATCATGTTCTTGAAAAGTAACAGAAACTTTTTTTTTCAGCATTGAAAATGACTCCTTCATTTAGAAAGTACCAAAACCAATAGCATCTGATCCTGTGGTTTTTAGTGTCAATATTTGTACTGGCTGTTTTGTACAGTTTGGGATTGTTGGAAGACTTTATTCTGTATTTAAAGCCTTTCATTACTGGTTTACACAGACGAGACGATGAAATAAAACAGCCGGATCTGATCTCTGTGCTTTGCTCTGGGATATTTAGTCGCCAAACATACATCTAAATTGGGTTCACATAAATTGAGATTAGGAAAACTCGTGTTTTCATTGACACATAAAACACACACACATCCAGACAATAGGCAGTTGTCCTGGCAGCTTCCAGCTCCCCTAAACTCAACCATACTAACGGTGAATCAACCAAAAATAAGACATTTAGGATAACCGTTAACAGTCTAAATGTCCACTTATATTACGTTCCTCCAATTTACCTCAAAGTACTTGTTGTCCACCATCTTCCTGGTTTCCATGGTGATTTTAGGAGTCAGGAAGTTAAGAGCCAGGGAGGCAAAGCCGCGGGAGGCCAACAACGCTGCCCGGCATTCCACCAACTTACCTCCAGCCGCCCAAAGGTCCAGGAGGCCGGGGAAAGGTCCAGGTCCTTCAGACAAGTGAAAACCCAAAAGACAGATGGTTTCCATTGGTTTTTCCTACAGTACAAGCTACCAATTTAGGGTGGGTGGTTAATGTTCGTCTAGTTTTTGTTGAGATGAGAAACAAATGCACACCATAGTTCTTGTGGAGGTGCTGGCAATGGAATACTTCCTATTTACCGTCAGAAATCCTTTGTAAGAATTGCCACCAACTCTTCTTATTTAGCCCCAACAAAACCACTATTTAAACAATTACAACTTCTTACAATTTATGAGGTGAACATGTACCAAACAGGGGTTCTTATGTATAAAGTAATTTGCCTTCCTGTATCTCTACCCATTTTTTTTCAAAGTTATTTTGAGTTTAACTCACATTATCATACACATTCTACAAGAAGAAAGAATGATTTACATATTCCTTTTTGTAGGACCTCTGTTGCTAAATTCTCATTTGTTTATCAAGGTGCAGTGCTGTGGAATGATATAAAACATTTTTTTAGGATCTAGTTTTTCTATAAATACATTTAAAACTAAGTTCAAACAATACCTCCAGACCTAGTCACATCCATGCATCGCTGGGTTTTATATTTATTTATTTATTTTATTTATTTTCTCTTTGCTATAGATACATTCTAATGGTAAATTTTGTATTTATACTGTATATCTGCTTGTGTATGAGATGAGGATATGCAATTGTATGCTTATGCATGTGAAAGTGGGAAGGGGTGGGTATAGGGTGGGGAGGGGGGAGTAAAGTTAAAGTTATCAGTCGATTATAAGGGGAGATCGTTTATAAGCCCTTTGGGCTTCATTGATCTTTCCTGCACTTTTATCTTTTTTTTAAATGATTTTGTACTTGTATTGATTGTATGTGTGTTGGTGTAAACAATAAAACATAAAACAAAACAAAACAATATGTTAGGAAGGAAAGAGAAACACTCAACTCCAAGTGCGCTCAACTCCAACGTTTCGGCGAGTACAAGGCCTTTGTCAAGACTTGTCAAAGGCCTTGTACTGACCAAAACACTGTCAAATAGTGTGTAGCGTTTCTCTGACCCTGCATTCCTCTAGACTCTCCTCTGGTCCTACCTGAGGGCAGGAAAAGGGTTGCGCTGAGGTTGTCCTCAGTGATCGGGATCCTTCGGACACCCGGCGCCATGTACCAGCGCTCCACCACCACACTGGTCAACGGCACCTGGTCCATGAAGCCCTCTGTCTGGTGACCCTGGTACACTGAGACTGTAACCTCCATGGGAGTCTGGACGTTCATCTTCATCATCCTGAAAGAATAAGATCTGATAATGATAACTGATCCAGTACTGATGTGAATCATCTGAACAGTTTTGGCCTGGTTAGTGTACCTGAGTCCAGGTTTGCTGCCTGGAACAGGTCTTAGGCTCCACAGAAGACCCATCGCTTCAACCCCAGAATACGTGCCCCCCAGACTGGGATCCTCTGGCACTGGGAAGTAAAAAGTGGTGATCCTTGAAGGTGTGTCAAATATTTACTTAAAGGGCAGTCTGACATCTTGAGTAGATTCCAGTTTTTTAAATGGCTCACTTATTTGCTAAGAATTATCCATTATAACTGCAAGCTGCCTCTTGAAGACTGTTGACTTAATTGTTGAAATTATTATTAGTAAATGCTCTTACAGTACAGTTGAGAACTTACAGTAAACCGGGCCCTTATTGTCTTTCACTACAATTTAAGTCTGACTAGAATTTAATTACAGAGACCACGTTGAATCTGAATTTGAGCATTAACAACATTTCCTGTACTGAACCACATACCATTCACATTCCCGGAAGCGTCGGCGTTGTAGTGACCAAACGCTTCCCAGCTGTGTCCGTCCTCACACTGGTGGGAGGCGTGGACGGTCACCTGGAGACCAGAAGGGAGATTCTGGACCAGGACAACAAACTTCTCGTCCATAAGTCCTCTGGACGGCTGGACCGACAGCTTCACACCAAATTGGTTCCTGTCCATCCTGAACCCAGTAGACTGATGAAACAACCAGAGACAAAACACAAACTATCAGACGATGATAAACAACAATAGAAAGACAACAGATACTAAATTTTGCAGTTCCTTTGCCTTTTATCCCATACTTACTGTAAAAGCAGAGAGCAGATCAAAGCTGTCGTCAATCTCCTGGCGTTGAGTTTGTCTATGAGTCTGGAAACAAAGCTGTCACAGTTCGTGTGCCAGTCTGGAGGGAACTGGTAATTTAACTGTCTGAGCCTCAGAGTCAGCAGCCTCTGTCTCCTCCCCCAAAAAACAACACTGTTTGACACAAGGTGGTGCCATGACACCACAGAAACTCCACATTTCATAACCCAAACCCTAATGCACATTGGCTTAAAATTTCAATTAATTAATCGTACATCAAATCAACCTTGAAACATGTTGTGTTTTTACTGTCATTTATTAAAATTACATTAGTCAGTTATATCACCTTCATATGGTGGATCAATTTGTCCAAAGTATGTTCAAAGTCAAAGAAACAAGAGCGAGACGTCATCACAAACTGGAATGTTGACATTGACAGATAGACAGATAGAAGTGCCTTGATCCATGTCTGTGGAGTTTCTTAGGTCGCCCAGGTCATCGTAGTCTTGAAGTGCTGAATCAAAAGCAATCGAACTTCTTTTCTTGGTTGCTAGAAGATGTTTCACCTTTCATCCAAAAGACTTCTTCATTTCGAAAAGAAAATGGTTGGGGAGTCCCAGGTATCACCCCTGTAGATCTATGGAACGATAGCAGCAAACACCAAAGGACCTCCCAGAACTTTAACAAGGGCTAAATGAATCCCTGCCTTTGAATAGGTACTTGGAAGTACCTACAGTATACAGGTTCTACTCTGCAGTGGACACACAACGGGTGGATCCTACTCCATGAACACTTTGTTGCTCATAAACCATTTAGTTCCAGTAGCAGCTTCTTAGACACCACAGACAGAATGGGGATCCATGACAAAGTGAAGTAAAGATGTCCTGAGTCGAGCCCAGCCACTGCCAGTGTCAGCAAATGTCTCCAACAGTGGAACAGCCAAGGGAGGCAGCCAGCCAGTCCAATGAATGGAGAGAGGGATCATCGCAAATGGATGCTTTGCCTCTGGCCATGACCAACCATGGACTGTTCAGACTGATTCATGAGTGCAGTGGACCCCAAACCTTGGGCCACAGAAAACCTGGCTGAACCAAATACAGCCGCACTCTCACTCAACTACTGGAAGGACATAATGTACTGTAAATGACAGCTGGACAGAGAAAAAGAACAACTGAGTCCTGTCCTGAACAGCTCGTTCTCCTGTTTTGTGCCATGTGTTTGTGGAGTGGCTGTTTGGTTTATCATATGGGCTGGAGCACTCCTCACTGCATTGGACTGCATAGGCAACGTTGCAAAGCTTGTGTTGGTGTTTTGTCCTTTGGATTAGGTCATTTTTATCCGAGTGTTGTTGGGTTTGAAATGTACTGGCATGTTGTGTTTGGATTTAGGAGATTTTTTTCCAAACATAACATACCAGTGCATTTTACTTCCAAAGACCCCCCTACACACACACACACTCAGGTTAAATAGCTGGGACTTCCAAACCAACTAAAGAAGCCCTTTAGATGAAAGGTGAGTCATCTTCAAACAACCAAGTAAGAAGTCCAGTTAAAGATACGTGACCAAGTGGCTTTCAGCCTGGCCCTCAAAACGCTGCTACACCAGAAAATGTGTTTATTTTCATATACATTCTGTTAAGGTGCAGCATGTCGAGCTCTCAGGGCCTCCGTCCATTTCTGAGAAGAAACTGATCAGAAAATTACACAATAAACCAGTAGCCATCATCCGACCATGAAACAAGCAGTTCCTTTCACAGAGACCCACTTCCTTCTCCTGCTGATGTTTGACCCGTATCTGCAGGATAACTGCATGAATACACAAGTGCACGGTGGTTTTGATTAAAGCACCGGTTATCAAACAAATATTATTAATCTTTTGTGCTGTTGATTCCATTAAAGTTCCATAAAAGTGCTTGAACCATCTCCTCTCACTTATCAGCTCTGTTGTCTGTCACCTTCACTACAGGTTAGCAGACGCTGCTGCACCAGGGTTCCTGCCACCATACAGGTTCTCCCTCAGAAAGACCAGCATCTTCCTCCAGGCGTCCTCCTGAGCACGAGCGTGAGCCGCCGTCTCTCCGCCCCACAGCGCCACCACTGCAGAGACAAGACGCAGCAGAGACAGTCGTCAACACTTAAAGACCTGAAGCCAAAGAGTTTGTGTCTCCGTCTGCAGCTTCTCAGTCTGAAGGTAAACCTACACAACTGACGGACGTTGACAGTTCTGAAGCTGCTGGCTCGGGCGTGCGGCGTGTACGGAGGTTCGATCAGGTGACCGGCGTTCGGGTACGACAGGATGGTCAGCAGGTGGCTGTTTCCTGCTCGCTCCATCATCTCCTTCATCTGGAAAACAGGAAGTTCAAACATTATCTCACATTGGATACATGTTTGGTTTCATTTTCTATCTTCAATACTTAAATACAAGTGGTACATTTGTATTTACATTTGTATAGTGCGACAAAAAGGATGATAATTTTTTTAATTGCAGCTACTTCAAATCATTCAATTCATATTTCTCACATTCGTGTTGATCCAATTTCCTCCATCTTACTTTCTAATCAGACAAAGTAAATGATCATTCACACAGGAAGTCGTCGTGTCAATGAACTCACATCCATCGCAGACTCGTAGGCGGGCCAGTTCTGATCGTCTTCACCTACGACCAACAACAGAGGACACTGGACTCGTCCCATCTGCTCAGAGACAAACAGCAGCAACAGTTCACACCTTCGTCCATCATGTACCTGAGACGTAAGTCAGCTATGTTTTTTTGTTTGTTTTTTTTGAGATTTCAGATTTTAGAATGGGAACATTATCTGATCCACATCACAGTTTCACACATGAAACAAATAGGTTTTCAGGGGTGAAAGTACAAAATGCAAATGCAAACAACCTCTTTCCTCAGACAAAGGACAATTGTGTTTCAAGAAAATTATACACAAATGTACTTTCGTTGTCTAATTTCTGGGACAAAAAAAGAATAAGACAGAGTCATTGTGGCCAAGTGGTACTCACGTCCACTTTGAATGAGGGGTCGGTGGTGATGGGCAGCAGCAGGCCTTTCCAGATCGCCTGGTTCTCCTCGTTGAAGCGAGACTTTGCAGCATTTCTGATACACAAACAGGTGTCATCTATCTTAACTCTTTCTTTCTTTCTTTAACTGATGACAGATCAACTTACTTATTAAAGTGGCTAAGTATTTCTTCTACAGATCCGTCAACAGGCTGGACGTGACTCCCACTAATGCACACCGCACACCGGAGCTGTTGAATATAAATACAAGAAAAACAATTTGTCCTTTCAGTATTCTGAATACCTGAAGTTCAATTGTTGGGTTATTTAGAAAACAGTTGAAATTAAGTTGAACTTTTAATGGCCATTTGTGGTTTTCTGCTATAGTTCAAAAGAATACATAGGTTAGAAAAGATAATCATTCAGATTAGGAAACAGCGGAGGTTTAAATGACCTTTGGGTTGAAGGTGAACAAACGGTTTCATTTTGTTTCAAATTGATCTTACTGCTGAAATCACTGTTTTCATGTTGGGACTTGTCTTACCTTTACAACTTGGGAGTACGCAGCCATTTTGAGGGTGATACTTGTGCCAAAGGAAAGACCCAACATGGCGATCCTGCTGCCGAGGACCTGAGGATGCTGCTGCAGGACTCTGTAGGCCGCCTGCAGCAGGAACAGAGACCAGTCATAACGTGGACCATTAAAGCATTCTGGTCTGGACTACTGTATGGCGGTGTTCATATGGTCATCCTATCATCTCATGAGTAGACCAGCTCAAATGTGAAGTCTTTGTACCAGTAAGTGGCCTCATGCCTCCATAAACCAGCTCTCTTCAGATCTTGGCAGCAGATCTATCAATGTGAAGCAGGTGCTGTAATCTGGATTTATTCTTTGACTCTGAACTGTCCTCTCATTGTCATAGGAAGTTGTGCAATCATGTTCTTGGTTGTAAATTAAACTTTATCTCTTGAACTTAACATCACTTGACCTGCACAATAAGTTAATTAGCATTGAACTTGAATCCTTCTTTTAGAAAGTACTAAGACCAATAGCAAGATCTGATCCTGTGTTTTCAGTGTCAAAAATTGGACTGGCTGTTTCACAGCTTCTTTTGTGTTGATTTTCAGCTCATTACTGGTTTGTCAAGTTGCACTTTTTCATGTGCTTATTTGCAACACAGCCTGGTCTGACCTCTGTGCTACGCTCCGGGATATTTAGACAGACTTACTAATGATACATGTAAACTGATTTTGCATTAATTAAAATCAGCAGGACTCGTCTGTCAAGGCACAAATCTTGAGCAGCGTCTCTGAGTGAATGGGCGTCTTTGTAAAGGTGAATGAACCTTTGGTTGAGCAATGGTTATATTGACATATAAACATACACACATGAAGATAACAGGTGACGTTTACCCCAAATAACTACTTTATTGTTGAGAGAGTCTGACTGTCTTAACTGTCTGGTTACCATGGAAATTAAGGTTATTCCAGACCGGATTTAGGGGAAAAGTCATATCAGATGACTATCTCCTTATCCAAAAGTTCTTATCTTAAATAAACGCAACAAACTTTAGGATAAGTTAATCATACAGTATATTCACCTCAAAGTACTCATTCTCCACCATCTTCCCAGTTTCCATGGTGATTTTAGGAGTCAGGTAGTCAAGAGCCAGGGAGGCGAAGCCGTGAGAAGCGAACAACGCTGCCCGGTACTCCACCAGCTTCCCTCCACCTCCCCAGAGGTCCAGGATGCCGGGGGAGGGTCCAGGTCCTTCAGACAAGTCAACAACAAAGACGGATGTCGATCGTGTACGTTTCACATCTTTCTGTTAAAATCTAATGAAATCTGTCAAGTTCTGAACCAAGGAACCTGGTAACGGAGGTTCCACAGGGCTCAACGCTGGGCCCCTTCCTTTTCTTCCTCAGTAGGCCCTACCCCCCCGCTCATGGTGCTCCTACTACTGTAAAGCTACACTGATGACTACCCAGCTACAGCCTCCCTCCCTCCAGACTCTCCTCTGGTCCTACCTGAGGGCAGGAAAAGGGTCGCGCTGAGGTTGTCCTCAGTGATCGGGATCCTTCGGACACCCGGCGCCATGTACCAGCGCTCCACCACCACACTGGCCAACGCCACCTGGTCCATGAAGCCCTCTGTCTGGTGACCCTGGTACACTGAGATTGTGACCTCCATGGGAGTCTGGACGTTCATCTTCCTCATCCTGAAAGGTCATAGAAGAATCAGATCTGACATTGACAACTGATCCAGGTACTGATTGAACAGGTTTGGCCTGGTTGGTGTACCTGAGTCCAGGTTTGCTGCCTGGAACAGGTCTGAGGCTCCAGAGAAGACCCATCGCTTCAACCCCAGAATACGTGCCCCCCAGACTGGGATCCTCTGACACTGGGAAGTAAAAAAGTCAAACAGTTTTTATTATTTTGTTGTCTATTATCTCACAAATGTTTCTGAACCTTCTAGATGAATTTTTCCTGTACTGAACCACTTACCGTTCACATTCCCGGAAGCGTCAGCGTTGTAGTGACCGAACCCCTCCCAGCTGTGTCCGTCCTCACACTGGTGGGAGGCGTGGACGGTCACCTGGAAACCAGGTGGGACATTCTGGACCAGGACAACAAACTTCTCATCCATGAGTCCTCTGGTCGGCTGGACCGACAGCTTCACGCAAAACTGCTTCCTGTCCATCCTGAACCCAGTAGACTGATGAAACGACCAGAGACAAAACACAAACCAGAACCGTTTGATTGGAGACAGTGTGAAAAACAACAGCAGAAGATGGTGAGTGACGTTCAGCCAATCAAATCTTATGCTAACTTATACCTCCATGTTCTTACTAATATGTTAATAATGTTTGGGATATATTGTCACCACAAACACACAAGTTATAGAACTTCAAATTTGTACATATTCAAATGATGAATCTGTATATGAATACAAATTACTTCATTACTTTATTAATCCCCAAAAGGAAATTAATTTGTCTGTCAGCTACCATTTGCAGAAGCTACCCCCCCATACTGTAGTGAAGAGAGTACAGTGTTTGTAGTATATGGTATATGATGTGATAACATGTCTTATCTTTGATGTCACTTACATTTATACCAAATATGTATTTCATGTATTTGTCAATTAAATATGGAAAGAATGGAATTACAGATGTTTTTCAACAATTTTACATTTATACATTCATCTACCTGTTTAGGGAAACTGGTCTCTGACTTTTGGACACTTATTTTTTTTAATATCAACATAATATTATTAATGTATGAGTGCTTCATAAATAATGTTTGATTGATTGGTATGAATGATTATATATCAATCTAACAATATACACACACATGCAGATTTTTTTTTTCTTCAATACATTTTTCCTTCTTGTAACAGTGCTTTTATTAATTTCCTATATCGACTTGATGCTGTGAATTGTAAATTTCCCCATTGATAAATAAAGATGCATCTTCTCTTATCTCAAACGCATCTATTTGTGTAAGCTATCTGTCCATACATAAAGTTTTGTTCAAGGTTCATATATGATTTAAGTACCGGTGTTATGTGCCAACTGGTTCCTAATTCAACTGGCGACCGTACTGAACAGCTGCAGATGTTTTGCGCTTCCTCAGCAGATTCGTCACAAATTCACAAACATACACAACATATTACCAGCGAGTTTTAAGCCGCAGTTCACATCTACTGCGGAGAATATGTTGCTGTGACTTTCGGACCAGCCACATGAAAAAGAAATAAAGTGAAGAAAAAATAATCTTCACTCATTTGCGTGGAGCGGGACTCGATCTCGCTTCGGCAAAATTTACGTCTAACCGCCTGTCAGCCACTCGAGCTCACAGGTGACCACTGTTTCCCTGCATATTTGTCAATTGTCAGCACAGGTAACGTTCTGACTCGAAACCTGGAACAACTGGTTACCATCGGTTTTGAAAATACACGGACACATGCGTCGGTGTTTATTGTTCTTTTTTACGAACATAGTCAGCGCTACACACACCGCACAACAACATGTCGTGTTGAGAAAGTGGTGAATTAACTCGGAAATAGTGTCAAAATACGCTAAACAATATGTAAACAAAAGCGAAACACTGAACCACTGCATGTGTAGCTACATGGGTCAAAAGTAGGCTACTACGACATTTAATCACATCACTGTACTGCGAATGATTGGTGTACTTACATTTCTTTACCCTTCTCTACATATCCTACAGAATGCAAACGTATTTATTGGCTGCATTAAAAGAAATGTCCACTTAAAGTCGCCGTGGTTCGAGGAAGAGGTGATGTTACCTCTACCTGTTTCTGCCTGGCGAGTATGATGCGTTCAAGGGAACAGGGCAGCGTCGGACGTTAGTCGATTGTTTGATTCATGGTTTGCACCAATAAAACTAAACAGTGTTGGGTCTATGGCGATCTAAATGGCAAGAAAATTATCAATCTCTATTTGAATTAGTCCAGAATGCGTGTCACTTTTTCTGTGACTGTCAAACTAGTTTAAATTAAAAGATATACCTTTACTAAAGGGTAATGATAAACTATGCTGACATAAGAAATCTAAAGCATTTGGGAAGGTATTGGTGCAGACCGTGAATCAAACAATCGACTAACGTCCGACGCTGCCCTGTTCCCTTGAACGCATCATATTCGCCAAGCAGAAACAGGTAGAGGTAACATCACCTCTTCCACGGCGACTATAAGTGGACATTTCTCTTAATGCAGCCAATAAATACGTTTTACGTTCTGTAGGATCTGTAGAGAAGGGTAAAGAAATGTAAGTACACCAAACATCCGCAGTCCAGTGATGTGATTAAATGTCGTAGTAGCCTACTTTTGACCCATGTATACACATGCAGTGTTTCGCTTTTGTTTACATATTGTTTAGCGTATTTTGACACTATTTCCGAGTTAATTCACCACTTTCTCAACACGACAGGCTTTGTTAAAGTGTGTAGTGTTGTGCGGTGTGTAGTGTAGCGCTGACTATGTTCGTAGACTGGAGGGAAAAGAACAATAAACACCGACGCATGTGTCCGTGTATTTTCAAGGCAAACCGATGGTAACCAGTTGTTCCAGGTGAGCTCGAGTCAGAACGTTACCTGTGCTGACGTAATTGACAAATATGCAGGGAAACAGTGGTCACCTGTGAGCTCGAGTGGCTCACAGAGGTAGACAGGTGGTTAGACGTGTAGTAGCTTTTGCCGAAGCGAGATCGAGTCCCGCTCAACGCAAATGAGTGAAGATTATTTTTTCTTCACTTTATTTCATGTGGCTGGTCCGTAGCTGTTAGTGCTCAGTCACAGCAACATATTCTCCGCAGTAGACGTGAACTGCGGCTTAAAACTCGCTGGTAATATGTTGTGTATGTTTGTGAATTTGTGACGAATCTGCTGAGGAAGCGCAAAACATCTGCAGCGGTCGCCAGTTGAATTAGGAACCAGTTGGCACATAACACCGGGTTGGGGTTGTAGTTTGCACATTGGCCACAGTAGTCCTACAGTTATGCATGTGGTTTAACCTGATCCGAGGTTCATTGAGGTTTTTGAGGTTTAACTTCCCCTACTGTGTGAGTAGAGTGGCATGAACTATTTCTAATGTTGTTTCTAATGGGATTTAAATACATAGAAACATTTGTGTGTACTTTGTAGTATTAGTACGAGTGGCACGGATCCCCGCAGGCGCGTCAACACGAGTCTAATAAGAAGCCCTTGTATGAAGGGTGAAGTTTACTCACATCGGACAGATGTGTGCAGCTGTGTCCTCGCGCTCTGCCGGGTGTTCTCCGCGGGTGTCTCTAGGTGTTGTTGGACTCGGTGTCTCGGTGCGTGGACTCGGACCCAGTGTGTGTGGAAGAAATCCGGATCGTTGTTTATGGACTTGAACACCGGCCGAGGGAGAGCTGCAGACTCCTCCCACTGAAACGTCTCCGCGTGCGGACACAAGGTGGCGCCACTGAGCCGCTCAGCTGGTGAAGATGAGCCCAAGCGATGAGGATGGAAACTGTCTTTTGCATTAAAAAGTGACACATCTGTCCCTCTGGCAACAGTGATGCCGCAAACATCTATCAGGTTTATTACATCCTACCTATTACATTATTGTTTTTCAATCCGTATGATTGAGTTTTCTATTTGGCAAAACAGAATTTAATAGTTTTCATAAATGTTATTTAGTTTTTATTGTTAATGTGAATGTTCATAATAAATGGAAATTCAATATTAGCATTAGGCACTGATGATTTCATGATATTTAAAACACATTATATAGTGTTGTAAATGTAGCACAAAGAAAATATTTTTTCATATTTGTTTGCTTATGTCAGTCAGTGAAAGTTTATCTCATGAACGCTTTGAGATGAAAGAACTGATTAGATGTTGATGGTCAGAGATCAAAGGTCAGGGTCACTTTAATGTTTGTTTTTCTAGCTCAAGACTTCATACACATATATTTTGTTTATGTTTATATTTATATTTATTTTTACGTTCATATTTGTCCCCATCATAATCTTTGTTGTTTGTGGAGGAAGCAAACTTCATCTATTTTCAATCAATTTCATTCTGACATCACATTTGCTGTAATTTGTTTGTTTTAGTGATAACAGCTTATCTCGTTTGTTTGGATGATTCCTTATTCAAACAATAAAATCTAATAGATACATAAAACAAATCAAGAGTCTTTTTTTATTTCTAAAGTTCACAGATCAGGTCACGTGACTTTAACCCATGACTTGAGGGTCCTACATTATAGATTTCCATCATGTCTTTATTTTTAGATGATAAAGCAGTCAGTGTCACGTCTCCAGACGACCCCGCGAGCCCACCGACCTCTGACCTCGGAGGAGAATGGACGACAGAGGGGAGGGGGGCGGTGGTTGGTGTTTTTGAGCCGACTGACTACCCAACAACAAAGTGTGGTCGTCTGGTTGTCAGTCAGCGCTGAAACGTCCATCTGTTTTCTGGGTCCATAAACGCATCGGCCTCATGTGACAGGATCCACATTGTCCACTTTCCTGTTTCATTGGTGTTACGTTACAAACAACAGTTTTAAACAGTTGTTCACCCTTAGCTTCAAGTAGTAGTAGTTTGGTACCACTTTATAGGGTTAATGTTACACTTATAAAAGATAAAATGTTAAAAAATTGGGATATTAAATCATTTTTTTTTACACTTTTTAAACCATAAAAAACAGTTGTAAACACATTCACTCAAACAATTTTCATACACTGATGGAAAACCATTATTTGGACATCCAATCAATGCGTACAATATTGCATTTTATTATATTATATGAAAAGAAGCCTTATTATCTCATATTCAAGTGTAAAACTTATCATGACTTCTCAATAAGTCACTTTGAGGTGCTTTTTTTTATCAAATAATATAATTTTTGAACATAACATTCTGTCTCTAATAATATCTACATCGTGTTTACAAGGCATTTTGACAATGGATTATGTAAATATTACATTATTTACAATATTGTAATTATACTATTGCACCAGAATGATAAAATAAAACAAAAATGGACATAAAAACAAACTTAAATTCGAGGTTCTGTTACGTTACTACAGTAATTAAATATACAAGGCGTGTTTAGCCTAGCTTAGCATAAAGACTGGAAGTGAATGGAAACTGCTAGCCAGCTTGCTCTAGGAAAAATAAAGTTAGTCTATATTATTCCCTTCACTTACAAAGTGAACAAACGCTCCACAGTAACAGAGACGAATGTGTTTGCGTCTCTGTGAATCATCCTCATCATTTATTTCAAAAGAAAAAACAAAACACAACACACTCAGTGATGATGAACGACCCTCATCTCCCATCAGCCCCCGGGGCCGAGCTACGAGCTAATCACGCTAATAATAAGGACTGGATGCGAGAAAAACATATTGAGGCGAGTAAAAGAGGTCAAAGATCAGCTGTCTGAAGCAGGGTGAGAAATGTGTGTGGCCACGCCCCCTCGGCCTCACACACACACACACACACACACACACACACACACACACACACTAAATCACTGACTGGTTAAAGGGAATCAGACAGGAACGCTCGGCTGCTTTTCAATATATTCATACACTTGATATTCATGGCAGTCTCATGTCATTGTCTGAGTGTTGTGGAAACATGGGGGGGGGGGCGTTATCCACTCATAACAAAGGAGGAGACACCTGTTACCATCTGGACCCAGACTGTGTTGGTTTTTTTAGTTCTGAACCGGTGATGATGGTGGAGGGCAAAATAAAATACCCCTTCAAAATAAAAGTCTGTTTTTCAAAAATCCTACTAAAGTGAAAGTATAGACCTGTAGACTGATGAGCAAAGAAAAACTAGATTTAACACTGCAAAAACTCAAATATCTTACCAAGAATATTTGTCTTATTTCTAGTCAAAATGCCATTTACAGTCATTAGAGATTTTATTTCGTTCAAGCACTTGAAATAAGTAGAAAAATCTGATAGTGGAGCAGCTTTGCTTTTACTGGCAGATTTTTCTACGTATTTCAAGTGAATATTTGTTTGAAACAAGTGAAAATGATCTAAAGACAAGTTTATTTTTGGGGGGTGGATCTTATTTTAAGTGGAAAAAAGTTTAGTTTTGACTAAAATAAGACATTTTGACATGAAATAACACAAATATTCTTGGAAAGATTTTAGTTTTTGCAGAGAATACATTTAATACACTGTAATAATTATAAATATAGTGTTTAATCCTCCAACAAATAACTTAATTGAAGAGAAAACTGGACTCTGGTTCAACCACTGGTTTAATATATGGGATAACACTGGTCTACATGTTGACATTGGATTTGATTTTGGTCTTTATTTTGATGAAGTTGTATGGCATAATAATAGAACATATAAGGATCTAAACCCACAAGACACACAGGCTCACATGGTAAAAACAACACAATGAGTAACAAAAAGTGACCATGACCTAAGATAAGATAAGATACAACTTCATTTATCCAAAAATTCGTTCAAATGACTGAAAAGTCAAAAATATATAGAAACAAAAATGATAGTAAACTTATAAATATGAAGCCTGTACTGATTTGTAAACCAATGTGTATAGTATTACTCTGTCAGATAGATGTAGTAGTATAGGTGTAGTACTACTAGTAGTAGCAGTACCGGCTGAAGTTTAAACCTGCACTTCCTGTTGTGTCCAGCAGGGCGGCAGCAGAGAGAGAGTCTTTGTTTTGATGGAGGTCAACAGGTTCAAACAGCTTTTGTCTCCTTTCTTTCTTTCTTTCTTTCTTTCTTTCTTTCTTTCTTTCTTTCTTTCTTTCTTTCTTTCTTTCTTTCTTTCTTTCTTCACTTATTTCTCTGAGTCTCAGTTTTCTAAATATAAACACACACAGAAATATAAACATATGGAAACTGACACATGTCTGTTTTGTAAGGAGGCGGAGCGACAGAGGGTGAGAGAAGGAGGAGACAAAGGAAGTGTGGGATTTATGTTTACACACACACACACACACACACACACACACACACACACACACACACACACACACACACACACACACACACACACAGGCACTTATCTATAGACTTTGATGGTATTTGCTCTGTTTTAATTGTTTACGTATTGAATTTTAGCCTATACAGCAGTGGATTTTCAAAATAAAAGTGTTTTCCTGCAGGTTAATGGAAAAAGAAACATTTAGAGAAATAATTAAGGACAAATTATTGTTATTATAACCAATGTGTGCGTGCGTGTGTCACACTGACCTAGTTCCTGTGTGGTATAGTGGGATAAAAACACCCTGGATGTAAACACAGATCATAAAGTGTGTGTGTGTGTGTGTGTGTGTGTGTGTGTGTATGTGACCTCTGTGACCTCGTCCTATACAGTCAAAACAACCAACACCGTGTGTGTGTGTGTGTTTTCCCTCACACAGCTCGTACACATGTTTTTGTTCAGGCTCTTATCTCTCAACTTGGAAAATCTTTGTCCTGGGGACGAATCAAACACACACACACACACACAAACACACACACACTCCACCTCCATCGGCTTCATGGGGGCCCCTCAACCACGAGATAGTCCATGTGTGTGGGGTCAGCCTGAGATAGTGTGTGTGGGGGGGGGTTCTGTATGATGTCATCGTTAATGTCTCTTCAAAGAGAACTCAACTAGCGTCTGTAAATATTATCATCAGTCTGTTTGTGAAGCAGAGAGTTCAAGTTCTCGTCAAACAGTGAAACAATAAGTAACTAAAGCTTCTGAACAAAGAGATAAAAACCTAACGTATAATAAACATATGAATTAACAAAAAAAAACTCAGCTGGATAAGCAAATATTACTACAGACGCAAATGGTTGTATTATAACAAAAACAACAAATGTAACAAATAAATTAAACCCATATGTAATATTTGAAATATAACAGTGAAGAAGTCACTTATATGTCACATACAATGGGATTTATCATTATCATATAAGAACATCCAAATATAATTCATAACATATATGATTGTTAAATGTGTGGAAAATATCTATATTATGAATAGTGGCATTAAATGTTGCTATGTTCCTATCACATGTGAACATGTTCATTTATATTATGCAAATGTATTCTTATCAATCTCAAACATACATGTCTGTCTCCTATATTTACATATATTTACATATATAATATGAATCTATGTCATTTGGGCTGTCGTATATGGAGATATATACACAATAACTATATGAAACACAATAGATTTTTATTGGTAATAGTATCCTATAAGCTATATGTTGTATGTATATAGTGACATATATTTGGCAGAAATGTGAAAAAAATGGAAAAATACATAATCATATACATGATATTTATGTCACTATATGAATTTACTCTTGTAATATGTTTCATATATTATCATGACAGATATGTTTTGATGTATATGTTTGTATATTTAACATGTGTGTTATTGTGTGTACGTGTGTTTGTTGGGTGTGATGTGCAGCAGCTCAGTCGTGTGGTTGTTGTTGTGAGTCGAGCCGAGGCCGCGACAGGAAGCGCGACCGTCTCATCGTGTGTCCAAACACTGATAACCAGATTAACGTCCACGGAGAGACGCTCGTCCACTAGGGCTCAGCCAGCGTCCTGGCGTCCGTCCCAGACCGGAGCTCAGAGTCAGAGGCGGCGCCACGCCTCCACGCGGCCCGGGGCAAAGTTAGGTTTTATTGGGGGGGGGGGCGAGGGGGGCTCTATTCCTGCCAATATTACTGATTATTGATCATTCATAGGTGCTGAGTTCATTCATGCTTTCACTCCACTCTGCTCAGAGTGACGTCGTGTCCTCGTCTCACCCTCCGTCCGTCTCGTCCTCACCCCGGGGTCAGATTTCTCTCTGCTGCTGCTGCTGCTGGCGTCCTGCCCGGCTCGTCGTCGTCGGCCCGGTGCCTGGCACTGCCTGCCACGGACCTCCATCTTCATCATCATCATCCTCATCATCATCGGGGCAGCTCGGTGCCAACAGGAAACAGGCTGAGCAGGAAACAGAAGCTCAGTGTGAGGACGAACACTGAGACACTGAGAGGGACATTTATCAAACTCGCTGTGGAGACGGTGGAGGACGCTCGGCTGCATAAATCATCCCATAATGAACTGATTTCTATTCTATAAACCACGGATTTATTTTTCTGATAAACGGAAAACCTTCAACAAAACATCGGTATCAATAAATAACGAAGAAAAAGACACTTGTTTATCTCCTGTTTCAGGCATAAAGCTCTTTATAACTTCAACGTTACCACACAGAGTTGTTTTAGAGGGAAATGCAGAGACTGTTGATGAAAAACTGTCCCTGAAGGCAACGTGCATCAGAGGTTTTGCATGAATTTCCCTCTAAAACAACTCTGTGTGGTAACGTTGTGTTATTATCTCATAGCGTGGTGAATGTGCAGGTCACAACTTGTCCACCAGAGCATTGTGGAGTTGTTGGATTGTGTATTTGATGAGTTTGATGAGGGAAACCAAGAAATCCCATAATGAGCCTCCGTAGCGTAGCTCTGAGCAGCTCATGGCTCTGCTCCGCCGTTCTAAAAATAGCTTGCACCGACAATTAAAGGTAATGAACCTACAGTACTGCTATGACTATAGGGGTTATGGTGATGGGTCAGTTTGCCAAAATGTTGAACTATCCCTTTAACCCGAACTCGTACCTGTCTTTACCCCAGAGAAACCACTAGAGGGCAGCACAACAGGAAACACCAGTAAACGCCAATGTTAGACTCCGTTTTAGGGTCGTCACCCGGTTCCCAGATCTCAAACACCTTTGTAAAAACTTTATTTATTATCATTGTCGATACAAATGTAAACAAAACTATAAAACACCAACTGTTGTAATAAATGCAAACAATCCTTTATATCTCTGTGTGCAGGTTTGAATCCCAGTCAGTCCTGTGACGTCACAGCGTTGGGCAGTCGGAGCAGAAACGTCCACACTGATCCGCTTCTGGGAAAACCTTTCATCTGCCGCCGGGGCTTCCAGGTTTTCCCGTCGACGCCGTACTCCAGGGTCATGCTCCTGTTGAGGGTGAACACGGAGTCGCCTCGCACCACGGCGGTGAACAGCGAGCCCTTGCTGTTGGCGAAGTGTCCCGGCAGCGACGACCACTGGCCCGACGTCAGGTTGTAACAGTCCATGAGGCATCGCAGGAAGTCGTCGGACGGCCCGTTCCTCATGACGTACAGGTTGTCGCGGTGGCCGACCATGCAGTGGCCGTAGCTCTGATGCCGGATCAGCGTGGTGACGAGCCGCCACTCGTCTTTCCCCGACACGTACTCGTAGATCTCCGTGGTCTCCATCGGCTTCCACAAACACACGAATACCCTCCTCATGGCCTTGGTGCACGCCACTCCCGCCGCCGGTCGAGGTAAGTGCGCAGCAAACGTCCACATCCTGGCGTTCACATCGTACGTCTCCACAGATGACATCACCGTTCGCTCGTATTCTCCTCCGATGGCGTAGAGCCGATCGTCCGCTCCGATGAGGCTGAAGTTGTAGCGCTGCTGAGCCGGGCTGGGGATCCGGCTCCAGCTGTTGCGTTCGACGCTGTAGCAGAAACACGAGTCCACGACTTGTTTCTGGAGGCCGTGGACGCCGCCGACGATGTAGAGGTCGTTGTTCAGCACGGTCACCCCGGCCATGGAGGTGCTGGCCTCTAATGGAAGATCCGCCAATACCTTCCAGGCATTCCCGGTTTCATCCAGGTAGCAGATCGTCCTGGTGGCGGCGTGCACGGTCGCGTCCACGCCGCAGGTCACGTGGGCCCCGACGGCCACGAACGCGATCGGGTCCAGAGACTCCACGTAGGAGACGAGCTCCGGCGGCAGCGTCTTCCTGACCTCCGCCTCCAGGTCGGCGTACATGTCCCGGATGAAGAGCGCGGCGGAGCGGTACAGGTCCATGAGGCCGAAGGTGGCGGCGGTGTGGAACATCAGCAGGCAGTTGTCGGAGTCGACGAGGCTGATGAGGTGTTTGGTGAGCGGCGCCACCTGCAGGAAAGCGGCGCATTCGATGGCCTCGACGATGTCGTCGGCATCCAGGACGGGCACCTCGCCTCGCAGCGCCGCCAGGGCGATGAGGAAACCCCGCGCCCTCAGGGACTTGAGGTGGATCTCTTCCTGCCGACATTCCTTCATCCCGGAGCGATACAGAGCCCTGAAGTAGTCGCAGCTCTGGACGAGCAACATCTTCTCCTCGGAGAAGTGGGTGTCCCCGACGACGACCGTCAACTTCGCCGGGACGACGCTGTTGGAGGCAGGACCGGGAAGGAACCCTCCGTCGTCGTCCCTGAAAACACCCTCCTCCATGGGAACGACCGGAGAGGCTGAAGCAGATCCAAAAAGTGACCCGGTGTGAAGCTGCTCCGCTGTCCTGTGGCGAGGAGGACGAGGGGAGATCGTTTGTTTCACAGGTTTCAAAATAGACGCAGCTAAAGATAGACGAGATCAAACGACCAGAGTCACATTCATGTTGTGGACACGAGGGCACAGACTGAAACATTCCAGGGTCGGTTTCTGCCGATTCTCCCAAAGTCCTGCAGCTGCACGGAGGAGATCCTGCTCCGTCGTTGGGTAGAAGCAACCAAATAAATCAGAGTTTGGCTTTTCAGTTGGGTTTGTGATAAGTTTTGCAATGTTTTCTTTCTTGAAGTTACGTTTTCCATATTCTCCTGTTGGAAATCTAGTCATTTGTGAACAGATTCCTACTTTTTCCTACTGTTTCTTCAGTAGAAAGCAATGAGACCAATGAAAACGCTCCAGGTTCTCCTGTTTTTTTAACCATCAGATGAAGACACTTGAAGACACAGAAGAACTTCAGTGTGAGTATGAAGTCCTACAAGGAGGTAGACCGAGGGAGGTGCAGCACGACTCATCTGGAAACTACAATAATAATCATATAGTTTAGATTAAAAGCGTCAACAGGTTTCATTAGGTTTAAAATTTAAAATTTGTTTAAATGAGTCGGAGGTTTGTTCAAATCCAACACAATCATTGACCTAACGAAGCGCCATTAACTCAAAACATTGTCTCCTTTAACACGTAGCCCTTGAATAAATGTATTTTCTCTTTCAGGAGAAGACAGTGCTAAATTGTACAAAGCATCTTTTCTCATCTTGAGACTAATGTTATTTTGTACATTTTGCCTTGTTTATTGAACTAAATCCTAAACTAAACGTAGCCCTTGAATAAAACACACTTAAAATCGTTTGTCGGCAGGTGAACAGTCTCCGATGTCTCATGATCGGTTTAGGTTTTGTTCTCCTTTGTTTCTATTTGAGAACGATTTGTTGTGGTCGATGAGCGATACTTTACTGATCCATCCGTCGACACCGACCTTCTCTCTCTGAGGAGTTCTTGTGTCCATAACGACAAACATCACCTGACTTTTCTGCTCTTGATGGACTTCACGGCCATAAACACTGAAGCTGCTCCAGGGCTTGAACTTTAATAAATGTTGTTTGTGTTTCAGTTATTTTCAGTCGCACTTATGACTTTTATAAAAACAACCCAACACCAGACACAAATAAACACAACAGTGCATGAGTTCGTAATTTATAGTTGATAAATGTAATAAGAATTCCCATTAACGTGTTAAACCAATAGTTTTATTAGCTTATGGTCTTTATTATAGGAGCACAGCCTCATTAAAACTCTATTTATAACTATAAATTAAGACAATAAAGTTCTGAAATTCTTTTGGATCGAGTGGTTTGTGCCACTGATGGTTGAGAATAAACTGCTCTGGATCGTCTTTTTTGAGATTCATTATTCATTAAACTATTGGGAACGATGATGTAACGACGTCCCACGACGAGTTTGAAGATGTTTTTTGTTTTTTTTACTGTGTAGAACAAAAGCTGCGTCGTCTTTAAACCTGTTTTCAGTGTCTTCACACGTCCACTTACAGTGAAGGAGGAGGGGCTGACCTACATTGGAGCTCAGTGGGGCAGAAATACTACAGTAGGTCATGTGATCCCGCCGCCACTCCCCCACCACCACCATCACCACCATCACCCCTCCCCTCGATCAAAAACAATCCCACCGGCTCCAGCAGCAGCGTGTGTGAGCGGACAAACAGAGGGGATTGTGGGAGGGGGAAAGGTTGCACATGGTCAAAACAAAACACCAGAAGAAGAACAAGAGGAACCAGGAAGTATAAAGTGTCACTGCACACAGGGTGGGAACATGTATAATAATAATTAGCAGAGTTCAATGTCATAATTGACAATTTTACAGCACAGTTCAGTTTTTTTCCTCAGGAGCTGGTGGAGACCAAACCAGAGCTAAAAGCATATTAAACTCAGATTATCAAAATAAAGGGTTTTCTAATAATAATGCACATCCTCATCTAAACATAGGTTTGCTCCAAGTTTAGGCCTGTATTTTTAGTCGTTTCAGTGATGTCAGTGTTTTTTTTGTTTTTTTTTCTCGTTTCGGAAACAAAACATGGAAGTTCCAGTTTCACTTCAGTTTTACAGTCAGAGCGGCATGACCGACAATAAAAGAGAAGTGGCTTCTGTTTCACCAGAAGTTTCTAAAACATGTTGTGTTGAATAGATTTCATGTTACAAACTTAAATCTTTGATGCACAGAAATCAGAATAACTGACTTATTTTTGATTTGATTTGATTCTGGAAAAATGCAAAACGGTATTTTAAAAACTAACACTGGGCTGAACTCTTATTCTAACGGTGCAGAACTGAAGCAGCATCAGTGTTACCTGCTGTCAGTCTCTGCTCTGCTTCAAATGCAAATTACCATGTTATTAAAAGATAAATAAATATATATCTATCTTGCTTCACATTAGTGCACTCAATCTCATTCACTCTGCAGGCTTATGTAACGCTGAGTAACACAAGCTGACTTACATAAGCTGATGTCAGGCTGCAAAAACTGAGGTTGCACATGTTGCAGGGTCGGAGTATCACTTTCAACATAAAGTTCAGTCCGCGCTCTGAAATTAATTAGGTCAACATAAAGCCCATGAGCATGTTAATTAAAATGTAGAAGCAGTGCTAATTAATTTGGAAGCTATACAGTGTATTAATGTGACTGCTTTGTGTAAATCACAAACACTATCAAATGACATGATGATATAAAAGTGGTTCCTCATTGTATTATTATTGTAATAACCTGGATCTGCAGTTCCACTGAAATTTGCAGAGCTGTAACTTCCAGCTCATTGTTTATCTGTCCAGACCACAACTTAACTTTACAGCTAGTCAACAAAGTGGAGTACTGAACAGCTTAAGAGTCAAATATTGAGAAAAAAGAGCAAAAATGAAGATAATACTGAACTTGGACTCGTCAGGAGACAGAAACACTGCTGAAAATGAATAGTAATTTGTAGCATAAGACATTTTGGAGTCCTGGACAATAAATAAAACACAGAATAACAATAATAAAAGGGAGTATTTGGGGGTAGGCATGAAGATCTCTGTAGTGGTGGAGAAATAACTAAGGTCTTCAAAAATCAATTATAATGGGCTATTTTTAATTGCATTATTAAATTCAGATGTAATGTTGCAGAAAATAGTTAAACGTGTGACTAATTTAATCAACTTTATATTGTTCAGGGGTTTAAACCATAACAACATTTCACAGTTTATTAGATTTTATTTTAAATTGTGTTAAAAGTATACAGTTTCCCAATGAATTTAGAAAGGTCGAAAAGTATTAAATTAAATTGAATAGAAACACACAATTAAAGTTAAAATAGTTTAATAAACTCTCACTAAATCATTGCTTCTTTTGTTGTTATTTTGGAAATCAATCTTTCCCCCCAGTGATTACAGAGGATCTTCTGCTCTGCCGCAGCACTACCAGAGTGACTGGCCATCTCCGGTTGCATCCGCCTGTAGTACTACGTGAAACTAGTCCGTATGTTTTCCCCCGTCTTCATATTTATTATTTAACATCGCAGACTGAAGCTTCGCAGTGAATCGATAAATGCCGACACATTAACATTTTTTTCCGGTGGGTTAGTGCGAGTATAAAGCGATGGATTCTGTGGTGTTATTTAACAATTGGAGGTCAGGCGGAGGGATACGTGTGCGTGCTCTTTCTAAATATCCCGGCGGTGTGAGCAGAGCAGCAGCTCAGAGAGGCGCGCGCTTCGCCGGATGTAACACTGTAGCAGCAGGATTTGCCCCCATTTTAAATGACCGGAGGTTGCATGGATTTAACCGTTAACCGGTGAACGATTCCGCAGTCGGTTGGGGGGAGGATTCACGTGTGTTTTATTGTCTTTCTGGTGAAGAAGCGAGGAGGAGCAGTATGCTGTTGTCCAAGCTGGGCTCCCTGTCTCATCACGGCATGGATCTACCGGCGAAGCTCCAGCTGCAGCAAGGTAACGGCCACACGCCGCCGGCCGGTGGTGTTACGTCGTGTCCCGCCTGTGACCCGGTATTACTGTCCCGAGAACCGATTACTCTACCCATTACCTAACCCTAATCTCCCGCACACCGAACCGAAATAGACCCAACTTAAAAAATTAACCCCGAGCAAATTAAAAGGGGTCGAAATCAGGATCAGGTCGCTCACTGGATCCAACCGGTCGACGTCGCACGTGCACCAACGGATAACCAACCGGCGAAAAAAAAAATGACAACAAAACAAAACCGCCATTTTCTTCCCTGTGATATGTTAATTAAACAGTGCGTGTTTGTTGTTTTTATTCAGTGAAATTCCATATGTGCTTTAAATACAGCCGAAAAGCATCATCTTAATATTTAAAAAAAAGAAAGAAGATTGCACCGGTGTAACGTCGCTATTTTCACGGTTACATTCTGTAAATAAACGTTGGGAATTGCACATTTCTGTTAACGAGGGAAGGAGGGTTTGGTTTGTTGATGTTTGACCTTTAAATAAAAAAACACATGGAGCCATTTTGAAATAAGATGCTGCTGTGCTGGCAAAATATTGTAATCTCACAGCAGAGCTCGCTCCCGTCTCTAAATGATGTTTGATTCTATATTTATTTGTTTTTATTCGCCCCCTTACACCCATGTGAAGATGGTGCTCATGCTTGGCAGTCCTCCATTTTTAAACGGCTGATACAACAACACGAGTTGTATTTACCCACGTGATGTGATCGTGTGCATTTTTTGATTTCTGTATATTTATATGTTGAATTATGCTTAAAACTGTCTTGAAAACACACGTAGAGAAAATAAAGATTAGGCAACTAACGTTAGTTTTAGAGCCGGTTATTGATTTTTGCGCCTAAATCTCTGCAGGCTTCAAATAACATGAAATAACCGTGTTTTTCATTTCTTTTCTCTTTCTCTTGCAGTGAAATCAGAGAAGCAGCCGTTTGAGAAGCTGTACCGGCTCGGCTCGGTGCTCGGTAACGGGGGGTTCGGCACCGTGTACTCGGCTGTCCGCCTGGACGACGGGCTGCCGGTAAGAGAGAGCGGGGAGAGGCTTTGTTTTGGTCCCGGCACATGGCCGCGGCTCCGGGCGTCAAGCTGCACAAAGGAAACGGCTTCGTTTCCGGTCTAGCCCTTCAAAATAATAGCAGCTCTAAAGGGCCAAGGAAAAACATTATGATTGTTTTTTTAATGGAAAATTTACTACTTAATCACCATCTGTTTCATTTAGACATTTTAAATCTCTTCATATTAAACTATTGTCTTTAGCAGATCAAGTTATGTCATGGATTGTGGAAAATTTCTTAGATTACATGTTTTTTTTTACAGTATGCTTTCTGTCAAAGTTGAGACCATGTGAACATCAAAATTAGTACTGTTGTAAATATTTATTGTCCCTGAAGGACAATGGAAGTGCAGCCAAAAAGACCCAAATACATTATACATTTGCAAAACAATAAGACAGACAGTGGGAAACACCGTCCCAATAACAGGAGTGGTCGTTGTGTGAAAAAATGGCAGAATATACACAATTTCTAAATTTCATTAAACAAAATAAAACAATTTTTCTAAACTCTTTTATTGAAATATTAATAATGAGTTGGACAGTTAAGATTAGTCACAGCAGCTTATTGTGTTTTTTAACAATAAATATGTCGGCACAGATTCCTAAGCGGCTCATTGGAGGGAATGAGTCAGTGTGTTTGTGTTTACGTTGAGCACATGATGAAGTGATGGCAGGTCGGCCTCTGAGCTTCCTGTCAGCTGTCAGAGTGGTGACCTATGATTAATAATTCAGCACATGACGACTGAGTCATCGGGTCCCAGATGGGCAGACGGGCTCTGGTGGATGTTGATTACACAGGAACTGAGGAACAGTTGGTGGATGTCACTCTTTGATGTTTGATTTATTCACCGTGCTGCATAATGTACAATCTGTCTTCAGTTCAATATTGTATCATTGGTGGCTCTGCTCTTATGATACGTAGTTTATATCATTTAGAAAGATAAAATTCTTAACAATTTCTGTCTTTTTCCGTTTATATCTGGACAGACCAAATAAAATCCCATTCAGATTAAAAACAGTTGTTTTCAACAATAGCTCTACATGATGTCACGAGTCTCTGTGCTTTTATTTAGAAGGACCGATCTGCCCCCACACTTCCTGTTGTATTGTTGTCAGTGTTGCAGCTTGACCCAGTGCCATGCTGTCTGCATGTGGCCTTTGTTTTCACAAAGAAAGTGCTGCTTCTGTTTTGTTTGGCTCCACTCTATACACACACACACACACACACACACACACACACACACACACTGAGGAATAATCCTGTTGTTTTGCTCTTTACTCTCTGGGAGCAGGAAGTTGTTACACGTGTCATTATTATCTGATGGAAAACCATGTTTATACAAGAATAATAATAAAAACATTGAAGGCAGAGGAGGAGAAACTAAAAGCTTCATGTCACTGATCAGATGTTGTAGCTAATGGTTTACCTGCTGAGTGCTGTTTATTAAGATATGAAGTGTTGATGTAGTTGAAAATGTAAACAAGATAAAATGTAAACAAATATACAACCAGACGGTCTAACACATCCTGTAACGTACAGACAGAGTCGTTACAGGATGGAGCTCAGCGCACAATCACATTACAAAAATATTGCATCAAAACCCACTTTCAAAAATAATATATTGTGAATTTAATGAATAAGACAAACTGGAAGGATTTATTCTTGGCTCTGATTGGCTGAACTGTTGTGGTAATGTCTGTTGTGTTCTTTGTTCAGGTGGCGGTGAAACACGTGTGCAGGGACAGAGTGACGGAGTGGGGAACGCTGGTCAGTTCATCTTTATATAAACTTTATTTAAAATCTACTTGTAGTTTAATGTAAATGTTCATCTAAAGTTTACCTCTCTCTCTCTGTCAGTGCGGCGCCGTCGTCCCTCTGGAGATCGTGCTGCTGAAGAAAGTGGGCGGGGCCTTCGCCGGCGTGGTGCGGCTGCTGGACTGGTGGGAGCGCGGCGACGGCTGGCTGATGGTGATGGAGCGTCCCGAGGCGGCGCAGGACCTGTTCGACTACATCACGGAGCGCGGCGCCCTGGACGAGGACGTGGCGCGAGGCTTCTTCCTGCAGGTGCTGGAGGCCGTGAGACACTGCTACACCTGCAGCGTCGTCCACCGCGACATCAAGGACGAGAACCTGCTGGTCGACCTGCGGACGGGACAGATCAAACTCATCGACTTCGGCTCCGGGGCGCTGCTCAAAGACTCGGCCTACACCGACTTCGACGGTGAGCGACACCGACAAACCACACAAAACATTCTGTAGGAGCTGGAAAGGAGAAAAAACATACAATTTAAAGAATTAAAGCAAAACCCAAAATAATAAAAATTGGAAATATTAGACTTATAATTAATAGCAAAGAAACTACAGGAAAAAGAGAGGGGAAGAATGTATATAATGAAATAAAAACTAGACTAAAATAGAGCAACATGAAATATTGATTTGTATAAAGATAATTAAATTGTTAGAAATCAAATCATTCCTATGCTTAAATATTAAATTAAATATTGAATTTTTAATGTTTATTATCATTTAACCAGTTTGTTGTTGCATCCCATGTCCACTAGAGGGCGTTCACACCAAATCTGTTATGTAACATTTGCAACAAACTTTAAGGTGTTCAGAAATGTCCGTTAATCCTGTTTGTGGTGCAGTTTCTACGAGTGTGTGTGTGTGTGTGTGTGTGTGTGAATGATGGATGACGGATCCAATATCAATTCAATCAACTTTATTTCTGCAGCACTTTTCTTAATCAAAAATAAATAAATAGTAAATGAAAGGAGGAGAGAACTGAGTGAGTGTGAGGATTCAGATTATTATTATTTATTCATTCAGTTAAAATGCAACACAAAGTGCTTCCACGTGCAGCGTGAAGGTTACATGAAACATTTAAAGCAGCTGTGACTGAGCAGAGGAAACACTGCAGTCTGAGAAAACAATAAAACAAAAGGAGAAAGAAACGCTTTAATAAATCAAATAAAAAGCTAGAGTGATGATATAACGACCAGTGAACTAACGAGACAATAAATAAGTGGTAATAAAACAGTCGTGTAACTAAAACAACCCCTCCCTCTCCTCCTCCCTCTCCTCCTCCTCCTCCAGGAACGCGGGTTTACAGTCCGCCGGAGTGGATCCGGTTCAGACGGTACCACGGTCGCTCTGCAACCACCTGGTCTCTGGGCGTGCTGCTGTACGACATGGTGTGCGGGGACATCCCCTTCGAGCAGGACGAGGAGATCCTGAGGGGGCGGGTCTTCTTCAGACGCAGCGTCTCCACCGGTGAGTCCACACTCAGAGTCTCTGGCTTCAGTCTGTGGCTCCTGAGGTCAAACACCAATATGCATGTTTTAACAAGTGAAATTCCATTTAACCTCGTGACTCGCTTTGAACAAAATTGAAATGGTAAATGCCCCCAAACACGATGAGCCAATCACAGTGAGTGTGAGGATTCAGATTGGACATTCTCTGCTTCCAGGTCCATTGAAATTATTGCAGTTTCAATTTTCATTCAGTTTTAAAATGTTTTTTCTTGACAGAAATTTTAAAATGGTCAGCGTGAAGGTTACATGCAACTCTGAAAGGTATCCTGTGAGGTTGGGAACAGCCTCTCTGGTGTAAACACTGCTTTTCTAAGAAAACATCTCAACCTAGAAAGTGTCTGAAAGAAACACCAATAAACCAAATGGATAAACTTAACAAGGATGTCTACATCTGTTGAAGTTAAGTCAACAATAAATTTGTGGTATATTGTCAAGATGTTTGGATGTTAACCAGAATCACAACTAAGCATAAAGTCCGCTAGCTTAATGCTCCTCCTCCTAATGCAAAACTCCCAGGACAGGCTAACAGTTAGCGGAGTGGATCCGGTTCATCGGTGTACCACGGTCGCTCGGCAAAACCTGGTCTCTGGCCAGAGCAGTTAAGTTAAGTTTTGGTGACTTCGAGATGATATTTAATCTTTCTGTCTCCAACAACCATCTATTTCCTCCTGTGAAATGTCTCCTACTGTGACTGCTAGCATAGCGCTTGTCACTGAATGTTGACAGTTTGTCCGAGTGAGTGGAGGGGGAGGGGCTTAGCCATAGGTCAATTGACGAGGAGCTGATGCAACTTTCTGTCACTTTGCTGCGTTTGGTTCTGATCATCTGAGGAGGAAAGGACACGTGGTGATAACTGTCCTGTTGTCCTCCTGGGTCAAGGAAGGAAGGAAGGAAGGGAGAAGGGAAGGAAAGATAGAAGGAGGGAGGAAACAGAGTGGGTTAATTGGGTCCAGAAGGAAGAAGTAAGTATGGAGGGGAAAAAGGAAGGAAGGAAAGATGGAGGGAGGGAACGGATTAGGTCAATTGGTTCAAAAGAGGAAGGAAAGAAGGAAGGGAATAAGGATTGTGGAACGGATTAGGTCAATTGGTTCAAAAGAGGAAAGAAAGAAGGAAGAGAGAGAGGACAAAGGGAAGGAAGGAAGGGAAAAAGGATTTTGGAAAGAAGAGAGAAAGGAGGGTGACGCGTTTATTGATAAACCCAGCAGGTTGAGACACTTTAGGAAGGTTATTATGGGCTATATAGGGTACGAACTAACGTCATGGTAACGGAACCAAAACACAGAGTTTGTCTCTTTTTCTTCATTAGCTGCTCACAAGTGAATATGCTCCTTTCATCATGGTTGTTGTTGTTGTTGTTGTTGTTGTTTGTGAATCTGATCAAGGCCACGTTTTAAAAGTTAATGTGAAGCCAAACATTGTGTGTGTGTTTAAAATTAGAGCTCTAACACTGTGTGTGTGTGTGTGTGTGTTTCCTCCTCCCAGAATGCCAGCAGCTGATTGGCTGGTGTCTGAGCCAGCAGCCCTGTGAGCGTCCGACACTGGAGCAGATCCTCCTCCACCCCTGGGTCACCACGACGACCACCACCAGCAGCAGCAGCAGCAGCAGCTCCTCCTCCTCCAGCGGCGCCGGGCAGCAGGACGACGACAACGACGGCATCACACTTCACACACTCACACCTGACTCCTCCTCCTCCTCCTCCCCCTCATCATCGTCATCATCATCATCCTCGTCTTCATCCTCCCCCTCCAGCCAGCAGAGCCTCTGATTGGACGCCACCGAGAGGCGAAACTGGGACTTGATTGACAGCTGTCCTCTGGAGCCTGTGGAGGGTTGTCGCTCCAAAGAAGTTTGTTTATTTGTGTTTGTTTTTGTTTATGTGTGTCAGCTGATGCAGTGAGGCTGCTGCTCCACAGCGCCTCCTCCTGTCCACACGGAGCAGGAGGAGCAGCAGCAGCTGCGTCTCCTGTCGTCTCCAGTGCCTTGTGTTTAAAAAGCTGCTGCGGGCCGAGTCACTGTTGAATCACAGAGGAAGGAAACTGTTGAACGCTCGGAGCAACAGAAGGACAGTGAACGCACCACAGCGCAGACATCAATCAAACAGCAGCGTCTCTGTCCATTGATGATTAAAACTGTGGTGGATGTTTAAACTAGACGACGATTAGTAACGATCACAGATCCTGAGTCTCAGCTCTGAAACCAAAACACAACTTTTTGATGTTTTATTTTAAGTTTCCTCTCATCAAACCAACATGTCTCCGTCTCCGTCTCCGTCTCCGTCTCCTCCTGGCTGAGGTTCAGGCTAAATGTTTCTTCGAGCTTCAGACGGAGACACGAGTTCAACAGTTTAGTCGTTTTCCTTCCTTCAGACGTGACTCGGTGTTGGAAATTATTTGGATTTAGTTTTTGTATTTCAGTTACGTTCAGTGTCTTCAGTCTCTTCCTCACAGGAAGTCTCTGAATAATGTCCTGAGACACTCCGTCCTCCGTCCTCTCTGTCTCACCCTCAGTGTTGGGTGTAAAAACGCACAGTCAATGCAAATACTCTCTTTGTATTTTTGAATATAAGTATTTTTTCTTTTATTTTGAAAAATATATGCATTTGGTTTTTTTATATGTATTTTTGTACATTGAGTTTTTATTTATTTACATATGACACATTCCTTATCCTGTGTTTATTTATTTATCTTCTGTTTAACCTTTATATAAGTTGGGTTTTTTTGTAAATTGTTTTTTTTTCCTGTGTGTATAAAACAAAAAATAAGAATAAAAGTCAGATTCAGGTTTGAATATTTTCGCATCAGGGTAAAAAGTTCTGACTGATTCTCATTTACTGTGTTTCAGGTTTTGATGTTTTTCCGAATGTAAAGAACTGACAGGAAAAATTATTTTTTCATGGGAATTTTTCAAATTAAACTTTTTGTATATAAACTGATTTGTCTCTGTCTCGTTTCACTCTGGGTTTAATGTTTAAGTATCACTTTAATGTTAGAGATGATGAAGATCAGTTTATGGTTTCTGTTTGTGTCCTCATTGGATAATTTATTCTACAGAAAATAAAAATCTAACTTGACCTCACCTGCAGCGACACCGTGTGGCTGAAACGCACGGAAGGGGGAAAAACAAAAAAATCAAAATCAGGTTGTTAATTTTCATAAATAACAATCATACAGTTATTTTTATGTCTGAAAGTCATATGAACATAAAATTTTACTTTTTTGAAATTTAATGTTGAGGTCGCAGAGTTAATGCGAGTAAAACATGATATTATATCACTATGTACACAGAAAATACAGGCTTTATGTGTACATATATATATACACATCGATAACATTAATCATAATTGAACAGTAGATATTATTTGATTTGGAATAAATAAATAAACATGAGTTTTAACGACGTGGTGATTTTGCTCAGGCTCTTCCGGGACAGCCTCTCTCAGACCGACGGGTCCTTCTCTTCTCCTTCCGTCATCAACATCTGAGCGACACGTGAACAGTGAGTGAAACGGCTCATAAACTCTGTTTAAATCTTTATAACGCCATTATTTCGTGTTTATGTTAACGATAAACGTGTTTGTATTCAACACCGACACACACACGTGTAGCAACACCAGACAATAAGCTCAGACTGAGGGAAATCTGCTGTTTCGTGTGCGCGCGACACCAAACCCCGTTTAGAATGTTCATATAAACAACATAATCCTTTACACAGAGCGGCGCGTGCACTTAAAATGACAAATAAATAGACTTCTCTATTCACAAATATGTCGTCTATAATTCGGCTTATATAGTTAAGACTGAAACATTTGTCATTGTCATTTGATTTTAGTGTAAATTAGGCTTTTTTCTCTCACGAATTGTCTTGTAAATTTCAAATACCTACTAATAGGCTCTCATAGGAACATATATTGCATCCTTTTTTCCCACAAAACATCATTTTTATAAATAAAACCTACGAGGCTTTATACAACAAGAAATAAGCACTTGTGAAATAAATAAATAGGCTAGAAAAACTAAACGCAAATCCAAGTCACTCCTTATTGAGGCTCTTCACAGGTCAATGCATTTTTACACATTTTCTCATCTTAAGGAACTGAAGTGTTTGTTTCACTCATTTTTAAACCAAACTATTGAGGGAGATGTGTTTGTGTGTTTGTTTTGTCCACCAGAGCAGCAGGATGGGCCGCTCCTCCAAAGACAAGCGGGACATCTACTACCGTCTGGCCAAGGAGGAAGGCTGGAGGGCCAGGAGCGCCTTCAAGCTGCTGCAGCTGGACGAGGAGTTCAACCTGTTCACAGGTGACACACACACACACACAGACACACACAGGGCTGGTGAGTTTAAGATTCCCTTAACTTTTCCCTTAACGGCTGTATGTGTGTGTGTCAGGTGTTAACAGAGCCGTCGACCTGTGTGCGGCTCCCGGCAGCTGGAGTCAAGTCCTCAGCCGTAAACTCAGGTGAGTTTATATTTTACATCTGAACATGTGATTGTGTCTGAGCTGATGCAGGTTTAAAGGGATAGTTCAACATTTTGGCAAATTGGCCCATTGCCATAATCCATATAGTCATAGCAGTAGTTGCCTTCAGGAACAGTTTTTCATCAAGCAGTCTCTGTATTTACCTAAACTGCTTGATGAAAAACTGTCCCTGAAGGCAACGTGCATCAGAGGTTTTACATGAATTTCCCTCTAAAACAACTCTGTGTGGTAACGTTGTGTTATTATCTCATAGCGTGGTGAATGTGCAGGTCACAACTTGTCCACCAGAGCGTTGTGGAGTTGTTGGATTGTGTATTTGATGAGTTTGATGAGGGAAACCAAGAAATCCCATAATGAGCCTCCGTAGCGTAGCTCTGAGCAGCTCACGGCTCTGCTCCGCTGTTCTAAAAATAGCTTGCACCGACAATTGAAGGTAACAAACCTACTGCTATGACTATAGGGGTTATGGTGATGGGACAATTTGCTAAAATGTTGAACTATCCCTTTAGAGCGTTAGCTTTGGGGCATGGTAATGTAATGTTAACTGTGTTTAACTGTCAGAGGGCGGGAGGAGAAGGAGGAGAAGAAGCAGGAGGAGACGAAGGAGGAGAGGAGTGAGGAGGTGAAGATCGTGGCGGTGGACCTCCAGGCCATGGCTCCTCTGCCGGGAGTCACTCAGATCCAGGGAGACATCACCAAGGTGACGAGGAGGAGGAGGAGGAGGAGGAGGAGGAGGAGGAGGAAGAGGAACAACGTTAGAGTTTACAGGTCATATATTGATGTATTGATTGTGTGTGTGTGTGTGTGTGTGTGTGTGTGTGTGTGTCAGGTGTCGACAGCTCAGGAGATCATCCGTCACTTTGAAGGTCGACCGGCCGACCTGGTGGTTTGTGACGGAGCTCCAGACGGTGAGACCTCCTCCTCCTCCTCCTCCTCCTCCTCCTCTTCCTCCTCCTCCTCCTCTCCTCCTCCTCCTCTTTTCTCCTCTCCTCTGTCCTCCTCCTCCTCCTCCTCTCCTCTTCCTCCTCTCTCCTCCTCCTCTTCCTCCTCCTCCTCCTCCTCTCTCCTCCTCTTCCTCCCTCTCCTCCTCCTCCTCCTCCTACTCCTCCCTTCTCCTCCTCCTCCTCCCCTCTCCTCTTCCTCCTCCTCTCCTCCTTGCCTCCTTCTCCTCCTCTCTCCTCCTCTCTCCTCCTCCTCCTCCTCCTCTCTCCTCCTCCTCTCCTCCTCTTCCTCCTCTCTCCTCCTCTCTCCTCCTCCTCCTCCTCCTCCTCTCCTCCTCCTCCTCCTCCTCCTCCTCCTCCTCCTCCTCCTCCTCCTCCTCTCTCCTCCTCCTCCTCCTCCTCCTCCTCCTCCTCCTCCTCCTCTCTCCTCCTCCTCCTCCTCCTCCTCCTCCTCCCTCCTCCTCCTCCTCCTCCTCCACCTCCCTCCTCCTCCTCCTCCTCCCTCCTCCTCCTCCTCCTCCTCCTCCTCTCTCCTCCTCCTCCTCCTCCTCTCCTCCTCCTCCTCCTCCACCACCTCTTTTCTCCTCTCCTCTTCCTCCTCCTCAGCTCCTTACCTCCTCCTACCCTCTCCTCCTCTCCTCTCACCTGTAGTTTTGTTGTCCTTCACTGACGCGTTACTTCCTGTTGTCGTGTCTCCATAGTAACGGGGCTCCATGATGTTGACGAGTACATCCAGGCTCAGCTCCTATTGGCTGTGAGTTCTCAGTGTGTGTGTGTTAATCTGTGTGTGTGTGTTTGTCTCTGTGACGTCACACGCCTCTCGCTGTCGTTGTGTTTCAGGCTCTGAACATCACCACTCACGTCCTGAAGCCGGGAGGAACGTTTGTCGCCAAAGTGAGTTCATCTGTTATTGATTATTGATCAGTATTTCACATGCTGCGTTCAAGGACGGTGGGGAAAATCAAGTGCCACCTGTTTTCTGTGTGTGATCTTTGTCACTCCTTTTCATCTCATGAAAAAAGATGAGTATACAAACGAACCCTGGATGTATCAGCCACCGCGGTGTGACAACAACCAGGTGCGAGCGCTGCAGCAGTGCATTGTGGGCCGTGGCTGTGCTGACCGTCCCGTGTGTCTCCTCAGATCTTCCGAGGTAAAGACGTGACGCTGCTCTACTCTCAGCTCAAGATCTTCTTCAGCGGCGTGACGTGTGCAAAACCTCGCAGCAGCAGGAACTCCAGCATCGGTGAGTGAGGCACGCCGACCAATCACAGGCCTCCGCTGTCGACCAATCACACGCCTCCGTCCGACAGAGTGTTACACACAAGTTTTACCATGTTGATCCAGATCTGTGATTATCCTCTCCTCTGTCTCCAGAGGCGTTCGTGGTCTGTCAGAACTACCGTCCTCCTGAAGGCTACGTCCCCAACATGTCCAACCCTCTGCTGGACCACTCCTACGGTAACTATGACGACCCCTCCACATCTGTCTGATCATCATCTGCAGCAGCCGGAGCCAGGAGAAGCTCCGCTGCTCTCAGATCAGATTGTCTAACTGGTTCTGGTCTCTGTCCGTCAGACGTGGACTTCAACCAGCTCGAGGGTCCGAACCGGGTCATCGTTCCCTTCCTGGCGTGCGGCGACCTCAGCGCCTTCGACTCGGACCGGACCTACCCTCTGCAGGTGAGGGGGCGGAGCTTCATCCTGCTGGGTCATGGTTCTATGTTAATTAACCTGTTAATAATGATGTAATAACGTTTTAATGTGTTTTTTAACAGGATAATTAATAGATAAATGAACTGATGACGATATATAAAGCAGACATTTTTCATTCTAAGAAAATATCTACATTTAAGGTCATTTTATCCCTTAATAAACCCCTTAAACCAGGGATTCATCCACCAAATAAATCCTTTATTGCATTAATACACAGCCTAGAGACCACCAAGCATCTCTACATGTAAGACACTCATTCCTTTCCAGTTTTATTTTTTAAATACCAACATCAACAAAACTCATTCTACTTAATGAAACATGACATTATCCCACCAAAACTCTTCCAAAGTTAAAATATGTTGTGTTGTTTAGGAATGAATATGAATATGTTTTCTTTACATTATTCAAGGTCCGAAAAGGCTTCATATTTTTGTTATTTTGACTAGTTTTACATTTTCCACCAATAAATGCTCTAAATGACAATATTTTAATTTCAATTTTGGGAGGAATGTTGTCAGTAGTGAATAGAATAAAACAGAAAAATCTTCATTTTATTCTAACACATACCTATAAATAGTAAAACCAGAGAAACTATTTTAGCCATGAATTAACTCCAGATGGGATAAACTCCAGATATCATGCATTAATTAAGAATAAAGGTCCTTTAAAGGTTCAAATTAGACATTCATATAATGTTATGTAACTGTTTTTTGCTTTTTCCTACATTCCTGAATTGAGTCAGATAGTCTATTAATAAAAATGCCTCATTAATGGATTTGTCAGATCTTTCATATTAAGAGTTAATTACAGGGAAAATGCCTGTATTTATTAACAGAGTGTTTCTTAAGGGGTGTAGTTTTTAATTTGGTCTCATCCTGCCTCTGACCTGTGTTCAATGTGTTGTGTCGTCAGCTGGATGCAGATAAACAGTATCAGTACACGCCCCCCACCCAGCCGCCCATCTGCCCCCCCTACCAGCAGGCCTGCCACCTCCGCAAGAACAACCTGCTGTCCAGAGAGGACGCTCCATCTGTCGGGCCCGGCCAGAGCCGGGACGAGCCAGGACCAGGACCAGAACCACCAGCAGAGTCCACCTGAAACCCCTCGCTGCTGCTGGACAGAGACGTGTGTGTGTGAAGGAGCAGCCGGACATGATCTTGATCTGTGGTCAGGATCATTTAAAGACAGCTGCTGCATCCACGGGGCTTAAAATGATGTTTTTTGACCCTCAGGACCACCGTAGTTTTTACCTTTTAGTCAACCACAGTCTTTTTCTTTGTTTATAGAAACTTTGTGATTGACAGTTGTATGTAAATAAGCCAACAATAAAAAGACACATGAAATAACAAGTTGCATCTTGCATCTGAAATGATTTGACCAGCGACGGTTAAACACCGTGGATTAAAGGTATTTTAAAAAGTAACAAACAAAAATTTCATTTCTCATGGATAGCCTACTTGGAAGTTGTAGGATGATGTCTAGAGCTTGAAAGAGATTTATTAAGAACTCATGATGTGCTTATATTTATGTAAATGTGTTTGCACGGAGCCATATTTCTATTAAACTAGTAGAAATGAAAATAAGATACATCAATACATTTTCAATTAAATTTTCTACTACTATCACTACTTTAATTTAATATATAGATTATTTTAAGGTTTCAACCCTAACCTTTTTTTTTAACTTTCAGAAAAGTTTGAATGTTTATTAATTTATTTATTTGATCTATTTATTTCTGCATAGAGCCACATTCCCATTAAACAGACATAAATAAGTTTTTGCAAAGTGTATTAAACTGCAAACTAACCAAGTTGGTCACACACAGCTGAATGAACTCATCAAACTAACTTTAATTGTTATTATGACAACAAAAAACACAATAATATTAGTATAAATCATGGCACAGCAAGGCGATTTTATTTGTATAGCCCGTTTGTACAAACAGTTTGTCTCAAATATCATTACACGGCATCATGACAGAGGAAAAGCAGTGGAATTTCGTCTTTGATGTGCTCATAAATGTGCAAAGAATAAAAAACACAGTTGAGACATAAAACAACAACACAGAATAAATACAGTAATGAGGACTTTCATCGACTGAGGAAAAACTCCCAAGAAAAAAAACCCTTTAACAGGGGAAAAACTGTAAAAACCCCGTGGTTCATTCAGCAGGTTCATTCATTAACACTCCACCCCCGTGTCTCCCCGCCCCACCCAGACGCAGATGTCATTTTACTATGTTTTGTTTTGCTCTCTGTGCTGCTAGTAAATAAATGAAACGAGGGGGCCTGAAAAAGCGTCGGGTTTGTACTGTGCCGTACGTACGCCGTGCGCGGTGACGTCACGGCGTAACGACGACTCGCACAACGTACCGCATTGTTGTGGGGGGAAGAGAAGCTCGGGCAGCCGCTGAGCTCTGCCACCTCCAACTGCCTTTAAACGGTTCCTACCGATCAGGAGGTTAGTTTGTTTGGGTTCGTTTTTTTTTTTTTTTAAACCTCGGATCCCCCGGTAGAACAACCTGGAACCGGCTCCGTCCTGTCGCCCTGGATACCTGCCGGTCACTCTCAGGATTTACTACCCGTCGGCCGTTGGATGAGCGGACTGGATGTGGATTTAACTGCAGGCCGCGCCGCCGCCATTGCTGCTGTTTTTACAAGCTGAACTCGTGAAAATACCGAGGTAAGTCCGGACCTGCCGTGTCCTCTGCCTCGGCTATACCCGTCCCCTTCGGTGCGGACCGGTCTCAGCCCCTAACCGACCTCGACTCCTCCGGGGGAAACCCTTCTTTTTCCCCCAAATCGAGGCAGTTTCTTGTTGTGCTTGTCGCCATCTTTCCTCCCCCCTCTCACTCGGAGCTAACGTTAGCTGTTTGTGGACGGAGTGTCCTAATGCGTTTAAACGGCCACCGGAGCGGCCGCCAACGCCTCGTTAACGGACACCAACGGTTCGTCTTTAACCGTACCAGACCTGTGTAACGGATAACATTGTAGCAGGTTCGATTCCGCCTCAAAGACTAAAAGGTTGTGTGTGTGTGTGGGTCGGTTAAGTGAAGTGGAGCTAACTAACTTTAGCCGCGGCTAACGTACAGAGCTGAACGAGCTCCACCAACAACAACCGGCTCTCGGCGCCGCGGGCAGCCGGCCCACGGCTCCCTGAGGTCGGGGTGGAGGCTCGGAGAGAGCCGCTGCTGCTGCTGCTCCCCGGGGGTTGTCTTTCATTCATCCCAGTGAACGTTTATCACAACCAGTGTGTGTGTATGTGTGCGTGTGTGTGTTTCCGCCCCCTTCTCTGTCACTGTGTTCAGCAGCCACTGAAAACAGGTTTAGTAGTTGTAGTTTATTCAATCTTGTGCACACATTTTTACAATCAGCCATCAATCAACCTTCAATAATGCGTTCTTTAATTCATAATTGTAAAATAGATCGAAAAGCTGCCTGTGAAGATGTGCACACACTGGGGCTGCACAGTGTTGTTAACCTTTAAATGCACAACATAAAGGAGTCTCAGTCTGTTTCTGTAGAATCAGTCAAATGAAAACATGTGAGAAATTAAAGCTCTCACATGCACACACACACACACACACACTGAGGCTGCACACTGTTTTTAACATGATTTAAATGCACAGCATGCAGGGGTTAGTCACTCTCGGCTCTTACACTAACACAAAAACACTGTTCCTGTAGCCGTAGTCAACTGAAACATGTTGATCCCTGACGCACAAACACACAATGGAGCTTCACAACTGAAAGCTCCCAGGCAGCTGCTCCCCGTGGAGTCTGGAAGAGAACGAGTTGAAGACTGATACAGCTGTTTAGAGTTGCAGCTGTGCATTATCTTCTTCACATACTAACCTACAGACTATCTCCTGGATTCCTCTGTGTACTGCCTTGTTGTTTAATGGCATTACAGCGTAGTTGTTCCTGTTTAAACATCCCAGAGTCCAGTCTGCTCTCCACTAACATCTTGTTTTGTTTTTCACTCCTCCACAATGACTTTTATGAGGAAGCTGCTTCAACTACCTCTCTATACACAATGTAATGTACCAGGATCTAGTTATTATAATCACTTAGTGATACCAGATATTCTCCAGGTTCAGGTATCAGTGTCTATTAATGTCATTTCCTGGTGTTTTTACCTCAGCCTGGCCAAAACACTGAAACAGTATTCATGTCATGATGATAAATAAATCATAAATCACTCATTAATTAATCAAGAAAATGATCAACTGACTAATTTATATAAACACAATAGATACGTACATAAAAAGCTTGCATATACAGTAGGTTTTATTCTATTAGTTGATCAACTAATTGAAATGTTGTGTTCATAAATGAATAGTGTACACACAGTGTTGAATATCTAAAGCTTCCTGTAGCTTGTTCTCCGTTCTTTGATTTGATTGGCCCTGAAATAAATAAGGAAGTTGAGGTTCTTTAGCAATTTGACACATTTTATATCGTGAGATAAATAATGACAACGTTCACTGGAGACAGTTGTGTGTGATCAGCACTGAGGCAACAGACCTCGCCTCTAATGTATTCACAATATTTGCATAATCAGCATCATCAATAAAGAGCTGACAGCGATTTACAGGAGCAAACACTCGGCTGCACCAATAAAACACAGACAGACAGTTTCATGTTGCGTTCAGGTGCACACGTTCTTGATTTAATGCTCCGTTGTGAAACACCACTCATCTGTACGGACGGGTATTTCCTTCATTCTCTGTCTTTCAGAGTCATTTTTCTGTTTTTTGGAGAAATATTTTTTCCAACCTAATTCCACAGAATCATTAAAGGTATAATTTGTAGGAATTCCCTCCATCTAGCGGTGCGGTTGCACAACGGAGCGTATTCTTGATGTTGCATTCAGGTGAAATAGAGCAGACGTCAGACAGACAACAGATCTATCTATCTATCTATCTATCTATCTATCTATCTATCTATCTATCTATCTATCTATCTATCTATCTATCTATCTATCTATCTATCTATCTATCTATCTATCTATCTATCTATCTCAAAATTCTGCAAGTAACGTGAGGACTGATTTCAAAATAAAGGTGCTACCTCAGACTGTCTTGATATTTCGTCTCCTCTCAGTCTGAATTTACAGGGAACACACACACGGTGAAAAGCAGAAACATTAGTGGGTTTTTCCTTTGAAAATCGACATCACCTTGCAAACTATGCAACTGATTCTGTTCTGACTGGGATGTCACCTTTATTTTGAAGTCAGTCCTCCTTAAATGCTCTTACTATTGTGTATATGTGTGTGACTGTTGTTGCATGTTTTTCTGTGTTTTGTGTGTTGTTGCGTCGTTGCGTAAGAACACAGAGGGTTAAAGCTGTTAATCATTGGTGCAGGTTCCTGTTAGAGACACACACACACACACACATGCTGCTGTTGCCTCACAGGGCTGGGTCGGTCGGTCGGTCGGTCAGGGTCGCAGTTAATGACGGGAAATAACAGCATCTCACACACACACACACACACACAGCAGTCAGTTAGTCAGTGAGTCGTTGACGCGGCGGTTTCGTTTCTCTGTTCCTCAGGATCGTCACGGTTTCGCCATGAAGAAGAAAGGTCGGAACCACCGCCCGTCGGCGCTGAAGAGGGACTCGTCTCCCATCAAGCCGTCGCCCAACCGGGAGACGCTGACGTACGCGCAGGCGCAGAGGATGGTGGAGCTGGAGGTGGACGGCCGCGTGCACCGCCTCAGCATCTACGACAAGCTGGACGTCATCGCCGACGACGACCCCACGGCGCAGGAGATCATGGAGTGCAACAGCAACAAGGAGAACAACGAGAAGCCCCAGCAGGTCCTGGTGCGCTCCGTCCGCCTCAAGAACAACCAGCAGAAGAAGAACGCCGCGCTCATGGCGTCGCACGGCACCACCGGCGCCGCTACCGGAGGCCACGGCGGCGGCGGCGGCGGCGGCGCCACCGGAGGCCTGCTGGAGCCCAAGGTCAGGACGGTGGAGTACAACCTGCCGGTGGTGCCGAAGCGGCCGGCGGCGTACTACAAGTACGCGGAGCGGACGGCGGAGGAGCTGGACGAGGAGGTGGAGTACGACATGGACGAGGAAGACTACGCCTGGCTGGAGACGCTCAACGAGAAGAGGAAGAGCGAGGGCGTCAGCCAGGTGTCGCACAACCTGTTCGAGTTCCTCATGGACCGCTTCGAGAAGGAGTCGTTCCTCGCCACGCAGGGCCGCGCCGACCCGCAGGCGCTGGTGGACGAGGACGCCGTCTGCTGCGTGTGCATGGACGGCGACGGCGCCGACAGCAACGTCATCCTGTTCTGCGACTCGTGCAACATCGCCGTGCACCAGGAGTGCTACGGCGTGCCGTACATCCCCGAGGGCCAGTGGCTGTGCCGCCACTGCCTGCAGTGTCCGGCGCGGCCCGCCGAGTGCGTCTTCTGCCCCAACCGCGGCGGCGCCCTGAAGAAGACGGACGACGACCGCTGGGGCCACGTGGCGTGCGCCCTGTGGGTCCCCGAGGTCGGCTTCTCCGACACGGTCTTCATCGAGCCCATCGACGGCGTGCGCAACATCCCGCCGGCGCGCTGGAAGCTGACCTGCTACCTGTGCAAGGAGAAGGGCGCCGGCGCGTGCATCCAGTGCGACAAGATCAACTGCTACACGGCGTTCCACGTCAGCTGCGCGCAGAAGGCCGGCCTGTACATGAAGATGGAGCCCGTCAAGGAGCTGACGGCGTCCGGCGCCGCCACCTTCTCCGTGAAGAAGACGGCGTACTGCTGCAGCCACATCCCGGACGGCTGCGACCGCCGGCCGCTCAACGTCTACGAGGAGCCGCACCCCAAGAACGGAGCGTGTCACAGCAAGAGGGCGGCGGCGAAGCGGGGGAAGTCCCGCGCCAAAGGCTGGCAGAAGAAGAAGAAGAGAGCGGAACCAGAACCAGAGGAAGAACCGGAGACGCCGACCAGCGCCGGGCCCAGCATCACCGCCTCCAGGTACGCAGCTCCCACAATGCACCTCTCACACCCACTAACTCCCACAATGCACCTCTCACACCCACTAACTCCCACAATGCACCTCTCACACCCACTAACTCCCACAATGCACCTCTCACCTCCACCACAGCTGATTCTGACTCCTGCTGTTCAACAGGAAGTGAAATGATGAGAAAAATTTCACAATAAAATGACAAATATTCTCCCTCCCCTCTCTCTCTCCTTTCCTCTCCCTCCTCTTTCCCTCCCTCCCCCCCTCTCTTTTCCTCATCTCTCCCTATCTCTTATTCTCCTTATCTCCTATTGCCCCCCCCCCCGCCCCCCGCCCCCCGCCCCCCCTCCAGCCTGGACACCATCCTGAACCAGGTGTCTGTCCAGAGGAAGCGTCCCTTCGTGGAGCGAGTCCTGAGCTACTGGGTCCTGAAGCGTCAGTCCAGGAACAACGTTCCTCTGATCCGCCGGCTGCAGGCCAACCCGCAGCCGCCCAAGTCCAAGCAGACGGTCCGTCTCTCTCTCACACACATACACACACACACTGTTACCATGGCTCCCCCTCTCAGTCAGCTGACAGCGCTGTGTGTGTGTGTGTGTGTTGTGTTCAGGAGCGCATGGAGACGAACCAGGCGCTGAAGGAGCAGCTGAAGGAGTGGCACCGCCTCCGCCACGACCTGGAGCGAGCGCGTCTGCTGCTGGAGCTCATCAGGAAGAGAGAGAAGCTCAAGAGGGAGGAGGTGGGACACACACACACACACACCACCATGTTGTTACACATCATAACTGTTATGTAATGTAACAATCTGGACTATATTATTATAATACAACATAAACAGCATTGCTGTATAACTCTATTTACAGACACATTACCTCGTGATGGTTCATTATGAACATACAGTAAATATATTTTTAGTTTTCATTACCGTCTTCCTCAGGTTTTATATCTACATGTACAAAAGACACAGATACAAACTGCCATTATTTATATATAAACTGTCAAAAAAATACACTCAGTGTTTATTGAGTTACTGTTCATGTCGCACTTGTTTTGCTTTTGCAAAGTCTCTCATTTAAAAGCAGTGTTTGGTCCGTTACTCATAAATAATAAAGTAATTGGTTAAAGTTACTAGTTAAACTGAGTTAGTATCTGAATTACTACATTATAAACGTAACTAATTACCAGGAAAAGTAACTATTGTGTTCTTTTATTTAAAATAAGATGCTCAAATATGTCAAATTACTTGGACAAATGGATGAATGTCTTTTTTCCGACTCGTTGATGAACTGAAAAAAATGTGCTGTCGGTATAACGGGTAAATTATTTTGTGACGGGACTTCTTGAGTCAAGTAAGGGCAAATAACGGGGAAACAGGAACTTTTTTGATTACTTATAAAAAGTAGAGGTGTTATTTTATTTGATACCGTTGTTCCCATCACTGTTTAAAAGTAATAAAAGCTAAAAAGCTCAAGAGACTCAGACAAACTGCAGCGACAGGGACTCGGTTTGAAGTTGAAGTGTCTGATCCTGTGTGTGCTGCTCTGCTCAGATGAAGCTGCAGCAGTCGGTGCTGGAGGTGCAGTTGACTCCCTTCAACATCCTGCTGAGAGCCGTGCTGTCTCAGCTGCAGGAAAAGGACCAGTACAACATCTTCGCTCAGCCCGTCAGCACCAAGGAGGTCTGGACCCGTCTTCGTCTTCTTTCTATTTGGTTTTATTGTGAAATACAAAGTTTTAACACCTGTCTCCTGTGTTTCCTCCTGCAGGTCCCCGACTACCTGGACCACATCAAGACCCCCATGGACTTCTCCACCATGAGGAAACGCATCGACGGCCACAGCTACGGGAGCCTGGAGGAGTTTGAGTCGGACTTCGACCTCATCATCTCCAACTGCATGACCTACAACGCCAAGGACACGTTCTTCTACAAGGCAGCTCAGAGGATGCAGGACCACGGCGGCGCCATCCTGCGCCGCGCCCGCAGGGAGACCCAGCGCATCGGCTTCGACTTCCCCAGCGGCCTGCACCTGCCCCAGGCCCCCAAGCTGGAGGCCCCGCCCCCTTTCACCTGGGACGAAGGTAAGTCATTTTTTGGCCAAATTGAGATATCTGCGTAACTTTCCTCTCCTACCACTGCTGCATCACCTTGCCTTATCGGCTATGTCCTCAACCAATCAGAAAACTTTTTAGAGTCCAAAATCACTATCGCCTAAGTCATCTTTTTGACTTAGGCATTTTTGCCACTATACCTTTAGCCTCATAGAATAATTGCCCAAGTTATTTTTTGGCCAAATTGAGATATCAGAGTAACTTTCCTCTCCTACCACTGCTGCATCACCTTGCCTTATTGGCTCTCAACCAATCAGAACACTTTTTAGAGTCCAAAATCAATATCTTTTTGCCACTATATACAAAGATGGCTGATTGCAAATGTAAAGATATTTGTTTTGACTAGAAATAGAATAAATATTCTTGGTAATATGGAATCAAATCATGATGATTAAGTTTTTTTGATGATGATTAGACTTTATAACACCTTAGATAAGGTTAGACCTGGTTATGTTATCATTATATATTATATACTGTATGCGGAAAAAATGCCTAAGTCACTTTTCTTTGTTATGGAGTTGATGTTGTGTCTGATTTATTTTTCAAACTTTTTCACAGGTCTGGTTAAACTTGCTGTTACATTATCAAAAAAAAATACCAATGTGCTTGCTAGAAATTGTGTTTTTTCTATTTTCCCGAAAATGTTCAAATATGACTTAGGCAATGATGCTATGAGGCTGACGATATTCATTATTTTCACATCTCTATGAATGTATACAATCAAATATAGTCAAAATATTATTACATTACTGATTATATACAATATGAGACCAAGTATTTATCCTGTTTGAAATATTCAAGTCATTAATTGTCATCAATACCAAATGTTAAAGTTTATTTAATTGTTTTGACACGTGAACATTTTAATTCCCACTGGTTCAGTGTTAACGTTTGGTAAATTGATGATTATCATTGAATCGATATCGAAGCTTTATCCTAGTTCATTCAGCTGTAGTGATGTCACTGACGTGTGGTTGCCCCTCCCCCCCCCAGTGGACCGGCTGCTGACGCCGTCGTACCGGCGCCTGACGCCGCTGGAGGAGCAGCTGCAGCAGCTGCTGGAGAAGCTGGACCTGAGCGTGGCCATGAAGCACAGCCCGTCCCGCAGCAAGAGGCTCAAGCTGCTCAAGAAGACCATCATGGAGGTCCGCAGCGAGATCAGCCTCAAGAAGCCCCTCCCCTCGTCATCGTCCTCGCACGCCGCCGCCGCCGCCGCCACGGAGCCCAGCCCCGCCCCCGCTGAGTCCGAGGAGAAACCACTACCTGAACCTCTGGCGGAGCCCTGCACCCCGGAGGAGGAGGAGGAGGAGAAGTCCTCGCCCCCTCCGACGTTAGAGCCGCCGTCCTCGCCGGCGCAGCTCCCCGCCCCGCCCCCCGCCTCGGACCCGCCCCCCCTGAAGCCCGTGGTCGTCGTCGCCGGCGACGCGGGCGCGGACCAGACTCCCATGGAGCTCGACAGTGACACGTCTACCTCAGAAACCCCCGACACCCCCAACGGGCTCCTCCCCGCCACGCCACTGCTCCCCAACGGCGACCTCAGCCCCTCCGCCGCCGCCGCCGCCTGCAACCGACGGACCAACGTCCTCTTCCGCAAGTCCAAGAGCGCCAGCCCGCAGAAACCCCCCAAGACGCCGGACACGCCCACGCCGCAGTCGCCCACCCTCGGCTCCAAGACCTTCCTGTCGGTGGTGATCCCGCGGCTGGAGACGCTGCTGCTGCCCAAGAAGAGGAGGCGCAGCAGCAGCGCCGACGGCGGCGAGGAGCAGGAGGACGACGAGGAGTCGCCCATTAAACGCCTCGGTACAGGTGAGAGCGCCGGGCGAGCGGCGGCCGCCAGAACCGCCGTGACACACCGTCGAGCTGAACACCAACGGGTTTTATCCTCCTCAGGGATAACCAACGGCTTCGTGGTGGAGGAGGAGCAGGAGGAGGAGGAGGAGCAGGCGTCTCCGTCTCCGTCTCCGTCTCCTCGGCTGCTGGAGCCGCGACGCCGCTGCGCCTCCGAGTCCAGCATCTCCTCCAGCGGGAGCGTCCTGTGCAGCGGCAGGTCAGTCACTTCTCCTCCTCTTCTTCCTCTCTTCCTCCTCTCCTTTAAATTATAAATTAATAAATTAAACCGTCATATCGTATCAATCAATAATAAATTGATCGCCCCCCCCCTCTCTCTCTCTCAGCTCCGTGGTCGTGTCTAAACCGCTGAAGCGAGCGGCGGCGGCGCGGCGCAGCACCGTGGACGATAAGAGCGCCCTGATGACCTGCATCCAGAACGGAGAGTTCACCAAAGCCGCCAAGATCTCGTCAGGTGAGCGCCGGTGTGTGTGTGTGTGTGCGCGTGTTTATGCGTGTGTGTGTGTTTGCACCACCCTGCATGGCAGCGCTGTGATTGGTCAGTTCTTCCTCCCTGTCCTAAACTTTATTGACAGCTCCTGTGTGTGACGACTGCTGCTTCTCTGTCAGCTGCATGTATTGATTAACCCCCCCAAACACATAACACAGCCACCTGTGATGTCAGGATCTGAAGCTCCGCCCCCTCTGAGCCGACGTCTGCTCAGCCAATCACTGGCTCAGAACAAACAAACAAACAAACAAACAAACAAACACATGAGATCAGTAACGACCTGAATCGAAGGCGTTTGTGACGTTTTTAATCACAAACCCGTCGATGTCAATGAGCCAATCACGTTCATTCATGTTGATGTGTGTGTGTGTGGAGTTTTATCACCATGACGACGTCAGCTGAGACTCCGCCCAGGTACTGGTGTTTACAACTGTCACATGATGCCCAGCCTCTGTGTGTGTGTGTGTGGCTCAGTGACGGATGTTTTGAGTTACTTGGGTCCATATAAGCTGTTACCGTAGCAACAGGCCATTAGTTATTACTAAAAATATCTAGAACTAGATGTAAATATAAATTCATGTAAAAACCTGAAGCCAAGAAATACTTAATGTTATTATTCACTGTGAACATAAAACACACAGAGAAGTGACGCTGTGTGAAGGAGGAGACTTTAGATGAGTTGAGTCCCTGGTTGGAGACCCGACCAGGGGCATTAAAGGATCATTCTGGAGCTCAAACTCCTCCACCACGATCAGGTGGCGGTTCAAGGAGCTAAAACCCATTTCATTAAAGGGATAGTTCACCCAAAATCCAAATTTCACTCACTATCTCCTCACCCTCATGTCGACTAAGAGCTGTGAGAATTTTCAGAGTCCTCCGTTCCTTCTCTGAGTTACGGTGGGGGGGTCCACGCAGCAGTATTACCATGTAATGGTTGTCAATGGACACCAGGTTTCTTCGTCCAAAAAGACACATTGAAAAACATCCAAATACCTCCATACTGCTCGTCTGTAATGTCCCTCTTGTATAAATTGCTAAATATGAATATAACTAAATAAGTCCATTTCAACTAAATAAAGTAGAGCAACATCAACTGTCATTTAAAATTGTGTTTTTGTATAGGAAATTAGAAAGTCTCATAAGCAAATTTCTATCTTCTCTGTACAAAGACAACAAAGAGCTTTTTTGAAAACAGCGGAGCTTGTTTGTTTGGGCGGAAGCTCCCAGTGTCTCAGTTCACCATCATCGGTGACTGGACTGGAACAATTTCTCATGTCGGAGCTTCAATACATTGATCCAGATCCACTGGAGCAGTATGGAGGTGAAAATTTAGATGTTTTTGATTAAACTCTGTGTGTCAGGTTTTTGGATGGAGAAGCTAAAAGACAACCATGGTTGACAACCATTATATGGACAAATACTGACACATTGTGTGGATGTCCCTCCCCCATGAGAAATTGTTCAAAAAAAAATTAAATAACTCTATATTTTAAGCTTGTTTGAGGGGAAAGTGTCTCAGTTCACCGCTCGGTGACGGAACAAGGACTCTGACAACCATGGTTGACAACCATTATATGGTCAAACTCTCACAGCTCTTAGTCGACATGAGGGGGAGGAGATGATGAGTGAAATTTGAATTTTGGGTGAACTATCCCTTTTAATCTGCAATAAGCAACAATAAGCAAATCCAAGGTCAAATAGAAACTGACCCTAAACTTGGATCAACGTGGTTTTTCAGGGTCGATACTGATGCCAGTAATCAGTAACTAAGTAATCAAGGACAGTGAAGTGTAAATACGACACCAGGAATCAGACTGAATCCAAAATAAATGTCTTTTATTGTTTATCGTTGAAAAATGGCCGATCCCGACCCTGATGAGACGTAAACACACTGTTTGTCTCTGTGTGTGTGTGTGTGTCGCTGCATCAGTGTGAGTGTGTTCTCCTTTGTTTTTTAAAGGTCAAAGGTCTTTGAAAAACCTGTGTATGTAGTGTGTGTGTGTGTGTGTGTGTGTGTGTAGTGTCTCCTCCCTCATAACCTGTTGTCGTTGTTCCTGTAGACGTGTGGGACGCCACCGCCGCGTCTCCCTTTGTTCTGGAGCCTCTTAAACTAGTTTGGGCTAAATGTAGAGGATTTCCCTCCTACCCCGCCCTGGTGAGTCGTCATTACCCATCAGCCCCTCTGCTCATCGTGCTCGTAACCGTAGCTCGTGATTCGTGCTCACAGCCATGCGTGTGTGCGTGGCGACGCCCCATCGACTGCTTGGTGCCTGGTGCTTGGTGTGTGTGTGTGTGTGTCTGTGTAAGTGTGTTTGTGTGTGTGTGTCGGCCGGCGGCTTCGCTCAGAGCGTCTCCGTCTCCGCTCGGCTCTGCATGTTTGTGTCTCTTGGGTGCGAGCTTTTCTACTCCTGCTCCGCTGCTGCTGCCGCCGCCGCCGCTGTCGCCGTGGCGACCAGGTCGTCCCACTGACTCAGTCCCCCCCCCCGTCCCTCTCTGTCTGTCCGTCACAGATCATGGAGCCCAGAATCCGGAGGACGGCGTGCCGGCACAACGGGGTGGAGCTTCCCCCGCCGCCGCCGGACGTCCTCCGAGCCGGAGAGCGGATGCAGTTCAGGTCCGCAGAGAAACTCTTCCTCGTCCACTTCTTCGACAGCAGGCGCAGCTGGTGAGACACCACGACACAACGTTGTCTTTGATCAGTTCAGAGCTTCAGTCTGTCCTGCTCGTCAGAGACACGTCCACACAAATCATCAGATCAATCAATCAATATCTTTTATTTAATCAGGTAAAAAAAACTCATTGAGATTTAAATCCTCTTTTCCAAGACTGACCTGGTCGAGACAAGAAAGAGATTAATGTGGAATAAATTAATACAGATTCTCCCAGGGCCGCCCCCAAGAGTCGACCTACAGTTCAGTCCCTCCAGGAGTTCACAGGCTGTTTTTGTGATTGTCGTGGCCTAAAATGCCAGATTTCGCAGCCACATTTAAAAAAAATTGCAGTGCATGTTGCGATGTTTTAAGCACTTTTAAGCCGCGCCCCCGCAAACCGGCACGCGCACACAACAAGGGGGAGGAGGAGAGCGAACGGCAGGGACAGAGGGGGTTGCGATTAGATTGTGGAAGCACAGTTGCCAGACAGCATTTTGAAGGTCATAACGTATTAATTGACGGACCGTTTCACCCAGTTGAAAAAATGTTGCAGTTTTGTTCTGAATAATTAAAAATCAAAGGAAATTAAAAATGTTTAAATGTCACGACAATTACAGAGTTGAAAGTTGTTTTATTTATAATTAAAATTTGCGTTTAAAAATCGCTGTAAAACAACAGTTTTAAAATGAAAACATTAAAACAGTCCAGTCTTTGAATAAAAAGGGGAGGGTGGGCCACGGCCTTAGGATGGCGGAGGGGCACCCGGCCGCCGGCTGCTCCGCTCCGGCCCTGCGGTGGCGGTGGCGGTGGCGGTGGCGGCGGCAGCGTACTGGGTTCTCCCTCAGCGAGCGCTGTGGGCGGACACGGGTTCAACCACAGCTCACACACTCACGTTCAACTCGTCTCGCGTTCTTTTACCGTCAAGTTTCTTGCCGTCAGCCGCGCCGTTCCTCCGTGGACTTCCCTCCCTTCCTTCCTTCCTTCCTTCCTTCTTTCCCTTCATCCTTCTATCACTTTTTCCCTCCTTCCTTGACCCTCCCTTTCCTCGGACCACCGCTGCGTCCAGACTCTCTCTCTCTGCGGTGGAAGAAAATGTGAAAACTGTATTTCCTTTTGATTCACGCTGTGCGTCCTAAATATTGTGTTTGTGCTCTTAAAACTTGAAGTTGGGGGTCACGTTGCTGCTGCTTTCACACAGTGTCACCGGCAGCTGACTGACCTCTGACCTCTGACCTCTGTCTCCTCAGGCAATGGCTTCCTAGATCCAAGATGGCGCCCTTCGGGATCAACCAGACTCTGGACCGACTCAAGCTGACGGAGCCTCGCTCCGCCCACTTCCGTAAAGCTGTGCAGCTCGCCTTCGACCGAGCCATGATCCACCTGAACCGTGGCGGCGGCGGCGGCGGCGAGCTGGAGCCCGGCGCCGGCCTCGCCGTCTCAGACTGAACCCCCCCTCCTCCTCCACCTCCCATCATCCATCTCTCTCTCCCCCTTTTTCAGCTTTTTGTTTCCAACACCACCACCGCCTCGTACGCACAATACACACACACACACGCACACACACAAACTCACGCACACACTCGTCATGTTTACCATTTCCTACAACTGGATCGCCCCCTCCTCCTCCCCCCCCCGTCCCTCCCCCCCCGTCCGATATACTGTAGCTGTCTCGTTATGTCAAAGAGCTATGCAATGAATCGACTCGGTTCGCGGGTGAAAAACAGAAACAGAAGCAGAAGAAACGCTGAGGACGGTGAACGTGTGCGTGGCCGTGACGACCGAAGAATCACGGGTTCAACCTGTTGAATGTGTCGGAGTCCGACCTCTGACCTCCTTAAATGTGCTGCAAGACTGCTGCAACAATCTCACTGCCATGAAAATGTCCATCTGAGTGCACGTGTGTGTGTGTGTGTTTGTCAGCGTGTGTGTGTGTGTGTGTGTGTGTGTGTGTGTGTGTGTGACGGCAGCAGCTCCTGTAAATAACCCTGTTTTAAAAGGTCTGACACTAATTTATTCACTCCTCCTCCCCGGGTTCGTTTGGTTTCCACGGCGTTCAAGATATTTATAGTGGGAGGTGACGACCTCGTTCTGCTGGTGCTAATCTCCACGGAGACAAACAACAACATGCATACTGTAACTCAACTCCTCGGTTGTTTGTGTTTTTTTTTTTCTTTTTTTTTTACAGTTTTTGTAACTTATTGAGTTCTCAAGCTTCAAGTTCTCGTCTTTGGCATTAAGTTTTCTCGTGTGTGCATCTTTTTTTTTTTTACCTGAATGTTTTTACTGGACTACTTCTTTGACTTTTTTTTTCTGTTTGTACATATTTATATAAAAATCTATATAGAAACTCTCAAAATTAAAAAAAAAAAATGCCTAAAGTGCATCATTCACACCGAAACCAAAAAAAAAAGAGAAAGATCTGCTGCCCACAGGTTTCCCACTAATGTGTTTTTATTTCCTCTCATTTCATTTTTTTTTTTTTTTTTTTTACAGTGTTTTTCAGGTTTTCGGCCTTTCTGTCCGTGTGCTGTGATGAGTTCGTCTTCTGTCACTCAATCATCTTTTTTCCACCTGACCTGACCTACAGTCAGCTGTAGAGAAGAGAACGTGCCTGTACTAACTTATTGTAAAACAGAAAAAAAATGTTATATGCATTTACTTTATAGAGAAGAAGAAGAAGAAGAGTATTGTAAGAAGAGAAATGACTACGGGCACACTAGGAGCCGCGTGTAGAGGCCCCTCCTCTTCCTCTGTCGTTTTTAGGAGTTTTATTTTTTATTTGGACTTTTATTTTTGGATTTATAGCATTAAATCTGCGAGGTGAGGTGATAGTGTTTGATGTTTTTTATTTTTTATTTTATTTTGGCAGGGTAGCGATGGGTAGACTTCCTGTTTTCTTTGCCCCCCCCCCCCTCCTCTCCTCCTGCACCTCCCTCCCTACACCCCCCACCTCCTCTTCCTCCTCCCTCCTCTTCCTCCTCTGGATGTGGATGTTGTTGTGTGTGTAAATAGATTTGGTACTTTAGCTGATTCTCTGGGAAAAACCACAGTTATAGCCAATGGGAGTGGAAACCAGCCGACAGCAGGCCGGTGGGATTTTTATACTAAAAACACTGAAAAATTAAAATATGTTATTGAATCACTGACCCGACGAGTCCTGGTTTTTATTAATATTACCTTTAACAACACTTCAATACCTTTCATTGTATTACTTTCTTTTGTTTATTCAACTTTTTATTAATTCCTGAGTCTCATATTCACTCCAGTCTCTCCTCAACAGACACAGAGGAGACACAGAAGGAAGAAAAAGTGATACTATAAAGGGTTTTATTGAATACAGGAAATTAATTTTTGTGTGAGATTCAACGTGGGAAAAGAAAAACTTTGTGTAAAATAATTGAGAAAAGATTAAGTACAGTAAAAAAAAAAAGAAAAAAAGTCTGCACCTTTTACCTGCTCTATGATGTTCTGTGTAACTGCTGTTTCACCTCCTGGCCACAAGGTGGAGCCGTCGACCTGCAGAAGCAGCTGCAGGTGTTAGAAATCACCCACTCCTTCACTCACTCCCTATCCACTACATCATGTACACGATGTAGGGAACGACCATGGATGGGAACGACAGGAGGAGAACGTGGTTGCGTCAGCTGATGCGCCAGGTGTTGCTGTGACGGAAGCAGACGCGCCGAGGACCATGTAAACAAACCGTATGGCCGTATGAAACAAACTACCGTAGAGATCATTTGGCAGAATAAACGCCGATTCAATTAAATGCCCGGGCGATTAAGTGTTTACTATAGTCTTGCACAGAAAAAAAAGAAAAGTTTTTCTCAACAGCGACTCCAACCTCTGTCAGTCAGCCTCGTCTCGCTCGCTCGCTCTCTCTCGCATGCAGGCGGACACACACAGGTCGCGCTGGACGACAAAGACAAATGGATAAATACGCTTATGTACAGTGTTGAAACTACTGCGATCGGTTGTGTTTCTCAGACAATAAACCAGGGCCGGACTGGGAGACTTTTTCAGGCCAGGAGTCAGTCATGTAACCAGGCCACCCTGGCCTTGCCCACACGCGCACGTTCACGCCCACACCTACATGCATTGGCACGCATGTACACGAACACACACACACACTGCATTCCAAATAGAAGTTCAAATATGGGACCTATGTACAAACTAAGTTAGGAATATACAGTAACTTTTGTGTTTGGGGCCGGGCTGGTAAAATACAGTAACACAACAATCCTCAGCAAAATCCACTAAAGGTTTAACGCAGTGCCAAGGTTACTTAAACATCATATCATGTGGAATGTCAACTGCCTCTTTGGCATAATTTTTATGTGTAGCCTAGAATATAAACAAAGACAACAAAGTCCAAATCAAACAATTAATCAGCTATGAGGGGACAACCTTTGAATACATGTTCACAGAACATGCACCCACTGATAGACGCAATGTATAATACAGTACGAGAGTATAGTTCCTAATAAGCAATCACATAATATTGACTCTAATATAGGGCTGGGATACATAACAGCAAGTCAACAACAGACAGCAAAATTCAACACCACTAGAAATGAGAGCCATTATGTCAAATGGCAGTGCCTGTTGGTGTTATGTCTGCAACTTGCATGTTGTTGCTCTAGAAATGATACCTTCTGCCAACTGCTCTGCACTGGCTTCTCCAGCAGGACATGTGTCATCACCATCACCACCTTTGAATAGCAAACATATGCTTACAGTGTTTTTCCATACACTATAGTTCATACAGTAAGATAGTGTAGCCTATGTCTCATTTAATGTGCCCTTGTATTCATATACATAATAATGGAATGATAACAGTAAATAAAAAGCTTGTAGTGAATGGACTTACATAATAATTCACCATTGCACTTTGTAGTTCTATACATTTATGGCATGCAGTTATTTCTCATTGTGTTGTGCATGTAGGAAGTACTGTTCTGGGGTCATGGTCCCTTTAAGAAACTATACTGTTGTCATGACGACGAGCCCCTGCTCGTCTGTTGTTTTACTTCACGTCGCCATCTTGCGGCCAGTTGTTTTCTGCGACTTCAATAAACGAGGCACACAGTTGTGCACTCAAGCTGAGAAATTGCTCTTATCTGTTCAATTTCCATACTGGTGACCCCGACGTTGGTTTGTTGGACGTATCCAGAACCACGACACAACCATGGCAACGAATGCTGTTACCCTCAAGCTTCCAGAATTCTGGGAATCGTCAGCGTCGGCATGGTTTGCTCAAGCCGAAGCACAGTTCGCGTTGCGGGACATTACTGCTGATGCAACACGGTACTTCTACGTTGTGTCGGCTCTCGGAAATTCAACGGCGTCCAGAGTGGTGAGCCTGCTTAAAAATCCTCCAGCGACCGAGAAGTACGACACACTCAAAGCCCACCTGTTGAAGACGTTTGAACTGTCGGACGCCGAGAGAGCCAGCAGGCTGTTCTCCCTGCAGGGACTGGGTGACAGCAAACCGTCTGAGCTCATGGACCGCATGCTGGATTTACTGGGGGAGCACAGACCTGATTTTCTTTTTGTGCAACTTTTTCTGCGTCAGCTGCCTTCCACGGTAAGAGCTGCATTGGCCAACACCACGATCACTGACTGTCGTGAACTAGCGGGAGAAGCTGATAAATTTTTCCTGGCGAGTCAGGGACAGAGCGTTATGGCCGCGCTACCCGCGCACATTGCTCCAGCAGTGGATTCTACGCTCGTCGCTGCGACCTCTTCTCATCAGCTGCACTCTTCAAATCAGCGACAGTTTTCAAACCCCCAGCGATCTTCAGACTTGTGTTTTTACCATGCAAAGTTTGGACCGAAGGCTCTGAAATGCCGTGCACCATGCAAGTTCAGCAGCTCGGGAAACGCCAGGGCCGGCACTCCGTAGTGGCCATGAGTGTCGGCCACGCAGGCAGGCTACTTTTCATTCGGGACAGTATCTCCGGGCGGCGCTTCCTTTGCGACACGGGAGCACAGAGGAGCGTCCTGCCTGCGTCCAGTCTGGACATGGTGACTGACAGCCACGGCCCCCCCATGGAAGCAGCAAATGGGACCCCCATCCGCACGTATGGACAACGGTACATTGAGCTATGTTTTGGGGGGCAACGGTTCGGCTGGGACTTTGTAATAGCGAAGGTCGCCGTTCCCCTCCTGGGCGCTGATTTTCTGTGTGCACATGGACTGTTGGTGGATGTACAGAACCGCCGTTTGATTGACGCTGTCACGTTCTGTTCATATACATGTTCACTTGGGGGAACTGATGCCGTCCAGTTGTCAAGCATGCTCTCCTCCGCAGATGAGTTTCACCGTCTGCTTGCCAGTTTTCCCACCCTCACTCAGCCCACTTTCTCTGCGTCTGCTGTGAAGCATGGTGTTGAGCACCACATCGCCACTACTGGTCCACCCGTCTATGCCCGTGCTCGGCGCCTCGACCCGACCAAGCTAGCCGTGGCTAAGGCTGAGTTTTCAAACATGGAACGCCTGGGTATAATACGCAGGTCTGACAGCCCGTGGGCCTCACCCCTTCACATCGTGCCCAAACCTGGTGGCGGCTGGCGCCCATGTGGTGACTACAGGCGGCTGAATGAAGCGACGACACCTGACCGATACCCCGTCCCCAACATTCAGGACTTTTCAGCACACCTGTCTGGAATGGTGATTTTTTCCAAAGTGGACCTGGTCCGGGGCTATCATCAGGTACCTGTACACTCACTTGACATTCCCAAAACAGCAATAATCACACCATTTGGTCTGTTTGAGTTTTTGAGAATGCCTTTCGGCCTCAAAAACTCAGCCCAGTCTTTTCAACGTCTCATGGACTCCGTGTTACGCGACCTGCCTTTTCTTTTTGTGTACCTAGACGACATCCTGGTGGCGAGCGCGTCCAAATCCCAGCACCTGGTACACCTCCGAGCGCTTTTCGAGCGACTCAGCCAACATGGACTGATTATCAACCCCGCGAAGTGCCAATTTGGGCTCCCCACCATTGATTTCCTGGGGCACAGAGTCACCAAGGACGGGGTGGTCCCACTCCCGTCAAAGGTGGAGGCTGTCACACATTTTCCACGCCCCCTCACAGTCAAGGCTCTACAGGAGTTCCTCGGCATGGTAAACTTCTACCACCGTTTCATCCCTCGGGCCGCTCAACACATGCGGCTTTTGTACAAGGCCTTGAAAGGTAGCCCCACGCATGCTGTGGACTGGACTGAGGAGAGAGGAAAAGCCTTCGCAGACACCAAGGCTGCCCTGGCGGACGCCAGCATGCTCGCACATCCATCTCCCACAGCCCCCATCGCCATCACCTCCGACGCCTCAGAGTACGCTGTCGGTGCCGTCTATGAGCAGTGGGTAGACGGGGCCTGGCAGCCGCTTGCCTTCTTCAGCCGTCAACTGCGCGACAGTGAGCGGAAGTACAGCACTTTCGATCGAGAGCTGCTTGGTCTCTACCTCGCCATCAGACACTTTCGCACCCTGCTGGAAGGTCGCCATTTCACCGCCTTCGTTGATCACAAACCACTCACTTTTGCCATGTCCAAGGTGGCTGAGCCGTGGTCCGCCCGACAGCAACGTCACCTGTCCTACATTTCAGAGTTCACCACAGACATACGTCACGTGGCCGGAAAAGACAACCCGGTGGCAGACTGCCTGTCACGAGCAGTGGCAGGGGCGGTCCATGTGGGCTTGGATTACGGCAGCATGGCAGCAGATCAAGCCACAGACCAGGATGTGCAGCTCCTGAGAACCTCGACTACAGGTTTGAAAATAAAGAACGTGGTCTTTGATGATGCCGGCACCACACTCCTGTGTGATGTGTCCATGGGCGGTCCTCGGCCAATCGTGCCAGCAGGTTGGAGGCGTCGAGTTTTCAATGCCATCCATGAACTTTCCCACCCCGGTTCAAAAGCGTCACAGAGGCTGGTGTCAGCGAAGTTTGTGTGGCATGGCCTCAAAAAGGATGTTAGAGACTGGGCTAACACTTGCATTGACTGTCAGCGGGCCAAAGTACACCGCCACACAAAAGCCCCATTGGAAATGTTTCCGGTGCCAGAGAGACGCTTTGACCATGTAAACGTGGATCTTGTCGGCCCGCTGCCCTCCTCTCATGGTTTCACTTACCTGTTGACAATGGTGGACAGGACCACACGTTGGCCTGAAGCTGTACCGCTGTCATCACTGACGACTGTGGAAGTGGCGCGGGCATTCATTGGCACCTGGGTTGCCCGTTTCGGCACCCCTTCGGACATATCCTCTGACCGTGGGGCGCAGTTCACTTCTGAGCTGTGGAACGCTGTTGCCCAGAGCCTTGGAGTGAAGCTGCACCGCACGACTGCATACCACCCGCAGGCTAACGGCCTCTGTGAGAGGTTTCACAGGTCGATGAAGGCTGCTCTCCGTGCTGGCCTAAAAGACTGCAACTGGGTTGACAAGCTGCCGTGGGTTATGCTGGGCATCAGGACTGCACCAAAGGAAGACCTGCAGTCCTCTTCCGCAGAGCTGGTTTATGGCCAGCCGCTGCGGGTTCCAGGAGATTTTGTCCCCAAAACCACCGTTCCTTGGTCAGCAACTCTGCAGCGGGACACTCTGTTGGACAATGCGAGGCTTTTTGCACCAGTTCCTACCTCACGCCACGGCCTACCTCAGTCACACATTCCTGCTGGGCTGCAAAAGGCTGAATATGTCTTTGTCCGGCACGACGCCCACAGGGGACCCCTGCGCCCACCCTACGACGGCCCGTTCCGAGTTTTGGAGACAGGGGACAAACATTTTGTGGTGGATATGGGTGGAAAACCAGAGCGGCTCTCCATTGACCGCCTCAAACCAGCTCATTTGGATGTTACTGGGCCCATAGAGTTGGCTCAGCCCCTGCGACGTGGGCGGCCTCCAGCTCTGCCCCCACACCCCGATCCCTGTTCCCCCACATCCCCCCAGTTTCGAACACCACGCCCGGGTCGTGGCGGGACTCCTGCCGCTGTTGTGCCTGCAGGGCCTCCTGTGCAGCGCAGCCGTTGTGGCCGGGTGATACGGCCACCTCGCAGATGACTGTTTGTTTGTTTTTCTCTCTCACATGGTGAATTCTGGGGGGACGTGTGTAGTGAATGGACTTACATAATAATTCACCATTGCACTTTGTAGTTCTATACATTTATGGCATGCAGTTATTTCTCATTGTGTTGTGCATGTAGGAAGTACTGTTCTGGGGTCATGGTCCCTTTAAGAAACTATACTGTTGTCATGACGACGAGCCCCTGCTCGTCTGTTGTTTTACTTCACGTCGCCATCTTGCGGCCAGTTGTTTTCTGCGACTTCAATAAACGAGGCACACAGTTGTGCACTCAAGCTGAGAAATTGCTCTTATCTGTTCAATTTCCATAAGCTATAGTAAATACGGTAGGCACGGTTCTCGAGCAAGGGGAAGGTCCTGAAAGATACATAAAGCCTATGTGCTTTTACTGGAGAATGGTGGAGGAAAATCTTTTCCAAGATGAATCAGCTTTTTAATCATATTTCACTGCCGTAATTGGAAGAAATATCACCTTTCATCAACATTTTTTTCATTTATTTATTTTACTTTACTGTACAAATGTGGAGAAAGATTAATTTAACATGACCCTTATAACAAAACTCAGTTACAGTATGCTGACCTTTGACCTTAGGTCACATAAATTCCATCATAAGTGTGTTCCTCATTTCTTTTGCATACTGTTCCTGACATCTCACACTACTTCTGGTGGCATTTTACTGTAAAAATTTGGAGAAAAATAACCTTAAAGTCACCCATATAGAAAAACCCAGTTATAGTATGCTGACCTTATGTCAAATCTAATTCCTTTATAGGTGTGTTCTTCATTCCTTTTGCATATTGTTCCTGGTGTCTCACTCTACCTCTGGTATCATTTTGGTGGCATTTTACTGTAGAAATCTGGAGAAAAATGACATTAAAGTCACCCCTATAACAAAATCCAGTTACAGTATGCTGACCTTTGACCTTAGGTCACATCAATTCTTTCATAGGTGTCATCCTCATTCCTTTTGCATACTGTTCCTGACATCTCACTCTACCTCTGGTATCATTTTGGTGGCATTTTACTGTAGAAATCTGGAGAAAAATCATTTTAAAATCACGCATATAACACAACCCAGTTACAGTATGCTGACCTTTGACCTTAGGTCACATCAATTCCTTCATAGGTGTCATCCTCATTCCTTTTGCATATTGTTCCTGACATCTCACTCTACCTCTGGTATCATTTTGGTGGCATTTTACTGTAGAAATCTGGAGAAAAATGACATTAAAATCACCCCTATAACACAACCCAGTTAGAGTATGCTGACCTTTGACCTTAGGTCACATCAATTCCTTCATAGGTGTCATCCTCATTCCTTTTGCATATTGTTCCTGGTGTCTCACTCTACCTCTGGTATCATTTTGGTGGCATTTTACTGTAGAAATCTGGAGAAAAATCATTTTAAAATCACCCCTATAACAAAATCCAGTTAGAGTATGCTGACCTTTGACCTTAGGTCACATCAATTCTTTCATAGGTGTCATCCTCATTCCTTTTGCATACTGTTCCTGACATCTCACTCTACCTCTGGTATCATTTTGGTGGCATTTTACTGTAGAAATCTGGAGAAAAATCATTTTAAAATCACGCATATAACACAACCCAGTTACAGTATGCTGACCTTTGACCTTAGGTCACATCAATTCCTTCATAGGTGTCATCCTCATTCCTTTTGCATATTGTTCCTGACATCTCACTCTACCTCTGGTATCATTTTGGTGGCATTTTACTGTAGAAATCTGGAGAAAAATGACATTAAAATCACCCCTATAACACAACCCAGTTAGAGTATGCTGACCTTTGACCTTAGGTCACATCAATTCCTTCATAGGTGTCATCCTCATTCCTTTTGCATATTGTTCCTGGTGTCTCACTCTACCTCTGGTATCATTTTGGTGGCATTTTACTGTAGAAATCTGGAGAAAAATGACATTAAAATCACCCCTATAACAAAATCCAGATAGAGTATGCTGACCTTTGACCTTAGGTCACATCAATTCTTTCATAGGTGTCATCCTCATTCCTTTTGCATACTGTTCCTGACATCTCACTCTACCTCTGGTATCATTTTGGTGGCATTTTACTGTAGAAATCTGGAGAAAAATGACATTAAAATCACCCCTATAACACAACCCAGTTACAGTATGCTGACCTTTGACCTTAGGTCACATCAATTCCTTCATAGGTGTCATCCTCATTCCTTTTGCATATTGTTCCTGGTGTCTCACTCTACCTCTGGTATCATTTTGGTGGCATTTTACTGTAGAAATCTAGAGAAAAATGACATTAAAGTCACCCCTATAACAAAATCCAGTTACAGTATGCTGACCTTTGACCTTAGGTCACATCAATTCTTTCATAGGTGTCATCCTCATTCCTTTTGCATACTGTTCCTGACATCTCACTCTACCTCTGGTATCATTTTGGTGGCATTTTACTGTAGAAATCTGGAGAAAAATCATTTTAAAATCACGCATATAACACAACCCAGTTACAGTATGCTGACCTTTGACCTTAGGTCACATCAATTCCTTCATAGGTGTCATCCTCATTCCTTTTGCATATTGTTCCTGACATCTCACTCTACCTCTGGTATCATTTTGGTGGCATTTTACTGTAGAAATCTGGAGAAAAATCATTTTAAAATCACGCATATAACAAAACCCAGTTACAGTATGCTGACCTTGGACCTTAGGTCACATCAATTCCTTCATAGGTGTCATCCTCATTCCTTTTGCATATTGTTCCTGACATCTCACTCTACCTCTGGTATCATTTTGGTGGCATTTTACTGTAGAAATCTGGAGAAAAATCATTTTAAAATCACGCATATAACAAAACCCAGTTACAGTATGCTGACCTTTGACCTTAGGTCACATCAATTCTTTCATAGGTGTCATCCTCATTCCTTTTGCATAATGTTCCTGACATCTCACTCTACCTCTGGTATCATTTTGGTGGCATTTTACTGTAGAAATCTGGAGAAAAATGACATTAAAATCACCCCTATAACACAACCCAGTTAGAGTATGCTGACCTTTGACCTTAGGTCACATCAATTCCTTCATAGGTGTCATCCTCATTCCTTTTGCATACTGTTCCTGACATCTCACTCTACCTCTGGTATCATTTTGGTGGCATTTTACTGTAGAAATCTGGAGAAAAATCATTTTAAAATCACGCATATAACACAACCCAGTTACAGTATGCTGACCTTTGACCTTAGGTCACATCAATTCCTTCATAGGTGTCATCCTCATTCCTTTTGCATACTGTTCCTGGTGTCTCACTCTACCTCTGGTATCATTTTGGTGGCATTTTACTGTAGAAATCTGGAGAAAAATGACATTAAAATCACCCCTATAACACAACCCAGTTACAGTATGCTGACCTTTGACCTTAGGTCACATCAATTCCTTCATAGGTGTCATCCTCATTCCTTTTGCATACTGTTCCTGACATCTCACTCTACCTCTGGTATCATTTTGGTGGCATTTTACTGTAGAAATCTGGAGAAAAATGACATTAAAGTCACCCCTATAACAAAATCCAGTTACAGTATGCTGACCTTTGACCTTAGGTCACATCAATTCTTTCATAGGTGTCATCCTCATTCCTTTTGCATACTGTTCCTGACATCTCACTCTACCTCTGGTATCATTTTGGTGGCATTTTACTGTAGAAATCTGGAGAAAAATCATTTTAAAATCACGCATATAACACAACCCAGTTACAGTATGCTGACCTTTGACCTTAGGTCACATCAATTCTTTCATAGGTGTCATCCTCATTCCTTTTGCATACTGTTCCTGACATCTCACTCTACCTCTGGTATCATTTTGGTGGCATTTTACTGTAGAAATCTGGAGAAAAATGACATTAAAATCACCCCTATAACACAACCCAGTTAGAGTATGCTGACCTTTGACCTTAGGTCACATCAATTCCTTCATAGGTGTCATCCTCATTCCTTTTGCATATTGTTCCTGGTGTCTCACTCTACCTCTGGTATCATTTTGGTGGCATTTTACTGTAGAAATCTGGAGAAAAATGACATTAAAGTCACCCCTATAACAAAATCCAGTTACAGTATGCTGACCTTTGACCTTAGGTCACATCAATTCTTTCATAGGTGTCATCCTCATTCCTTTTGCATACTGTTCCTGACATCTCACTCTACCTCTGGTATCATTTTGGTGGCATTTTACTGTAGAAATCTGGAGAAAAATCATTTTAAAATCACGCATATAACACAACCCAGTTACAGTATGCTGACCTTTGACCTTAGGTCACATCAATTCTTTCATAGGTGTCATCCTCATTCCTTTTGCATACTGTTCCTGACATCTCACTCTACCTCTGGTATCATTTTGGTGGCATTTTACTGTAGAAATCTGGAGAAAAATGACATTAAAATCACCCCTATAACACAACCCAGTTAGAGTATGCTGACCTTTGACCTTAGGTCACATCAATTCTTTCATAGGTGTCATCCTCATTCCTTTTGCATACTGTTCCTGACATCTCACTCTACCTCTGGTATCATTTTGGTGGCATTTTACTGTAGAAATCTGGAGAAAAATGACATTAAAGTCACCCCTATAACAAAATCCAGCTGCAGTATGCTGACCTTTGACCTTAGGTCACATCAATTCCTTCATAGGTGTCATCCTCATTCCTTTTGCATACTGTTCCTGACATCTCACTCTACCTCTGGTATCATTTTGGTGGCATTTTACTGTAGAAATCTGGAGAAAAATGACATTAAAGTCACCCCTATAACACAACCCAGTTACAGTATGCTGACCTTTGACCTTAGGTCACATCAATTCCGTCATAGGTGTCATCCTCATTCCTTTTGCATACTGTTCCTGACATCTCACTCTACCTCTGGTATCATTTTGGTGGCATTTTACTGTAGAAATCTGGAGAAAAATCATTTTAAAATCACGCATATAACACAACCCAGTTACAGTATGCTGACCTTTGACCTTAGGTCACATCAATTCCTTCATAGGTGTCATCCTCATTCCTTTTGCATATTGTTCCTGGTGTCTCACTCTACCTCTGGTATCATTTTGGTGGCATTTTACTGTAGAAATCTGGAGAAAAATGACATTAAAGTCACCCCTATAACAAAATCCAGTTACAGTATGCTGACCTTTGACCTTAGGTCACATCAATTCTTTCATAGGTGTCATCCTCATTCCTTTTGCATACTGTTCCTGACATCTCACTCTACCTCTGGTATCATTTTGGTGGCATTTTACTGTAGAAATCTAGAGAAAAATGACATTAAAGTCACCCCTATAACACAACCCAGTTACAGTATGCTGACCTTTGACCTTAGGTCACATCAATTCCTTCATAGGTGTCATCCTCATTCCTTTTGCATACTGTTCCTGACATCTCACTCTACCTCTGGTATCATTTTGGTGGCATTTTACTGTAGAAATCTGGAGAAAAATGACATTAAAATCACCCCTATAACACAACCCAGTTAGAGTATGCTGACCTTTGACCTTAGGTCACATCAATTATTTCATAGGTGTCATCCTCATTCCTTTTGCATACTGTTCCTGACATCTCACTCTACCTCTGGTATCATTTTGGTGGCATTTTACTGTAGAAATCTGGAGAAAAATCATTTTAAAATCACGCATATAACACAACCCAGTTACAGTATGCTGACCTTTGACCTTAGGTCACATCAATTCTTTCATAGGTGTCATCCTCATTCCTTTTGCATATTGTTCCTGGTGTCTCACTCTACCTCTGGTATCATTTTGGTGGCATTTTACTGTAGAAATCTAGAGAAAAATGACATTAAAGTCACCCCTATAACAAAATCCAGTTACATTATGCTGACCTTTGACCTTAGGTCACATCAATTCTTTCATAGGTGTCATCCTCATTCCTTTTGCATACTGTTCCTGACATCTCACTCTACCTCTGGTATCATTTTGGTGGCATTTTACTGTAGAAATCTGGAGAAAAATCATTTTAAAATCACGCATATAACACAACCCAGTTACAGTATGCTGACCTTTGACCTTAGGTCACATCAATTCTTTCATAGGTGTCATCCTCATTCCTTTTGCATACTGTTCCTGACATCTCACTCTACCTCTGGTATCATTTTGGTGGCATTTTACTGTAGAAATCTGGAGAAAAATCATTTTAAAATCACGCATATAACACAACCCAGTTACAGTATGCTGACCTTTGACCTTAGGTCACATCAATTCTTTCATAGGTGTCATCCTCATTCCTTTTGCATATTGTTCCTGGTGTCTCACTCTACCTCTGGTATCATTTTGGTGGCATTTTACTGTAGAAATCTAGAGAAAAATGACATTAAAGTCACCCCTATAACAAAATCCAGTTACAGTATGCTGACCTTTGACCTTAGGTCACATCAATTCTTTCATAGGTGTCATCCTCATTCCTTTTGCATACTGTTCCTGACATCTCACTCTACCTCTGGTATCATTTTGGTGGCATTTTACTGTAGAAATCTGGAGAAAAATGACATTAAAATCACCCCTATAACACAACCCAGTTAGAGTATGCTGACCTTTGACCTTAGGTCACATCAATTATTTCATAGGTGTCATCCTCATTCCTTTTGCATACTGTTCCTGACATCTCACTCTACCTCTGGTATCATTTTGGTGGCATTTTACTGTAGAAATCTGGAGAAAAATCATTTTAAAATCACGCATATAACACAACCCAGTTACAGTATGCTGACCTTTGACCTTAGGTCACATCAATTCTTTCATAGGTGTCATCCTCATTCCTTTTGCATACTGTTCCTGACATCTCACTCTACCTCTGGTATCATTTTGGTGGCATTTTACTGTAGAAATCTGGAGAAAAATCATTTTAAAATCACCCCTATAACAAAATCCAGTTACAGTATGCTGACCTTTGACCTTAGGTCACATCAATTCTTTCATAGGTGTCATCCTCATTCCTTTTGCATACTGTTCCTGACATCTCACTCTACCTCTGGTATCATTTTGGTGGCATTTTACTGTAGAAATCTGGAGAAAAATGACATTAAAGTCACCCCTATAACAAAATCCAGTTGCAGTATGCTGACCTTTGACCTTAGGTCACATCAATTCCTTCATAGGTGTCATCCTCATTCCTTTTGCATACTGTTCCTGACATCTCACTCTACCTCTGGTATCATTTTGGTGGCATTTTACTGTAGAAATCTGGAGAAAAATGACATTAAAGTCACCCCTATAACACAACCCAGTTACAGTATGCTGACCTTTGACCTTAGGTCACATCAATTCCGTCATAGGTGTCATCCTCATTACTTTTGCATACTGTTCCTGACATCTCACTCTACCTCTGGTATCATTTTGGTGGCATTTTACTGTAGAAATCTGGAGAAAAATGACATTAAAATCACCCCTATAACACAACCCAGTTAGAGTATGCTGACCTTTGACCTTAGGTCACATCAATTATTTCATAGGTGTCATCCTCATTCCTTTTGCATACTGTTCCTGACATCTCACTCTACCTCTGGTATCATTTTGGTGGCATTTTACTGTAGAAATCTGGAGAAAAATCATTTTAAAATCACGCATATAACACAACCCAGTTACAGTATGCTGACCTTTGACCTTAGGTCACATCAATTCTTTCATAGGTGTCATCCTCATTCCTTTTGCATATTGTTCCTGGTGTCTCACTCTACCTCTGGTATCATTTTGGTGGCATTTTACTGTAGAAATCTGGAGAAAAATGACATTAAAATCACCCCTATAACAAAATCCAGTTACAGTATGCTGACCTTTGACCTTAGGTCACATCAATTCTTTCATAGGTGCCATCCTCATTCCTTTTGCATACTGTTCCTGACATCTCACTCTACCTCTGGTATCATTTTGGTGGCATTTTACTGTAGAAATCTGGAGAAAAATCATTTTAAAATCACGCATATAACACAACCCAGTTACAGTATGCTGACCTTTGACCTTAGGTCACATCAATTCTTTCATAGGTGTCATCCTCATTCCTTTTGCATATTGTTCCTGGTGTCTCACTCTACCTCTGGTATCATTTTGGTGGCATTTTACTGTAGAAATCTAGAGAAAAATGACATTAAAGTCACCCCTATAACAAAATCCAGTTACAGTATGCTGACCTTTGACCTTAGGTCACATCAATTCCTTCATAGGTGTCATCCTCATTCCTTTTGCATACTGTTCCTGACATCTCACTCTACCTCTGGTATCATTTTGGTGGCATTTTACTGTAGAAATCTGGAGAAAAATGACATTAAAATCACCCCTATAACACAACCCAGTTAGAGTATGCTGACCTTTGACCTTAGGTCACATCAATTCCTTCATAGGTGCCATCCTCATTCCTTTTGCATACTGTTCCTGACATCTCACTCTACCTCTGGTATCATTTTGGTGGCATTTTACTGTAGAAATCTGGAGAAAAATCATTTTAAAATCACGCATATAACACAACCCAGTTACAGTATGCTGACCTTTGACCTTAGGTCACATCAATTCTTTCATAGGTGTCATCCTCATTCCTTTTGCATACTGTTCCTGACATCTCACTCTACCTCTGGTATCATTTTGGTGGCATTTTACTGTAGAAATCTGGAGAAAAATGACATTAAAGTCACCCCTATAACAAAATCCAGTTACAGTATGCTGACCTTTGACCTTAGGTCACATCAATTCCTTCATAGGTGTCATCCTCATTCCTTTTGCATACTGTTCCTGACATCTCACTCTACCTCTGGTATCATTTTGGTGGCATTTTACTGTAGAAATCTGGAGAAAAATGACATTAACCCTTTAATGGGCAAGCATATATAAAAATTTGGGAAAAATACAAAAATGCTATTTTCTAATATTTCTAGGGTAGAATAACACAATTTCATGATTTTTTTCAAAATATGACCTTTATTTTTCATTTTAGAGTTTGTATCTCCCAGGATACATTGCCCGTTTAGGGTATAAATTTGCCATTTACCAATTCATCAAATATTTCATTTATGAACTTTTAAAACATATTATAAGCAATCAATTAGCCACTCTTTGATGCTCTGTGTGTGTGCAAGTGTGTGTGTTGAGGTTAGGACCACTCGGCGCAGGTTTCAAACCAGGATCGCCTGCAATAATGGCTATAACCTCAACACTGAGCTAAACACAGCCCCACCACACATTAGGTTTTGTTGCAGACAGATGCTGTATCTATCACTGGATCTTTTACATAAGAATTCACTAAATTATTATAATTTTTACCTGAATATTCTCCCTCTTTTACTGTCGTTCGCTCCCTTTTCCAACTATTCTTTGCCTGTATTGATGAATAGATGGTGGTATTCTGGTAATACTGCATATTCAACTTCTAACACCTTTATATTATTAATTATCTGTAGAGTTTAGGCTTCAAAACATAATTATATCTGAGACTGATATGCCTGTTCACATACCCCTATCTGGGCAACGTATCCCCCAGGATACAAACATTCAATGCCCATTTATCAAAGTTGTGTTAATGTAATTCATTATTTCTCAAAAAGAATACATTAAATTATCCTTAAAGAACAATAATTTCAAAAGCAAATCCCCCCAAAATGTAATTAACAAAAAAAACCTTGTTATAAAACTTCTGTCCAGTGTCTCTGTCCACGTAGGCGGGCATTTCGGAGTTTGACATAAGAGTATCAATTTAGTTTTGAATGCTGCCATAAAGTCACATGACCTGGGTGCTTGACCCATCCCCCCTTAAGACTTTCTCATGATATTAAGTTCAGATACTTAATGCCCCTCCCCCCCACAGCCTGTCAAATGTCTGTATCCCCCAGGATACAGAAACCGTTAAAGGGTTAAAATCACCCCTATAACACAACCCAGTTAGAGTATGCTGACCTTTGACCTTAGGTCACATCAATTCCTTCATAGGTGTCATCCTCATTCCTTTTGCATACTGTTCCTGACATCTCACTCTACCTCTGGTATCATTTTGGTGGCATTTTACTGTAGAAATCTGGAGAAAAATGACATTAAAGTCACCCCTATAACAAAATCCAGTTACAGTATGCTGACCTTTGACCTTAGGTCACATCAATTCTTTCATAGGTGTCATCCTCATTCCTTTTGCATACTGTTCCTGACATCTCACTCTACCTCTGGTATCATTTTGGTGGCATTTTACTGTAGAAATCTGGAGAAAAATCATTTTAAAATCACGCATATAACACAACCCAGTTACAGTATGCTGACCTTTGACCTTAGGTCACATCAATTCTTTCATAGGTGTCATCCTCATTCCTTTTGCATACTGTTCCTGACATCTCACTCTACCTCTGGTATCATTTTGGTGGCATTTTACTGTAGAAATCTGGAGAAAAATGACATTACAGTCACCCCTATAACAAAATCCAGTTGCAGTATGCTGACCTTTGACCTTAGGTCACATCAATTCCTTCATAGGTGTCATCCTCATTCCTTTTGCATACTGTTCCTGACATCTCACTCTACCTCTGGTATCATTTTGGTGGCATTTTACTGTAGAAATCTGGAGAAAAATGACATTAAAGTCACCCCTATAACACAACCCAGTTACAGTATGCTGACCTTTGACCTTAGGTCACATCAATTCCTTCATAGGTGTCATCCTCATTCCTTTTGCATACTGTTCCTGACATCTCACTCTACCTCTGGTATCATTTTGGTGGCATTTTACTGTAGAAATCTGGAGAAAAATGACATTAAAATCACCCCTATAACACAACCCAGTTAGAGTATGCTGACCTTTGACCTTAGGTCACATCAATTATTTCATAGGTGTCATCCTCATTCCTTTTGCATATTGTTCCTGACATCTCACTCTACCTCTGGTATCATTTTGGTGGCATTTTACTGTAGAAATCTGGAGAAAAATCATTTTAAAATCACGCATATAACACAACCCAGTTACAGTATGCTGACCTTTGACCTTAGGTCACATCAATTCTTTCATAGGTGTCATCCTCATTCCTTTTGCATATTGTTCCTGGTGTCTCACTCTACCTCTGGTATCATTTTGGTGGCATTTTACTGTAGAAATCTAGAGAAAAATGACATTAAAGTCACCCCTATAACAAAATCCAGTTACAGTATGCTGACCTTTGACCTTAGGTCACATCAATTCTTTCATAGGTGTCATCCTCATTCCTTTTGCATACTGTTCCTGACATCTCACTCTACCTCTGGTATCATTTTGGTGGCATTTTACTGTAGAAATCTGGAGAAAAATCATTTTAAAATCACGCATATAACACAACCCAGTTACAGTATGCTGACCTTTGACCTTAGGTCACATCAATTCTTTCATAGGTGTCATCCTCATTCCTTTTGCATACTGTTCCTGACATCTCACTCTACCTCTGGTATCATTTTGGTGGCATTTTACTGTAGAAATCTGGAGAAAAATGACATTAAAGTCACCCCTATAACAAAATCCAGTTGCAGTATGCTGACCTTTGACCTTAGGTCACATCAATTCCTTCATAGGTGTCATCCTCATTCCTTTTGCATACTGTTCCTGACATCTCACTCTACCTCTGGTATCATTTTGGTGGCATTTTACTGTAGAAATCTGGAGAAAAATGACATTAAAGTCACCCCTATAACAAAACCCAGTTACAGTATGCTGACCTTTGACCTTAGGTCACATCAATTCCTTCATAGGTGTGTTCCTCATTCCTTTTGCATACTGTTCCTGACATCTCACTCTACCTCTGGTATCATTTTGGTGGCATTTTACTGTAGAAATCTGGAGAAAAATGACATTAAAATCACCCCTATAACACAACCCAGTTAGAGTATGCTGACCTTTGACCTTAGGTCACATCAATTCCTTCATAGGTGTCATCCTCATTCCTTTTGCATATTGTTCCTGGTGTCTCACTCTACCTCTGGTATCATTTTGGTGGCATTTTACTGTAGAAATCTGGAGAAAAATGACATTAAAGTCACCCCTATAACAAAATCCAGTTACAGTATGCTGACCTTTGACCTTAGGTCACATCAATTCTTTCATAGGTGTCATCCTCATTCCTTTTGCATACTGTTCCTGACATCTCACTCTACCTCTGGTATCATTTTGGTGGCATTTTACTGTAGAAATCTGGAGAAAAATCATTTTAAAATCACGCATATAACACAACCCAGTTACAGTATGCTGACCTTTGACCTTAGGTCACATCAATTCTTTCATAGGTGTCATCCTCATTCCTTTTGCATATTGTTCCTGGTGTCTCACTCTACCTCTGGTATCATTTTGGTGGCATTTTACTGTAGAAATCTAGAGAAAAATGACATTAAAGTCACCCCTATAACAAAATCCAGTTACAGTATGCTGACCTTTGACCTTAGGTCACATCAATTCTTTCATAGGTGTCATCCTCATTCCTTTTGCATACTGTTCCTGACATCTCACTCTACCTCTGGTATCATTTTGGTGGCATTTTACTGTAGAAATCTGGAGAAAAATGACATTAAAATCACCCCTATAACACAACCCAGTTAGAGTATGCTGACCTTTGACCTTAGGTCACATCAATTCCTTCATAGGTGCCATCCTCATTCCTTTTGCATACTGTTCCTGACATCTCACTCTACCTCTGGTATCATTTTGGTGGCATTTTACTGTAGAAATCTGGAGAAAAATCATTTTAAAATCACCCATATAACACAACCCAGTTACAGTATGCTGACCTTTGACCTTAGGTCACATCAATTCTTTCATAGGTGTCATCCTCATTCCTTTTGCATACTGTTCCTGACATCTCACTCTACCTCTGGTATCATTTTGGTGGCATTTTACTGTAGAAATCTGGAGAAAAATGACATTAAAGTCACCCCTATAACAAAATCCAGTTGCAGTATGCTGACCTTTGACCTTAGGTCACATCAATTCCTTCATAGGTGTCATCCTCATTCCTTTTGCATACTGTTCCTGACATCTCACTCTACCTCTGGTATCATTTTGGTGGCATTTTACTGTAGAAATCTGGAGAAAAATGACATTAAAATCACCCCTATAACACAACCCAGTTAGAGTATGCTGACCTTTGACCTTAGGTCACATCAATTATTTCATAGGTGTCATCCTCATTCCTTTTGCATATTGTTCCTGACATCTCACTCTACCTCTGGTATCATTTTGGTGGCATTTTACTGTAGAAATCTAGAGAAAAATGACATTAAAGTCACCCCTATAACAAAATCCAGTTACAGTATGCTGACCTTTGACCTTAGGTCACATCAATTCTTTCATAGGTGTCATCCTCATTCCTTTTGCATACTGTTCCTGACATCTCACTCTACCTCTGGTATCATTTTGGTGGCATTTTACTGTAGAAATCTGGAGAAAAATGACATTAAAGTCACCCCTATAACACAACCCAGTTAGAGTATGCTGACCTTTGACCTTAGGTCACATCAATTCCTTCATAGGTGCCATCCTCATTCCTTTTGCATACTGTTCCTGACATCTCACTCTACCTCTGGTATCATTTTGGTGGCATTTTACTGTAGAAATCTGGAGAAAAATCATTTTAAAATCACGCATATAACACAACCCAGTTACAGTATGCTGACCTTTGACCTTAGGTCACATCAATTCCTTCATAGGTGTCATCCTCATTCCTTTTGCATATTGTTCCTGGTGTCTCACTCTACCTCTGGTATCATTTTGGTGGCATTTTACTGTAGAAATCTAGAGAAAAATGACATTAAAGTCACCCCTATAACAAAATCCAGTTACAGTATGCTGACCTTTGACCTTAGGTCACATCAATTCTTTCATAGGTGTCATCCTCATTCCTTTTGCATACTGTTCCTGACATCTCACTCTACCTCTGGTATCATTTTGGTGGCATTTTACTGTAGAAATCTGGAGAAAAATGACATTAAAATCACCCCTATAACACAACCCAGTTAGAGTATGCTGACCTTTGACCTTAGGTCACATCAATTCCTTCATAGGTGTGTTCCTCATTCCTTTTGCATACTGTTCCTGACATCTCACTCTACCTCTGGTATCATTTTGGTGGCATTTTACTGTAGAAATCTGGAGAAAAATGACATTAAAGTCACCCCTATAACAAAATCCAGTTACAGTATGCTGACCTTTGACCTTAGGTCACATCAATTCCTTCATAGGTGTCATCCTCATTCCTTTTGCATATTGTTCCTGGTGTCTCACTCTACCTCTGGTATCATTTTGGTGGCATTTTACTGTAGAAATCTGGAGAAAAATGACATTAAAGTCACCCCTATAACAAAATCCAGTTACAGTATGCTGACCTTTGACCTTAGGTCACATCAATTCTTTCATAGGTGTCATCCTCATTCCTTTTGCATACTGTTCCTGACATCTCACTCTACCTCTGGTATCATTTTGGTGGCATTTTACTGTAGAAATCTGGAGAAAAATCATTTTAAAATCACCCATATAACACAACCCAGTTACAGTATGCTGACCTTTGACCTTAGGTCACATCAATTCTTTCATAGGTGTCATCCTCATTCCTTTTGCATATTGTTCCTGGTGTCTCACTCTACCTCTGGTATCATTTTGGTGGCATTTTACTGTAGAAATCTGGAGAAAAATGACATTAAAGTCACCCCTATAACAAAATCCAGTTACAGTATGCTGACCTTTGACCTTAGGTCACATCAATTCTTTCATAGGTGTCATCCTCATTCCTTTTGCATACTGTTCCTGACATCTCACTCTACCTCTGGTATCATTTTGGTGGCATTTTACTGTAGAAATCTGGAGAAAAATGACATTAAAATCACCCCTATAACACAACCCAGTTAGAGTATGCTGACCTTTGACCTTAGGTCACATCAATTCCTTCATAGGTGTCATCTTCATTCCTTTTGCATACTGTTCCAGACATCTCACTCTACCTCTGGTATCATTTTGGTGGCATTTTACTGTAGAAATCTGGAGAAAAATCATTTTAAAATCACCCATATAACACAACCCAGTTACAGTATGCTGTCCTTTGACCTTAGGTCACATCAATTCTTTCATAGGTGTGTTTCTCATTCCTTTTGCATATTGTTCCTGACATCTCACTCTACCTCTGGTATCATTTTGGTGGCATTTTACTGTAGAAATCTGGAGAAAAATGACATTAAAGTCAACCCTATAACAAAATCCAGTTACAGTATGCTGACCTTTGACCTTAGGTCACATCAATTCCTTCATAGGTGTCATCCTCATTCCTTTTGCATATTGTTCCTGACATCTCACTCTACCTCTGGTATCATTTTGGTGGCATTTTACTGTAGAAATCTGGAGAAAAATCATTTTAAAGTCACCCCTATAACACAACCCAGTTACAATATGCTGACCTTTGACCTTAGGTCACATCAATTCTTTCATAGGTGTCATCCTCATTCCTTTTGCATATTGTTCCTGGTGTCTCACTCTACCTCTGGTATCATTTTGGTGGCATTTTACTGTAGAAATCTGGAGAAAAATGACATTAAAGTCACCCCTATAACAAAATCCAGTTACAGTATGCTGACCTTTGACCTTAGGTCACATCAATTCCTTCATAGGTGTCATCCTCATTCCTTTTGCATATTGTTCCTGACATCTCACTCTACCTCTGGTATCATTTTGGTGGCATTTTACTGTAGAAATCTGGAGAAAAATGACATTAAAATCACCCCTATAACACAACCCAGTTAGAGTATGCTGACCTTTGACCTTAGGTCACATCAATTCCTTCATAGGTGTCATCCTCATTCCTTTTGCATATTGTTCCTGACATCTCACTCTACCTCTGGTATCATTTTGGTGGCATTTTACTGTAGAAATCTGGAGAAAAATCATTTTAAAATCACCACTATAAAACAACCCAGTTACAGTATGCTGACCTGTGACCTTAGGTCACATCAATTCTTTCATAGGTGTCATCCTCATTCCTTTTGCATATTGTTCCTGACATCTCACTCTACCTCTGGTATCATTTTGGTGGCATTTTACTGTAGAAATCTGGAGAAAAATGACATTAAAGTCACCCCTATAACAAAATCCAGTTACAGTATGCTGACCTTTGACCTTAGGTCACATCAATTCCTTCATAGGTGTCATCCTCATTCCTTTTGCATATTGTTCCTGACATCTCACTCTACCTCTGGTATCATTTTGGTGGCATTTTACTGTAGAAATCTGGAGAAAAATGACATTAAAGTCACCCCTATAACACAACCCAGTTACAGTATGCTGACCTTTGACCTTAGGTCACATCAATTCCTTCATAGGTGTCATCCTCATTCCTTTTGCATATTGTTCCTGACATCTCACTCTACCTCTGGTATCATTTTGGTGGCATTTTACTGTAGAAATCTGGAGAAAAATGACATTAAAATCACCCCTATAACACAACCCAGTTACAGTATGCTGACCTTTGACCTTAGGTCACATCAATTCTTTCATAGGTGTCATCCTCATTCCTTTTGCATATTGTTCCTGACATCTCACTCTACCTCTGGTATCATTTTGGTGGCATTTTACTGTAGAAATCTAGAGAAAAATGACATTAAAGTCACCCCTATAACAAAATCCAGTTACAGTATGCTGACCTTTGACCTTAGGTCACATCAATTCTTTCATAGGTGTCATCCTCATTCCTTTTGCATACTGTTCCTGACATCTCACTCTACCTCTGGTATCATTTTGGTGGCATTTTACTGTAGAAATCTGGAGAAAAATGACATTAAAGTCACCCCTATAACACAACCCAGTTACAGTATGCTGACCTTTGACCTTAGGTCACATCAATTCCTTCATAGGTGTCATCCTCATTCCTTTTGCATATTGTTCCTGACATCTCACTCTACCTCTGGTATCATTTTGGTGGCATTTTACTGTAGAAATCTGGAGAAAAATCATTTTAAAATCACCCCTATAACACAACCCAGTTACAGTATGCTGACCTTTGACCTTAGGTCACATCAATTCTTTCATAGGTGTCATCCTCATTCCTTTTGCATATTGTTCCTGACATCTCACTCTACCTCTGGTATCATTTTGGTGGCATTTTACTGTAGAAATCTGGAGAAAAATGACATTAAAGTCACCCCTATAACACAACCCAGTTACAGTATGCTGACCTTTGACCTTAGGTCACATCAATTCTTTCATAGGTGTCATCCTCATTCCTTTTGCATATTGTTCCTGGTGTCTCACTCTACCTCTGGTATCATTTTGGTGGCATTTTACTGTAGAAATCTGGAGAAAAATGACATTAAAGTCACCCCTATAACAAAATCCAGTTACAGTATGCTGACCTTTGACCTTAGGTCACATCAATTCTTTCATAGGTGTCATCCTCATTCCTTTTGCATACTGTTCCTGACATCTCACTCTACCTCTGGTATCATTTTGGTGGCATTTTACTGTAGAAATCTGGAGAAAAATGACATTAAAATCACCCCTATAACACAACCCAGTTACAGCATGCTGACCTTTGACCTTAGGTCACATCAATTCTGTCATAGGTGTCATCTTCATTCCTTTTGCATATTGTCCCTGACATCTCACTCTACCTCTGGTATCATTTTGGTGGCATTTTACTGTAGAAATCTGGAGAAAAATCATTTTAAAATCACCCCTATAACACAACCCAGTTACAGCATGCTGACCTTTGACCTTAGGTCACATCAATTCTTTCATAGGTGTCATCCTCATTCCTTTTGCATATTGTTCCTGACATCTCACTCTACCTCTGGTATCATTTTGGTGGCATTTTACTGTAGAAATCTGGAGAAAAATGACATTAAAGTCACCCCTATAACACAACCCAGTTACAGTATGCTGACCTTTGACCTTAGGTCACATCAATTCCTTCATAGGTGTCATCCTCATTCCTTTTGCATATTGTTCCTGGTGTCTCACTCTACCTCTGGTATCATTTTGGTGGCATTTTACTGTAGAAATCTGGAGAAAAATGACATTAAAGTCACCCCTATAACAAAATCCAGTTACAGTATGCTGACCTTTGACCTTAGGTCACATCAATTCTTTCATAGGTGTCATCCTCATTCCTTTTGCATATTGTTCCTGACATCTCACTCTACCTCTGGTATCATTTTGGTGGCATTTTACTGTAGAAATCTGGAGAAAAATGACATTAAAATCACCCCTATAACACAACCCAGTTACAGTATGCTGACCTTTGACCTTAGGTCACATCAATTCCTTCATAGGTGTCATCCTCATTCCTTTTGCATATTGTTCCTGACATCTCACTCTACCTCTGGTATCATTTTGGTGGCATTTTACTGTAGAAATCTGGAGAAAAATCATTTTAAAATCACCAATATAACAAAACCCAGTTACAGTATGCTGACCTTTGACCTTAGGTCACATCAATTCTTTCATAGGTGTCATCCTCATTCCTTTTGCATATTGTTCCTGACATCTCACTCTACCTCTGGTATCATTTTGGTGGCATTTTACTGTAGAAATCTGGAGAAAAATGACATTAAAGTCACCCCTATAACAAAATCCAGTTACAGTATGCTGACCTTTGACCTTAGGTCACATCAATTCCTTCATAGGTGTCATCCTCATTCCTTTTGCATATTGTTCCTGACATCTCACTCTACCTCTGGTATCATTTTGGTGGCATTTTACTGTAGAAATCTGGAGAAAAATGACATTAAAGTCACCCCTATAACACAACCCAGTTACAGTATGCTGACCTTTGACCTTAGGTCACATCAATTCCTTCATAGGTGTCATCCTCATTCCTTTTGCATATTGTTCCTGGTGTCTCACTCTACCTCTGGTATCATTTTGGTGGCATTTTACTGTAGAAATCTGGAGAAAAATGACATTAAAGTCACCCCTATAACAAAATCCAGTTACAGTATGCTGACCTTTGACCTTAGGTCACATCAATTCCTTCATAGGTGTCATCCTCATTCCTTTTGCATACTGTTCCTGACATCTCACTCTACCTCTGGTATCACTTTGGTGGCATTTTACTGTAGAAATCTGGAGAAAAAAAATCATTTTAAAATCACCCCTATAACACAACCCAGTTACAGTATGCTGACCTTTGACCTTAGGTCACATCAATTCCTTCATAGGTGTCATCCTCATTCCTTTTGCATACTGTTCCTGACATCTCACTCTACCTCTGGTATCATTTTGGTGGCATTTTACTGTAGAAATCTGGAGAAAAATGACATTAAAGTCACCCCTATAACACAACCCAGTTACAGTATGCTGACCTTTGACCTTAGGTCACATCAATTCCTTCATAGGTGTCATCCTCATTCCTTTTGCATATTGTTCCTGGTGTCTCACTCTACCTCTGGTATCATTTTGGTGGCATTTTACTGTAGAAATCTGGAGAAAAATGACATTAAAGTCACCCCTATAACAAAATCCAGTTACAGTATGCTGACCTTTGACCTTAGGTCACATCAATTCCTTTATAGGTGTCATCCTCATTCCTTTTGCATGTTGTTCCTGACATCTCACTCTACCTCTGGTATCATTTTGGTGGCATTTTACTGTAGAAATCTGGAGAAAAATGACATTAAAATCACCCCTATAACACAACCCAGTTACAGTATGCTGACCTTTGACCTTAGGTCACATCAATTCCTTCATAGGTGTCATCCTCATTCCTTTTGCATATTGTTCCTGACATCTCACTCTACCTCTGGTATCATTTTGGTGGCATTTTACTGTAGAAATCTGGAGAAAAATGACATTAAAATCACCCCTATAACAAAACCCAGTTACAGTATGCTGACCTTTGACCTTAGGTCACATCAATTCTGTCATAGGTGTCATCTTCATTCCTTTTGCATATTGTCCCTGACATCTCACTCTACCTCTGGTATCATTTTGGTGGCATTTTACTGTAGAAATCTGGAGAAAAATCATTTTAAAATCACCCCTATAACACAACCCAGTTACACAGTGACCTTTGAGGTCACACCAATTCCTTCATAGGTGTCATCCTCATTCCTTTTGCATATTGTTCCTGACATCTCACTCTACCTCTGGTATCATTTTGGTGGCATTTTACTGTAGAAATCTGGAGAAAAATGACATTAAAGTCACCCCTATAACACAACCCAGTTACAGTATGCTGACCTTTGACCTTAGGTCACATCAATTCCTTCATAGGTGTCATCCTCATTCCTTTTGCATATTGTTCCTGGTGTCTCACTCTACCTCTGGTATCATTTTGGTGGCATTTTACTGTAGAAATCTGGAGAAAAATGACATTAAAGTCACCCCTATAACAAAATCCAGTTACAGTATGCTGACCTTTGACCTTAGGTCACATCAATTCTTTCATAGGTGTCATCCTCATTCCTTTTGCATATTGTTCCTGACATCTCACTCTACCTCTGGTATCATTTTGGTGGCATTTTACTGTAGAAATCTGGAGAAAAATGACATTAAAATCACCCCTATAACACAACCCAGTTACAGTATGCTGACCTTTGACCTTAGGTCACATCAATTCCTTCATAGGTGTCATCCTCATTCCTTTTGCATATTGTTCCTGACATCTCACTCTACCTCTGGTATCATTTTGGTGGCATTTTACTGTAGAAATCTGGAGAAAAATGACATTAAAGTCACCCCTATAACAAAATCCAGTTACAGTATGCTGACCTTTGACCTTAGGTCACATCAATTCCTTCATAGGTGTCATCCTCATTCCTTTTGCATATTGTTCCTGACATCTCACTCTACCTCTGGTATCATTTTGGTGGCATTTTACTGTAGAAATCTGGAGAAAAATGACATTAAAGTCACCCCTATAACACAACCCAGTTACAGTATGCTGACCTTTGACCTTAGGTCACATCAATTCTTTCATAGGTGTCATCCTCATTCCTTTTGCATATTGTTCCTGACATCTCACTCTACCTCTGGTATCATTTTGGTGGCATTTTACTGTAGAAATCTGGAGAAAAATGACATTAAAGTCACCCCTATAACACAACCCAGTTACAGTATGCTGACCTTTGACCTTAGGTCACATCAATTCCTTCATAGGTGTCATCCTCATTCCTTTTGCATATTGTTCCTGACATCTCACTCTACCTCTGGTATCATTTTGGTGGCATTTTACTGTAGAAATCTGGAGAAAAATGACATTAAAATCACCCCTATAACACACCCCAGTTACAGTATGCTGACCTTTGACCTTAGGTCACATCAATTATTTCATAGGTGTCATCCTCATTCCTTTTGCATATTGTTCCTGACATCTCACTCTACCTCTGGTATCATTTTGGTGGCATTTTACTGTAGAAATCTGGAGAAAAATGACATTAAAGTCACCCCTATAACAAAATCCAGTTACAGTATGCTGACCTTTGACCTTAGGTCACATCAATTCTTTCATAGGTGTCATCCTCATTCCTTTTGCATATTGTTCCTGACATCTCACTCTACCTCTGGTATCATTTTGGTGGCATTTTACTGTAGAAATCTGGAGAAAAATCATTTTAAAATCACCCATATAACACAACCCAGTTACAGTATGCTGACCTTTGACCTTAGGTCACATCAATTCTTTCATAGGTGTCATCCTCATTCCTTTTGCATATTGTTCCTGACATCTCACTCTACCTCTGGTATCATTTTGGTGGCATTTTACTGTAGAAATCTGGAGAAAAATGACATTAAAATCACCCCTATAACACAACCCAGTTACAGTATGCTGACCTTTGACCTTAGGTCACATCAATTCCTTCATAGGTGTCATCCTCATTCCTTTTGCATATTGTTCCTGACATCTCACTCTACCTCTGGTATCATTTTGGTGGCATTTTACTGTAGAAATCTGGAGAAAAATCATTTTAAAATCACCCATAAAACACAACCCAGTTACAGTATGCTGACCTTTGACCTTAGGTCACATCAATTCTTTCATAGGTGTCATCCTCATTCCTTTTGCATATTGTTCCTGACATCTCACTCTACTTCTGGTATCATTTTGGTGACATTTTACTGTAGAAATCTGGAGAAAAATGATATTAAAGTCACCCCTATAACAAAATCCAGTTACAGTATGCTGACCTTTGACCTTAGGTCACATCAATTCCTTCATAGGTGTCATCCTCATTCCTTTTGCATATTGTTCCTGACATCTCACTCTACCTCTGGTATCATTTTGGTGGCATTTTACTGTAGAAATCTGGAGAAAAATGACATTAAAATCACCAATATAACACAACCCAGTTACAATATGCTGACCTTTGACCTTAGGTCACACCAATTCCTTCATAGGTGTCATCCTCATTCCTTTTGCATATTGTTCCTGACATCTCACTCTACCTCTGGTATCATTTTGGTGGCATTTTACTGTAGAAATCTGGAGAAAAATGACATTAAAGTCACCCCTATAACAAAATCCAGTTACAGTATGCTGACCTTTGACCTTAGGTCACATCAATTCTTTCATAGGTGTCATCCTCATTCCTTTTGCATATTGTTCCTGACATCTCACTCTACCTCTGGTATCATTTTGGTGGCATTTTACTGTAGAAATCTGGAGAAAAATGACATTAAAGTCACCCCTATAACACAACCCAGTTACAGTATGCTGACCTTTGACCTTAGGTCACATCAATTCCTTCATAGGTGTCATCCTCATTCCTTTTGCATATTGTTCCTGACATCTCACTCTACCTCTGGTATCATTTTGGTGGCATTTTACTGTAGAAATCTGGAGAAAAATCATTTTAAAATCACCCATATAACACAACCCAGTTACAGTATGCTGACCTTTGACCTTAGGTCACATCAATTCCTTCATAGGTGTCATCCTCATTCCTTTTGCATATTGTTCCTGACATCTCACTCTACCTCTGGTATCATTTTGGTGGCATTTTACTGTAGAAATCTGGAGAAAAATGACATTAAAATCACCCCTATAACACAACCCAGTTACAGTATGCTGACCTTTGACCTTAGGTCACATCAATTCCTTCATAGGTGTCATCCTCATTCCTTTTGCATATTGTTCCTGACATCTCACTCTACCTCTGGTATCATTTTGGTGGCATTTTACTGTAGAAATCTGGAGAAAAATCATTTTAAAATCACCCATATAACACAACCCAGTTACAGTATGCTGACCTTTGACCTTAGGTCACATCAATTCCTTCATAGGTGTCATCCTCATTCCTTTTGCATATTGTTCCTGGTGTCTCACTCTACCTCTGGTATCATTTTGGTGGCATTTTACTGTAGAAATCTGGAGAAAAATGACATTAAAGTCACCCCTATAACAAAATCCAGTTACAGTATGCTGACCTTTGACCTTAGGTCACATCAATTCTTTCATAGGTGTCATCCTCATTCCTTTTGCATATTGTTCCTGACATCTCACTCTACCTCTGGTATCATTTTGGTGGCATTTTACTGTAGAAATCTGGAGAAAAATGACATTAAAGTCACCCCTATAACAAAACCCAGTTACAGTATGCTGACCTTTGACCTTAGGTCACATCAATTCCTTCATAGGTGTCATCCTCATTCCTTTTGCATATTGTTCCTGACATCTCACTCTACCTCTGGTATCATTTTGGTGGCATTTTACTGTAGAAATCTGGAGAAAAATGACATTAAAATCACCCCTATAACAAAACCCAGTTACAGTATGCTGACCTTTGACCTTAGGTCACATCAATTCCTTCATAGGTGTCATCCTCATTCCTTTTGCATATTGTTCCTGACATCTCACTCTACCTCTGGTATCATTTTGGTGGCATTTTACTGTAGAAATCTGGAGAAAAATGATTTTAAAATCACCATATAACACAATCCAGTTACAGTATGCTGACCTTTGACCTTAGGTCACATCAATTCCTTCATAGGTGTCATCCTCATTCCTTTTGCATATTGTTCCTGACATCTCACTCTACCTCTGGTATCATTTTGGTGGCATTTTACTGTAGAAATCTGGAGAAAAATGACATTAAAGTCACCCCTATAACAAAATCCAGTTACAGTATGCTGACCTTTGACCTTAGGTCACATCAATTCTTTCATAGGTGTCATCCTCATTCCTTTTGCATATTGTTCCTGACATCTCACTCTACCTCTGGTATCATTTTGGTGGCATTTTACTGTAGAAATCTGGAGAAAAATGACATTAAAGTCACCCCTATAACACAACCCAGTTACAGTATGCTGACCTTTGACCTTAGGTCACATCAATTCCTTCATAGGTGTCATCCTCATTCCTTTTGCATATTGTTCCTGACATCTCACTCTACCTCTGGTATCATTTTGGTGGCATTTTACTGTAGAAATCTGGAGAAAAATCATTTTAAAATCACCCCTATAACACAACCCAGTTACAGTATGCTGACCTTTGACCTTAGGTCACATCAATTCTTTCATAGGTGTCATCCTCATTCCTTTTGCATATTGTTCCTGACATCTCACTCTACCTCTGGTATCATTTTGGTGGCATTTTACTGTAGAAATCTGGAGAAAAATGACATTAAAATCACCCCTATAACACAACCCAGTTAGAGTATGCTGACCTTTGACCTTAGGTCACATCAATTATTTCATAGGTGTCATCCTCATTCCTTTTGCATGTTGTTCCTGACATCTCACTCTACCTCTGGTATCATTTTGGTGGCACTTTACTGTAGAAATATGGAGAAAAATCATTTTAAAATCACCCATATAACAAAACCCAGTTACAGTATGCTGACCTTTGACCTTAGGTCACATCAATTCCTTCATAGGTGTCATCCTCATTCCTTTTGCATATTGTTCCTGGTGTCTCACTCTACCTCTGGTATCATTTTGGTGGCATTTTACTGTAGAAATCTGGAGAAAAATGACATTAAAGTCACCCCTATAACAAAACCCAGTTACAGTATGCTGACCTTTGACCTTAGGTCACATCAATTCCTTCATAGGTGTCATCCTCATTCCTTTTGCATATTGTTCCTGACATCTCACTCTACCTCTGGTATCATTTTGGTGGCATTTTACTGTAGAAATCTGGAGAAAAATGACATTAAAATCACCCCTATAACACAACCCAGTTACAGTATGCTGACCTTTGACCTTAGGTCACATCAATTCCTTCATAGGTGTCATCCTCATTCCTTTTGCATATTGTTCCTGGTGTCTCACTCTACCTCTGGTATCATTTTGGTGGCATTTTACTGTAGAAATCTGGAGAAAAATGACATTAAAGTCACCCCTATAACAAAATCCAGTTACAGTATGCTGACCTTTGACCTTAGGTCACATCAATTCCTTCATAGGTGTCATCCTCATTCCTTTTGCATATTGTTCCTGACATCTCACTCTACCTCTGGTATCATTTTGGTGGCATTTTACTGTAGAAATCTGGAGAAAAATCATTTTAAAATCACGCATATAACACAACCCAGTTACAGTATGCTGACCTTTGACCTTAGGTCACATCAATTCTTTCATAGGTGTCATCCTCATTCCTTTTGCATATTGTTCCTGGTGTCTCACTCTACCTCTGGTATCATTTTGGTGGCATTTTACTGTAGAAATCTGGAGAAAAATGACATTAAAGTCACCCCTATAACAAAATCCAGTTACAGTATGCTGACCTTTGACCTTAGGTCACATCAATTCTTTCATAGGTGTCATCCTCATTCCTTTTGCATATTGTTCCTGGTGTCTCACTCTACCTCTGGTATCATTTTGGTGGCATTTTACTGTAGAAATCTGGAGAAAAATGACATTAAAATCACCCCTATAACACAACCCAGTTACAGTATGCTGACCTTTGACCTTAGGTCACATCAATTCCTTCATAGGTGTCATCCTCATTCCTTTTGCATATTGTTCCTGACATCTCACTCTACCTCTGGTATCATTTTGGTGGCATTTTACTGTAGAAATCTGGAGAAAAATCATTTTAAAATCACCCATATAACACAACCCAGTTACAGTATGCTGACCTTTGACCTTAGGTCACATCAATTCCTTCATAGGTGTCATCCTCATTCCTTTTGCATATTGTTCCTGACATCTCACTCTACCTCTGGTATCATTTTGGTGGCATTTTACTGTAGAAATCTGGAGAAAAATGACTTTAAAGTCACCCCTATAACAAAATCCAGTTACAGTATGCTGACCTTTGACCTTAGGTCACATCAATTCCTTCATAGGTGTCATCCTCATTCCTTTTGCATATTGTTCCTGACATCTCACTCTACCTCTGGTATCATTTTGGTGGCATTTTACTGTAGAAATCTGGAGAAAAATGACATTAAAGTCACCCCTATAACACAACCCAGTTACAGTATGCTGACCTTTGACCTTAGGTCACATCAATTCCTTCATAGGTGCCATCCTCATTCCTTTTGCATATTGTTCCTGACATCTCACTCTACCTCTGGTATCATTTTGGTGGCATTTTACTGTAGAAATCTGGAGAAAAATGACATTAAATTCACCCCTATAACAAAATCCAGTTACAGTATGCTGACCTTTGACCTTAGGTCACATCAATTCCTTCATAGGTGTCATCCTCATTCCTTTTGCATATTGTTCCTGACATCTCACTCTACCTCTGGTATCATTTTGGTGGCATTTTACTGTAGAAATCTGGAGAAAAATCATTTTAAAATCACCCATATAACACAACCCAGTTACAGTATGCTGACCTTTGACCTTAGGTCACATCAATTCCTTCATAGGTGTCATCCTCATTCCTTTTGCATATTGTTCCTGACATCTCACTCTACCTCTGGTATCATTTTGGTGGCATTTTACTGTAGAAATCTGGAGAAAAATGACATTAAAATCACCCCTATAACACAACCCAGTTACAGTATGCTGACCTTTGACCTTAGGTCACATCAATTCCTTCATAGGTGTCATCCTCATTCCTTTTGCATATTGTTCCTGACATCTCACTCTACCTCTGGTATCATTTTGGTGGCATTTTACTGTAGAAATCTGGAGAAAAATCATTTTAAAATCACCCCTATAACACAACCCAGTTACAGTATGCTGACCTTTGACCTTAGGTCACATCAATTCCTTCATAGGTGTCATCCTCATTCCTTTTGCATATTGTTCCTGGTGTCTCACTCTACCTCTGGTATCATTTTGGTGGCATTTTACTGTAGAAATCTGGAGAAAAATGACATTAAAGTCACCCCTATAACAAAATCCAGTTACAGTATGCTGACCTTTGACCTTAGGTCACATCAATTCCTTCATAGGTGTCATCCTCATTCCTTTTGCATATTGTTCCTGACATCTCACTCTACCTCTGGTATCATTTTGGTGGCATTTTACTGTAGAAATCTGGAGAAAAATCATTTTAAAATCACCCATATAACACAACCCAGTTACAGTATGCTGACCTTTGACCTTAGGTCACATCAATTCCTTCATAGGTGTCATCCTCATTCCTTTTGCATATTGTTCCTGACATCTCACTCTACCTCTGGTATCATTTTGGTGGCATTTTACTGTAGAAATCTGGAGAAAAATGACATTAAAGTCACCCCTATAACAAAACCCAGTTACAGTATGCTGACCTTTGACCTTAGGTCACATCAATTCCTTCATAGGTGTCATCCTCATTCCTTTTGCATATTGTTCCTGGTGTCTCACTCTACCTCTGGTATCATTTTGGTGGCATTTTACTGTAGAAATCTGGAGAAAAATGACATTAAAGTCACCCCTATAACAAAATCCAGTTACAGTATGCTGACCTTTGACCTTAGGTCACATCAATTCCTTCATAGGTGTCATCCTCATTCCTTTTGCATATTGTTCCTGACATCTCACTCTACCTCTGGTATCATTTTGGTGGCATTTTACTGTAGAAATCTGGAGAAAAATGACATTAAAATCACCCCTATAACACAACCCAGTTACAGTATGCTGACCTTTGACCTTAGGTCACATCAATTCCTTCATAGGTGTCATCCTCATTCCTTTTGCATATTGTTCCTGACATCTCACTCTACCTCTGGTATCATTTTGGTGGCATTTTACTGTAGAAATCTGGAGAAAAATCATTTTAAAATCACCCCTATAACACAACCCAGTTACAGTATGCTGACCTTTGACCTTAGGTCACATCAATTCTTTCATAGGTGTCATCCTCATTCCTTTTGCATATTGTTCCTGACATCTCACTCTACCTCTGGTATCATTTTGGTGGCATTTTACTGTAGAAATCTGGAGAAAAATGATTTTAAAGTCACCCCTATAACAAAATCCAGTTACAGTATGCTGACCTTTGACCTTAGGTCACATCAATTCCTTCATAGGTGTCATCCTCATTCCTTTTGCATATTGTTCCTGACATCTCACTCTACCTCTGGTATCATTTTGGTGGCATTTTACTGTAGAAATCTGGAGAAAAATGACATTAAAGTCACCCCTATAACACAACCCAGTTACAGTATGCTGACCTTTGACCTTAGGTCACATCAATTCCTTCATAGGTGTCATCCTCATTCCTTTTGCATATTGTTCCTGGTGTCTCACTCTACCTCTGGTATCATTTTGGTGGCATTTTACTGTAGAAATCTGGAGAAAAATGACATTAAAGTCACCCCTATAACAAAATCCAGTTACAGTATGCTGACCTTTGACCTTAGGTCACATCAATTCTTTCATAGGTGTCATCCTCATTCCTTTTGCATATTGTTCCTGACATCTCACTCTACCTCTGGTATCATTTTGGTGGCATTTTACTGTAGAAATCTGGAGAAAAATGACATTAAAATCACCCCTATAACAAAATCCAGTTACAGTATGCTGACCTTTGACCTTAGGTCACATCAATTCCTTCATAGGTGTCATCCTCATTCCTTTTGCATATTGTTCCTGACATCTCACTCTACCTCTGGTATCATTTTGGTGGCATTTTACTGTAGAAATCTGGAGAAAAATCATTTTAAAATCACCCATATAACACAACCCAGTTACAGTATGCTGACCTTTGACCTTAGGTCACATCAATTCCTTCATAGGTGTCATCCTCATTCCTTTTGCATATTGTTCCTGACATCTCACTCTACCTCTGGTATCATTTTGGTGGCATTTTACTGTAGAAATCTGGAGAAAAATGACATTAAAGTCACCCCTATAACACAACCCAGTTACAGTATGCTGACCTTTGACCTTAGGTCACATCAATTCCTTCATAGGTGTCATCCTCATTCCTTTTGCATATTGTTCCTGGTGTCTCACTCTACCTCTGGTATCATTTTGGTGGCATTTTACTGTAGAAATCTGGAGAAAAATGACATTAAAGTCACCCCTATAACAAAATCCAGTTACAGTATGCTGACCTTTGACCTTAGGTCACATCAATTCCTTCATAGGTGTCATCCTCATTCCTTTTGCATATTGTTCCTGACATCTCACTCTACCTCTGGTATCATTTTGGTGGCATTTTACTGTAGAAATCTGGAGAAAAATGACATTAAAATCACCCCTATAACACAACCCAGTTACAGTATGCTGACCTTTGACCTTAGGTCACATCAATTCCTTCATAGGTGTCATCCTCATTCCTTTTGCATATTGTTCCTGACATCTCACTCTACCTCTGGTATCATTTTGGTGGCATTTTACTGTAGAAATCTGGAGAAAAATGACATTAAAATCACCCCTATAACACAACCCAGTTACAGTATGCTGACCTTTGACCTTAGGTCACATCAATTCCTTCATAGGTGTCATCCTCATTCCTTTTGCATATTGTTCCTGACATCTCACTCTACCTCTGGTATCATTTTGGTGGCATTTTACTGTAGAAATCTGGAGAAAAATGACATTAAAGTCACCCCTATAACAAAATCCAGTTACAGTATGCTGACCTTTGACCTTAGGTCACATCAATTCTTTCATAGGTGTCATCCTCATTCCTTTTGCATATTGTTCCTGACATCTCACTCTACCTCTGGTATCATTTTGGTGGCATTTTACTGTAGAAATCTGGAGAAAAATGACATTAAAATCACCCCTATAACACAGCCCAGTTACAGTATGCTGACCTTTGACCTTAGGTCACATCAATTCCTTCATAGGTGTCATCCTCATTCCTTTTGCATATTGTTCCTGACATCTCACTCTACCTCTGGTATCATTTTGGTGGCATTTTACTGTAGAAATCTGGAGAAAAATCATTTTAAAATCACCCATATAACACAACCCCGTTACAGTATGCTGACCTATGTCCTTAGGTCACATCATTTCTTTCATAGGTGTCATCCTCATTCCTTTTGCATATTGTTCCTGACATCTCACTCTACCTCTGGTATCATTTTGGTGGCATTTTACTGTAGAAATCTGGAGAAAAATGACATTAAAGTCACCCCTATAACAAAATCCAGTTACAGTATGCTGACCTTTGACCTTAGGTCACATCAATTCCTTCATAGGTGTCATCCTCATTCCTTTTGCATATTGTTCCTGACATCTCACTCTACCTCTGGTATCATTTTGGTGGCATTTTACTGTAGAAATCTGGAGAAAAATGACATTAAAGTCACCCCTATAACAAAACCCAGTTACAGTATGCTGACCTTTGACCTTAGGTCACATCAATTCCTTCATAGGTGTCATCCTCATTCCTTTTGCATATTGTTCCTGACATCTCACTCTACCTCTGGTATCATTTTGGTGGCATTTTACTGTAGAAATCTGGAGAAAAATGACATTAAAATCACCCCTATAACACAACCCAGTTACAGTATGCTGACCTTTGACCTTAGGTCACATCAATTCCTTCATAGGTGTCATCCTCATTCCTTTTGCATATTGTTCCTGACATCTCACTCTACCTCTGGTATCATTTTGGTGGCATTTTACTGTAGAAATCTGGAGAAAAATCATTTTAAATTAACCAATATAACAAAACCCAGTTACAGTATGCTGACCTTTGACCTTAGGTCACATCAATTCTGTCATAGGTGTCATCTTCATTCCTTTTGCATATTGTTCCTGACATCTCACTCTACCTCTGGTATCATTTTGGTGGCATTTTACTGTAGAAATCTGGAGAAAAATCATTTTAAAATCACCCCTATAACAAAATCCAGTTACAGTATGCTGACCTTTGACCTTAGGTCACATCAATTCCTTCATAGGTGTCATCCTCATTCCTTTTGCATATTGTTCCTGACATCTCACTCTACCTCTGGTATCATTTTGGTGGCATTTTACTGTAGAAATCTGGAGAAAAATGACATTAAAGTCACCCCTATAACAAAATCCAGTTACAGTATGCTGACCTTTGACCTTAGGTCACATCAATTCCTTCATAGGTGTCATCCTCATTCCTTTTGCATATTGTTCCTGACATCTCACTCTACCTCTGGTATCATTTTGGTGGCATTTTACTGTAGAAATCTGGAGAAAAATGACATTAAAATCACCCCTATAACACAACCCAGTTACAGTATGCTGACCTTTGACCTTAGGTCACATCAATTCCTTCATAGGTGTCATCCTCATTCCTTTTGCATATTGTTCCTGACATCTCACTCTACCTCTGGTATCATTTTGGTGGCATTTTACTGTAGAAATCTGGAGAAAAATCATTTTAAAATCAACCATATAACACAACCCAGTTACAGTATGCTGACCTTTGACCTTAGGTCACATCAATTCCTTCATAGGTGTCATCCTCATTCCTTTTGCATATTGTTCCTGGTGTCTCACTCTACCTCTGGTATCATTTTGGTGGCATTTTACTGTAGAAATCTGGAGAAAAATGACATTAAAGTCACCCCAATAACAAAATCCAGTTACAGTATGCTGACCTTTGACCTTAGGTCACATCAATTCCTTCATAGGTGTCATCCTCATTCCTTTTGCATATTGTTCCTGACATCTCACTCTACCTCTGGTATCATTTTGGTGGCATTTTACTGTAGAAATCTGGAGAAAAATGACATTAAAATCACCCCTATAACACAACCCAGTTAGAGTATGCTGACCTTTGACCTTAGGTCACATCAATTCTTTCATAGGTGTCATCCTCATTCCTTTTGCATATTGTTCCTGGTGTCTCACTCTACCTCTGGTATCATTTTGGTGGCATTTTACTGTAGAAATCTGGAGAAAAATGACATTAAAATCACCCCTATAACAAAATCCAGTTACAGTATGCTGACCTTTGACCTTAGGTCACATCAATTCCTTCATAGGTGTCATCCTCATTCCTTTTGCATACTGTTCCTGACATCTCACTCTACCTCTGGTATCATTTTGGTGGCATTTTACTGTAGAAATCTGGAGAAAAATCATTTTAAAATCAAAACTATAACACAACCCAGTTACAGTATGCTGACCTTTGACCTTAGGTCACATCAATTCCTTCATAGGTGTCATCCTCATTCCTTTTGCATATTGTTCCTGACATCTCACTCTACCTCTGGTATCATTTTGGTGGCATTTTACTGTAGAAATCTGGAGAAAAATCATTTTAAAATCACCCCTATAACAAAATCCAGTTACAGTATGCTGACCTTTGACCTTAGGTCACATCAATTCCTTCATAGGTGTCATCCTCATTCCTTTTGCATATTGTTCCTGGTGTCTCACTCTACCTCTGGTATCATTTTGGTGGCATTTTACTGTAGAAATCTGGAGAAAAATGACATTAAAGTCACCCCTATAACACAACCCAGTTACAGTATGCTGACCTTTGACCTTAGGTCACATCAATTCCTTCATAGGTGTCATCCTCATTCCTTTTGCATATTGTTCCTGACATCTCACTCTACCTCTGGTATCATTTTGGTGGCATTTTACTGTAGAAATCTGGAGAAAAATCATTTTAAAATCACCCCTATAACACAACCCAGTTACAGTATGCTGACCTTTGACCTTAGGTCACATCAATTCCTTCATAGGTGTCATCCTCATTCCTTTTGCATATTGTTCCTGACATCTCACTCTACCTCTGGTATCATTTTGGTGGCATTTTACTGTAGAAATCTGGAGAGAAAAATCATTTTAAAGTCACCCCTATAACAAAATCCAGTTACAGTATGCTGACCTTTGACCTTAGGTCACATCAATTCCTTCATAGGTGTCATCCTCATTCCTTTTGCATATTGTTCCTGACATCTCACTCTACCTCTGGTATCATTTTGGTGGCATTTTACTGTAGAAATCTGGAGAAAAATGACATTAAAATCACCAATATAACACAACCCAGTTACAGTATGCTGACCTTTGACCTTAGGTCACATCAATTCCTTCATAGGTGTCATCCTCATTCCTTTTGCATATTGTTCCTGACATCTCACTCTACCTCTGGTATCATTTTGGTGGCATTTTACTGTAGAAATCTGGAGAAAAATGACATTAAAGTCACCCCTATAACAAAACCCAGTTACAGTATGCTGACCTTTGACCTTAGGTCACATCAATTCCTTCATAGGTGTCATCCTCATTCCTTTTGCATATTGTTCCTGGTGTCTCACTCTACCTCTGGTATCATTTTGGTGGCATTTTACTGTAGAAATCTGGAGAAAAATCATTTTAAAATCACCCATATAACACAACCCAGTTACAGTATGCTGACCTTTGACCTTAGGTCACATCAATTCCTTCATAGGTGTCATCCTCATTCCTTTTGCATATTGTTCCTGACATCTCACTCTACCTCTGGTATCATTTTGGTGGCATTTTACTGTAGAAATCTGGAGAAAAATGACATTAAAATCACCAATATAACACAACCCAGTTACAGTATGCTGACCTTTGACCTTAGGTCACATCAATTCCTTCATAGGTGTCATCCTCATTCCTTTTGCATATTGTTCCTGACATCTCACTCTACCTCTGGTATCATTTTGGTGGCATTTTACTGTAGAAATCTGGAGAAAAATCATTTTAAAGTCACCCCTATAACACAACCCAGTTACAGTATGCTGACCTTTGACCTTAGGTCACATCAATTCCTTCATAGGTGTCATCCTCATTCCTTTTGCATATTGTTCCTGACATCTCACTCTACCTCTGGTATCATTTTGGTGGCATTTTACTGTAGAAATCTGGAGAAAAATGACATTAAAATCACCCCTATAACAAAACCCAGTTACAGTATGCTGACCTTTGACCTTAGGTCACATCAATTCCTTCATAGGTGTCATCCTCATTCCTTTTGCATATTGTTCCTGGTGTCTCACTCTACCTCTGGTATCATTTTGGTGGCATTTTACTGTAGAAATCTGGAGAAAAATGACATTAAAGTCACCCCTATAACAAAATCCAGTTACAGTATGCTGACCTTTGACCTTAGGTCACATCAATTCTTTCATAGGTGTCATCCTCATTCCTTTTGCATACTGTTCCTGACATCTCACTCTACCTCTGGTATCATTTTGGTGGCATTTTACTGTAGAAATCTGGAGAAAAATGACATTAAAATCACCCCTATAACACAACCCAGTTAGAGTATGCTGACCTTTGACCTTAGGTCACATCAATTCTTTCATAGGTGTCATCCTCATTCCTTTTGCATATTGTTCCTGGTGTCTCACTCTACCTCTGGTATCATTTTGGTGGCATTTTACTGTAGAAATCTGGAGAAAAATGACATTAAAATCACCCCTATAACAAAATCCAGTTACAGTATGCTGACCTTTGACCTTAGGTCACATCAATTCCTTCATAGGTGTCATCCTCATTCCTTTTGCATATTGTTCCTGACATCTCACTCTACCTCTGGTATCATTTTGGTGGCATTTTACTGTAGAAATCTGGAGAAAAATCATTTTAAAATCACGCATATAACACAACCCAGTTACAGTATGCTGACCTTTGACCTTAGGTCACATCAATTCTTTCATAGGTGTCATCCTCATTCCTTTTGCATATTGTTCCTGACATCTCACTCTACCTCTGGTATCATTTTGGTGGCATTTTACTGTAGAAATCTGGAGAAAAATCATTTTAAAATCACCCCTATAACAAAATCCAGTTACAGTATGCTGACCTTTGACCTTAGGTCACATCAATTCTTTCATAGGTGTCATCCTCATTCCTTTTGCATACTGTTCCTGGTGTCTCACTCTACCTCTGGTATCATTTTGGTGGCATTTTACTGTAGAAATCTGGAGAAAAATGACATTAAAGTCACCCCTATAACACAACCCAGTTACAGTATGCTGACCTTTGACCTTAGGTCACATCAATTCCTTCATAGGTGTCATCCTCATTACTTTTGCATACTGTTCCTGACATCTCACTCTACCTCTGGTATCATTTTGGTGGCATTTTACTGTAGAAATCTGGAGAAAAATGACATTAAAATCACCCCTATAACACAACCCAGTTAGAGTATGCTGACCTTTGACCTTAGGTCACATCAATTATTTCATAGGTGTCATCCTCATTCCTTTTGCATACTGTTCCTGACATCTCACTCTACCTCTGGTATCATTTTGGTGGCATTTTACTGTAGAAATCTGGAGAAAAATCATTTTAAAATCACCCCTATAACAAAATCCAGTTACAGTATGCTGACCTTTGACCTTAGGTCACATCAATTCTTTCATAGGTGTCATCCTCATTCCTTTTGCATACTGTTCCTGACATCTCACTCTACCTCTGGTATCATTTTGGTGGCATTTTACTGTAGAAATCTGGAGAAAAATGACATTAAAACCCCTATAACAAAATCCAGTTACAGTATGCTGACCTTTGACCTTAGGTCACATCAATTCTTTCATAGGTGCCATCCTCATTCCTTTTGCATATTGTTCCTGACATCTCACTCTACCTCTGGTATCATTTTGGTGGCATTTTACTGTAGAAATCTGGAGAAAAATCATTTTAAAATCACGCATATAACACAACCCAGTTACAGTATGCTGACCTTTGACCTTAGGTCACATCAATTCTTTCATAGGTGTCATCCTCATTCCTTTTGCATACTGTTCCTGACATCTCACTCTACCTCTGGTATCATTTTGGTGGCATTTTACTGTAGAAATCTGGAGAAAAATGACATTAAAATCACCCCTATAACACAACCCAGTTAGAGTATGCTGACCTTTGACCTTAGGTCACATCAATTCCTTCATAGGTGCCATCCTCATTCCTTTTGCATACTGTTCCTGACATCTCACTCTACCTCTGGTATCATTTTGGTGGCATTTTACTGTAGAAATCTGGAGAAAAATGACATTAAAATCACCCCTATAACAAAATACAGTTACAGTATGCTGACCTTTGACCTTACATAACATCAATTCCTTCATAGGTGTCTTCCTCATTCCTTTTGCATACTGTTCCTGGTGTCTCACTCTACCTCTGGTATCATTTTGGTGGCATTTTACTGTAGAAATCTGGAGAAAAATCATTTTAAAATCACGCATATAACACAACCCAGTTACAGTATGCTGACCTTTGACCTTAGGTCACATCAATTCTTTCATAGGTGTCATCCTCATTCCTTTTGCATACTGTTCCTGACATCTCACTCTACCTCTGGTATCATTTTGGTGGCATTTTACTGTAGAAATCTGGAGAAAAATGACATTAAAGTCACCCCTATAACACAACCCAGTTACAGTATGCTGACCTTTGACCTTAGGTCACATCAATTCCTTCATAGGTGTCATCCTCATTACTTTTGCATACTGTTCCTGACATCTCACTCTACCTCTGGTATCATTTTGGTGGCATTTTACTGTAGAAATCTGGAGAAAAATGACATTAAAATCACCCCTATAACAAAATACAGTTACAGTATGCTGACCTTTGACCTTAGGTCACATCAATTCCTTCATAGGTGTCATCCTCATTCCTTTTGCATACTGTTCCTGACATCTCACTCTACCTCTGGTATCATTTTGGTGGCATTTTACTGTAGAAATCTGGAGAAAAATGACATTAAAATCACCCCTATAACAAAATACAGTTACAGTATGCTGACCTTTGACCTTACATAACATCAATTCCTTCATAGGTGTCTTCCTCATTCCTTTTGCATACTGTTCCTGGTGTCTCACTCTACCTCTGGTATCATTTTGGTGGCATTTTACTGTAGAAATCTGGAGAAAAATGACATTAAAATCACCCCTATAACACAACCCAGTTACAGTATGCTGACCTTTGACCTTAGGTCACATCAATTCCTTCATAGGTGTCATCCTCATTCCTTTTGCATACTGTTCCTGACATCTCACTCTACCTCTGGTATCATTTTGGTGGCATTTTACTGTAGAAATCTGGAGAAAAATCATTTTTAAATCACCCCTATAACACAACCCAGTTACAGTATGCTGACCTTTGACCTTAGGTCACATCAATTCCTTCATAGGTGTCATCCTCATTCCTTTTGCATATTGTTCCTGACATCTCACTCTACCTCTGGTATCATTTTGGTGGCATTTTACTGTAGAAATCTGGAGAAAAATGACATTAAAGTCACCCCTATAACACAACCCAGTTACAGTATGCTGACCTTTGACCTTAGGTCACATCAATTCCGTCATAGGTGTCATCCTCATTACTTTTGCATACTGTTCCTGACATCTCACTCTACCTCTGGTATCATTTTGGTGGCATTTTACTGTAGAAATCTGGAGAAAAATGACATTAAAATCACCCCTATAACAAAATACAGTTACAGTATGCTGACCTTTGACCTTACATAACATCAATTCCTTCATAGGTGTCTTCCTCATTCCTTTTGCATACTGTTCCTGGTGTCTCACTCTACCTCTGGTATCATTTTGGTGGCATTTTACTGTAGAAATCTGGAGAAAAATGACATTAAAATCACCCCTATAACACAACCCAGTTACAGTATGCTGACCTTTGACCTTAGGTCACATCAATTCCTTCATAGGTGTCATCCTCATTCCTTTTGCATACTGTTCCTGACATCTCACTCTACCTCTGGTATCATTTTGGTGGCATTTTACTGTAGAAATCTAGAGAAAAATGACATTAAAGTCACCCCTATAACAAAATCCAGTTACAGTATGCTGACCTTTGACCTTAGGTCACATCAATTCTTTCATAGGTGTCATCCTCATTCCTTTTGCATACTGTTCCTGACATCTCACTCTACCTCTGGTATCATTTTGGTGGCATTTTACTGTAGAAATCTGGAGAAAAATGACATTAAAATCACCCCTATAACACAACCCAGTTAGAGTATGCTGACCTTTGACCTTAGGTCACATCAATTCCTTCATAGGTGCCATCCTCATTCCTTTTGCATACTGTTCCTGACATCTCACTCTACCTCTGGTATCATTTTGGTGGCATTTTACTGTAGAAATCTGGAGAAAAATCATTTTAAAATGACGCATATAACACAACCCAGTTACAGTATGCTGACCTTTGACCTTAGGTCACATCAATTCTTTCATAGGTGTCATCCTCATTCCTTTTGCATACTGTTCCTGACATCTCACTCTACCTCTGGTATCATTTTGGTGGCATTTTACTGTAGAAATCTGGAGAAAAATCATTTTAAAATCACGCATATAACACAACCCAGTTACAGTATGCTGACCTTTGACCTTAGGTCACATCAATTCCTTCATAGGTGTCATCGTCATTCCTTTTGCATACTGTTCCTGACATCTCACTCTACCTCTGGTATCATTTTGGTGGCATTTTACTGTAGAAATCTGGAGAAAAATGACATTAAAGTCACCCCTATAACAAAATCCAGTTACAGTATGCTGACCTTTGACCTTAGGTCACATCAATTCTTTCATAGGTGTCATCCTCATTCCTTTTGCATACTGTTCCTGACATCTCACTCTACCTCTGGTATCATTTTGGTGGCATTTTACTGTAGAAATCTGGAGAAAAATGACATTAAAATCACCCCTATAACACAACCCAGTTAGAGTATGCTGACCTTTGACCTTAGGTCACATCAATTCCTTCATAGGTGCCATCCTCATTCCTTTTGCATACTGTTCCTGACATCTCACTCTACCTCTGGTATCATTTTGGTGGCATTTTACTGTAGAAATCTGGAGAAAAATGACATTAAAATCACGCATATAACACAACCCAGTTAGAGTATGCTGACCTTTGACCTTAGGTCACATCAATTCTTTCATAGGTGCCATCCTCATTCCTTTTGCATACTGTTCCTGGTGTCTCACTCTACCTCTGGTATCATTTTGGTGGCATTTTACTGTAGAAATCTGGAGAAAAATGACATTAAAATCACCCCTATAACACAACCCAGTTACAGTATGCTGACCTTTGACCTTAGGTCACATCAATTCTTTCATAGGTGTCATCCTCATTCCTTTTGCATACTGTTCCTGACATCTCACTCTACCTCTGGTATCATTTTGGTGGCATTTTACTGTAGAAATCTGGAGAAAAATCATTTTAAAATCACGCATATAACACAACCCAGTTACAGTATGCTGACCTTTGACCTTAGGTCACATCAATTCCTTCATAGGTGTCATCGTCATTCCTTTTGCATACTGTTCCTGACATCTCACTCTACCTCTGGTATCATTTTGGTGGCATTTTACTGTAGAAATCTGGAGAAAAATGACATTAAAGTCACCCCTATAACAAAATCCAGTTACAGTATGCTGACCTTTGACCTTAGGTCACATCAATTCTTTCATAGGTGTCATCCTCATTCCTTTTGCATACTGTTCCTGACATCTCACTCTACCTCTGGTATCATTTTGGTGGCATTTTACTGTAGAAATCTGGAGAAAAATGACATTAAAATCACCCCTATAACACAACCCAGTTAGAGTATGCTGACCTTTGACCTTAGGTCACATCAATTCCTTCATAGGTGCCATCCTCATTCCTTTTGCATACTGTTCCTGACATCTCACTCTACCTCTGGTATCATTTTGGTGGCATTTTACTGTAGAAATCTGGAGAAAAATCATTTTAAAATGACGCATATAACACAACCCAGTTACAGTATGCTGACCTTTGACCTTAGGTCACATCAATTCTTTCATAGGTGTCATCCTCATTCCTTTTGCATAATGTTCCTGACATCTCACTCTACCTCTGGTATCATTTTGGTGGCATTTTACTGTAGAAATCTGGAGAAAAATGACATTAAAATCACCCCTATAACACAACCCAGTTAGAGTATGCTGACCTTTGACCTTAGGTCACATCAATTCCTTCATAGGTGTCATCCTCATTCCTTTTGCATATTGTTCCTGGTGTCTCACTCTACCTCTGGTATCATTTTGGTGGCATTTTACTGTAGAAATCTAGAGAAAAATGACATTAAAGTCACCCCTATAACAAAATCCAGTTACAGTATGCTGACCTTTGACCTTAGGTCACATCAATTCCGTCATAGGTGTCATCCTCATTACTTTTGCATACTGTTCCTGACATCTCACTCTACCTCTGGTATCATTTTGGTGGCATTTTACTGTAGAAATCTGGAGAAAAATGACATTAAAATCACCCCTATAACAAAATACAGTTACAGTATGCTGACCTTTGACCTTACATAACATAAATTCCTTCATAGGTGTGTTTCTCATTCCTTTTGCATACTGTTCCTGACATCTCACTCTATCTCTGGTATCATTTTGGTGGCATTTTACTGTAGAAATCTGGAGAAAAATCATTTTAAAATCACCCCTATAACAAAATCCAGTTACAGTATGCTGACCTTTGACCTTAGGTCACATCAATTCTTTCATAGGTGTCATCCTCATTCCTTTTGCATACTGTTCCTGACATCTCACTCTACCTCTGGTATCATTTTGGTGGCATTTTACTGTAGAAATCTGGAGAAAAATCATTTTAAAATCACCCCTATAACAAAATCCAGTTAGAGTATGCTGACCTTTGACCTTAGGTCACATCAATTCTTTCATAGGTGTCATCCTCATTCCTTTTGCATACTGTTCCTGACATCTCACTCTACCTCTGGTATCATTTTGGTGGCATTTTACTGTAGAAATCTGGAGAAAAATGACATTAAAATCACCCCTATAACACAACCCAGTTACAGTATGCTGACCTTTGACCTTAGGTCACATCAATTCCTTCATAGGTGTCATCCTCATTCCTTTTGCATATTGTTCCTGGTGTCTCACTCTACCTCTGGTATCATTTTGGTGGCATTTTACTGTAGAAATCTGGAGAAAAATGACATTAAAGTCACCCCTATAACAAAATCCAGTTAGAGTATGCTGACCTTTGACCTTAGGTCACATCAATTCTTTCATAGGTGTCATCCTCATTCCTTTTGCATACTGTTCCTGACATCTCACTCTACCTCTGGTATCATTTTGGTGGCATTTTACTGTAGAAATCTGGAGAAAAATGACATTAAAGTCACCCCTATAACACAACCCAGTTACAGTATGCTGACCTTTGACCTTAGGTCACATCAATTCCTTCATAGGTGTCATCCTCATTCCTTTTGCATACTGTTCCTGACATCTCACTCTACCTCTGGTATCATTTTGGTGGCATTTTACTGTAGAAATCTGGAGAAAAATCATTTTAAATATCTCACCCATAATGACTCAATCCCACTCACTGTATGTCCTTCCTGCCCTCCTTCCTTCCTTCCTTCTTTCTTTCCCTCCTTCCCTCCTTCTTTTCTTTTTTCTTTCTCTTCGTCCTTCCTTCCTTCTTTCTATCCCTTCATCCTTCTTGCCTTCCTTCTTTCCCTTCATCCTTCCTTCCTTTCGTCCCTCCTTCCTTGACCCAGGAGGACGACAGGAATAAAACACAAAACGAGCCTAAAAGTAAAACAAAACGACACAAACAGAAGTTAAAATGTCTTAATTAATTGATTGATTGATGACATCACCTGTCAAACGCCCAGTGACCAATGACGTCATCGCTCGTGTCAGTGAGCGTTTTGCTGACGACTCGTCATTATCTTCTAATTAGCAGCAGATATTTTGAGCATCGTCGTCCAGCTCACACACACACACACACACACACACACACACACACACACACACACACACACACACACACACACACACACACACACACACACACACACACACACACACACACACACACACACACAGACTGTGTCTTTGGGTCTCTGAGGGTTAAAGCGTCTTTGAAGTTGGAGATAATTACCCATGTGGGCGAGTAATTAACAGTGTCCGACTCATAAATAAACACATTTTCCTCAGCACACACACACACACACACACACACACACACACACACACACACACACACACACACCATTAACGCTGCTAGAACAGTTCGTTCCCTCGTAAAAAACCTGAAAAGTCCACGTTGAGATAAATGGGAATGGGATTTTTAGTTCAGTGAGATCATCTTCACATATGAACTCCTTTTCTACCGTATCTGAAGCTTAAAGGGACAGTTCAACATTTTGTCAAATTAGCCCATCACCATAACCCCTATAGTCATAGCAGTAGGTTCGTTACCTTTAATTGTCGGTGCAAGGTGTTTTTAGAACGGCGGAGCAGAGCCGTGAGCTGCTCAGAGCTACGCTACGGAGGCTCATGGGATTTCTTGGTTTCCCTCATCAAACTCATCAAATACACAATCCAACAACTCCACAACGCTCTGGTGGACAAGTTGTGACCTGCACATTCACCACGCTATGAGATAATAACACAACGTTACCACACAGAGTTGTTTTAGAGGGAAATGCAGAGACTGTTTATGAAAAACTGTCCCTGAAGGCAACGCACATCAGTGGTTTAGCATGAATTTCTTGGTGTATTTCTTGGATGTGAGGACAAACACCTGTTGAATCACCGTGGCGTTCAGGTTCTCCTCCAGGAGTTAAACTGTGGAGACACGTGGTTTGGACCTTCAGGGCCACCATAGTGACCATTTCCAGGAGCTACTGGAAGATGCAGCAGTCAACAGGTAGGCTATTTGTGTATTTCTTGGATGTGGGGACAAACACCTGTTGAGTCAGCGTGGCGTTCAGGTTCTCCTCCGTGTGGAGACACAACGTCACATCAGACGACGACAATTAAAACTCTAAAACTGAACCGAGAGCTTTTACAAACATCAGAACAGAACATCGTCTTCTCTCCAACACGAAGCTGCTGCAGTGTTTGTGTGAACGTCTCAGCCTGACGCCGCCACCGCCGCCGCCACTTTTCGTTGTGAATATTAATGAGCAGTGGCAGCGGTTGTGTGTGTGTGTGTGTGTGTCACCTTTGAAGTTTTAATGCTATTAGCAGCAGAGCTCTCTCTGCTGAAAACCTCACAATGGAGGAGTAATTACACAGCAATTATGGCTCAGTAATGAAAAGAAAACCAGTGTTTTCAAGCAGCGATCGGCGCCTCTTCATCAGAGAGCGGAGGAAACATCGGAGCAGCCGCCGCCACCGCCGCGGTGAAACGTTAAGTGCTGCTGATGTTCACAAGCGTGCACGGGTTTCTACTGAATGAGGACAAAAAGAATTACACTGAAAAACATCTGTAACATCTTTCATGGAAACATCATCTCTCCTTCTATTGGTCCAAATTTGTATAATTTGGCTAAAAAATAAATTATAGTTGTATATTACCGTTAATTATAGGCCAAATCATTTAAGCTATGTTTTTTTGTTTTATTCACATTATAGAATTATAGCCATGATTATAACAACACATTTTATTTATATAACACTTATTATGCTCAGGTACTTTACATTTTCCTATACGACTGATCAAACACATGAAAAGGGGCATATTATTGAATGTTTCATCACATCGGTCACGATCCAACATGGCCGCCTCGGTTCGGTGCGTCGCCCACTTATGTTTGTAACGACTTGTAACAACTCATTCTAAGGCACGAGAAAGCTTTCATTTGTATGACGGCGTGATTCCACTGAAGTGAAATACGTATTTATGAAAGACATAAAAAGCCAAATAAGTTACGGACTGGGCCTTTAGAGGGAACCTAACATTCACAACTTGGATGTTTTTCATGCAACACAGGAAAAAAAAACAGGAAGTTGGACGTGAGATACTTTACAGATTCCTCCAAACTTCACGATCACTGGACACACACTGCAGCTTAATGTGTGTGTGTGTGTGTGTGTGTGTGTGTGTGTGTGTGTGTGTGTGTGTGTGTGTGTGTGTGTGTGTGTGTGTGTGTGTGTGTGTGTGTGTGTGTGTGTGTGTATGTTTAGTGGAGCTGTTACTTTAATTGGAGCCGTAACGAGCTGAAGTCTCAGCTTCATTAGCGACTCTCTCACCTTTTAACGAGCGCGTGAGCGAGCGGCTGCACCGAGCTGATTGACAACGCACTAATTAACCAATCAGCGAGAGCAGGGCTCGCGGGCGCCGGCGTGGTCACCGCGACTGCAATTACCTTCTGCCCGCCGCCCCCCCCTTCCTGTTCAGCCAATCTGTCGCCGCGGAGACGCCTAATGACCCGTTAATAAGACAAGCGCTCCCGAGTCCATCTTAATGAAAATCAGCCGACCCCATCCCCCGCGCGCTCTCCACGCCATCGCCGTGATGCGGCCGTCGATGGCGAGGCCGGCCCTCGACCTTTGGTCGCTCGAGGAGACACGTGTGGCGTCGGGGAATATTAAAGAGGAGAGGTGATTTCCTGAAGAGCCTGTTGGACTTAATTCTCTCCCCGGAGAGAGAGAGAGAGAGAGAGAGACGCTGCGGCGGCGGCCTCTCAGCTCGAAATGAAAAACCTGCTGCCCCTCTCATCTCTCGATGCCCGGGTCATTATTGGATGTGATTGGATGAAGCTGCCGGGTCCAGCTGCCTGGAGACAGGTTCACACCAGGGACACGGTCTGGAGTAAAAAAAAAAAATCCTGATTTGGATTTTGTGTTTATCATTTTGGTTTGTACAGTTAAACTCATTAACTAACAAACTAACTAAACGCGCTCAGCTCAGGTAACAGTTGTATGGACGCAACGTGCATCTGTGGTTTTGCATGAATTTCCCTCTAAAACAACTCTGTGTGGTAACGTTGTGTTATTATCTCATAGCGTGGTGAATGTGCAGGTCACAACTTATCCACCAGAGCGTTGTGGAGTTGTTGGATTGTGTATTTGATGAGTTTGATGAGGGAAACCAAGAAATCCCATAATGAGCCTCCGTAGCGTAGCTCTGAGCAGCTCACAGCTCTGCTCCGCCGTTCTAAAAACAGCTTGCACCGACAATTAAAAGCAACAAACCCACTGCTATGACTATAGGGGTTATGGTGATGGGCCAATTTGCCAAAATGTTGAACTATCCCTTTAAAATACCAGTTTGCATTAGTGATCATGTTTAATTGAATGTTACTGGTTCAGATTATTGTGTTTAACGTTGAAGAGGAAGTGAATGGAGAAACATTTCTACCTGATAACAGCACTCAGACTGAGTGACACCTGGTGCATCATGGGTAAATTGTCTCTTTAATACCAGCCAGTCGCTCTCTGTCACCCACACACACACACACACACACACACACTGAGAGTCTGCAGTGTTTTTGGGGTGACAGTGATCAACGCGCTGTTACGGTCGAACACCCTGCTATTATATCTAATGGGATATTGGTCTGTGTGTGTGTGTGTGTGTGTGTGCGTGTGTGTTTGTGCGTGTTGCAGGGGAAGTGACAGTATATTTTGCAGAGGTATGAATATTTTATGGAGTGAACTCATTAGACGCTCGGCCTCTCGGGAGCTCAGAGGAGAGTTTGTTTTGTTCCACATTATTTGCGTGATGAATTATACATCTCCCAGATTCAACAATATGAAAACAACACAGCTACAATTAGAGGGAGGAGGGCGGAGGGCTATATTTACACTCCACACATCAAAAAGATGCCTGGCCCACTTTATTGTCCAACACACACACACAAACACAAACACACAACTCACTTCCTGTCTGTGAAGGATTGCTTTGAAATGATGATAATAACAATACTAATAATAATAATGATAATAAATCAATATATTCTGAAAACTTTTTTTTTTTTTTTTACCATGAGTTCATATTTAGGTAAGAAACTCTTTTCATATCCTCAGAGAAAGTTTCTCTTGACGACTGTCAAAGGAAAAGTTCCACATTTTGGAATACTTCTTCAAGTACGGTGGCCCTGAGAGCTCAAAACACTACAAGCTACAAAAAGGCAAAACAGTGACTATACAAACATGACTGATTTGACAACACGTGCATCAGATGAGATTATTAGCCTATAAACTAGCATTAGTTTGTTTGTTGGTTTGATTGTTGATTTATTAAAGGGATAGTTCAACATTTTGGCAAACTGGCCAATTGCCATCGTTACCTTTGTCCGTGCAAGCTTTTTTTAGAACGGCGTAGCAGAGCCGTGAGCTGCTCAGAGCTACGCTAAGCCCCGACATGAAAAATTAAATAAGTCTATGTTTTAAGCTTGTTTGTAGCAGAAGCTCCCAGTGTCTCAGTTCACTGCTCTTCCTGGAACAATTTCTCATGTTGGGGCTTCAATACAAGACGGACATTACAGACGAGCAGTATGGAGGTATCTGGATGTTTTTTGGTGTCTTTTTGGATGAAGAAAAGTGGTATCCATTCACAACCAAATTTGAATTTTGGGTGAACTATCCCTTTAAAACAAGTAGAAAAATGTATTTAAAAAAACTTGTTCCACTATACTTATTTATATCAAGAAAGTCTCAAAACAAGCAACTTTTTTCTGTGATGATGAGTCTAATTTTAGGTATAATGACATTTATTTTCCCTAATATCCTTGGTAAGATTTTGCATGTATTAGTCTGGACGTGGACTGTTTTGAAAAACTTTTATTAAATGAAAATAAAGTCATGTGGATAGAGATCAAAAACATGAATAATATCCATTTTATTTTGAAAAGACAAACCAAGACATAGACATAAAAAAAAAAACCTGCTGTGAGCCCAAGTCTAAAACATCATTTGACTGGTTTTCCTTTCTTTACATTGTACTGTCCCTTTAACGGTGCGACTGAGGATGGAGGGGAGGTGGGGGTTAGCTACCGTGGGGTCGTCTCCAATCTCCACCGGCTCTATTACGGCGCTGACAGGGCTGTGAATGGGCTGGAGGCCCCGTGGCCTCGGAGCAATCACCGCGGCCATTTCACACCCTGCTGATCGGCTCATCTGCCGCGGACACGAGAGACGGGCCGCGAGGGCCCCCGAGGCCCCTGATGAAGTCCTGACCTCCCTCCCTCTCTCCGCAGAACCCACGGGATTAAAGAAAATACTGCTCCCGCTCCGAGTGAAGACGGCTGCTCGAGTTAGTCAATGGACAAATTGGAAAGTTTCATCCCCAAGATTAGAAACGTGACTTCATGAAGAAAGTGGCTTTACACTGAGAAGGTCCTTGTTTTATTTGATCAAGTTTCTTTTTCTTTTTTAAACTCTCAAAATTTGATAATATTAAAAGATGTTTGAACACCAACATCAATTTACACTCTGCCAAACCTCCGTCTGTGAATTATTATAATCCACAGCAAGCGTTGACTGCACAGAGCGGAAATAAAGACTCAAAAATGGGCAAAGAGGAGGAGCCTGTGTTAGCATCGTTAGCAAAGTTTGCTGGAAGACTAACCTGCAGCCGATTTACTCTCTGGCTCATTAGCTAGTTTACAAGTTTCGGTGTGAAACAAGAAAGGCTGAAGAAACAACCAATTACTGTAGAGCAGGAAGCTGCAGTTCCTCTCCTGGCCACTAGAGTGAGTCTCCAACAGTGAGTCAGTCTCATAGACGCCCATGTTAAAATGTCCTTTAACTTTACAGCAGAAATAAACGTGTTTACAGCCTGGTAGCCTGATAGCCAATCTGACTGTTTATATTTATCTCACCCGTTAATATTTACAGCTATGCATAATTAGGGGGCGTGGCTTCTTTGAGTGACAGTTGCCTTCACAGTTGGTGCACTTGGCTGCTAGCACAGAACGCTATGTTCCTATTTTGACATGAAAGATTATATATAATGTTAGCAGGTTTTCATGTTGTAACATGAGATATTTACACAGAAAGACAGGTTTTCATGTTGTAACATGAGATATATTGTTTTGCTAATGCTTCTCTCGCCCATGTGCATTTGTTTACAACGAAGCTGGCAAAAAAATCAATGAATGTAGTGATGGATAACGTTACATAACATATATGATGTTACGGTGTGTGTGTTTGTGTTGTGGTGTGCAGAGACGAGAGCTGGGACACCGGGGCGGGGAAAAAAGTAATGGTTTATAGTCCGAAAAGCAGCTTGTCTGTCTTGTCTTGTCTTGTTTTCACGTCACCATTTCTTCACATTTCGACAGGATTAACAGGATGTAAACGGGTGAGATGAATATAAACAGTCAGATTGGCTATAAGGCTACCAGGCTTTAAACATGTTTATTTCTGCTGTAAAGTTAAAGAACATTTTAACATGGGCGTCTATGGAGACTGACTCACTGTTGGAGACTCACTCTAGTGGCCAGGAGAGGAACTGCAGCTTCCTGCTCTACAGTGATTGTCTTGTTTCTTCAGCTTTTTCTTGTTTCACACCGACCGACGTCAGTTTAATATGAGAAGCTGCAGCTGAACAACCCTCTAAAAGCAACAGCAGCAATCAGCAACATTTATTCCCTTCTTCTTTTTTTTTTCTTCCTTCCAGTAAACTCTGAAACAGTGCGATAGAGCCAATTGTAAGTTGTCAGGCTGGAGTTAACGGCCTGGCTCCGGCCCAGTGTCGTCAGCTGCCTGACAGGATGATCAGCGCCTGTCCTCCTCACTTATCTTCATCCACTGACACTTCTGAAACCCCTCCAAAACCTCACAGACACACAATCTACAACATCGTTTTATCTTTTACTTTTTTTTTTTCTTTTTTTTTTACCATTTCCCGTCGATCATCTCTGTGGAAAAAAATGTAAAAGTATTGAATGAAAAAACACTGATTTTCAAACAGAGCCTAGAGTGAAAAGGGAAAAACAATAAATGAGGTTATTGATTAAAGCAGCAGTTTGTGGTGCTGTTGGTTTAAATGTTTTATATAAATTGTGTTTCTTTTTCCATCTGTATGAATGAGGTTTGGCTACAAAACAGAAACACTTGTAAAGTTTAATGTATCGGCCAATAACGACGCTCTCCATAATCACCACACGGCTGAATCGATTCCTTTAAAACGGTTTGAATCAGAACTAAAGGAACAGAAGTCAGTTAAAGGGATAGTTCAACATTTTGTCAAATTGGCCCATTGCCGTAATCCCTATAGTCATAGCAGTAGGTTCGTTACCTTTAATTGTCAGTGCAAGCTATTTTTAGATCGGCGGAGCAGAGCCGTGAGCTGCTCAGAGCTACGCTACGGAGGCTCATTATGGGATTTCTTGGTTTTCCTCATCAAACGCATCAAATACACAATCCAACAACTCCACAACGCTCTGGTGGACAAGTTGTGACCTGCACATTCACCACGCTATGAGATAATAACACAACGTTACCACACAGAGTTGTTTTAGAGGGAAATTCATGTAAAACCTCTGATGCACGTTGCCTTCAAGGACAGTTTTTCATCAACAGTCTCTGTATTTCCCTCTAAAACAACTCTGAATTATTACACACTGGACCTTTAACTAAATCATTGATTGTAGCAGTGGATTATTATTAGTGGAGTTTAAAACATTAGCTTTAATTTACCCATTCAAATTCATCAGTCTTCAGTCACAGAGTCCCGACAAAGACTTAATTGTATTTGAAAGTCTTGATTAATTAATTTAATTGTTTCATCTTGGATGTCATTTAAATATTCATTTCATCTATGATGCTAAAAAGCTCAGGTTTGGTTTCCTGAGAAAATCTGTGTCCCTCTCTGTTCTGCAGCACAGTAACTAACCACAGCCTGTCCATGTGGGTGCACGATAACCAGCTCATTGTGAGCAGAGACGACGGTGAGAAAACACACAATTAGAGCTGTGAATGACAATCTGCTGCTGCTCCACGGAGCCACAAATGAGCTGCATGGCAGGCGCCACATTCAGGGGCCGAGGCCGACGTCGCTCCCACTCGTGTAATGATCTGGAATCAGAGGCCACTAAATGGACCATCCCCTCCCCAGGCTTTAAAGGGATAGTTCACCCAAAATTGAAATTTCACATGTCCATGTAACAGTTGTAAATGGACACCAACTGTCTTTGTCACAAAAAGACACACCAGAAAACATCCAAATACCTTCTCGTATGTAATGTCCGTCTTGTACTGAAGCCAAGAAATGCGAAATTGTCCCGAAAAAAATTAAATAAGTCCATATTTCAAGCTTGTTTTGTAGCGGAAGCTTCTCTTCCTGGTTCGTCCAAGTTTGACGAAACGTGAAGAGGAGCTTCTAGAAGCTTCCGCTACAAAACAATTTCAATTTTGGGTGAACTATCCCTTTAATGTGTGATACTCATCAGCCTCTCGGCCTCAAATAGAAGCTGATGTGCTGCTCGCCGCCTGTTTCGGGGGAATGTGAGAATTTCAATTACCTCGCCGCCGCGGCAGCCAATCTTAATAACCTCTCTCTTAATTCGTGTTCACGTCTGCGACCAGGCGTTGCATCCAGGCGTGATCCCCCCCTCCCGCCCCTCACCACCGCCTCAGCCTCACAACGGGCCGGTGAATTCTACCAGACTGGCACCACTTAGCTCCATCAGGAACCTCACACCCCCCCTCCCGCCCCGGCACCTCTCCGCTAACCGCCCAGCTCCTGTGGAATAAAGGTCAAGTAATCAGGCATCTGGAAGGACAGCTCATTTGTCATCCCTTGATAAATGCGTCAGCGGCTAATCTGTGGAGCAGGACCCCGCCGCGCTGCCCCCCGAACAGAAAGGTTAACCGATTCAAAACAGGAAGGGGATGGAGGACGATAACACGGCGAGCAGCGGTAGCAATAAGCGAGGAAAGAAAAAGAAGAAGAAGAAGAAGAGGGGGAAAAAAAGAGGAAACTTCATTTTGATTCAATTGTTTGGTGGCTATTTCTGGAGCAGTGGATTGTGGGAAGGGAAGGCTCCGACAATAATAACCTCCACCGCCCCGCTGCTAAATGACAGCAGGCTGCGGCGAACATTAACCGTGACAAGACATTACCAGCGATGAGGCGATACGTTTCACCGAGGGGGAGAGAAGCCCCCCCACCACCTCCACCATCATCTCCTTCACCTCCATCCTCCCCTCGGCCTCCCAACGTCTCCACCTCCTCCTCAAAGTCATTGGACCATCACAGTTTCACCTGTTGAGGAATCCTGCACCGCACCACAGAAGAAAAACAACACCTGGATGATGACGTAAAATCACTTCATCAACATCATTTGGTCGTTATGTTCCCATCGAATTCAGAAGTTGGATTTTCCAAGTTCCCAGTCGACTACGTCAGCAGAAACGACCGGTGGAGTTGGAATTCTGACTCAGAAACTATGAAGGTTTAGGAAAACATTGGCTGTGTCTGAAATCACTCACTCATTCCCTACCCCCTACTCACTATATAGTGATTCAATATAGTGACTATATAGGAATATATAGTGGACTCACTGGTCAAATAAAAAAACACTTTCGGACGCTACTCCGCCGCACAGTTAATGGCGTATTATGTCATTACAGCCAAAAAAATAATATCAAATCCAGCACAAGGGAAAATAGTGAGCAAAAAAAAAAATCCGGCACAAGAAAAAAGAAAAAAGAGTTAAGCAAAAGAAATCTGGGACCAAAAATAAAAAAAATCAGCACAAAAAAAATAATACAAATCTGGCACAAAAAAAAAAGTCAGGCAAAAAAAAAAAAAATCCAGCACAAAAAAAAAAAAATCCAGGACAAAAAAAAGTCAGGCAAAAAAAAAAAAAAAAAATCTGGCACAAAAAAAAGTCAGTAAAGAAAAAAAAAATGGCAAAAAAAAAAATCTGGCACAAAAAAAGAAGTTGGGCACAAAAAAAAACTAAAAATACAACACACACACACACACACACAAAATTCCAGCAAAAAAAGTTAGGCAAAGAAAAAAAGAATCCAGCACAAAAAAAAGAAGTCGGGCACAAAAAAAAAATCCAGCACAAAAAAAAATCCAGCACAAAAAAAAAGTCAGGCAAAAATAGAAAAAATCTGGCACAACAACAACAACAACAAAAAATCTGGGACCAGAAAAAAAAAATCTGACAAAAAAACAAAAAAATCCGGCACAAGAAAGAAAAAAAATTAGGCACAAAAAATCTGGCACAAAAAAAAAGATGTTGGTCTAAAAAAAAAAAATCCTGCAAAAAAGTCAGGCAAAGAAAAGAAACAAAAAAATCTGGCACAAAAAAAAGTCAGGCAAAAAAAACAACCTGCAAAGGCTTGACCACGTACCACAACAGAGCGACAAGCGACTGACGACTCCATGACAGCAGCAGAGTCACAGACAGGCTCTCCTTCGTAGAAATTAGCCTCGCTATCCTGAGTCTGTGGTCAGATTATAACGCTTGTTAGTAAATCTGCTCTGATGTTGTTGTGGGAATCTGAAGCTGTGACTGAACAACTCTGGCAGCCCGGACATCGAGAGACTGCTGCACTACTGCATTTATTTAATCAAGCTGTTTGTTTTGTCCATGAGGAGAACAAAGATAAAACAAGTAAACGCTACAGGACAGATCGACTTCAAAATAAATCTAACATATACATCTAATAAAAGAACAAGAGTCAAAACGTGAATAAATATGATAAAGTTTATAAACCCTCTCTTTGAGCTGCTCCATCATCCGTCTCTGGTGTCTCCACCATCGCCTCCAGATGTTGTGACGGTGGATCTCGTGTTCTTCATGTGCGAACCGAGCTCGAACCGTTCGGCCACTTTGTTCAAACTTTGTTTCAGAGTTTGAGAGGCGCTGAGAGTCAGCCAGGGTATTTTTATCTCTAAACTGAATTACCTCCAAGCCCCTCACCTCCATGATTTATGAGATGAGATTTGCATCATCCTGGGCACACGGGGACCTATTTCCTGAAGAAACAGCGGCCGCGTTATCCCCATAACAATCACACACCGCCGCTCATAAAATGATGATGATGAAAAAACACACGGCAGCGTAATTCAATTAGTCTTTATTAAATCTGGACTGGATGGATTATTTTCCTGTGAACTTTTCTCTCACTCAGTCACAGAGACGCAGACGGAGGTTTTACTCATCGGTTCTTCTCCAGTGAAAACAGCGTGACACCAGTCAACGGTCCTGTTAAACCAGAGAGTTTACTGATCTGAAACTCTCCACATCCAAGAATAAAACTGAAGCTGAACAGAAGCCGAAGCGTTGACATTCGTCATGAGCCACTAGAGGGCGACGTTCAGTTTAATGACAATACAATAACATAGTTTAATACTTAAAGGTTGACTATGTAGGATTTCCAGAACAATAACAGAACGTTAGACCGTTGCTAGGTAAAACGGGCCGTTGCTAAGGACTCCGTTCTGATCAGAGGACAGCAGAGGAGGAGAACTATGCAGGATTTACCTTTTTACCGTCATTAACAGCATAATAAATGACTTGTAGCTTGTTCCAGGGAGAGTGGAGGCTCTCTGCCTTCCACACCGCTGCTGGAAACCAAACCTGCGCTCAGAGCCTCTGCTGTCGCTGCTCTCGTCAAGTTGAAAAAAAAAAAAAAAGCTCCGAGGCACCGGGAGTCGGCGACAGTAAACGTGTTTATGACAGATTAGACTACACAAATACACCCATCCTAACATGTAAATGATAGTCCATTGATCCACCGATTGATTATTGAAAAGGTCTCGTTGAAAACAGACGCATACGACCGGGAGGAGGCAGGAAAACAGCTGATTAGTGAGCCACGTGTCGGCTACAGGCAGGTAGGAATGTAAACAGAACGTTGACAAAAAGTCATTGTCGAGCCCGTCAAAAAATGTTAAAAATATAATTTCAGACTAAAAAATTTTTTTTTATGGAGAAGCAATACTTTCATTCTGTTCACCTCAAAACGCTCAGTAGATGTATTATTTTTTTTTTAATATTGGTTTTAATAAATATTCTACATATTCAACCTTTAATTAGTCATTAGTCAGGTTGTAACCTCACTTTAATTAGAATAGAATAGAAATTAATTTCACTTTTTTAGACCTGAACAAATAAATTACTTAATTTATGAATGGATTAGTTTATCATTTTATGGTCAATGGGTCATTTTTAAAGCAAAAAATGTGAAAAAAAAGTAAAAGATTTGTTGATTTCAGCTTTTAAAAAGAGAAAATTAGGTGATTTTCGCAATTAAAAAAAAAATCATACGATTGGATGACGTTGCCTTCAGGTCAGAGAAGATTTTTTGACATTTTAGATTAATCAATTATGAAAATATTATATATAGCCTAAGTTGCAGTTCTATTTTGATTTAAATACATTGAAAATAAATGTAGCTCCGTTGTCCCTTTGTTAACGCCATCATTAATGTGATATTAAAACAAACAACATGTAAAATACTGAATAGAGAAAGAAGTAAAAAGGAATAAAAATAAATAAATAAATTAATAAAAACAGGACAAATGAAGTGAAACTTTATTCTTCTCTGTGGAACTTGTGAGCGACTCCTGAACTTTCCTCGGGGACACGGCGGCCGGCCTCGTCCTGGCTCTGAACCGAGGATGAATCACACGTCCAAACGGTTGACGCTCCATCCATCTTCCACCGGTGAGCGGGCGAGGTCGATCGGTGCTGATATCGCCAAATCACAGACGCCACACACGACGTCTTAATGAGCAGCAGCAGCAGCAGCAACAGCAGAGGTGGTGGCGGTGGCGGTGATGGAAACAGCTGCTGAGGCGTCGATACGTGGATGAGACAGCAAAACAAAGAGCGAGGACACAGTCAGAGGAATAATAACAATCCAAAAACAAGTCGAGGAAGACGATCATGAAGGATGAACGACCCAGAAGTTTCTGAGTGTCTTTGCTTCCTGGTCCTTCAACAGAGGAAACACTGGACCTTCCTCTGGGAAAGGAAACAAGAAATACTGTAAACATGTACAAAAAGTTTTGTGATATTATACGCTTACTTTCGACTGTGCGTGCAGTAACAAGGGAGATAGAGCCGTATCGCCTGTAGTTAGCTTAGCTCAAACACTGGAAGTGTATGGGTAGTGTTAGCCTGCCTCCTACCTGAGCTGAAATCAGCAGTCAGAGGCTGATTTCATTGTAAATATATCACTTTATCAACATTTCAAACATGTTTAGGTGAGAAAGCAGCCGTTTAGATCAGCAGTGTGTCGTTAATTTGTCTAAATACCAGCTGTTTACAATTTTCAGAATGCTTCAGACAAATTCGGCGCTACACAAGCTACCCGGTTAGATGGTTTATTTTGGTTCAAGCTAGCTACATTGAGGGTAGGTTAGCTTTCTATTTCAAAGTAAAAGCACAAATTCTATCGTCATGGTTTTCTGTATCGGTCACATAAAGGGAAACGGGTGTTTTATTTTGTTAAAGTAACCGGACGTCCATTGGTCACAACGGCTAGCTTGAGTAGCACCAAATTCGTCCGAACCAAATAGTAAACAGTTGGTATTTAGACAAATTAACGACACACTGCTGATCTAAACGGCTCACCTAAAAATGTTTGAATGTTGATAAAGTGATATATTTACAGAGTTTAGAGCTAAAATGTCTTGGGTAGGAGGCAGGCTAACACTACCCATACACTTCCAGTGTTTGAGCTAAGCTAATTACAAGTGATACGGCTCCATCTCCCTTGTTACTGCACGCACAGTGGAAAGGATGGTGTCAATCTGCTGGTCATGGACTCAGGAGTGAGGCAAGACATGGAAAAAAAAAAGTTGGCGTATCCCTTTAAATTCATAAAATTAAACAGGATGTAATGAACGGCATCAGTATGGGCACAAAAGTTATGATGCTTTTAGGAATCTGGGCCGTGTACAGTTACAAACCCACAGAAGAAGAGTGATAAATAAGCAGCACTCAGTGGTTTGGATGTTAATGAGTGGGCGGGGCTTCAGTCTGCACCTGCACAGTGAGCCGATCCAGTTTGTGTCAAGTCAGCCATCGTGGTTCAGCTGCCTGTGTATGTGAGCGTGTGATTGACAGGTCTGTTAATTGACTTATCGATCAGCTGATTCATAAACACATCAGGAAAATATTCGGGCATCGCGTGGCATTGAGTATCTGTCAGCCTCCCGCTCGCTCACGCTCATTAGCATATTTCACACCTTTAATTAATTAACTGGGACAGAATTGGCGACTGAGTTTGCAAAAATAAATCTTTACACAAGGTTAGAGGACGTCAGTGTTTACAGACTGCAGGGTAAGCAGCCGCTCAAACTGAGTGGAGCTCATTTTAATTAACTCCAAACTTTAGCATTTAAACTGTTTACAACAACATTCAGTAGATATGACTTTAAATGTTCTCTGGTTTACAAATATCTTTTTTACAATGAACCAACACTTCCATGTCCATAGTCACAAAAACAGCACCTGGTTGTATCTTGTTTGAACCGGGTCCCCTTCCCCACACTACTATAATGAAACAAGACAATTAGACAATGAGATGAACAGCTGACTGTGAGATATCACACTTATCAAAGGAAAGAGGACGTTTACTACAGGGACACAAAGACTTGTGAGGATAAGATAAGATTAAGATAAGATAAGATAAGATTAAGATAAGATAAAATAAGATTAAGATAAGATAAGACAAGATAAGATAAGATTAAGATAAGATAAGATAAGATTACACTTTATTGTCAGATCACTCTGAAATTTGTCTTGCGTCCCATGACGTCCAAAGTTTCACACAAATAATAACAAAATACCAAACCAGGATGTTCACCAATTCTACACGATGTCTCCTACCTGAAACAGACCTTTGTAGAATTAACTCTTTACTTTCTAAAGAATGTCCATAAACGTCATCCTCCCCGTACAAAATTCTTCAGTCTGAATATCGGAACTTTAAAAAAATGTACTTAACTTGTTAAACAGATCTGCCTTTAGAAATGTTGCAACTTTCTAGAAATTGTATCAATTTCTTAAAACTTAATTAGCTTTTATGAAATGCCCAGACTCTGTTATTATCCAATCTTTTATGGAATACAACATAAAAAACAAACAATAATCCTTTTTTTTCAACAAAATGTACAATTTGAAATTTTCATGAACTAAAATACTAATTTTCAAAAAGTGATTTTCGTTCTTTCTTTTATTAAAAAAGTCTCACTCATGGTCGAACAATGTATGATACAAAAAATATTCATATTTAAACAGACACATGAATTTATATTTAAACATTTGAACTTTTCAAAATGGAAACCATTTAAAAAACTGATTAATTATGAAGAATGTAGAATTGGAAAAATAACCTTTTCCAATCTACAATTTAAAAAAAATAATTTAAATTCCAATAATGTTCCAAAGTTTTCCTTGTAGTCAAAGAATGTGCGATAGAAAATGTACAAATTTAAATATGTAAATATTTGAACCAATTTCTGAACCAAACTTCTGAAAATTGAATCCACAAAAAATGTCATCATTTTCAGTATGTTGACCTTCAAGACTGTGAAGATGGAAATGGAAGGAGTGAAATGCTTTAATTTAAAAAACAAAAAACTGTGACTTTCTAAAGTAATTGTTTTGTGATGTGTGTAATCTTTTTCTTTACTTTTCCTCGTCCCTGAAGAACCAGAACCTCGATGTTGGACCAGATTGTCCAGAGAGGACAGCGCTTGTCTCTGAATCGAGTGTCGTCTCTTTGTCGTCTTTCCGATATTCAATCGTGACCTGTTCGCTTGATCCCACCACCCCTCCCCATAATGAAATGAAGTGCAAACAGGCCGGCCGTCCTCCATGCATCACCGAGGCTGCTGACGAGAAGATAATCAAATTGCTCATTTTCAATTTTTCATTTCTTTCATCATTTAAAAAGGCGCTGTCAGTTGCTCGGCCTCAGACTGACCTTCACTGATTATTATTTGTGCAACACTCTCCCTCCTCCAACCCTCCGTTCATCAGCTCCTTTCAGCCGCCTGTCAAATATTCATCTGCCCCTCCCCCCGCTGAACTGAAGAGTAAATAACCACCACCCCATAAATCTGTTCATTACTCTAGATATCATATTGTAATGTAAGTTGACGTCCTCAGGTCTCAGCATGATTCATGTTCTGCCATTGTTGTTCTTTTTTTCCCCTCCCGTTGCTGCTGAAATCAGCAGCTCGAACTTTGATTAAAAGTTGATGCAGTCAAACTCTCAGACTTCATGTTTCTGTCAAAGTTTGATCAACAAACGAGTGGAGAAAATGTATTTTTCATATTCATCTATAAATAGAGTGTGTTGAATAACAACGACTGTTGACCAAAGAGATAAAAAAAAAGAGTGACAGATTAATAGATCTTAGTAATAAACGGCATAAATTCAATTAACAAGAATCTTTGGTTTTATTGTGGTGTTTATGTATCACTAATTCAAATTTATACAACATGCATATTAAGTTTACATTGTTGTTACATACATTACACTGTTTAAAGTCAAAGAGCCTACCATGCTCCTCAACGCTGCTTAGTGCCAGTGAAGGCGATACAGACCATAATGATACAGACCCCCTCAGGCCATGACAGACGTGTCATTCAACCTGTTCTAAGTCCATGTATCATCTTCCACCGTCAAGTTTTAACAGCTTCACACTGACTCATTTGAACGTAACTTCGATGTTTTTGTGAGATGAACTCCTGTTTCCAGTTTGTTCGCGATGCTCTGCAGTGATGAAGTGAAGTGATGCATCATGGGCCTTTAACTCTCCCTCGTCCTCTCTGTCGTTCTGTCGCTTCGCTGTCACTGACGTTTCAGGAGGAATCACTCAGCAGGACGGAGAGCTTTATTCCTGCAGCCCCCAAACGCAGACTGACAGATAAATGCTTTTATAACCTCCACCTCCTCCTCCTCCTCCTCCATCTAGAACAGCGGCGGCAGCGGTGGTGATTGAGCGGTGCAGCTGCAGAGGTCAGAGGTCACGTGATGGAGGGATACAGACCATCAGCTCCGACAGCCGAGAGCAGAGAGAGGAAGAAGCCGGAGATCAGAGTCAGAGTCACGATGGAGGAGAAATGGAGGGAGGAGGAGCATCTGATGATTAATGAGGTTACCTGGCAACTAGATAGATAGATAGATAGATAGATAGATAGATAGATAGATAGATAGATAGATAGATAGATAGATAGATAGATAGATAGATAGATAGATAGATAGATAGATAGATAGATAGATAGATAGATAGATAGATCGTCGCTCCACTTGTGAATTCTCCTCCAGGTTTCCTCCTCCTCCTCTTCTTGTTCTAATAACTCACTGCAGTTATAAATATATGAATCAAAGCGTATGAATTAATTTCCAGCTCCAACTTGTCTCAAACAGTTTGTGGCCTAATTCATCTCCGGAGCTCATGATCGGGTTATGGAAGTAAATCTGGGAGCGATCTGTCGACGTCGACCTTGTTAGTTGCACCCGAGGTCGCAGCTAATTGGTGGGAACGAGTGGCGACTGGGAGACGGCGCTGCATGCGTTCACTCACCTATAGGGAAACCAGAGGTCAGAGGTGAAGAGGTGAGCAATAGATTGAAAACCCACAGTAAGAAACAGACAGAAAATGTCAGCTGCAGATGTTATATTAATGGGTTATGGGTTAGGGTTAGGTTATATTAATGATTTAATGTTTGTATAATGATTTAATGTAGAACAACTGGAAGAAGACAAATCAGCAAAGGTCTCGCTCACACCTGATGTCAACATCTGTCTCAGGTGAGGTCATGTGATCTCTGTGTGGAGGTTTGAGGTGTGAACGTAAATGTGTCCTGACCACATGGATGAAGGACCGCCCACTTTACTGATGAAGGACCGCCCACTTTACTGATGAAGAACCGCCCACTTTATGGATGAAGGACCGCCCACTTTATGGATGAAGGACCGCCCACTTTATGGATGAAGGACCGCCCACTTTATGGATGAAGGACCGCCCACTTTACTGATGAAGGACCGACCCACTTTATGGATGAAGGACCGCCCACTTTATGGATGAAGGACCGCCCACTTTACGGATGAAGGACCGCCCACTTTATGGATGAAGGACCGCCCACTTTACTGATGAGGAACCGCCCACTTTACTGACATCCTCTGCCAATTTCATTATGAATTGAAAATATTTCACTTTTTCAAATGGATAAAACTTTATTTCATTCATCCGTCAAATACATTTCCACCTTTTTTTCTGTCATATGAAGCAGAAAGTGACATCACAGTGGAGACACATTTTAAAGAGGAACTATAGATGTGTTTTGCTGAACATTATGACGTCACAGTGAAATTGACCTTTAGACCATTTGGATACAAACTCGTCCTCACTGACTCATTTTGAAATATCAGATGTTTGAGTTCAGTTGTGTCATAATTAGTGTAGACTGAGGTCACAGTGACCTTTGACCCTTCGATCAAAAGTTTCTCATCAGACTGACTCATGGAATCATTTGAAGTTGAGCTGATTCGGTGTCCGACATCGATCGGGATCAGAGCAGGAAACCTTGAAGGAGAGCGGAGGCTGAGTGGGAGCAGCTTTGGCGTCACACCTGAGCAGGTAGAGGAGCTGGACCTGCAGCGTGAGACGGGCGAGTCCTTCACTGATGGATGTGTCTCACCTGAGGATGTTTCTCCTGTCTCTGCTGCTGCTGCTGGTTGTTTCATCACGTTAGTCTGAGGTCTCTGGTCTGTCCTCATGTACGACCCCCCCAACCATTACCTCCCCCTCCTCCTCGCTCCCCCCTGCAGGAGGAGGAGGAGGAGGTAATGGTTTATTCAATCAGGCTCCGCGACGACCGTCTGCCATGTTATGACAACCTATTAAACACTGAATTAACTGTGTTGTTTGCCCTCGAGGACGCTCGACGTTTCACCGAATGCTTGACGTTTCCATTCTGAGGAGCTGTTTGTTCACCTTCGCTCAACGCCGCCGCCATCGCCACCGCCGCCATTGCTTCAAACGGAGATAAATGACCCGTCAGCACGAATGTAGACAGTGTGACTCCAACAACCCACAATGCCGCAGTGTCGGCATGTGAGGCGGGCGGGCGGCTGATTGGTGGTGAAAAATGAAATGTCACTGACTGAAGAGCGTAAGTGTTTGTCGGCGTCGGTCGTTCCTGCGGCCCGCCACATGACGGACAGCTGAGTGAGAGGTAACCACGGCGATTATTAATATTTAAATGAAAAAACTGTGCTGATAGTGTTTTAAAGCTGCTGCTGGGAAAAATAACTGGTCACACACAGAGCAGCTGATGACTGTAGCTCCAGGCAAAGCATTCTGGCTAAACTGATTGATTATTAAATGGAAATTGGGGATAATTTAAACAAACTGTATCATATCCAAACATAAATATAAATATTTTGTTTTGTAATAAGGCCTAAGCAGATATCCCCCAACCTTCAATTTAGTAAATTTTGGATTTATTCCCGTATATTCCCATTTATATTCCAGTTTATTCCCATATATTCCCATTAATTCCCATGGAAATTTTCCAACTTTGAAAATTCCCATAATTTTGCAACCTTAGTGTCAGCCAATCAGAAGCGAGGGGGAAGAGGCTCTGATTGGCTGACTGCTTTCTAAAGTGATGCAATAAGAACGGAGCAGATTTCACAATAAAAGACTCAGAGTGACTTCATTGTGACATCACAAAGTCACCCAATCACAATTTGATTGGTGATTGATTAAAAGGAAAAGGAAGCTGAGTTTAGTGTTTAAAGAACACACGATGTCAGTGTGTGTGTGTGTGTGTGTGTGTGTGTGTGTGTGTGTGTGTGTGTGTGTGTGTGTGTGTGTGTGTGTGTGTGTGTCTTCCGCTTGTCCTTATTAATCACAGATCAGTGACCTTTATATCAATTCACTGATTGATCGTTGTGATTGATGGTTGGGTCTCGGATCCCTCAGGTCAATTTAAAACACATTAAAGTGCAGATTCCTGTTCTTTAAAATCTGAAAAAAAAGAGTTCAGCTAACTTTCACTTTTTGCAATTAATCTGTTGTTGGATTGTAATATTATGATTTATGGATCTTAAAAGTGAATTATTAAACTTTTTGTTTACAGGTGTGAGACGTGGAAGTTTTCCAACAGCAGGTGAGAGGAGATTTATTTTTGCATATTATTATTATATTGTTTGTTTAAAATGTGAAATAACTTTTTGTTCACTGTCGGACGAATGTTACAGTTTATATTTTGAACTTTGTTTGAAGTGAAAATGTTTGTTTGGATTTTTCAGTTGTTTAAAGTTTGCACAACTGTTCTTCTTAAATGAATAAGATATTATTGTTCAAAGTAGCTACGAGTTGAAGTTTTATTAGATTATAAACATGTTTCTAAAACTATATAAATGTCAATATACACTGTTAACTGACTCCGGAGACTCTTAAAACTTGAAGCAATGCATTCTGGGAAACTCTCGGTGGTTTAATGCCTTTTGAGTTGAATTAAAGTGACAAAACCATCATTACATTAAATTATCTAAAGTTTAATTACAAAAAATATAATAATAAACCAGTAGAAACAGTAGAGTCAGGTCTTTACTGTGGGCCGCCGTGTCATCCATTAATCACCCTCTTCTGGAAGGTGAGGACATTTTTAAATTTGAATTGACACCAAGTTTGTTGTTGTTGTTTTTGTTGTTGTGAGTTCACGCCTACGCTCTGAGTCCTCTCCATCCTTCACTGCCTTTTTTATTTATTATTTTTGTTAAAAACCACTAACAGGAAGTCCTTGTCTGACATTGTTGCACAGTGCCTCCATATTTTAGATCCGTCCTCCTCCTCTTCCTCCTCCTCCTCCTCCTCCTCCTCCTCCTCCTCCTCCTCCTCCTCCTCTTCCTCTTCCTCATCCTCCTCTTCCTCCTCCCTCTGCTCCAGAACAAGTTTCCAGCGTTAAATCAAAGTGGGGAAATTAATGACAGTCGACGGCGTACCTGAGCTCCCTGTCCGGTGCGAGCTACCTGCTGGATGTTTCACACAAAAAAAAAAACTTTATTTAGGTCAGAACGTCCCCTCTGGTTACGGAGGATCTTCTGGCTGCTGTTTCTGGAACAGATTGTGTGGGGATTTCGATGGGATGCCTCCATGGCAATAGAGATTAGGCAATTAACCTCCGTGTCACTGTAATTATTAAGACACTTTAGCAAAAAATGAATTAATTTCCCAAAAGGTGTTGAGAAAAAAAAAAGAAAAAAGGAAAAAGAAATAAAAGTGGGATGTGCCACCACTCGGCCGTGGAGAGAGTGATACGACGTCGATGAGTAATTAGAGGAAATAAAGAGCGAGAGATGAAGAAGAGGATTCATGTCGCGCTGCGTTCGCTGAACCGAACCCGACGGCTCCGTCATGTTGCACAAACCGTGGACTCACAGTCAACTTCTTCATCTGTTTATTCTTTACTTCATGTTCCTGTTGATCGTCGTTTTAAATCGTCACAATTAATTAAACAAACTGGTGGTGACATCAAGTTCAGTCCAGACGTCTGTCTCCATGGCAACATCTTCGGTTTCTTGTTTGAGTTCCCAGGACAGATATGTAAATATCCTCTTTAAATGAGTTCTGGGGAACGGCGGGCGGCCCTGAGGGCGCAAACTACTGGAGCCTGATGAGAAACACATGCAGAGACACAAACGTGCAACAAAATTAAGAAACACACGAGCTGCAAAGACTCCCAACACAACAGGAAGTGTTTCTGGGGGACAAGATAAAGCGTTGGACCGGTCTGGGGGACACATTAAAGCGTTGGACCGGTCTGGGGGACACATTAAAGCGTTGGACCGGTCTGGGGGACACATTAAAGCGTTGGACCGGTCTGGGGGACACATTAAAGCGTTGGACCGGTCTGGGGGACACATTAAAGCGTTGGACCGGTCTGGGGGACACATTAAAGCGAGGGACCGGTCTGGGGGACACATTAAAGCGAGAGACCGGTCTGGGGGACACATTAAAGCGTTGGACCGGTCTGGGGGACACATTAAAGCGTTGGACCGGTCTGGGGGACACATTAAAGCGAGGGACCGGTCTGGGGGACACATTAAAGCGAGGGACCGGTCTGGGGGACACATTAAAGCGTTGGACTGGTCTGGGGGACACATTAAAGCGAGGGACCGGTCTGGGGGACACATTAAAGCGAGGGACTGGTCTGGGGGACACATTAAAGCGTTGGACCGGTCTGGGGGACACATTAAAGCGTTGGACCGGTCTGCGGGACACATTAAAGCGTTTGACCGGTCTGGGGGACACATTAAAGTGAGGGACCGGTCTGGGGGACACATTAAAGCGTTGGACCGGTCTGGGGACACATTAAAGCGTTGGACCGGTCTGGGGACACATTAAAGCGTTGGACCGGTCTGGGGGACACATTAAAGCGTTGGACCGGTCTGGGGACACATTAAAGCGTTGGACCGGTCTGGGGGACACATTAAAGCGTTGGACCGGTCTGGGGGACACATTAAAGCGTTGGACCGGTCTGGGGGACACATTAAAGCGAGGGACCGGTCTGGGGTACACATTAAAGCGTTGGACCGGTCTGGGGGACACATTAAAGCGAGGGACCGGTCTGGGGACATGATAAAGCGAGGGACCGGTCTGCGGTCTTCTTCTTCTTCTTGGTTTTAGAGGTTGTGCAGAGCTTCCTGTGGGTTTGATAAGCTGAGTTTGTTTGGTTTATTATTAGAACGTCAATATCACATGTTATTGATCACATGGACTGTTAGCTTAGCATTAGCATTAGCCTCTGGTCATCCTCCAACAACAACAACAACCTGAGCTCTTCACTGTAAACATGATGCTATCTCTACGTTGTTCTAGGTGACCTCGGGTGTTTCTGTTGGTTTGTTTACCATTTTATTCTTGCATTTTTCAAAAACACAGACAGGAACTGGAACAACAACCAGGCTCCGACGTGTTCTGAGAAAAATGAATTATAGACAGAACATACATGAAAAATAGATAAGTATACAACTCTACTTTAGAAAAGAATACTTTAGTTGATGAATAAATAAATTACAGAGGTGCCTGTGAAATTCATTATCATCACCTGTACATATGCTCTTCTTCTTCTTCTTCTCCAAATAAACAGATGAATGAATAAATAAATAAATAAATAAAACCAGTATTTACTCTCATGTCCTTCTTATGTATTTTAATAAAGTGGCTGCAGAAACAGAGGGACCTGGTTCCTCTGAGGGTTTCTGATCGATCGATGGATCGACTCAAATCTAACACGTTTTAAATCAACTCTGGATGAAAACTCCTGTATTTCCTCAGCGACTCCGACAGCACAAACACAAACCTGCATGTTTTATTTAATTATTTATTTATTTATTTTTTAAAAAGTCAACAACATTGATTTTTGTCTCCTGCTGCGAAACACACCTCTGCTCGTTCTGCTCCCACACACACGGAAAAATTCATCTCTTTTACATCAGAAAAACCAAAAAAAAAACCAACATCTAAATATTAAACCATTTGAATAAACTCTCTTTCACCTCTTCTGTCGTCCTAAATGGAGCAGCGCCGCTGAATCTCTGCGGAAACGGCACATGAATAATTAAAGCTAAAGACTGTGTTGACAGAACGGCGGCGGCGGCGGCGGCGGCGGCAGCGTTAATATTAACATCCTGTAGGTTTGGTTTGATGGAAGCGTCTGAACGTGTGGGAGGACGGAGGAGCGGCCGCCGCCCACGTCGTCAGCTTCTCCCGTGATTGATATTCACCTCCAGCCGCTCCGCCGGCTCGTTAATTACACGGGAGCGCGGCGAGGATTAATGAAATGGGTGTCATCGGAGGTCAGAGGTCAAGCAAAGACCAGAGGGAGCCGTGTTAGCGAGTGGGAGGAGTGAGCGGAGGATGTGACGGTGTTTTAATTAGTATGCTAATGGTGACAGTGTGGATGTTTCCGCTTAACTGTGTTTCCATTAATCCTGTTCAAGTTATTAATGAAGATAACGACGCCTGAAGTGAGCGCTGACAGACCAACTTATCACATTTAATACCATTTTTTAAAAAATATATCTTTAGTATCTGAGCGAGTTCAACACGTGTTAATTGTGTTTTTGTTTAACTTTACAAGAGGCAGAGGAGTTCCTTCTTATTTTCTTAATTCTGTTTGTTTGTTATTTCAAAGCAGGAAACAACCCGAGGCTGCGTCGACTTCAGTGTTTGTTGCCCAATTAAAACAGCTCAGTTAACGAACAATAACAAAACAACTGCACATGAGCAGAGGATTAAACACAGCCAGGCTCCCTGATGGTGGGATGAAATAAAATAATATTAGACCAGGCAAGAAAAAGGAAAAAAAGATGAAATAATCTGCATGAAACCAAAGAGGAGGAAAGAAAAAAAGCAGCAAAGTGATTCAGATCATTTACATGCAGAGTTCAGTGTTGCTATGGTTACGGCTGAAAAAAGCCATTTAATTGGACGGCCGTCGTTATTCTAGTAACAAACACGGTGGGAGAGTTGATTCATTAGCAACAGGTGGAGGTCTGAACCTGTTGTCAATCTGCCTACAAACAAACAAACAAACAACAACAAACATGTTAGCTAGCAGCTAACGGTTAGCAGTAAAAACATGGCCGACTTTACAGCCTTGTACGTTTCCTACTCGCTCTGGTTTGTCACCAACTTCTTCTGTTTTCTTCATCATTCCAGTCGGACTCACATGATTAGATTTTACTTCTAGGTTTTACTATTTTATTAGTTTTCCTTTTATTGCATTTATCAATTTTTACTGTTTATCTAATTTTTTATTATTATTTTATTTTATTTTGTATTTATTTTTATTCTTAATCTTTTTAGTTTTAGCATATTTATGGCATGATTTTAGTTATTTTTAATCATTTCATTTTTTTTATTTTTTTTCCAGTCCCTGGTGTTTGCTCACGGCAAATTGTAGAGTAAGTTTGCGCTTCAGTTGCCTTCTTTTAAGCTTTATAACTGAGTGTGTGCGGGTGTGTGCCTGTCTGTGTGTGTGTATGCACTTTGTGCTACATATCTTTTGTATGAAAAGTGCTCTAAAGTCTGATTGATTGATTGACATGTGTATGTTAAAAAGTTCAAGTTTTGTCTGATAAACACAAGATGTATGTTTTGTTTTGTGTATTGATAAAATCAGTGTTCTACATTTTACTTTGTTTATAATCAGAATATTGTGACTTTATTTTGAAAATTTAGTCAAATCTAATCTAATCACTTGTTTTCATTCAGGATCAGTGGCTGTAACAGAAGGAAACGACTAGAGGAGGTAACAGGTATACGAGAAGAGAAGTTCTTGTTGTTCTTTCTCCTCTTCTGAGCCATGTTTTCACTCGACAGGTTTGATTTTTTTCCTCCTGCTCTTGTTTGTTTATCCTGGTGATTAAAGCTCGGTGACGCTGCTGCTCATTAAATGCTGCCATGTTAATGAGGAAGCCCAACACTAATTACAGCTATCACTCGTTAAGTCGGCGAGGCTCTGTGACATTAAAATTCACAGCGGCCTTTTGAAGCTCAGACCTGGAGACGCCATGAAAATTATTATTGTTTATGTTTTTATTTCGGGACCTTTTGGACGCATCGAGAACTTTGTGTGGTTCTTAACAAGTCCTAACAGATTCAGTCAAACTGTCCCCACAAGGACACACGTCCCCATAAACCACCTGTCGACAAAAATAACAGAGGAACTTGACAAAGCACCTGAAACAGGAGTTAATGTCCAAACGACAGGTCTTCAAGAGCTGCACAGATTTCACAATAATGGACAAACGTCCTCATGATCAAAATGTCTTCTTATGTCCAATAATCAACAAGTGTCAACAACAAAACTGTCCCTTCAAACCTCAAGTCCTCATAAATAACTTCCTGTCTTGACTCTAAACTGCAAGTTTGTCCTCGTTCTGTGCATTTTGTTGTTTTAAACATTATGTCCTTGTAGCTTAAATGTCCTCATAATAGATCTTAAAGACTTACACAGACACGTAATGATTGAAAATGTCCATGCAACAAACCACATACAAATGTCCTCATAAACAACATGTCCTCGTAACCAACTGTGTCCTCACAAACAACATCAAGCTGTATCTGAAGCCACCGTGTCCAACATTGTGTCCATTCAACATGTTCATACAAGAAAGTTGGCCTCAACACCAAAATGTCTTCTTATGTCCAATAATCAACAACAAAACTGTCCCTTCAAACCTCGAGTCCTCGTAAACAACGTCCTGTCTTGACTCCAAACTCACATTTTTGCTGCAAAATTGTCCTCATCCCATGCATTTTGTTGTTTTTTTTAACATTATGTCTTATAGAGACTTACACAGACACCTAATGATCGAACATGTCCATGCAACAAACCGAGGGCAGACGTCCTCATAAACCACACGTCTTCAGAACTAACCCGTGTCTTAACATCAAACTGTGTCTGAAACCAAGATTGTCTTAATTTTTTCATTTATGTTTCATTTCAGTGTTTCATTCTTTTATCTTCGCTCCATCTTCACCTTTACTCTCCAGTGTTTTCATTTCCCTTTTCATGCTCAAAGTGTAAATACTAAAGACTCAAAAAGTATTTGTTTGTGTGTGTGTGTGTGCGTTTGTGTGTGTTGTGTGAGAAAATGAAGTGTTTTCTTATTCCATCCAGTGAACACTTAATGTTCCTGTGTGAAAAGTGTGATAATAAAATTCTGATTGATTCGTTCCCATCTGGACAACGATCCAAGGAAAACTGCCTCCGATGCACTTTCTCCTCACTCGCTACAGTATAAGCCACTACACTAGGAATGAACTCTGTTGTTATTATAATAATAATAATACTACAGCAGCAGCTGTTCCTTGACCTGGATCCAACCCTGCACGCTGAACCGTTTGGACGTTCATTATAATAATAATTAGAATGTTTTTAATTAACAGGAAGTGTATTGATCTGTATCGTTTTACAGAGTGAAGCTGATTCGTGTTACGGCCACGAACTGAACGGAACCATGTTTTATTAAGTGACCTGCTTCCTATGTACAGTATGTATATGTGTGTATATGTATATTTATATGTGTGTGTGTGTGTGTGTGTGTGTATGTGTGTGTGTTTGTATGAAGTTACTATCTATATAATTTCATGAATATGTTTATCTGTTCCCTTCCTCCATCCTTTCTTCCTTCCCTTCATCCTTACTTCTTCTTCCTTCCTTTTTTGATCCAATTGACCTGATCTGTTCCCTCCATCTTTCTTTCCTTTCCTTTTCCCTTCCTTCCTTCTTCCTTCCTTGAACGAATCTGTTCCCTCCCTCCATCCTTCTTTCCACAATCCTTTCCCCTTCCTTCCTTCCTTCCTTCCTTCCTTCCTGACCCAATCAACCCAATCTGTTCCCTCCCTCCTTCTATCTTTCCTTCGTTTTTCCTTCCCTTCCTTCCTTGACCCAGGAGGACAAAAGATACTTTTCCCCTGTGGAGCAGCTAATGGGGATCCAGATAAATAAATCAACACACACACTGGTGTGTAAAAAAATATCAAACAAACATAAAAACAAAACAGTGACTCTTTGTCCACTGTGAACCAGCGTCGCAGTGGTTTTACATTTCTGTGGCAGCTGTGGGGGAGGAGAGAAAAAACATCCTCCATAGTCTCATCATTACTTTTTAAGTAACACTGAGAATCCATTTAATCTGCCTGATAGTGTGTGTGTGTGTGTGTGTGTGTGTGTGTGTGTGTGTGTGTGTGGTGCTACTAATTCATTATATATATCTGGATGCTCAGAGCTGTGGCGGCTGCAGCAGCTCGTCACGTTTTCCAGCCGTAGTTGCAGATTTTCCTGTTTTTGTCAGTGTTTTAAGGAAACTTCACCGACTTTAAATCAAGTCAAAGTCTGTTCACTGGGACAACGGTTAAACATTGTAGCTCCTTCCCTGGAATAAAAATAAATGAAGACACTGACTGTAACTTCAAGAAAACACATGCAAGTGAATTTAGAAAACACCATCATCTGACTGGTATTTTGTGACATGCCGCCTCTTCAGTGTCTCCTGGAAACACTTCCTGGTGTGTTTTTTTGTGTTTCCTGATGTAAAAACAAACACTAACATGAGTTTTTTGAGAATAAATAATGTGAAATTGATGCAGTTTAATGCAACAAACCTCAGACAGGACGAGTCAGAGTTCTGCTCCAGGCGATAACGCTGCAGACCGTTGATAACTATCAATAAAACATCATCAGCGTATAGTAATATATTTCAGTATATCTGTAATCAATAACAATTCAATGTCGTCACCAAACTTCTGAAAAGGAAACAATTTAACATTTTGAAATGTAACTTACAGTAAAAGTGCATTTTTTGACATGATGGAAATAAAACATTAACTTTTTAGCCATTTTATTTCTTTTTACCTGAAAGACAAGATCAGTCAATCACACATACACGCTGGATCTGCAGACAAGTTTTAACTGAAAAAAAAAAATGTTGTTACCACCTTTTAACCACTCTTATAACATTTTAAGTGTCTTTCAACTTACATTTTACTCATATTTTTCCATTCATTACATTTATACAGTCAGTCTTACCTCTATATACAACCATATGTGTCAAAGCTGGCGTTCAACCTTAATTAAACTTGGTTCACAGCGGTGACATGAACCAGAAAAGATCAGAGCAAAAACATTAAACATTTAAACACTTTGTACAAATATTTTACTAGATCTGTGGATCCCGATCTTAGTGTGAGTGGTTGCCGTACCAACTGAGGCCGCTGCTCTGTGGTCAAACTGGAGCCTCCAATATGGCCGCCGGTGGCCGTCCTCCAGAAACACTTGACCTTCTTCTTATTTATAGTCGTTTTATAATTTTTTTGTTGTCGTTGCTGTCGGCCTGAGAACAGATTAATTTTCCCCCATCAGGACAAATCTTTACTTCATCATGTGTTCCTGTTAGCAGCCTCACAGCTCCGCTTCCAGCCACTCGTTTACACGCTCATCCTTCTTTTTTTACCCCGTGAGTTATTATCAGAGATGAGTACATTTATTATAACAGGGAGGTGTGTTTCCTGGAAGCCATTTCTAGGGGAGTGGTTAGTTCCCGTTGATGAATGTCGGCTAATCGCAGGTGTCGGACGGCGTGTTCTCTATCATTTATCACATCTTTAAAGGACGTCCCTGTGGGAATATTAACCAGAGCCGCTGCCACCGCTCCACTCTTTAAGAAAGTCTTTAGTAATATTACAGCAGCTCCGTCCTGACACCACATCAGCTGATGGAGGAAGACGGCTGCGGGGGCGGAGGCGGAGGCTGCGTTCAGGACAGATTCGTCCGAGTTACCTGCTGTAGATTCTCGCTGATCATTTATTCCACATGTTTATTTACTAAAGAATCTGTGCAGCGAGGCGGCGTCGATAAAGTCAAAGAGGTGTTTGGAAAGAGAGTCACAAATCAAAATCACCATCAGACGTGAGGAAAACATTTTGGTGTCACAGCAGTTTTTTAAATTGCCGGCGTGTTTATTAATAACAGCCACAGGTCACATGTTGATCTGCATAATGTGCAGCTGACGTCAGGTTGTTTTGATGCTCGTTAGTGACTGAAATCACCTGATGATGTCATCGGGTGTAGAGGAGGTAAATAAGATGTTTGTTCATGTTTGAAAATACACTGTTCTTGAGAGTAGATTTACATACAATTCATTTACAGCAGCAGATACACTGTGAAGGAAGCAACAAACCGATCAAGTTTCTTTTTAAAGGAATAGTTCACCAAAAATTCCAATTTCTTGGTGCAGCAGTGCATGTCCATATGACGGTTGCAAACGGGGCTCACTTTTCTTCGTCCAAAAATACACACCAAAAAAAGGCAAAGCAGTGAACTGAGACACTGGGAGCTTCCGCTACAAACAAGCTTAAAATATAGACTTATTTTATTTTTTTCGGAACATGTCAGGGCTTCGATACAAGAGGGACATTACAGATGACGAGCAGTATGGAGGTATTTGGATGTTTTTTGGTGTGTCTTTTTGTCAATTTTGAGTGAACTATCCCTATAAACAGGAAGAAGTTGGATCTTTCAGTCTCGTCTTGTTTTAAATCAACTGGACCTGAGCTTACTTGAAGAAACCACAAATTAATTCTAATAAATTAATTTCTTCTTCTTCTTCTTCTTGCAGGACGTCAGGTTCGTCCTAAAAACAGAGATAAGAAGGAAAGAGTTGGTGTTGGATGGAGACAGGTGAAACACAGATACCTGGATCGCTCAGGAATAATTCAGACTTCCTGAACTCGTCCTGCAGCAGCGGCTTCATCAATCTCTGATCTCTGGAGAAACCCCTCGGTGTTTGGCCCACGTTCAGGATCTCTCTGTTCTCTCCAGCTGTCCCCAAGACTTCCACGTCCCCCTGGAAATTTCCAACCTGGTTACATCACCAACAGCAGCAGCAGCACCACCGCTGCTACCACTGCTGCTGCTGCTGCCGCTGCTGTATGGCGAAACATTTTAACATGTAAAAGCCAGACTGGATATGTGTTGCAGATATCTGTAATTCAGGTTTGCCTATAGTCAAAAAGAATATTACCGAAATCCACAACTATAGGACAAATGACGTTACTTTTCATGGGGTTTGTCATGACAAATATCTACAATTCACTTGCAGATATCCACTATATGAAGTACAGATCTGTAACTGAATTACGACTATTCCTAATTCCAGTTTGAGATTTCTACACTTTGATTCTGACTAGTCAAAATTCCAGTTCAAGATATCTTTAATTCACCTCAATTAAAGATATCTACATGTCCCTTTTCAGATATCTTAAATTAAGTTTTGGCTATAGGCGAAATGACGTTGTAGATATCTCAAACTGGAATTAGGAATAGTCGTAATTCAGTTACAGATATCCGTAATTCACATAGTGGATATCTGCAACTGAATTGTAGATGACAAACCCCATACACATGAACGGCAAAAGTGACATAATTTGTCTTAGGAAGAACGTACTTGTGGATCTGAAATGTTCTTTTTGACGAGGCAAAACTGAATTACAGAAAAATCCAACTATTCAAAATGTTAATTGTTAATTCCGGATAGTCAAACATAGCTTTTAAATGTTGAATCTGTTTGCCACAACTGCTGCTGCTGCTGCTGCTGCTTCGTCTACATGTACCTCTGCACATCGAGACGTGGAGCTCACGCTGAGTTTGAGGCTTTTCCTGTCGGAGCGTTTTGTCTTCTCACTCGGTCTCGAGGTAAATGTTGCATGTTGATGACACAAGTGAGATTTCCACTTCGTTTCTCACTTGTTGGAAATAAACACCTTTAATTGGGTAATTAGCTGAAACTTTCTTGATTAAACCGACTGCAATTAACAAGCTGCTTCCTGGACGAACATGAACTTCCTGTCCTGGATCGGATCGGCTCGGCTCGGCTCAGCTCTCCTTGTCAGATGATGATTTGTGGGTCTCACAGGGGAGGAACAGGAGGAACTTCTCTAGGTTAAAATCTGCAAACAATGAGTCTTCTGTGGGTGTGATGGATGGAGCACATCCCGGCCCATTTGTCTGTGCTTTACGCTCGCCGGGATCAATTGTTAAAGAAACTTTGCTTAACATGCAGTCCTGAATGTCCGCTGGTCACAACGGAGCAGGGAGGAAGAGGAAGAGGAGGAGGAGGAGGAGGAGACAAAGGAGGGAAGGAGATAAGATGGATGTTCACTCAACCTGAGGAGAAATTAGAGGAGGATCATATCTGCTGTTTTAAATTCATAGTTTCCTCAGAAAACGCTGTGTTGAAATAAAAACGTTCACCATGAAGGATCTGATCAGGTTCACAGGTCTTCATTTGTTACTCGCAGAAGAAAACATCAAGCTCAAAAACCTCAAAATGGGACAAAATAATTTTAGGGGGCGGCCCTAAAAAAACAGGATCCAAGGCAACTCTTCACTGATACAAGAATATAAAAAGCCTTTATTAAGCTGCTAGAAGACAAACATGTCAGTTGTTCATTTTGGTAACACTTTACTTGACGCCTGTATCTATAACACCTTATAACCACACTTATAATGAGTTATAATGCAGTTATAGCACTGTATAATAAACACTCATGAAGTAGCCTATCATAATGTTTTATAACAATTATCAAAACATACTAAAGCATTTTATCATGACTTATAAAGTCAGGTATTATAATACGTTATAATTGTAACTCACTGACAATGACCACATCGATAATGCATTATTAATATAGTTATAATGTGTTACAATTGCTTATAAACGTGTATAACTATCATTATAAACACTAGTAAATTATCATAAGGCTATTTGTCCCATTGCTAACTTTGTTCCAGCTTTTTTTCGTGAAAGAAGTGAGTGTGAAGACGATTCTAAACAATTTTGTAAAAATAAAAAAAAAAGCTTCAGAAAAGGATCTCCAACTTTAATAGGAAAGTGAAGGAATATAAAAAATGTTGGTCCAAACTGATCAGTTGAAACAGCTGCTGAATGTATTAGCAGCAAAAAAAATCCAGGAGGTGGTGGAGACCAAACATGGAGCTAAAAGTCTGTCTTTCAGCTTTAACCGTGGACGGAAATTCAAAGTGTGGACAGTTTCTTGTAAATTATAATATTTTCATGCGGTGGTTGCATAAGAAACCTAATTTTGATATATCATGTCATTAATTCTGTTCTCGTAGTATTAATTTTAGAATCAGTCAGAAAATGACCCTTATTTTATAGATAGCCTGAATTCATTTAATCATTTCTTATAGGCTAATGTTACTTACTTTTTAGTTTTAGCTTCTTAGGTATTGTCAATGTTAGGTAACAACAGAGTTGGACCAAACAGTTACACAACTGTTAAATCAGGACTGTTCTTAAATCTGCTGTTGTGTGAAACGACAGAACTGGATTCAGTCGTCTGCTAAAGAACAGCACCCGCTGCGTTGTCTTTAGCGTGTTGGTCCAGTTTCATTGCTCCATGAAAGAGTCGTCACATCCGTGTGCCACCGTCACAACAATTAAAAGTTTACTCGGGCCAAATCGAAACTTTCACTCTTTGTTTGAACACACAATTAGTGTATTCTTAGCATCTTTTGTAGCCTGTGTACAAACAGCCAAAATCCAATCGGCTCCTAGCTCTGGACCCGGCGGCGACTTGCTTCATGTCCAGCCACCGCCGCGCTAATTGGACCTCCGGAGGAATAATTAGGTGACTCGATGAAAGCGCCTCGGCTTTTTGGCTTCACCAACAAACGCCGTTTTTCTCCCGTTTGTTCTGCAGATCATGTCGCTGTGCCGTCCGTCGCAGCGGGAGATCCTACCACCTGCACAGGCAAAGTCTGGGGAAACTTTATCTGCTGTTTGGTGACACCAAAATACTCAAGTTGTTCTTGTTCTTTCACATTGTGAAGGCGGAGCAGGAAGTTCATTATTCCACCAGGTTTTAATGCTTCATCCACCAAACTAAAAGTAACATAACGAAGAAATGAAATAATGTCTCAGCAAAGAGACTAAGATTAGCTTAGCTTAGCATAAACTCTGTCATTCACAAACATACATTGAAGTTCAGCAGTTAAAGCAGTCTAGTCAGGTTAGCTAATGAATTTGCAGCTAAAAGAAGAATACCGTAATATTGATTAACAATTTAGTTTAGCAGCTAAAAGTGTAAAGCAGGACAGGTTAGCTAACAGGCTAAAATGTTAATGTTTAGCAATAAAGTCAGGTTAGCTATGCAGTCTACGACTATGTTTATCAGATGTTTCAGGTTAGCTAAATATTCAGTTTAGCATCTTAAAGTGTCAATCAATATAGTTTTAGTGCATTCAGCAGTTGAGTCACATTAAAAGTTTTAGCGACTAAAAGCAGTTATTTTAGGCTACTGAGTTTGTTTCACGATTGTTTCAGTTCATCCGCTTAAAACTTTAGCTAATAACTTAGCAGCTAAAAGTGTTTTGTTGTGATTTTAACATATTAAATAACTTCAAGTACTTAGCAGGTGTTTCAGGTCTACTGATTCAGTTTAGCTAAAAATGTTAGCGGTCGAGTCGGCTTAATAAATCAGTTTAGCAGATAAGTTAAGAGCTGTTTTAAGTTAGCTAATGATTCAGTTCAGCAGCTAAAAGTGTATTTTTCTTGTGTCAAAAGAAGTGAGTCATGTTCAAGGACTTTATCTGAGTTTGAGAAAACATGGCTAAACAAAGCACAAACCTGTAATGCTGAACAAAGCTGAATGTTTTTTTTTTTTTTTACCCTGTAATCTTATTTCTATTTGGCTATTGTGTTGAATTTTGAAGTATCATTAGTCATTAGTTTGACCTTTTATATTTTTTCCTTTTATTGTAGGCTAAATCTGCTTCCCTAATTATCTTTTCTGTTTTATTGTTCTCTAAAGCACTTTGCATTTCAATTACTTAAATTAATTAAATTACAGTTAAAGCTGCCTCGCCTTGTTTAAGCAAATAATTTGCCTGTGATTTAATTAGGCTATACTAATAACTCATTTCATTCATAAATCCTGACATAGGCTATTATAGAGGTTGGTGTGTTAATGTTGTAGCCTATGTCCTGGTGTTTCCAAAAACCTCTGGTTGTGCAGTCAGGTGTGTGTGTGACTTGGATGTTGCCTGCAGTGTTAATACAGTATATCTGTGTGTGTGTCTGTGTGTGCGCGCGTGTGTGTGTGTGTGTGTGTGTGTGTGTCGGCCCCCAGCTGATGATCCACTAATGACAAATGGATGGAACGAGCCGGAGGAGCCCTTGATGGGGAGCCAGCCGTGTGAAGTCAAGTGCAAAATTGATATTTGAGGACAGCTGATGCATTGTGGGAGCCAGGTCTGCTCGGTGTCATTGGCTCGGTGTCATCACCACCACGACGCTGCTACTCTGAGTCTGTTTCTTTCACGGCTTCATCATCCAGGGAGGTTTTATTTTATTTATTTATTTATTTATTTATTTATTTATTTAACGTCCTCCTAAACTGTGAGGAGGAAGGTGACTGAACGGCCTTTAGAAAGTAGAGCCGGCGCCGCGGGGAGGATGTTCACAGAGTTTAGACTTCTGTTAAAAAAAAAAAAAAAAAAAAACTCTGAGTCAGCGAAGCGAGTCAAATTAATGTTAGCATTTAAATGACCTGGAAAATTGTGGCGTTATCGACGCTACAGCTCATTTTTCATCCAGAAACAGCGTGAAGAACGAGAGACGGCGTTAAAACTGAGGAAATAACAGGAGAGTCAAACTCAGACAGACACAAAAAACATTCTAGTCTTTTTTAGTCTTGATAATTTGACTTTTTATGTCATTTTTAATCTGCACTGTCTCTGTCTGGGTGTTTAAGCATTGTAGGCTCAATGTAAGAAGTAAAAAAAATAAAGTTTTCTTCTTCTTTTCCCATACCTTTTTAGTTTTTTAACAAATATTAAACACAGTTACTGTCACTTTTAGTGAGACAGAATGACTTCCTGTTTCAATTCCTGTTAAATTTTGTCATTACACTGAATATTATCAAATATAATCTTGTAATTCTATAATGCATCTGTTAGAAATAAAGAAAAACTACACAATAAATCACTATGTAAGGTCCTTGTTGTTTTAGGATCAGAGGAACGTTGACCTGGAGGTGAACAGGAAACCAGATATATTATCACCTGTCTGGACTAAACTGTTTTATTGTTATTGTATCGATATTTGTTAAAGACTTTAACGACAAATCTCTGAAGTGATAAAAGTGTTATAAGAGTCTTGAGTCGGTTCATTTTGCTCTTTGTGCACAAATAAACCAAATTCAAGTGTGAACATGTTGATCTGCTCGTGTTCAGACTTTTATTGTCATCTTTTCAAACAATAATTAAAATGTTTAGGTAATTTCAGATATAGATGACTTGGATTCTTCTCTCACGTTTCCTGACCTGGAAAAAGCGTCTCTCACATTTATCGTCTTGAGACTCTGAGCTGTGACTCGTCCTCTCGTTCCCGCCTCCGGCTCATTCAGAAAGCAGCCGCTCAGCTCCGTCCAGGTTTTAACAGACGACATCACATCATTGTATCGACTCCCAGTTTGTTTTTGAAATTAATTGTGAACAGAAAAAGAGAATAATGAACTTGTGAATCACTCTGCAGCCAGAGATCCTCATAGAACCAGTGGTTTTCACCTGTTAAAACTTGATTTTGTAGACTATTGTTGTCTTTACTGCCTAATTGTCCTTTTCATTATGAAGTCTGTTTGTCTTTGCCTCCTTTATTGTTTATTCTTTTATTTTAACGGTGAAAACGGTTTGTGAATTTTATTTTTAAAGGTGCTCTAAATAAAGTTATTATTATACCTGTAAGTTTAAATCAGTGTCTGATTGACTGGGACTGTATTTATCTGGACTTTAAACCTGAGGGAAGTTGTGCCAAATGAGATTAGAAAAAAAAAAAGTAATTAGTTAATCAATTCAATCCATTTTATTCTGGTTATCGGGTCACATTAATTTAATTAATTATACATACGTGTGTATATATATAAAAATATATACACTGGTGGAAGTCACTGAAAAAAATGATATTAATGAATTCTAGGCCATTTTGTCCCTCCTGGGCTTCCATCGTCATCATCATCATCATCGTTATCATTAGTTAGCCTATTCATTTAAGTTTGTGTTGAAAAGTGTTTTATTGAATTAAATGAATGCTGTGTGTAAAAAATATTACACTACTAGATTACATATTTCAAAATGAAGTGATGTTGTTGTTGGTCACAGCTCAGGTTATGAATGTGAAAATCTTCTATATGTAAATTACAGATATTTAGGTTAATGACAACATTATAAGGAGTGGAGGCTGATCTTATTATCTAAAACTGGAGCAAATAACAAAATAATGACATGAGTCAGAATTAAATTAGTGTTTGGTTTAGAGGTAAAAAGACACAACTGAGTCATTTTGTAGGACACCACATATTGTTAACATTTTCTAAATGTTTCTTTGTTTTCATGCTCCCAGTGGGAGTTTTGTCTTTATGTGTCTGAATAAAAATAAATATGAACTCAGTGTTTATGAACTGCTTCTGCTCTGTGATGATGAATGCAGCCGGATTAAACCTGGTTTTGTTTTGTTTTGTGTCGTGATGATAGAATAAGAGCAGATTCGCCGTCTGAACGATGAAACGCTCTCGTCTGATTTATTTCTCACTAAACGTTTATTTATCGCAGGAACTCTCGTGTCCTTCGGCTCCGTGTGGATTTTAAAGCAGAGACCCGAAGAGGCCGGACGGCTTTCCTCCCGGGACCCAGACGCTAGCCGCCGCCGCGCCTCCCTCGGCGGCCATGATGGATGATGCTGGAGAGGAACGGGACACCAGGTTTCCCAGGAGGCCGAGCGTCGGTCTCGCTGCAGGTTAAACAGCGCTCAATACGGAGCCGCTGCACGGACGTGTGATGTCTGACACAATCTGAACCAGGGACAGTTTCTACAACCACAACAACAAACACTGTAGATCACTGGAATATGAAGAGTTGTGATGATGAACTTCTTCTGCAGCGAGATTCATGCAGGACTGATCAGAGCCAACAGGCAGATGTTCCATCCCTCAGCTTTTCATCTTTATTCTAACAATAAGGTCACAGGTCATTTATTCAGTGGGAGAAGCAAACCTTTGGTTAGCTAATAGCATTGTTACCATGCATTATCAAGCAGGTTAAAGGGATAGTTCATCCAAAATTCACATTTCACTCATTATCTACTCACCCTCATGTCGACTAAGGAAAAAAGACACACCAAAAAACATCCAGATACATCCATACTGCTTGTCTGTAATGTCCCTCTTGTATTGAAGTCCTGACATGAGAAATTGGGAGCTTCCACTACAAACAAGCTTAAAATATTGACTTATTTAAAAAAAAAATCAGAACAATGTCTCATGTCGGGGCTTCAATACAAGAGGGACATTACAGATGAGCAGTATGGAGGTATTTGGATGTTTTTTGGTGTGTCTTTTTGGACCAAGAAAAGTGGTGTCCATTCAGAACCATTATATGGATAAATCCTGCTGCGCGGACCCCCCGTAACTCAGAGAAGGAACGGTGAAATTTGAAATTTGGGTGAACTATCCCTTTAAAGAGCAGAGCATCAATGGTGCGATCCATTACCTCAGACCGGTGAATGATGTCACACCTGGTTATAATATCGTAACAAGTCAGAAAATCAACTGTTTTGCTGCTAGTATTCCTGTTGTTAGCATTGTTAGCTATAGCTAACCAGCCGATAGTGTTGTTGTTGTTGACGACATATGGAGCGGCCATCTTGGATTTGGAGCTCAGGGTCACTGAGGTTCCTCTAAATGTTAAAATTATTATTCTGACTTCAGGGAATGATTTTAATGACGTAGGCCTACTCGACTGGGAACTCGGAAAATATACGTTCATATTGACGAAGCTACGTTTTGTTGCTAAGCGACACCTAGTGGTTACAGCAGTTATGACAGCGACAAAAGGGAAACTGGGCTGAGGTCGTCTACGTCACAATCATAAAAACATGGGACTTCCTTTTCTTTGTTTGTCTCCTTCTGTTTATGATCAATAAATCAATTAATCAATCAATCAATCCCCATCTAAACGACCTTCCTCCAGCGCCAGCAGGCCCCGCCCCTCCTGCGCTCTGATTGGTTGAGCAGCCTCTCTGGACTCTTCACCTACACTTTACTTATTGATGTGGATTATTTCCATACGTGACATCCCTTCACATTAACGTATGGTCCGATGAAGGAAACATCTTTTCCCTTTTAGAGCCGACCGCTCGCCGCTCGCCGCTCTTCGGCGCCGGAGGAGCGAGACGGCGCTCGGCTCCTCGATGACCATCCGAGGAGACGAGCCATGAATCATTGATGCTGCGTTCAGGCCCATCTGCACGTTTCCATCACAACGGAGGAGGAGACGAGTGAAACAAGTGTTAGAGAAGGTAACATGTCACATCACAACGTTCACATCCATCCCTCCACTCCTCTCATCTGTCCATCCTTTGTCTTCTTTACCTCCTTTTTTCTTAATTTCTTCCTTTGATTCTCATTTTAAATTTTTCCATCTTCATTTCTTCTCTTCTGAACGATTAAAGGAAAAGAAGCAGGTATAAAAGGCCAAGGGAAGCGAGTGAGAGAGGGAGGAAGAGGGAAAGAATGAGTGTAAGAATGACAAAAAATGGAAGAAATAAAAGGAATAAAGGAGTGAACGATGGTGGAAGAAAAGGAAATTAAAGGAAGGAAGGATCGAGGATAGAGGGAATAGAAGGGAAAGTTAGGAAGGAAGGAACTTAAGAGAATGCAATAACAAAGGTAGGAAGATGTGAAGGCAGGAATGAACAAAGGAGGGAAGAAAGAAAGCACAGGAACATAGAAATGTAGGAAGGAAGGAAGGAAGGAGAAAGGATAGAGGGAAGATAATGAAAGGAAGACATGAAAGCAAGAAGGAAGGAAGGAAGGAAGGAAGGAGGGAAGGAAACCTAAATGGAAGCAACAAGGAAAGTAACTATGGAATCAAGGTAGGAAGGTGGGAACGCAAGAGTGAAGGAGGGAAAAAAGGAAGGAAGAAAAGAAGGACAGAAAAAAGGATGTAGGAAGGAGAAAGGATAGAGGGAAGATGAAGAAAGGAAGAGATGAAAACAAGAAGGAAGGAAGGAAGGAACTTAAAAGGAAGCAACAAGGAAACTAACAATGTATAGGAAGGTGGGAATGCAGGAGTGAAAGAGGGAATAAAGAAGGAAGAACGAAAGGACAGAAAAAAGGAACATGGGAATGGATGAAGGAAGGAACCAAAAAGGAAGGAAGGAAGGAAGGGACGAGGGAAAGAAGGAAGAAGGAAGAACACCCTATTGGTTTTGATTTAATTATAGACCAGTTTTGATCAGTGATTTTAGCTGTAGAATAAAAAACTAAACACATCTGGAAACAGGAAGCGATTCCAGAAGTTGATGATGTCATGATGACATCATCGTGATGTCTGAGGAAAAACGACATCATCTGAAGGTTTGAAGGAAGTCCAGGGATGATGAATGTTTCAGGGTGGAGTTTAGCATGTGGAGTGGGAGTGGGGGGCGGGGGGGCGGGTTTGGTAGGGGGGGTTGGGGGGTCTGAGGCTTCACCTGCGGCCTGCTGGGAGTCGGCCGGACCCGTCGCCTCCTCGGTCGTCAGCGACCTTCAACAAACCGCTCTGACCCCGACATTAATCATCAGCAGGAGGAGGCGTCGCTCCGGGACCGACCCCCCCCTCCCCCCGCCTCCCCTGTCACCGTCTCCATGGAGACACCACTCGTACCCGTACCTGTCCTACTCCTCGTCCCCGTGACCTCACCTGTCTTGTCTCTGTGAGGTCGTCACGTGACCTCGTGTCGTCTCCACGGGAACGAAACGGAGACGGAAACATTTTGACATTGAAAATAAAAATAAAACTCGACCTGGAAAAAGACACGACGGCTGAAACACGGAATAAAAACTAAATATTATTAATAAATGGAATAAATGTGTTTTTAGTTTAAAGTGTGAACCTGTTGGTGTGTTGGACGGAGGCAGGAAGTGGATCAGTTTTTCAAAATAAAACTTAAATCGTTTATTGTTTTCTGTGACCTTTGTTTTTGATATAAATTTCCCTCTGTTGCTCATTTTTCCCCGTTAAAAGGGTTTTCCTGGAGTTGTTCCTCAGTGGATGTGATGTTGTTATGATGGGATGTGAAGCCCTTTGAGACAAACTGTTGGTAAAAACAGGCAATAATAATAAAACTGCCTTTAAATGACAGATCACAGCAGCTGTAAATACAACCTGTGACATGTGAAGTTAATACAGGATGAAATACGATAATGACGATAATGTTCATGCAACACATCCTGAAAACACGAGGGCTTTCATTCAATTATTCAAATGGAGGTCACAAACAACTAACGAACACTACACACTATGACTATAGGGGTTACACACAACAGGCAAACACACACACGTATGTTATATATAATATACATGTCCTGTGTGTGTGTAACATAACTCAGGTTAATGGGATTCGCTCCACTGTGTCCCTTGAAGTGTGTAAGAAGTGGGCTAATAGCTGGAGCAGTGTGTTCCTCATCATGCTAATGTAGTGCACATGTACATGTAGTGTTACATGAGGAACTGCTGCATCTTTCATGTTTCCTCTCGTGCCTTCGTTGACACTGAGCAGCAGCTTCAATAAGATCCGTCTGAAACGTAAATAAAACTTAATTCTGTTTTGTACATGAACACACACATCACAAACAATGTTTTCCATGTTCCAAGTTTACTATAAATCATAGATTTTTCATGAAGAATTTTCCATAAATGTGATTTTATGATTTAAATTTTCTGTCACTGTCAACAAAGCGCCGCAGAGCAGCGGCGGCGGTGATGATGTCATCACTCACCTCTCTGACTCAGTTTCTGGCTGTTAAAGTAAAACTGAAACTAATGCAGAATAAACTCCTGTTCTGTCTTGTTGACCTTTATTAGAGTCAGGTTTTTGTCACCGTTCATGGTTCATGTATAATATAGTTTAATTTGTATGAAGCAGCAGATTTGTCTTTTATTAAACGTCTGAAAAAACAACACAAACCATCAATTAGAGGTTCAATATAATAAATGAAAACATTATGATTAATGTGCAAATGATAGTGATTAACTGTGGACACTGATAAGATGACAGCCCTCGTGTGTGTGTGTGTGCATGTGTGCATGTGTGTGTGTGTGTGTGTGTGTTTTTGTGTCTCAGTCCGAACATCCAGTTGTGAGATTTTCAGAATAAGAGTCCTGGTTTCATCGAGCTGCTGCTAGAACACTGGTCTTTACTGCTGAGAAACACTGGTGGAATAACAAATGTGAAGAGCAGCAAGGGAGAGCACACAGGCAAGTTTGTATGTGTCCTATTACACACACACACACAATCACCATCACACACTGCTCACAACATGGGTCACATTTTAAAACGTCATGTCAGTGAGGCTGGCAGGGTTTTAGAGCTCTGCTGAGCTTTGCCAAGTCTGGTTTAACATTACACTTATCTTACTTTACACTGATATTTCAAATCACTCACATGAACACACACAGTTTGCAGAGTCTCCAGACGAACCATGTTTAATCTTTATTCAAATCTTTTCAACTCATGAATATTTTAAAAGGTTATTCAAGTTTATTTCATCCTGAGTTTTTTTATTTTATTTTTTATTTATCACCGTTTAGTTTTTATTTCTTTTTTGTTGTGTTGTCGTTAACACTGATTCACCTGTAGCTCAGTGTTTAAAAAGGTAAAAACACCTTTGCTACTTCAAGAAAGATCAAAGATCAAAGGACTAACAGGTACATTTGGAGTTTTTTTGTGTGTAATTGGATTAATTATATTCATATGAACAAGATTTGAACAAAGTGTTGCTGTGGCTCATTTTCTGTTTAAAGGGATAGTTCAACATTTTGGTAACTTCGCCCATCACCATAATCCCTATAGTCATAGCAGTAGGTTCGTTACCTTTAATTGTCGGTGCAAGCTGTTTTTAGAACGGCGGAGCAGAGCCGTGAGCTGCTCAGAGCTAGGGAAATTCAGAGACTGTTGATGGAAAAACTGTCCCTGAAGGCAACGTGCATCAGAGGTTTTGCATGAATTTCCCTCTAAAACAACTCTGTGTGGTAACGTTGTGTTATTATCTCATAGCGTGGTGAATGTGCAGGTCACAACTTGTCCACCAGAACGTTGTGGAGTTGTTGGATTGTGTATTTGATGAGTTTGATGAGGGAAACCAAGAAATCCCATGAGCCTCCGTAGCGTAGCTCTGAGCAGCTCACGGCTCTACTCTGCCGTTCTAAAAATAGCTTGCACCGACAATTAAAGGTAACAAATCTACTGCTATGACTATAGGGATTATGGTGATGGGCGAAGTTGCCAAAATGTTGAACTGTCCCTTTATTTGATGAGGTAATTTCCTCCTGAGTGTGTAAGAAGTGGGCTAATAGCTGGAGCAGAGGAACTGGGCCAGAAGACAGAGTGAATAAATGACGGAGCTCAGTGTGAGTGTGTTACAGCTGTGGACAGATGTTCGTCACCTTCATACAAACCTGTGTATATGTATGTGTGTTTATGTGTGTGTGTGTTTTTGTGTGTTCACGTCTGCTCTGCTGCAGCTTTTTAAAAAATTATTATCTGTGTCTCCTGATTAAATAGTTTATTAGATATCAAATCATTATCTGGTGATTAATTATCTCGTTATCAGCAGACGGATCCAACTTCATCTGCAGATTAAATCTTAATTAACGCTCTGTAACCACGGCTCCACATCCTCTTATCTTCACACACTGTTCTTTTCCTTCAGTGTTTTGGGGATTTATAACAGATTCATGATGTAAATGTAAATATTCAACTCTGTAGACACTTTGGTGTTTCTTACACAGGCAGTTTGTATGTGTCCTGTTACACTGTGTACGAATCACCATCACACCTTTTATACTTTAAAACTTATGTTTACTCGATATTGTTACTTTTGTTTTGTCACCTGTATTTTATCTTATCGATAATTCAAATCCTCACTGAACTTTCACTTCCATTTCCCATTTTTCCTCATATTATTAATTTCTTCGATTAAAAAAAAACATTTAGTAAATTTACATTTACAAATTTTACATTTAGTAAAAGTATATTTTGTCAAAAATATCAAAACGTCTGCCAGTTTAAAAAAACAAAACAATCAAAAGTGCTGGAAAAATGTTGCTGGCTTGTCTCTGGCTTTGTTAAAAAAAACAAATGCACATGGCCGGAGGGGGGGAGGAAGGTTAGTGTGGTGAGTTTTTACAACAGTGAAAATATGCACTCCAGTGAAAAGAGCGACCAAAACAGTGAAAAAGTGACCGGTCTTGCATAAATTCCCCTTTAAGTTCATGCAAAACCTGCTGTAATTTAAAACATTTACACCAAATCTGTTTTAAAAAGCAACAACCAGTGGAAAAAGTCTAATTCTTGACCAACCAACTGCATAATTGCCTCACAAACTCAACTCTGTCACTCACTCATATGTCGGCGTAATGCACCACATTATGCAATAACGCCACATTTTGTAATAAAATTCTTCAACGCAATATATAGTAAACTTTTTCTCATTTTGTAATAAGTTGTTACAAATTGCATCAGTTACAAAATTATATTACCCTTTTTTATTAAGAAAATGTAATAGTTTGGCGCATTATATGTAACAACTTGCTACATAATGCAGCAAAGTTTACTACATATTGGTACATTACATATTGCGTTAAAGAGTTTAATTAATAAATGTGGCGTTAAGGTGAAAATGTACTACATTATAATATAATGTGGCGCTACAAGGTGTCACTGTATCACTGGACTGTCCAATATTTTCCTCTTGTTTAGTAATAATGGACTTTTATCACATATTTAAATGACTATAAAGTCTCTTTTACCACATGACATGAAACCAGAACCAGACCCAGATCCTGACTCGACTCTTTGTCATTCAACTCGTGTTAAAGGTCCCATATTATGCTATTTTTCATCTATTTCATATGGTTTTAAGTTGTCCAAGCATATTGTATTCATAGTGTATTGTCCCCAAATCAATCTGCAGCTCTAGATCTCAGTAATCTAAAAGTGTCTCTCCAGAGCTCTCCTGAGAACGAGCTGTTTCTGTGTCTGCACCTTGAAATGCAAATGATTATGTGTAAACCACGTCCACTCCACAGCTGTCACGGGGAGAGGGTGTGGTTTTCACTACAGGTACATGTGCCAATGTTGACATTGAGACAGCAGGGGTCGGGTATTGATTTCCGAAAAAAAAAAAAAAGTTTATGAGACTCGCATCTTGTCTGAAAAAATACTAATCTCTCACTGTGACAGAAGGAGATCGCCTAGGCTACATGGTGAGGCTCCTACAGCCATCAAACTGTAAAACCAGTGAAACTGAGGAGCAGCACAAACTGTAGGCTACACTGTTATGGACTGATGAGAAATTACCGGAGAATAAGGTTTTGCGCCGTGAGAGGAGACTTCCTCGTTCAGATCAGGATCATGTCTCTCACTCCGTGATGAGGACCGCTGTTGTTGATGAGAAGCCGTATCAGGCCAATATCCGCGGTTTCATTTTTAATGACGGCTGGGCAGCTGTTTTTCAGTCAGTGATTCAAAATGATCATCTACCGGCCGCGGTAGCGTTACCGACCGATGCTCCCGTATCTACGTTTCATGTGAAATGACGGGCCGACGGACGGACGAGGGGGGGGTGGAGGTGGTGCGACTCTCGCTGATCAGGAAATGGCTCACCGGGCGGAGCTAACGTTTTTCCAGACTTGCCCAGGGGGAGGATAAGGAAGTACCGGGAGGTGGAGTTACTCGAGTTCAACACATCCTGACGTCAAGTCTGCCAGCACTTTCAATTCGCCCGTTTGGAGACACGATCTCAAAAAAGTGTAAAAATCAATTGAGGGAGTGAACAGACTTTTTTCACCTTCAGGCGTCATAGAAAGGCCCCGGGAACACATGGGACCACTATAAAACCTATAGAAAGTGGATTTTCATAATAGGACCCCTTTAAACATGGTTGACATGACGGACAGACGCACTGCATTCTGGGATTTGATGTAACTTCATAAGCCGTAACTAGAGGTTTAATAATTTACCGATGCATTACCGGCGTGACGGACGTCGACCCTCCTCCGACATGACGGCTGATTTGTGCTGCAGCTCTTTAATTCAGGTTCTTAAAAAACATTCATTACAGCGAATAAATGCTTTATAAAGGGCGACTTATCCAGGAAGTGGGATCGTGATGTTTTCCTCCATCCCTGCTGGGAAACTGTCAGGAGCCATTACGGCTCTGCAGCCGGCGGAGAGTCGCAACATGAATGTTACATAAGGTTTTTCACAAAGATACACAACGTATAAAACTGTTAAATATAGATTTTAGGCTTTTGACGATACATGTGATGATGCTTCGAAAACAGACGCGACAGCTCGGCCTCTTCTGAGAAAATGGTTTCGCTTGTTGTTGTTGTTGCTGCTGCTTCGTGGAAACCTGCCATCCTGAGTGTGTGTGTGTGTGTGTGTGATATCATGATGTCTCAGCCAGAGTCAGGAATCATCATCATCATAATCATCGCCGCTGCACTGACACCTCCTATGACATCATCAGAGACAATGTAACTAATTTAAAGGTCAGGTTGGAGATCCTGGTGAAACGGTTCTTGCAGACACATTTTCAAAATACACAAGTCAAGAATCCAAACCCCCCGTTCCTCAGACTTCTCTCTGGAGCCTCCAGAGCTCAGGAACGTTAAGGTGTCGACCCAACGTGATCCCAGTGTCGTTAACTTTCCTCCAGCTTTTTCTCGTGGCTCATTCACAGGTAATAAAACACCAACATCACAATGAGCCATCCAGCGTCCAGCTCCGAGCTGCAGCACCACCTACTGTACCAGACGTCAGCGTGGTACATTGGATCACTGACGTTGTCTTTTCTGCGCTGAAGACTCTTATCACGCCCCATTTTTTTTCCTCAAAACCCTGTTATTCCGAAAAGGCTTTTGGGGAACTTTTTACTAAACTTAACCAACTCCTTTCTTCATCGCCTGAATCCAACCAAAGCATCGAGCAAAGAAATGTCTTTTTTGCCCCCCCAGTCTGCAGCAAGCGCACGCCTGGGTAACGTTGTGGGGGTGGGTTTCAGAACAGCTGTCCTTGGTATCAGCATTAGGGATGTCACGATCATAGATTTTCTTGGTACGATTATTGTCGGAGAAATAATCACGATTATTACGATTAACAACACTAAATGTGTAAAATCAAATATCATCAAAGTATGATTGCATTACCAATTACTGTATATAAACAAATTATTTAAAGTATCTATTAATATAGGACCAATTATTAATCCTTCAGAGGAAATGTTAAACTTTTTGTTTTTGTTACATCCTAACAACATCCCGTTGTGCCGATCTGCCGACATGGTTCCAACATAATCTTCTTTGGAAAGTGTCGATATTTAAGAACCTTTACTATTAAATAATTGTGGCGTTTAATACCACGATTAATTGTGAAAACAAGTAATCGTGACATCCCTAATCAGCATAAACAATATCTAGCTTTGGTTCTCCTTTTTGCCTGGTTTCTTTTTTTTTTATGTTGCGTTCCGTCTTCTCCTAGACATAACAACAGAGATTTAGGACTCAGGTAGATAATGAGTGAAATGTGAATTTTGGGTGAACTATCCCTTTAAATTCTGCCACAAGTTGGACCCATTGAATCCAAACCAGGTGCGCTACCAGGGAGCCGAATATTCATGAATGACATCATCACGTTTGCTGTCGAGGTCGTGATTTTAATGTATTTATTGTAGTGTTTTGACCGCTCAGGGCCACCGTACCGTCGACCGTCTGACTGTTATAACACACACATGTAAATAAAAACGATCTTTTCAGGTGTGAAATAAAACCAAACAAGGTGTGTGTTTGTTCACCTGGTTACCACGTCAGACTTTATTCCTGCTGAGACAGATTTCCTCCTCTTAATGTTAAAATACGTCTCCAGTCGTTAAAAGTTTTATGTTCTTATCATAAAAACGCCTCTTCTTCCTCTTCTTCTTCTTCTTCTTCTTCTCCGCCGGCGCTGATGATTCAGGACACGAACATCTGGACTGTGACATCAACAGCTCCTCGTACAGATACAGATGTTTTTTATCAACTCGTAGACAACAATACTTTGCTCAGTGAAGTCATTTTTATATATCACAAGGTGTTCATGTCTTTACATGTATGTAGTGTCACGGTGGAGGGGGAGGAGTCCTGAGAGGCTCCGCCCCCTTCACGGCGTCTCATCGCTGCCTCTGTTCATCTTTGGTCTGTGAGAGCGAAACAGAGTTTGGTTCCAAACTGAAGGGAAAAAAAGTCGATTCCAGCGGCTCGTCCTCGTCCAAACCTCCTGGAAAACAAACCGAGTCCCGTTCCTCCGCAGTTTCCGTGATTCAACAACGAGCGACGAGCGCCGACGCCCCAGAATGGCGGCCGATGATTGGTCGTCAGCAGCGGTTGCGGCAGCGGGAGTTGCAGCGGAAGCAGTTGATGCTCGGCTCAGCGATGATGGCGGATGAACGGCGGGAACCAAAACTTCTCCGGGGAGCGTCGGACCTCGCCGCCGCTGTCAGGACACCTGGAAAGAAGAAGAGACTCCGTCAGGACCTCATTGAGAAAACAGGAAGCTACAGGAGCCCAGTGGGGTCATACGGCTGGACGTCTGTGCTGAAGCTCCATATGGTATAAAAGTAGGTAGTTTCTATATTCAGAAACTGAGCCTTAAAACCAGCCGTCAGGACTTCCTGTAACTTTGTGATGTCACAACTAAGTCCCGCCCCCTCACCACCTGGACAACACCATCCAACAACTTGCAGGATTTGGTTTCTCTGAGTGTTTTATTGTGAAATCTGCTCTATTTTTTATTGGATCAGTCAGAAAACAGTCAGCCAATCAGAACAGAGCTTCAGATATTCCTCTCTTCTGATTGGCTGACACTGACCTGTTGTTACTAGAGCTCCATAGGGGAGCTGAGAGATGAGACGGAAAACCCTGCTGAGATGGTTTTAGATCTTCTCATGGATCAACCCTTCAAATGAAAACAGGAAGATGAAAATATGGCGCTTTAAAGTTCAATCAGAATATTTTGAAATGATTAGTTTCTGTTTTACAGCAGAAGCTTCGTGTCTCGTGTTTAGTTAGTGGTACTACTGCATTATTCTGCACGGATTAGCAGCGTAATGCACCTTTATGGCAGGTATATGCTATATATACATAATACAATGTAATGATAAATATATAAGTGATGGTAAATTATTAAAACATAGAGTGTATCATATAGAATATCTTTATTCATAAATATTCAGAGGGAATTAGGTTGATTTCACATGAACCAGCTGAGATCGACAGGTTTCATAAATTATTATTTACTCTGTAAAACACTGATGTACAGGTAATATTCACTCACACACGCAACGTTCAGGTAACACGACAACGAACAACAAGAACGATCAACAGAGTCTCTGAAGGGGCGACTGCACTGTAAATAAAATATATAGAAATAATCAATGTAGAAAACACTGATGAAGTTCAAACTGTTGTATCATCTTTCTTTGGTTTGAGCTTTAAAGAGAAAAGTAAAGAAATCTGGGCCGAGCTGCTTGACATAGTTTGGACGTTGGAAAGTCTTGAGCTTCTACAACAGAGAAACACATTTAATAACCAGACGAGGAAACAGGAAGTGCTCAAATACAATCTGATCTCCAGGTTTCAGGCTTCGTGTTTTGTTAAACAAAGAGCCCATAATGCACTTGCACATGTATTTCTTGCAGTAGGACGACATTTTATGATTTATATTCATTTCATTTATTTAAAAATGTATGGGATTTTGCATATAATGAACATACAATAAAATTGTAGTAAATATAGTTCTGCAGCTAATTTTCATTTATTATAAACATGATTCACAAAACAGTCACAATACAAATGCAATCCAACTGTCAATTACAATAACAACAACATTGCAAGTGTCAAAAATCTTGCAACCACCCCCCAGTCTCTCCTCCTTCCCTTAACGATCAGATATTTAGGCCTACTGAACCGTGTTTTAAGCCGTCTCTTAACTTAAACCAGTTTTTTTCTTACAATCTGCAAACTCATCTGAAATTTACCACAATTTTATCATTAGGACAATTTTAATCTATAACTGTGTGGTATTTCGGATATGCTTGTATGCTTTAAACGTTTTGCATTGTGTCTTCGATCAATCAGTCAATCAACTTTATTTATATAGCACATTTAAAAAACCACAGGGGAAGCCAAAGTGCTTTACACTGAGACATAAAATACAGTAGGTTTAAGATTAAAGCAGAAGTAAGTGGTCCGGTCGTTTTCGCTAATGCTGCGTTCCAGGCAGGCTTTTGAAATCGTAAATTACAGCTTCAAGTCACAACTTACGACTTTGTAGCGTTCCAGGTAAAACGTGTTTCTCCGACCTGTTTTGTGAAAGTCACTATAACAGCCACTCGTAATCAATCAGTCAATCGAACTGGTACCACTTTCGGAAAAATATAGTTTCCACACCATAACAAAACACAGCCCTGCATGCCGTTCTCTCTCCTCATTGGATAAAAACTGTAGGATACGATAAATGTTTTCTCCTCGGCTCAGAGCAGAGCAGAGTGACTGACAGACCCGTGTTTTGGTCCAAACACTCTATGTAAGTGATTGCTGTCGGAAGATATAACTATTTAAGACTTATATTAACACAAATATATCACTTACTTCTGCTTTAAGATAAAAGGCATAAAGACACAAAAAACAGACAAACGTTCAGTATTTTTTCTCAGCTATATTGTATATTGCAAACGAGGCTGTTTCTCAATATATTTCTGAGTTTAAATAAAGGTTATAATACAGCAGTATGTGGGGCTTTTTTTCCCTTATAACCATTCGTGAGGTGTTCAGGTTCACGTGGAGGATCTGAGTTGTGTGTGAATGTGGAAGAAGCTGCAGCTGATTCAAAATCTGAGTGAGTGAATCTCAGGTTTGACTTCACATCTGACGGCAGCTGAACTCAGCGGGCTGAGGCCGCGCTGCGCTGTGAGGACGTGTCCTGCTCACGGCCGGGACGCTGATTAAAAACTCTCAGAGACTCTGGGGGACGAGACAGGACACTTCATTCCTGTCCCCTCTGAGGACGCGGGGCTCTGTAATTGCTTCCAGGTGAAGACTCAGTGAAGAAGATGAAGCAGCAGCAGCAGCAGGACGGCGGCGGCGGCGATGGCGGCGGCGATGGCCCCTCTGAGCCCGCTCACCTTTGAATTATTCATGCCCGTCCTGTTGGACTGCAGCTGGAATCCTAACAGAGCCGGAGGAGCCAGACAAGGACGAGCTGGATTACCGTACGTCACTCTGGAGCTGCATCAACATTCAGACGGTCCCTAAACGCCTCGCTCACAGCTGATTAAACATGGAGGTGGCGCCGCGCTCGGAACTTTTCAGATCTGTTGCTTAACCTCCTGCGATCAGAGAGGATCGGGAGGCGACTCTCGGAGAAGCTGCTTCAACACAGGAACTCTTCCTCCTGCTGAGCTCAGCTGATCCGGTCGGAAGAACTCAGCTGCTGCTCTGAAGCAACTTCTAACAAAAAATAGCGTGTGACGTTCCTAAAATCTAAATCTAAATCTCACCTGCAGCTTCTAACGACGCACGACCTCGTGTCTCCTGAGGTGATGACGCCTACGCTGTGGCAGGTGTACCAGACCATGAACACTGCTTCTTTAAAGGGATAGTTCAACATTTTGGCAACTTCACCCATCACCATAACCCCTATAGTCATAGCAGTAGGTTCGTTACCTTTAATTGTCGGTGCAAGCTATTTTTAGAACGGCAGAGCAGAGCCGTGAGCTGCTCAGAGCTACGCTATGGAGGCTCATGGGATTTCTTGGTTTCCTTCATCAAACTCATCAAATACACAATCCAACAACTCCACAACGCTCTGGTGGACAAGTTGTGACCTGCACATTCACCACACTATGAGATAATAACACAACGATGATGAGTTTGATGAGGGAAACCAAGTTATTATCTCATAGCGTGGTGAATGTGCAGGTCACAACTTGTCCACCAGAGCGTTGTGGAGTTGTTGGATTGTGTATTTGATGAGTTTGATGGGGGAAACCAAGAAATCCCACAATGAGCCTCCGTAGCGTAGCTCTGAGCAGCTCACGGCTCTGCTCCACCGCTCTAAAAATAGCTTGCACTGACAATTAAAGGTAACGAACCTACTGCTGTGACTATAGGGGTTATGGTGATGGGCCAATTTCCCAAAATGTTGAACTATCCCTTTAAGTTGGGAGCAGCGTATCTTTTGTCCGTCTTTAACGTGTAACAATTTGTGTATGAAGGCTCATATAGTGAAGGAGAACATGAACGTGTCGCTCCTCCATTACAATCAAAAGTGTGTATTTAATTCATGATGTAATCAATGTTTAACTGTGATGTCATTCTAACGTCTGACTGCCCTTTATCTGAACTCCTGTTCCTCTTAATGAACTTCCAGCATGTAACCCAGATTTAGATGTGAGTGCATGGCCCCTCGGTGAACTTCAGCCCCCCCCCCCCCCCCCCCCCCCCCACCATGAGGAGGTCGGTTGCAAAAGGGGCGCTCGGCTTGTGCCATGAATTATGGGTAGAAAAACGAAGGGTCCCGCTGTCGTATCAGCCTGCAGGGTTTTGCAACAAGAGCGGGAAGAGTGGAGATAAGACGGACCCGCACGGTCTGCCAGTTGGAGGAACAGCGGGAAAGATTAACAGTGCAAATGGTGCCGGGGAAGAAGAGCTGGAGGAGAAATATGAAAACTAATGTAATAAAACATGTCAAAGTCCAATGTTTGATGTCAAAGGCACGGGTTAAGGAGAGTTAAGTAAGGTAAAGTCACACTTCCTCTCTCTTCTCCCTCCGAGGACGGTTCTGTTGTGAACGAATAAAAGACATAAGAAGAAGAAAAAACCTCCATGTGGAGCCGACGCTGCTACAAATGAGTTCTGTTTCCTGCTCAGACGCCTGATTAAACCTGAGGTGGCCTCGCGCTGCAGACGGCCATGATCACGTACGAGTGCTCCAAATGAAATGAAAAGCAGAGTTTAAACAGATTGAACCTCCTCAGCTGCTTCTCTGTCACTTTGATGCTGTTAAACAGAACAAATGAACACGTTTGTTTGCCTTTATTTGTTTTATAGCTTTTACATCTGTTGGTGCAGAGCTCAGTTTTCTGGGGTTTTGTGTGACGGCGCCGGTCGTCCACCATGTTCACAGGCTTTATGCTAAGCTACGAGCTAACTGGTTGTTGCTGTAGCGTCACATTCAAGAGCTGCATCGATTCTCTTCAACTTCCTGCCAGAAAGTGAGTGAGGGTTGGATTTTAAAGGTACAACCAGGAAAAAACTATGCTAATCTGACGTTTTCACCACTTAAAGAAAACTGCAGCAGATGTTTTTTTAATATGATGTGGATATTGAGAGTTACCTTACATAAAACAAGCAAAATGCACACAAAAAATCCACTTGCAGCTAACAATGAGGAACCTGAAGCTGCAGTTCCTCTCCTGACCACTAGAGTGAGTCTCCAACAGTGAGTCAGTCTCCATAGACGCCCATGTTAAATGTTTTTTTTTTTTTTTTTTAACTTTACAGCGGAAATAAACATGTTTACAGTCTGTAATCAGTGGTTTTCAAACTTTTTTTTACACCAAGGATCCTTAAACTGACACAAATGAGACCACGAACCTGCACTGGACACAATTTTGAAACAAACACCAGAAATACACAAATATTTGTCAATGTACGTTCAAATTACTGCCAATGGCGTGAATTTTTGGAAGAAATTCAGGAAAAAATTGAATATTTCTGAAAAAATATATGTTGGTATAATTTTGAAAAACAGTTGGGGACCCCTTGAAGCCTCTCAAGGACCCCTGGGGGTCCCCAGACCACACTCTGGGAACCAATGGTTTAGATAACTCATTGTTTTACATCTCATTCAGACGTAAAGTTGTGTATTTCATGGAGTTTGGTGGGGTGCGACAACAAAGCAGCTCAGCATGAGCTACAAAATAAACCTGTGTTTCATTCACGACAACACTGCAGATGAAGAGGAACATACAGCGACCCCTCTATTTCTGAATACTACAGATTTAATTTTAAAAACTGTTTTTTTTAGGAATATTTGCTTCTTCATTCTTTTAAATTCTCAATTAAATGGGACTCTTTATCTATAAATCCCCCTCAGCAGCAGTCACAGCCTCCGCTCGTCTCGGTCTCCACTGACTTTGACTCTGTTTCAGTTTAGTTTCGTTGTGATGCACCTCGGTCCTGAGTGTCAGTGAACACAGCACGAGAATCGATCGGAGCTTCAACAGCACTGAGCTTTAAACACATTTTCTTCTTCTTCCTGTTGCTGCCTTCACACAAACCGCTGCAGTCAGGCGCTTTAGATCCCTGCTCTCTGATTGGCTCTTGCTAAAGCACCTCTGGCCCAATGGGATCAATTACAGGAGGAGGACAGAGAGGCTGAAGCACCTGTCATGCATCAGTAGAGCCTTTAATTTGCAGCCAGGTGCGTGGACAGACAGGTAACAGAGGTGAGGTCGACTGATTTACATTTACATCTCTAATCGAGACAAATCCCTCCGTTACAGTTGGAACTGTGGGTTTTTCATTAGTCTCAGGAATTTAGTCGACACATTTTCTGCTCTGGGATCAGTTTAAAAAAACAAACACAAGACTCACTAACAGTTGAGTTATTCAGGAGTCACACCCAGGTCAAATGTACGGTGGCCCCGAGGGGTCAAAGCACTGCAACGACAAAAATGTGCAACAAAAACCAGGCTAAAGGCTAATGCTAAGCTAACAGTTAATAGATCCAGTCGGCGACAAAGGGAACGCCAACAAAACGCCAAATCCAGACAGACAGACCACTCCCCCAGCCCGCTATAGTACTATTACTAATATGCTATTGATATGATGAATTAGACTTAAAGGAATAGTTCAACATTTTTGTCAAATTGGTCCATCACCATAACCCCTATAGTCACAGCAGTAGGTTCGTTACCTTTAATTGTCGGTGCAAGCTATTTTTAGAACGGCGGAGCAGAGCCGTGAGCTGCTCAGAGCTACGCTACGGAGGCTTATTATGGGATTTCTTGGTTTCCCTCATCAAACTCATCAAATACACAATCCAACAACTCCACAACGCTCTGGTGGACAAGTTGTGACCTGCACATTCACCACGCTATGAGATAATAACACAACGTTACCACACAGAGTTGTTTTAGAGGGAAATACAGAGACTGATGATGAAAAACTGTCCCTGAAGGCAACGTGCATCAGAGAGCACGTCATTACAGTGGTTTGACCCCTCAGGGCCACCGTAGAAATGACTCTGCGTTCTTCTGACAAACTGGACTCGGTTGGAGAAGAGATAAAAAAACAACCTGCTAATTTAATCAGAAACAGTTTATTAGAAGGTTTTTAGTTCTCCGAACAGAACCGTGTTAAAGGTGTAAAACATGAGCCTGTAATGAGCTTTAATGTTGAAACAAATCCCGCTGATTGAACTTAAACGAACGACGACGGTGAGAGAACGACCAGACACCAGATCTGATCGCAGAGAAGAGAGAAATATTACAAAGAAATTAAATCTGTGGCAGAAACAATCAGACGGCAGAAATGAGCTCCAGCACGTCGTTAGTTACACATCGGTTTAAATCACATTACTGCTGCACAACAACAGCAAACACAGCCTCCGTTATCTGTGTGTGTGTGTGTGTGTGTGTGTGTGTGTGTTATCTGCTGCTCCTATGATAAACACTGCAGCTGGCTGTGGAGCAGGCGTCCTTGTTTTCCACATAATTGCTTTATGATGAATTGTTGCTGCTGATGAGAAACAATGAGACTCTGTTTCTATTTATTTCACTTCAACATCACAGATCAGCTGCTTCTTCTGTTTCTACTGCGTCTTCTTCACTGATCTCAGAGCTGTAACACATCTCGGATCTGTCCTCAACACCTTCACCTGAGCACAGGTGTGAGCGCAACGACTGATGATGTCTTGGAAACACCAAGAACGTATAAACACGTTGTGTGCCTGAAAGTAGAGACTGACCGATATGTGTCTTTCGGGGCCGATACTGTTTATTCGTAATCAAGGAAACCGATAACTGATGTGTAAAACCGATATTCATGTGCAAAAAATTTTTTAATCTTGGTGTCAGAATTTAGAACAACTCACCTGAGATACGACTGGATACAGAATATTGTTTGTTTTTTTGCACACTGTGAAAAACTGTGATAAAAAAAGTGAACAATGTGAGAACTAATGCTTTATTTGGCCAAAAGGTTAAAGGGATAGTTCAACATTTAGTCAAATTGGCCCATTGCCATAATCCCTATAGTCATAGCAGTAGGTTCGTTACCTTTAATTGTCGGTGCAAGCTGTTTTTAGAACGGCGGAGCAGAGTCGTGAGCTGCTCAGAGCTACACTACGGAGGCTCATTATGGGATTTCTTGGTTTCCCTCATCAAACTCATCAAATACACAATCCAACAACTCCACAACGCTCTGGTGGACAAGTTGTGACCTGCACATTCACCACACTATGAGATAATAACACAACGTTACCACACAGAGTTGTTTTAGAGGGAAATTCATGCAAAACCGCTGATGCACGTTGCCTTTGGGGACAGTTTTTCATCAAACAGGCTCCGCATTTACCCTGTATTTGCCTCGAAAATGGCTCCGTTTCGTATCGTTCCGTCCACAATAAAGTTGATCATCCTAATTAAAATCTCATTTTTGTTTTACTTTCAGTTTCAGTTTGATACTTCAGTGAATATGAGAAACATCTAGAAGAGTCATTTCCTGCTGAGATGTTTGTCGTTTTACTAGAGTATCTTGATAAAGGGCTGATTCTGGTTTCTACTGGAGGCCTCAAACGCATCATCAAACCGTCCACACACTCTGTCCTCAGTCGTCGTCACTGAGAAGACGAGCTGCAGCACCAGACGAGGCCTTCAGGGACGTTCAGGAGAACAGGACTGAAACGTTCCCACAGTGTCAGAGTCTCTCTAACGGCTGCGTCGCCTCGTCCTGAAGGAGCGCTGTGATTCCGTTTCACCTCCTCGTCCGCACGGCGCCAATTAAAGCGGCAACGTCGCTGTAAAAGCCTGTAAAACCTCCTCAGGGCTAATTAAACGTCGTTTGTTCCTCTGATCCTGCGTTCGTAGCTTTTTAATGAACATCGACTCCTTCTCCTCGTGCGAACACGGCGCGGCGGCGTCGTGTCGGTCCGCCCACTCAGCGCCGAGCCTCGGTAATTTAATTTGCCTCACAGCGAAGCAATCAGATCGGCTGTCCTTCATTAGCACAGGAGCTTGTTTGTGTGGGGGAAAAAAAGAGATTCTTTTATTTTACTTCTTCTTCTTCTTCTTCTTCTCGTGGAGCCGGAGGCGGCAAACGCAACAACATGGTGTCGTCTTTCAACTGAAAGAAGACAAGAAAAAGAGAGAGGGAGTGTGTGTGTGTGTGTGTGTTTGTGTTGTTGTGCGTTGCAGCCTGAGGAGACGAATCTTCATCCCAACATCCTCTTCCTCCACAGTCGAAGTCTGGATCACGGTTCAGTTTTTAGAGAGAGATATAAAATCAGCGCGAGGCTGCCGGCTCCGTTTCAGGCTTATTTATGCCTTAAATATTCTTAATGTCTTCATTAAACTGACATTAATTATTCATCTCCAAGTTTTAGGGGATTTTAATTTGTGAGTGCACGAGCGCGGGCGCCGTTAATGGAGGGATTCTCTTTAATGCCTTTGTCTAGACACGAGAACCAAAGTGTGTCTTTACTGTGGCATTAAATATTGATGTTACTGTGTCCAAAAACTGCTTTAAATCCACTGTGATTCAGCGCTGGAGGGAAAGAGATTATTCTGATTCTTCCCTCAGAAAAAGAAAATCTGAGCCCGATGAGGCCGAGAGGCGCCGGCGCTCCAGCGATCACACGTCCATCTTTAAAACAACTGCTTCCCAACAAAGCGGTTCTTTTAGGATCAGTTTTTATCATTTAATTTCCCCGTCCGGTCAGGTGTGAAAGTCGGCGCAGGTTTGACAGACTTCATTATTCAGAGCAGCGACCGACTCGTGTCGAACCGACCAACCAGAACCGAGGAGAGACGGGTCGGAGGACGATGAGCAGCGTCGTCCTCCGAGCCTCAGCGGTCCAGTCGTCGTCCACTGATGTGAAACCGATCTGTGTTGAGTTTCTACTGGTTTTAAACAGAGCAGAGGAGGAGGACGCGCCGGTGGTTCACAGAGCTGAACCCAGGTGTTTGATTATTTATGATGAGATTAAATATACTTCAGTTCATTTTGCAGGCGTTTGGTTTTCAGTTTGATGATTTGAACCTGGTTGTTTACGTCCATGAAGGTTCTCAGTCATCCAGGTCATCGAAGTCAATAAGTGATTAAGAGCCGGATCTACTGAGATCCCAGATAACGGGCGCTTAATTACGTGCTCCTGGTAAAATTTAAGCTGTTTGGTTAGCGCACACAAACTAGGTGATCTACTAAGAGTAACACGCGCAAACCACAGTATTTAAATGAGGGTGTTGTGCATCGTAATCATTTCCACCATGGAGAGTGTGGACAGAGAGCTGGACGGCCACAAACGCAGAATGGAAATGTGATGCGATTGATTAATAAAGGGGCAAATAAACACGTTGTCAGGCTGCATCAGAAGAAACGAAGGAGATTATATATGCGGTTGGTAAAACAAGAAGAGAACAAAATACATTTTAGTTTATCATAAATCCTCGGCAAATGAGGAAGTGCTGCTCTGATCAGTTGGGCAGCAGGTGTCCACTCGGGTCTAAACGTGATAAATAAAGATGCAGAAACTGCCACCGGTCCAGATTTTTTTATATATGAAGTCAAAGTTTGAAAGATCCCGTCGACATCAACTACAGATTCTGGGATGTTCTGCATAGAGTGAGTCAAGGATAAGAGAAACGTGCAAATTGTTGGCGTCTCTTTTGGAAACAGTTTTTTACTCCGCTGCATAAAAAGCAGTTAAACAAAAAGCAGTTAAACATCTGTCCACTTCAGTTTCTTTTTTGACACTGTTGATTAGTGGTGCACTGTCCCTATGAAATAAACCAATAAAAAAAACATCTGATTCATACTGTACTGTAGGTAACAAGAGGACCAACAAAAACATCTCAGTGCTTTTACTGGTTCTAATGATCTGTTTGATTTATTGAACAACAAACACGGAAGGAATCAAACTGAGAGAAGTCAACAGTTCTGTGAAATCACCAAACTCCATCTTTTCATTGTTCACGTCGAGGCAGAAGCTACTCTCTGTGCTTTTAAGGCTGTTTAAACCTGAATAATCCTAGAGACACATGATAATTACAACCTATCCATCATTAAACTGAGGCTGACGGTTGTGAAGAGACAGAATAATGAACGACAGAGAAGAGAAAGAAGATGAAGAAGAAGAAGAAGAAGAAGAGCTGTTGTTTTGAAAATCAACATGAGCTTTGACTGAAGAGGCTCCGAAACACAACGGCTGTTAATCAGCCGCTGTGAAGGACGACAGACGGACGACAGAGCAGAGAGGCGCTCTTGGGTAGTAATTATTCAATCAACACACACACACACACACACACACACACACACACACACACACACACACACACACACACACACACACACACACACACACACACACACACACACACACACACACACACACACACACACAGCAGCGGCAGAGTCCTTGTTAGTGATGTTATTATGTCGTATGAAGCTGATGTTACAATTAGTTCTTTGATTAAAACTAAACACAGAGGGAAAGAATCAAGGAAACCGTTATTAGTTCCTTAGATTTTGTAACATGTTCCGTCTTTTTAAAAACGTTGGCATTAAAATGTCAAAAAAACAACAATTACATCATCACATCTCGCCAATAAGACAAAAAAACAAAAACAAAAAACAAAAACAAGCCACGTCGACTACAAACCATTAAAAAATCAACAAATAACTGGAATATTCTCTAGAACCGTCAAAGTTTCTTTTGACAATCAGTCAGTTTTAGATGTATCTTAATCTTACTGTTCTTTTTTTATCCAAAATGCACCTTTAATGGATATTGATCAAGTTTTTGTTAAAGGTAAGCCTTGGTCGTTCCTCATCTCACGATAAACACATCTCTGATAAAAAGTACAACAGACAGAAACTGAAACGATAGCTGGTGCTTTCTGTTTGCTTACAATGGAAATGGTGGAGAGTAGCTACAGCCTATATTGTCCTCTCAGTGTTGCCGTAGTTGGGTGGAAGTTGTCTTTCTTAAATATCCAAGTATTTGTTTCATGTTCTATCACTTTATTAATGTTTGTAAAGTCTATGACTCGTTGAAACTGAAGTTAAAGAAGAAAACTGAAATGATAAGCTGGTTCCAGGCAGGCTTTCTGTTTGTTTACAATCCAGGTAAATGTGTTTTTCCGACCTGTTTTACCGGTGAAAGTCACTATAACAGCCACTACACTTCCGCCGGTGAATACCAGATCGAACTTGTCCTCTCAGTTTCCTTGAACGCACCATTGCGTCGCCACATTCACGGCGTTCCTTGGCTGCACACACAGCCCTTGTCTTCCTCATTGGATAAAAATAGGATCCGATAAATGTTTTCTCCTTTGTTTCATGTTTTCCATCCAAACACTCTATGTAAGTGATTGCTGTCGGAAGATATAACTATTTAAGACTTATATTAACACAAATATATCACTTACTTCTGCTTTAAGTTCACTCTTACTACATTGTTTAGTTGGTAACCATTAGCGATCGCATCCAAAGCTAACCATTAGCATTAATGAAAGCCTGGAGCTAACGTATGGATTTCTACACAGAATGAATGTGTATGTTTCTATATCTTTAGGTTGGAGGTGTTTGTTCTTAGGAACTGCTGAGTCATGGTACCAGGGGCAGAAAGAATACTGTAGCTGGTTATTAAATTGTTGAAATGTCGCCATATTGGTCACATTCAGTGTTTAAACAACATCCTACTTTTACTCTTTGATAAAACTCACATTGAGTCTTTTTTTTTTTTTAATTTCATCAAATTCTTCTACAAAAATAGATTCTTCTGAAGTACAGTTCAGTGTCATGTGACCAATGACGTTCTGGTCTGGACCAGTTCTCACCGTGGTGGTCTTGACTCGGCCTCCTGGTTGCGTGCAGGTCCAGCCCGACTGATTGACCAGGAGATCACAACCTTCATCGTCCAGACAGGGACTCATCTCACACCACTGTTGACTCCTGACGATACGAACTGAGGAGGAAGAGGGAGAGAGAAGACGGGTGAGTTTGGTTTATTCAGCTTCAATTGGTCAATAACTCCTCCTGAGTGTCCTAAAACTGTCACTTTAACATGAAATAACTGATGTAAATGTCATTAATGTTCCTGTTTTTACACTATACAATGTAGAAGAAATAAACAACCACTAAATAAATAAATGACAGATTTTCTGTTAACGTGTTGAGTCCTTTAATCAGAGTTACGTCTCTTATCTCATGTGTCAGTCTTTTTCCTTCATCAATCAGTAACAAACAAAAGTATTTTTCAACTTGATCCTTAGAGTTAAAACTCATCCATCATCTGATAAACAGCTGGTTTCCTCCTCTGATCCATTCTATTTATACGACTGTCTTAAATCAATGCACCTGCTCATATGCCATGTTAATCAATTCCTTCTGACACTTCTGAGAGCATCATCGAAAACATGTCGTTTTATTATTAGAACAACAGTAATATTTCTTCAAAAAAAGAAATTAAATACAACTTTATTCCCATGTTACACCTTTTTTTTTTTCAAATTACACCTCTCTTTAAATAAATCAGTATGTTTTTAAAGATTAAAAAAAACCTCATGTTTTATGAAATACCTAAAATCTTTCACATTACAAATGTTAAATTACAAATTGCACCTTTCTTTTAAATAATGTTTATCTTCTATTTAAGTATTATCTTTTTTTTCCAAGTTGTGGCTTATTCTTTGAGTTTTAACTTTTTATTGATATTACAACTTTATTTTCACATTACAAATGTAAAATTTCAAATCACACCTTTCTTTTAATAATTAAGTAGGTTTAAAAAAATGAAAAGAATATTAACATGTTTTATTAAATACCTAAAATCTTTCAAATTACAAATGTTAAATTCCAAATTACACATAATGTTTATCTTCTATTTAAAGAGGAGAAATATCTGTTTTGAAGAATATAAAAACATTTCTCTAAAAAACTTCACATCTTAATCACAGAACTTTATATTTCTTCAAGTTGTGGCTTATTCTTTGAGTTTTTTTTTAAAGATTTTAACTTTTTATTGATATTACAAATTTATTTTCACATTACATTTGTAACATTTCAAATTACACCTTTCTTTTAATAATTCAGTGATACTGAAATTTAATTTTTAATGAGTATTTAATAATTACTTCTGATATAATTACTTCTTTTCTCATTTTAAATTTGGGAACATTGAGTTTCTTCAGTTCATAACTTTATTTTGAGTTGAATAAAAAACTTTTTTTCTTGGAACTACAACTATTTTTATAGTTTCATGAGTTCTGCACAGCAAAAAGAAAGGAGTGAAATCAAAGAGCCGACATCAGAGAAGTGAATCTGTTTACTGTACACACCTCCTCTTCATCACACACTCACTCAGCTATTTATAAAGAAATAGGACATTCTCACTGCTTCATTTACATATCGGCCCACAGAGGGAGCGAGGGAGAGGAGGGGCTGATGAAGATGAGGCAAGGCAAGAGGAGGAGGAGGAGGAGGAGGAGGAGTTGGGGAGAATAACTGAGTCGTGAATAGGAAATAAACAAAACCAGTTCATGATGTTCAGTTGAGTCACAGGTGAAGGTTTCACCACATTTGCTCCAAAAACAAAAGAAATTTAACATGATCAAGAATGAAAACATAACAAAGGAGGTCAAAGGTCAGAGTGATGGAGCAGATGTTTGCTGCTGTGTGACTCTGGATCATAACCAACGACAACAACAACAGAGAGAGAGAGAGAATCTGCCGTCAATGCATTCAGCAGAAGAATACGAAACAAACATCTGTCAGTAATTAACAGTGTGTGCATCTAATTAAATATGGCCACTGGACCCAGAGGGAGAAAACACACACTTGGGAAAAACATAAAGCGATGTTGCTCATTATAGAGACGAGGGATGTGAACAGGAAGCATCAAACAGCAAAATAAATCAAAGACACGTTTCCTGAAGGTACTGTGTGTGATTTGTGACATCACAAATGTGTTGGTTTGTGGTGATTAAAAGAAAAATTAGATAAAATTTATTATACTGACATACATTTATAACGCTAAACACGTGTTCAGGCTTAAATGCATTATTAACTGATGATGAATTATAAACTGTACGAGAAGTTAACGAGAACTTTAACAAGCCGAGATATTCTCAAGAGTCAGCAAAAAAAATATATATATTTATGCATATAGCGTAAAATATGCAAATTTATGCAATGTAACATGATTAAATGTGACATAACATGATGCAATATAATGGCAACATACTGTAATATGGTGTGATGTGACATAAGAATGGCGTGACGTATCACAGTACAACAGTAAAAGTAATGTAAATATACTGTATAACATCGCAACACGAGGTACTTAGTTAAATGCAAGGCAGTGAACGCAACATTTACATGCAAACCTAAGAAACACAAAATGTTCTTTTCATGTCATCTCATACAAATAACCATGATTTTGGTTTGTTTGCAATTGTCCATTCCGCGAGTGCTAATTGTTAGATAATTTAATTAATGGTTTGTATTGCATCATCTCCAGTGTTACAATGAAAATTTTAGATTTTGTGACCAAGGAGGTTATGGTCAACAGTGAGTCAAAGAAGAAATGTGTAGGTAAATGGCGCCAAAACATAAAATGTTTAATAATGGACAAATGCGCTGCAGAATGCAAATGTGACTCATGAAAGAATGCATTAGCCAAAATCAATGATCGATGATCAATATTGTCTAGAAACCCTCAAACATTGAATTCATTTCTAGCAAACAATGCAATCTAATGGGTAAGGGGTCATAGGTCAATTAACAGTTGAGTTAATTGCCTGTCAAAATAAATAAAGTAAGTACCGTGGTGTAAAAAGGAGTTTGCATTCACGCATCGTTAAAATCACGCAACTTCGACAGCTTTATTTAATCCATTGTAATGCAACACGTTTGCATGAAAGGAACCGGACCATGAGGTAATGTAATGTGTAGGCTATGAGACATAACACAGCAACAGTGTTACGTAACCCAAGGTTATATATCATAGCAAAATTGATGCAATATTACAATAATATAACTTTATGCAGTTAGATAACATCAGTGTGATGGATGTAAAAGTGTTTTTGTTTGTTTGTTTGTTTTTCCCCGAACGAGCCACTGCACTCTGTATGAATGATGCCCACGCTGGGATGTGACACAGTCTGACCAGGCTGTTAGTCATTCAGAGGGATTTCCTGCTGTGTGGGCGATACTTCACTGACCCAGTCATTCCCATCATCCGGCCGCGACACTAAATTACACAGTGTGAGCTCAGCCTGGGGAAAGATGAAGGAGGTGAAAGCGTGCACAGACCTGTAATACATAACCAGGTAATCAGTTCTCCCTTTGGAGCGGCAGCAGCAGCGGCAGAGCGCTGGTGGTGCGAGCGCGATCGCCCGTTAGCCCCCAATTATCAAACCAATTTCTACCGAACAACAGCGGCTCCTCTCAGCAACAAGATTTAATTAAGTTCTCCCACCGTTTTCACTCTGCTGCCATGATGGAGAGAGACAGATCCTCCAGAATGAACACTGGCTGCAGCTGATACTTGAAATTCATTAAAGGTTATTTTTGGAATTTACTTCAGGTTAAAATGACAAACAAACGTAGCACAAAGAGGTTGTGGTGCATCTTGTCTTTAAGGAGGAGTTAAGGAAGGTATCAGTTTTACCACTATATGAATATGTAGACATGTCCTGCAAATGTTCAGATCAGCTTAGATCGATCAATAATGAAAATGAAGAAAATCAACAGGTTGCAACGAGCTGTTGACATAGATAATGCTACTTGGGATCCACAGGCTAACCTGATGCTAACTGGAGCATAAATCTAATTAATAAGATTAAATCCTACTAGAGATAAAACATAAGGAAAACAGTGAAAAAGTGTTCATTACTGTACTGTATGTTTAAATCAATATTAATGGTATAATTTTCAGATATTTCACACACTCACAACAGACAATTTGCCTATTTTGGATGGAACTCATGTTCACATGATGCTTTGATGAAACTTCTTTCTAACCTGGTCCAGAAATATTCAAAAACATTTATGAACTGAGTATGATTTTATCAATATCCCTTCAGGAAAAGACAAAATGAACTTGATACCAGGACAAAGCCGCTATCACTAAGCAGTGTTGCCAACTCCTCAGTAAGCAAAGTCGCTATTGGCTGTCGTAAAAGTTGCTAGAAATCGCTAAATGAGGTCATCTGCGTCTCTGAATGCTGCTCGTTGAAAACAGCTGTAATAACGTGCTTTTAGGTGCAGAAACGTTTGTTCGCTCCTGCAACGCGTTCTCTGGTTGACGGTCAGTAAATCCACACTCTACGCACTACAGCTGCCCGGCTGCGTCAGTCTCATCGATCCCTGTTATTACAAATTTTAGGCCCAAGAAATGCAATTCTGATCTCACACCCTCTGTTAATTTCAGTAATCTTATCCATATCACTCCAGTTAACAGCCCGCCACACAGCAAAGCACCTCAGATAATAAAAATGGCTTTGTTAAACGTCAGATCACTTACAAATAAATCATTTTTAATAAATGATCTCATCAGCACCCACAATTTAGACGTTACCCTGCTAACTGAAACCTGGTTGGATAAAAATGGTGCAGCCACACTTATTGAAACCACACCTCCTAATTTCAGTTTCATCCATACCACCAGGACTGATAAGAGAGGTGGTGGAATTGCTGCCATTTTCTCAGAAAGCTATATGTGCAAGGAAATTTCCCTCGGTGAATTCTTGTCCTTTGAACACATTGCTATATCAATACACTGTAAAACTACTATCTTAATTATAACTGTCTATCGTCCTCCAAAATCCAAGTGTGGCTTTATGGAAGAATTCTCTCAGCTGTTATCTGAGGTCTCCATAGATTACGACTGCATTATTATATCTGGTGACTTTAATATTCATATTGATGTTGAAACGGATCCAGATGCTATAAACTTTATTAGTCTGTTAGAGGCATTTGATTTCACACAGCATGTCCGTGGATCTACCCACAATAAGGGACATACCCTTGACCTTATCATCTCTAAGGGACTTAACATCTCTGCACCCCATATCATGGATGTTGGTTTTTCTGATCATTGTTGTATTTTCTTTGATGTGTCTGCTGTTCCTGTACAATATAATAGTTCCCAAACAATCAAAAAACGAATAATTAATAAGAATACAGCTGAAAGCTTTCAAAATATAATTAATAAAAATACAGCTGAAAGCTTTCAAAACACTGTAGATGAATTGTTGTTATCCACAGTGTGCACAGCCAGGGATCCTGTGGAAAAATTTGCCACAAAAATACAGAATATCTTTGACAAAGTTGCACCTGTTAAAACTAAACATGTAGGAAAACAGAAGGCTCCCTGGAGAAATGATGTGGTTGTCAGTCAGTCAAAAAGAATTTGCCGACAGGCAGAGAGACAGTGGAGAAAAACAAAACTTATGGTTCATAATGACATCTATAAATTAAGGCTGAATGAATACAACAAAGCAATTAAACAGGCTAGACAGTCTTTCTTTTCTAAAATCATAAATGAAAATATTAACAACAATAAAGTACTGTTCTCCACTGTTGACAAACTTATCAACCCACCATCCACCATCCCATCAGAAATGCTGTCTACTGAAAAATGTGAGCAATTCGCCTCATTTTTTAATAACAAAATTACAGCTATTAGACAAGACATCAGTGCTCTACGATCTAAAAATGAACCTGTCTTTTCCTCCAGAAATCTGACTTGCACCATGAAACACTTTGACTGTTTAAATCTCTTAGAACTTGAGAATATTGTAGGTCAGCTAAGGTCCTCCACGTGCTGCTTGGATCCCCTTCCAACTAAATTTTTTAAAACAGTTTTTAACAGCATAGCACCGGAGGTCTTAGGCATTGTGAACTGGTCTCTTCAGTCAGGTACATTTCCTGCATCACTTAAAACAGCTGTCATCAAACCGCTCTTAAAGAAGAAAAATTTGGATCCAAGTGTTATTGCATTACAGACCCATCTCCAATTTACCATTCCTCAGCAAAATACTTGAAAAAACAGTTTACATTCAGCTTAAAAACTATCTCACATCAAATATCCTCCTAGATATATATCAATCTGGTTTCCGTTCTCATCATAGTACAGAAACAGCACTCATCAAAGTTGTTAACGACCTACACATAAACACAGACTCAAAAAAAAATATCAATTCTCATATTACTTGACCTCAGTGCCGCCTTTGACACGGTTGACCATAACATTCTACTGGAGAGGCTTGAACGATGGGTCGGCCTATCCGGAACCGTTCTCAAATGGTTTAAAACATACCTACAAGACAGGAAGTTTTTTGTAAATATTGGGGATTTTGCATCCGGCAGGAAGGACATTACATGCGGCGTCCCCCAAGGGTCAATTCTTGGCCCACTGTTGTTCAATCTTTACATGCTTCCACTCTCACAAGTTATACGTAAACATAATATAAATTACCATAACTATGCAGATGACTCACAGCTTTACATTTCATTACATCCTGATGATCTATCTCCCATACAGTCCCTCATTCAGTGCATCAACGACATTAACCAGTGGATGACAGATAACTTTTTACAGCTTAACAAAGACAAAACAGAGATACTCATTTTCGGTCCACAAGCTCACAGACATAAAATTGCAACACACCTCAAATCCTTATCCCTGGACAGTAAAATTGAAGCAAGAAACCTTGGTGTAATCATTGACAGTAATCTTAACTTCAAAAGTCACATCAACTACATCACAAGATCAGCATTTTACCATCTGAAAAATGTTTCCAAATTAAAGGGCTTCCTGTCAATATCAGACTCTGAGAAACTAATCCATGCATTCATAACAAGCAGATTAGATTATTGTAATGGTTTATTCACTGGACTTCCAAAAACAAGTATTCACAGACTACAGTTAATTCAAAATGCAGCTGCACGCATTCTCACTGGTACAAAAAAATCTCAACACATCACGCCTGTTCTCAAATCACTGCACTGGTTACCCATTAAAACAAGAATTGATTTCAAAATTCTGCTCCTGGTATACAAAGCTTTACATGGCTTTGCACCTCAGTACATAACCGACATGCTCATCAACTACACTCCTCCACGAACCCTTAGATCTACAAGTAATTGCAATCTGGTCATCCCCCGTAGCAACACTAGGCAAGGGGAGGCAGCCTTTTCCATCTATGCCCCACGCATCTGGAACAAGCTGCCCGAGATAGTGAAACAGGCAACATCAGTGACCATATTTAAAAACAAGTTAAAAACTTTCCTCTTCACAACTGCATTTGATTAAAGTGTGTGTGTGTGTGTGTGTGTGTGTGTGTGTGTGTGTGTGTGTGTGTGTGTGTGTGTGTGTTAAATGTAAATGTGTCCCCTGAGCACTTATGTAGACGTGTATGTGATATTGCTTTGATGTTGCTTTGCTTTGTTTTTTGTCTTTACGTAAATTTGCACTTCTCTAAATTGTTTGCACTATATTGCATTGTATTATAATTGTTTGATTATTGTAAGGCGCATTGAGTTTGCCCTGTGCATGAAATGCGCTTTATAAATAAAATTGAAAATTGAAAATTGAAAATTAATATCACTGGAAAAAGTCGCTAGATTTGTCGCTAGTCGCTTTTGACAAAAAAAGTCGCCAGATTTAGCGACAAAGTCGCCAAGTTGGCAACACTGTCACTAAGCTAACTTTACTAGCTATAGCTACGTTAACAACCAAGAAGCTAACTGAACCTACGCTTACTCCCGAGACAACCTGACTTACAGTTTTTCTCAATCGCTTTGGTGCTATTCTCACCTCACTCTTAACATTTGCACAACAGTTAGTGCATTTCTCAAAACAATTGTTGCAAACTACAAAACCTAGTGGACAACCTGCAAAAGTGCGTCACTTGCTCAAAATGGATTGTCCATCCCTCAAAAGCAAGTACTTGTGTCAGTGAAACTGTCAGTGTCGTCAAAATGAGAAGTCTTGCCATCATCGTTTATGAGCATGATAGTCAAATGGCTTTGTCATGTTTTCATTATGACACTTTATTCTCTATGCGTTTTTCAATGCAAAAAGTGATGATACTACCTGAAAATGTTCAAGACAGCACTATACACTACAGTCACAGTAAAGTTACACATTAGCCTACTGTAGTGGAGTAACTAATACTGATTATGTATGTTTCACATTTTTACTGCATATGCTCATTGCAATTCTGATTTGTTCACAGCATCGTGCAATAGAAAAATACACTACAGTCATCTACAACAGACATAAGAAACAGTCTTTGAGTACAACTTTACGTAAATCTGGTCTCTAGTGAAGTCGAAAGTCTAAATGTACAGTAAATGTAAAAAAAAAAGATTGTCCCTCTGTATCGTACAGTAAAACCTGACACAATGAGCAGTGCAGATTGTTTAGTGCTGAATTACTGTCCAATACCATACACACCTGTTCTCCCTGAAATGTTTGAATACGGTGCTTCTCCCAACATTTACAATGAGTTTGACAGATTTTGAAAACTAGTTCAACAATTTTGTATGTGATGACTCAAGCAATGAAATGAGGACTATTAGGGAAAGACTATTCAGCGTTGAAAAGTATAGTTCATTTTGACTGATATGACATAAGCAAATGATAATGTTATAAAACAGCAGAGAATTGTATGAAAGCAACTGATACATGTCCAAAAGCATTTGCAATTTGTTCAGAGGAAGGAGAAACTGCTACGATGATGTGGACAAATGACTACATGTTGTGGAGGTTGAACTAATAGTTATGAGAACCTTCATTCTGATCTGAGAATAGCACCAAAGCGATTGAGAAAAACTGTAAAGGCTGTAACTGTAACTGTAGGCTAACCGCATGTAGATGTTTTCTCTGAGCGGTTCATTCGAGAAAAAAAAAAAAAGACAAGACAACATTACGCCATCATGCTAACTCAAACTACAAGCTAGTTTGAGTTAGCATGATGGCGTAATGTTGTCTAGTTAACTCTGTCCCAGATGGATGGATGGATGGATGGATGGATGGATGGATGGATGGATGGATGGATGGATGGATGGATGGATGGATGGATGGATAGATGGATAGATAGATAGATAGATAGATAGATAGATAGATAGATAGATAGATAGATAGATAGATAGATAGATAGATAGATAGATAGATAGATAGATAGATAGATAGATAGATAGATAGATAGATATAGATAGATTTAAAGGAGAACTACGGCGCCTTTTCACTGTTTTGCTGATGTTTCATTAATCTCGTCAACCTTGTTCACCTGCAGGTCTGCATTTCTGACCAATGAGAGCGCAGGATGGCTGAAGGTGCTTTCAGGTGTTAAATATAGAAGAAAATAAAAAAAACAGACTTCCACATTAACAAACTGTGTGTAATGGAGGTGCAGTGGATTAATCTCAGGTAGCGGTGAACACCTGAACACCTGCGAACGCTGCATCACCCGGCTGATTAATGAACGGGTGCAGCGTGGATCCGTCTGCCGCCGCTCAGCGCAGTTCATTTATCCAAAAAAACAGAGGAGGACGTTTCGTAATCGCTTCATTCATCACGCGGGACGTCCAGAAGGAGGGACGCCACCTCGTCCCCAGAGGACAAGAAGAAGTGAGAGGGAAGAGGAGCAGAAAGAAATGAGGCAAAGAACAAACAGATGGAAGAAAGAAAACGACTGGAAATGGTGCCACCGTCTGAACAGGAAGTGGAGACAGAAACTATTAGTCCTCCTTCAGAGGATGGACGAGTTGGAGGAGTCTTCAAGAAAAAAGAAAATCATCCTGTTTTTGTTTTTTTCCTTTCCCATTCCCAGTATCTTCACCTTTATTTTCACCAGTTCTTTGTTGTTTTTTTTACTTAACATTCTGTGGAACAGACATTTTCTTTAGTCTATGGTTTATAATCTACAAATACATCATTTCACAAAGGCCAAATAGCGATATGGCATTTCTATTACAAGATTTTAACATTGTAATTATCTATTTAGACACTGTTTGAAATACAAAGACCTTAAATGATATTATGAGATTTTTATATAATATTTCTATAATAATTTATGATAATTAGGAAAAGGTAAACTGTTATTGCAGATTACATAAAGTTTTTATTAACACTGGATAAAAAAGTTCATATGCGACATTGTTTTCATAGAGGATAAGGAAGTATAATTTTCTCTCCAATTTTTTCCTCTTTGTTTCTTTATATTTTCTTTTTCCCTCTTCTGAGTTTTGGTTTAAATGTCTCTGAGATTCCTGACAGTCGAGTCCCTGAACGCACCACCTCGCTGCCCTTTTCAGTTCATCTCCGCCGAAGAGAAACACGAATGTCTCACCTGTCTGTGCCTCTTTTATTCAACACTAATCCAACACAGTGACCCTGAATGCACCATAGCGTGGTGTTTACGGTGGGTAAGAAACATCTGGATCATTTTCTCAGATCAGTTAGTACGGATTTATGTGACAAAGTCTTTTATCTGTCAACATGTTGTAGTTCCAGCTCCTCTCACAACCACTACTTCCTGTGTTGCATGCTGGGATCATCCCTCAGGAACCAGGACTCAGACTGACGTTCTGTTTTGTCCGGGCGGAGACGCGCGATGTGAGTGGACAGATAAGAGGCGACGGAGGTCTGGTGGATTTCAGCAGCAGAGCAACAAAAGGCAAAGCGAGCGAGCGCCTCAAATACAAACTGACATAAATACCAAGATCCAGAGTAAAGGTCATGATCGACACCGAGCCGCCGCCGCCGCTGCTGGAGTTATTCATCCTCCCTCTGAACTGTGTTTGGCTTCACTTATAAACTACGGAAGAAGAGACAAGATCAAAGTTTGTGGCATCGGTTACATTGTGAAAGGTGATTAACTAGAATACATCTTCAGTATATTACTACTTATTTACAAACTAAACTGCTGCACAAGAAATTATATTTATTTGTACTTAGAATAAGAAAATGTATTGATCCCCTGTTAATCCAAAAAAAAGAAAAGTAAAGATAAAATTTAAGTAAAGACTAACATATGTACATATAAATATTAAAGGGTTAACCCTAAGAAAAATGAACAGAAATGTAAGAAATTTCCTTTCACTCCCATATACTGTATGAGAAAAACAAAATATGTATGCATTTTATTGTAAATAACTGCTTTATATACATTTATAACAAAGTATTTAAGATTAAAGTCTTATTTTTACAAAAAACTGTGACGAATTGTTATCGGTTATAATTATTGTTGGAAAAACAGCATTTGGAATAGTTTGGTTAATGAATCTTTTACATTTCAAATTTTAACATCATTTTCTTACAATTCAGACATCTTTTGTTGCAGAATTATTATTGTGAAATTGTTGTAGTTTTTTTAAATAACGATATTCCATGTTAATATAAATGCAGGAAGTTGCCACAGAAACTTTACTTTAGGAAGTTTTCCCTCCATCTGAAACTTTAGACCTTGTGTTGTGTTATAAGACTCAGACTGACATAAATACCAGCACAGCTCTGTAAAGGTCACAGACAGACACAAGTTTGTTGTGAATCTTTTATAAAATAAAAGATTTTCCATTTGATATTGATATGATTTACCATTCGTATCAGTGCTTTCCAAGTCGGATGTCCACATACTTCTGGCCGTGTCGTCCACCCCAGTTTGAGAGAGTTTATATTTAACTGCAGTGTTGTTGCAGTTGTGTCTGAAAAGCAGCAGCAGCTCGAGGCCACTGAGGGTTTGAGACGAGAGGTTTGATTTCAGTTGTTTGGAGACGTTCAGGAAAAAGAAAAACAGGAGGCTGCTGATGAGAATCTGAGCTGAGAAAACAGGTCGCTCTCGTTCCTGAGGTTTAAACGGCACAAACTTTAACCTGTTCATCTCCGACCACATAGACATGTAGAGGAAAGTGTTGTGGCTCGTTAGTTAAAGGACGATGTGATGAAGGGACGCTGCAACCTTCAGTGGGACTGGTTCAAGACCGGAAAGGTCCACAGGGAAAAGAAAATCCACTTTCCACCAACAAAGATGCTGATCCATCCATTAGAGGGTGGGCAGGACACAGGTTTGGCTGTGAAAATATGCTATGATGTCATAATCTGGACATTTACCACGAGAGAAAACATCAGAGCTGAAGCTTTATCAGACAGGAAGCAGCAGGAGAGGCCGAGCAACTGTTCAGTGTCTGACAGTCACCAGGAGAGACGACCGAGTCCCAGCAGAGACGACCGAGTCCCTCCAGCTGTTGTCTTCGTCTCCAGATGGTAGAGACAGAAAGAGATGGAGAGGGAAGAAGAGGAGGAGGAAGAGGAGGAGGAGAGACGGTGACGAAACAGAGAGAAACAGTGGGCAGTAACTTTGTGATCCTCGGAGTCCAGACGACACCGAGACGACGTGTGTTTCCTTCATCGGCTACAAATTAACTGCAATCAGCCTCAGTGGAAGTGACGTTAATGCACTTCAGCTTAACAACCACTCATTAACGCTCGCACTAAACGTCCTCATAAAGAGTTTACACAACTGTGCACAAATCTCCCAAAGCCAAAGCAAAGTGCAACGTTGAAATGATTCATTTTAATGAACTTCCCTTGTCTGGGGTTTGGTTTGGTCCTCGGAGGTTTGGACTGGAGTTAGTGACTCAGTCTGTATTTTTATCACCAGTTACAGTGTCATGGACTCGCTGCTGTACACACGGATATCATCGGACCAGTTTGACTCTGAATGTGAGGATGGAGTGATTCTGTTTTATATTTTCTAAGTACATTTATATAAAAAGGTATGAGTCTAAGGAGAGGATGGATGTTTGATGCTAACTGGGGTAATCAGGTGCCGAGGGTTTTAATGTACCCGTCTTGTCTTTGTGTCTCGGTCTCTGCAGCAGCTCCAGCTGCAAACAGGCCAAACCATCAGGTCGAACCAAAATAACTAACTCGACTTATTTTTACACACGTCCCTTTCACCTCGTCCCCCCAGGGCTTCGACCCAACCCCCCCGGAAAACTACATCTTACAGTCTGTAGAGGCCTGGTCCCGACGAAAAACTAAAAAACATGAAATGAAAATGGTTTATCAATCAACCATCAACCAACCAAACAACCAAACAACTAATCAAACAACCAAACAGCCAAGCAACCAACCAAACAACTAATCAATCCATCAACCAACCAATCAATCAACGAAACAGCCAACCAAACAACTAATCAATCAACCAACCAAACAACCAATCAATCAATCAACCAAACAACCAATCAATCAACGAAACAGCCAAGCAACCAATCAATCAACCAAACAATCAACCAACCAACCAACCAACCAACCAAACAACTAATCAATCAACCAACCAAACAACTAACCAATCAACCAGTCAATCAATCAACCAAACAACCAATCAATCAACCAACCAAACAACCAATCAATCAACCAAACAACAAACCAACCAATCAATCAATCAATCAACCAACCAACCAACCAACCAACCAACCAACCAAACAAACAAACAAACAACTAATTAATCAACCAAACAACCAACCAACCAATCAATCAATCAACCAACCAACCAGCCTCTGTCAACAGGGTCCAGAATCAGCTGCTTGTTGAAGGCAGGAAACATCTTTCAGTTCCTCGTCCCTCATCAGGACGGCGAGTGTCTTACCATCAACACAGGCCGGTCTGGCTCGTGTCGTCCCGGCGATCTGTCCCTTCCTGCAGGCGCAGCGGGCCGTCTGCCGGGCGATGGTCCTCTTGGGCTGGCTGCTGTCCCGGTCCAGAGTGACGATCTCACAGGTCCCGGCCACCAGCTGACCTGAGGGACGCAAGGACGGAAACCATTCATGTCAGTGTTTTATAGTCAGGTAACGGGGGTGGGGTGGGGGGGCGGGGGTTGATCAAACTCCAATCTGGATTCAGACCCTGGCTCCTGCTGTCGAAACGCACATAGCTCCTGAAAAGGTCTCTGGTTTCTGGGTAAAGTTCAGGTTCGATCACTGAGAAGATGTGAAGCCTCCTCAAACAACTCAAACCTTTTCAAGCCACAATGAAACAAAACCTCCTCCAGGCCTCAAGGACCCGCGCAGAGGAATAATTAATCCTCACAATGATTAATCTATCTTTCTTTGTTGTGATCATTTTGTTATTGAAATGAGTTTTCCTCAGGTAAGAGGAAAATATCAGAGCTGTAACTTCAGACAGATCTTTAGAGGTTCTGTTGTTTTACAATCAGAGGAGCAGCAGATGGAACTTTATGTTAAACAACTATGAAACTAAACCGACGACAGAGACCATTCATTAAAATCCTCACTCAGTTGATCGAGACACGAATGTTGGGTTAAATCAGAGCGGACAGATTAAAGACTCAGGGGTTGAGAGAGGGAGGGGGGGGGCTGTTTGGTTGCCACGGTGACAGCAGAAGGCCCCCCCCTGCATGCTGATGAACTGTCATCAATAGGGCCATGGACCGTCCCCTCCACAAACCAGGACCTCAGAGCGAGAGGGAGAAAAGAGAGGGATCAGTTCAGAGAGACGAAGGGTCAGTGGGGTCAGAGGCATCTTCATCACCACCACCATCATCATCATCATCATCATCATCATCATCATCATCATCACAGGGGGAGGAGCCCAGGACCTACAAGCCCAGTGCCCGCCTGCATGAACAGGAATAACAGGAATCTATGCTTCATGTGTGTGGTATTTATTTCCCGTGCAGCGTCAGTGAACGCACCACGAGAGCCCGTCAATAACTCAACGTGTCCAGATCCTGACGCGCGCTGACGTTCAGCCTGATTTAGAGCTGCTGTAGCGACACCACAGAGTCTCAAACCTCCACATAAACGTTGTCTGCTGCTCTCTGTTGTTGTGTATCTTGGCAGGAGTTATGACCTCTACAGGAGGTTTTATGTAGCACTTAGCGCGTCACAGCCCACATCACAACCTGATGGAGACTTGATACAAGACAAAAACAGAGGTTGTTGTTTTTTAAAGGTATTCAGAAAAGAAAATTGAATTTGATCCCACTATAGGTCCTAAAATCAGTGTAATAACTCATCTATCAGACAATGGAGCCCAAACTTTGTGCAAAATTTTCGAGTAAATCCGGGGTGAAAGTGTGGTAGTTTTTTACGCATTGGATAACGCAGGCGCACAAATTACGCATCATATTGCTCACGATTCATCAGCCAATGATTATCAGGATCTGTATCATCTGTCTGAGGACACTCGTCCACCAGCACTGACATCAACTCTCCTCCAGATCCCTGCGCTCCATCACTTAGCTGCGCTAGCTAAGTTAGCAAGCTAGAACGTAGCTAGCCTACTAGCTAACAGTTAGCTAAACACACTTGCGCACACACAAACAGGACAAACGGCCATTTCTGAACACGTTCAAGTCTCAAATCACCACGGAGGCTTTTTTATTGTTAAATAGTCTTATGGAGATTTTATTTGTGCGTTTGATGGTTTGTAACAAATGATTATCTGAAAAGACTTAATTAGAAACAGTGGTTCCTAATGGTTTTTTCTAATGGTATTCTACTGGATTTTTCAGCAGGGTAACCTTTACTGATTGGTCCAAACCACTGTGCCAGTTCCTTTGAGATGAACTTTTGAAAATCCCAATAAATACAACTTGAAAAAGTCCAACAATAATGATAACACCAAGACACACACTGTGTTTTTTCCACGCCGTTGTTGCCCCAAAGTAGCTCATTTGGCCTCTACAGCAGGAGGGTTCATGACTAATGGACGCAAAAATATGGTCGGACAAATGGGTTAGCGGAGAGATGTCCACACCGCCTGTAGGCCACAGTTGAAGTTTACCATTATACTGTAGATCTGTCTGACAGCCTGATGGAGACTTGATACAGGTCTCATACAACCATGGAGCCTTTTTAACAGTCTCATGGAGAGTTTAATGGAGTTTGTTTTTTGATTGTGTTTGTGTGTTGGATGGTTTGCGACAAAGAATCATCTGGAAACCTGAACAGTTTGGAAAGGAATCCTTAAAAAAGGTTCTGAACTCTAACCCTGAGCCTCCTGATTGGTCCAAACTGCTGTGGTTTATCGACGAGGGATTTTCACTTGTTCCAGATAATTCACTGCTGGTGAAAATCCCAATAAACAAAACTTCAAAATGTCCAAGTCGTCCATCGGTCCGTCCCTGTGCTCAGCTGACAGTTGAGTGTTGCTCTGTCTCACCAACACGTCTCAGCTCGTTCAGAACGTCTCGGAGGAAAGAGGATTGTCTTTATCTTCAGCACGAGGAGGAAACTGTCAAAAAGCTCCGTGAGGGGATTTTTAACACTTTTCCTGTCGAGTGTAATTTGTTATTTTACTCTTTCACAGCTCGTCTTAAAGACCACTCCGTCCTCCGGCTTTTCAGTCGTCTCTTTATGTTTTGATGCAGTCTGTCAGCCGTTTGAAGTCCTGACGGTCGAGGTGAAAAGCCTCAGCTATCAGACTCAAACATGACGCAGCGGTGGCAGAGGCTTCGGCGGCGGCGGCGGTAGCAGCAACGGGACTCAGGAGCTGAGAGGTTTTGATGTGGCGAGCAGCGGCGGCGGCGGCGTCTTGTCAACAGAGTGTGAAACACGGGCGAAGACACAGCGTTGTTGTTGTTTCTGTCGGCTCAGACTCGTCAGGCGAGTCGACGCTCCGAGGATTCACGTCTCCAAAACGCTTCAACAGGAAAACAAGGTTGTCACATCTGAGGACGCGTGTTTACAGGTGCTGCTTTACAGAACGTCCCCCGCCCACGTCTCTGGGACGTCACTCTGCAGACGGAGGAGACGACCCGGTTACCTCAGCGCTCCACGGGTTGTCTCTGGTTTAGACTGGACTGACAGTCAGAGGAGACGGAGACACTGAGAGACACTGTGGTGGAGACAGAGACACTAAACTACAAACTGTGAGGACAAGTCTCAAGCTTCAGATCCTTCACATGTGCACCTGTCTCAAATTTGTCTCCTGTCCTGTCTCTAATTTATGTCTCCTACATATGTCTCCTATCATGTCTCCTACATGTGTCTCCTATCCGGTCTCCTAGTCTCTCTCCTAAGATGTCTCTAATTTATGTCTCTTACATGTGTCTCCTATCATGTCTCCTACCCTGTCCCCTATCTTGAGCACTACATATATCCCCTACCCTGTCTCAAATTTGTCTCGTGTCTCTAATTTCTGTCTCCTACATGTATCTCCTATCCTGTCTCCTGCATGTGTCTCCTACATGTGTCTCCTTTCCTGTCCTGTCTCCTACATATGTCTCCTATCCTGTCTCCTACATGTGTCTCCTATCATGTCTCCTAGATATGTCTCCTATCCTGTCTCCTAGATATGTCTCCTATCCTGTCTCCTACATGTCTCCTATCCTGTCTCCTAGATATGTCTCCTATCCTGTCTCCTTCATGTGTCTCCTATCTTGTCTCCTACATGTGTCTCCTATCCTGTCTCCTACATATGTCTCCTATCCTGTCTCCTACATGTCTCCTATCCTGTCTCCTACATATGTCTCCTACATTTGTCTCCTATATGTCTCCCATCCTGTCTCCTACATGTGTCTCCTATCCTGTCTCCTACATGTCTCCCATCCTATCTCCTACATGTCTCCTATGTCTCCTACATGTCTCCTATCCTGTCTCCTACTTATGTCTCCTATCCTGTCTCCTACATGTCTCCTATCCTGTTTCCTACATATGTCTCCTACATATGTCTCCTACATTTGTCTCCTATGTCCTACATGTCTCCTATCCTGTCTCCTACATATGTCTCCTATCCTGTCTCCTACTTATGTCTCCTATCCTGTCTCCTACATGTCTCCTATCCTGTTTCCTACATATGTCTCCTACATATGTCTAAACATTGTCTAAAAAGTAAAATGAACTAATCCAGAATCCAGATTATGTCTCCTATCCTGTCTCCTACTTATGTCTCCTATCCTGTCTCCTACATGTCTCCTATCCTGTTTCCTACATATGTCTCCTACATATGTCTCCTACATTTGTCTCCTATCTCCTACATGTCTCCTATCCTGTCTCCTACTTATGTCTCCTATCCTGTCTCCTACATGTCTCCTATCCTGTCTCCTTCATGTGTCTCCTATCTTGTCTCCTTCATGTGTCTCCTATCTTGTCTCCTACATGTGTCTCCTATCCTGTCTCCTACATATGTCTCCTATCCTGTCTCCTACATGTCTCCTACATATGTCTCCTACATTTGTCTCCTATATGTCTCCCATCCTGTCTCCTACATGTGTCTCCTATCCTGTCTGGACATGTCTCCCATCCTATCTCCTACATGTCTCCTATCCTGTCTCCTACATATGTCTCCTATCCTGTCTCCTACTTATGTCTCCTATCCTGTCTCCTACATGTCTCCTATCCTGTTTCCTACATATGTCTCCTACATATGTCTCCTACATTTGTCTCCTATCTCCTACATGTCTCCCATCCTGTCTCCTACATGTCTCCCATCCTTTCCGATTATGTCTCTATCCTTCTGCTACATGTCTCCTTCAGTTTTTAAGGGATATGTTCCCAAATTTGTCTCCTATCTCCTACATGTCTCCCATCCTGTCTCCTACATGTCTCCCATCCTGTCTCCTATCCTCTCTCATATCCTATCTCTTTCATGTCTCCCATAATGTCCTCTGTGTGTTTTCTATCAGATAAATCAACACAACACTAATCTGTTTGCATATGAGAGGAAGCTGTTGTAACTCCAGTCCGACCCTGACACCCTGATGAACCCTGAGCTGTAAAACCCTCCGACGTCTTCGCTCTGAGCTCCACTTTAAACGATTCACTTTAAAAAGTAAAAGCAACTAAACCAGAATCCAGATTAAGGCTGAAGTTTTCTGTGGAGGCACAAACGCAGCTCAGATCTTTGTGTTGCAGTTTTAATGAAGCTGGTGATTACATCTGACAGCCTGCTGCTTCCTGTCTAAGAGCATCTTTCCAGGCTAAGATGGAAGCTAATAAACTATCTCATCTCTGTCTGAGAGCTGCTGTGATGAGGTTAGACATCAACCAGGTCAGAGCTGCTCATTAACCTGTTCCTCCTCCTTCAACAACAGTTTATTAAATCACGTTGGAGGTTAAAGGTCACAGTGGAAGGTGTCGGAGGTTAAATGTTCTGTGCAGAGGAAAGAAGGAAAGAATACCTTCATCTCTAAATTATCTAAACAAAGTCATCAATGAAGGCCGACTGATAAAGCAGGACATGTTAAACTCTTTCCGATTGGATTCATTCTTAACGAGTCTTTCAGGTTTTAAAGGGATAGTTCACCCAAAAAATTTTACACAGGTGTGCAGCAGTAGTTTTTTGCACTGACAGGAAGAGCAGTGAACTGAGATCAACAGGAAGTGTCAAACAAGAAAATCAGATCGAACAATTTCTCAATAGAAGGGATCCAGAGGCGTGGAGGTATTTGGATGTTTTTTGCTGCTGCTGTCTGCTGAGGAGAACCCTGGTATCCATTCACAACCATTATATGGACATTATCTGCATGTGGATGATAACTATCTCTTTGGTGAACTATCCCTTTAACAGGCCGGTGCGACCAGTAAGAGCATCTTTCCGTAAGATGACAAGTAGAACAAATGGCTCTTTAGCTGCTGGTTGTATAGACATTAACCAGGTCAGAGCTGCTCATTAACCTGTTCTCCCTCTTCAACAACTCTTTATTAAACCAAAGGCTGAATAAAAACGCTGGGGGCGAGTTAATGCTCTGTGCAGAAGAAATAAAAAGAATACCTCACTAAATTACTAAACTAGTCATCAATGGTAACGATCCAGTACAGGAACCACCAATTTATTTCAAATGCAGGATGATCTCATGAATCTAGACAAAACATTTTACACAGGTGTGTGGAGTAGTTTTTAGTGTGATGGAGACTAAAGCTCAGATCAACAGGAAGTGTCAGAGAAACATCAATCGACTTTTCTCTAGAAGATCCTGAGGCGTGGAAGCTGCTGCTGCTGCTGCTGCTGCTGCAGGAGAACCCTGGAGCTCGCTGCAGTAATTGGGATTCAGTCTGCATGTAGATGATACAGGTAACCCGTGGTAACCAGAGGGAGTCCGTTTGCTCGTTAGCTGCAGCCCTGTAATTCTCCATCTGCTGCAGAGACACCGGGACGAGCAAATGAAAACGCTGCTCCACTGTCAGTGTAAAAGCAGAGAGGATGCTGGAGTGACAGAGTGAGGGAGTGACAGAGTGAGGGAGTGACAGAGTGAAGGAGTCATGATTAAAGAGACGGAGGAAAGGAAAACAAGAGTGAAGGAGTGACAGAGTGAAGGAGTGACAGAGTGAAGGAGTGACGGTGCAGCAGCTCGTGTCCTGCTGAGGAGAACAACATGACGTCGTCAGCGTTTTCTTCACTGATTCACTGTTAAACAATGAGCTGCAGCTTCATCAAGAAGATCAACTAGAAAAACATCACAACGCTCAGAGTAACTTTCACTCCACTGTCCTCAGCTCCAGAGCCTCTGTTATTAAAGGAATAGTTCACCAAAGCATGAGATTCAGTCATTATTGACTCTCCCTCATGCGGATGAATGCTCCGTCCGCTGCAATCCAAGTGTCCTGAAGGGAGACAGTCCAGTTTACTGGAAACAACCTCATTTAGGACATTTTTACAGCATAAACCAGTGTTTTTCAACCTTGGGGTCGGGACCCCATATGGGGTCGCCTGAACTGTATAGTAATTGATTTTAAAAAAAACTGCTGATAAAAATAAATATTTTCAACTAATTATTATTCTTTTTAAAATTATGAGTAAAAATGCCACACAATCTTAAACAACTTCACTCTATACTTTCATGTTCTTGAATATAAGTTTAGTTCAAATAAAATGCAGCACATAAAAATATCTGAGATGGCGCATCTTGATTGACGGCTGTCCTGCGGTCGCCAGAAATGTGTGATGCTTAAATGTCTCCTATCTCCCTTCAGGACACTTGGATTGCAGCGGACGAGCAGTGTGGAGGAATATTAAAGGGTTGTTGTGTAGTTTTATGGTCGTTTTTGTGTCGGGCGCTATTATTGACTCTCATATAAAGTTTTGGTTGGACTAGGATCCGGCCTCCCGGGTCCAGATGACCTTTGAGGTATAAAAAAACTACTACTCCAGAGTTTTCATCAGCATGAGGGCGAGTCACTAATGACTCATTCATTTTTTGGTGAACTATTCCTTTAAAGTAGCTCTGTGGTTTAATGACTTGCTATTTTTGTATCTCTAGTATTGTGAGTTTTGTAAGTTTCCGTCAAAACCTCCCAGAAGTCTGCAGGATAATATCTGTGTTTGGTAAAATGCAGCGAAAATATTCAATAAAAGACAAAAAAACCCTGAAATCACTGAATGTTTGCATGTAAACATCAAAATAATATTAAACTGGTCTATAACATAAAGGACCAGTAGCTGTTGGGTTTGCACACCTGTTATCTGACCAGCACCGAGCTGTTAAACCCATAATAATGAGCTCTGGGAAAAAACAGCCCCAGCAGCGCCTTGAGGAACTCCCTCCACCAGGACGGATTCAACCTTCAGTGTCAAACCTGAGTAGAAACTTCAGGTGATTTGTGCGGCGCTCTGAAAGCAGCCGCTGCTCAGACCTGCAGTTATGATTATTCTGTCAAAGCGCTGGAGGTTCCCGAGGTCCAGAACTTAAACTCTGATGCTTTAAGTTTGGTTTCCCACTGATGGAGAGCTGCAGAGTTTTTTCTGAAATTGAAAACGCCTCCGGCCGAAGTTGGTCGAGTGGAAACAGTGTTTTTCTTTTTCTTTCCCTCCAACCTTCACATTTAGTTCCAGAGGTGAACGGCTCTGACGAGTTCATCACTTGTGAAAGTTTGGAGGTTTTTAGGAGAAATGTAACGCATCTTCTTCTTCAGCTGCAGGAAAATCTTTACCGCCTTCATAAATAAGGATCTCACAGATAACTTCTTATTTATTGTATTTGTCTGCATAACTTTTATTTTTATTCTGATTCCTCAGTAAAACTTGTGTGTTTTTTTACAGGACAATTCCGGGCAAATTCAACTTCGTATTTTCCTAACATTTTAGGTCTAAAAGAAGGAATCTGAAGATTTTCAGTTTAATGTCTCCTGTTTTGCAGTAGTTGTGTCTGTCCCTGCATCGCCACGGCAGCCATGAATGGGAGCAGATGCAAGTTCCGCTGGTTAGCCTGTTTACATCCCTCAAAGCCACAGACAGCGTCAGATGGCGACTCAAACATGCACCAAGCAAGCAAGTCGACATGTTTGTAAAACTAGATCTAATTCAAAGTCTTGCGCGGGACCAAAGTTGACGCTCGGTGTGTTCAGGTGCAGTCGGAGCTCCCGTTTCTATCATAAACACAAGAATCGACTCTTGACTTTTTCCACAGACGGCGTCAGGTGGCGACTCAAACATGCACCGTTAAGTTTTTTTTTACTTGAAGCAAGTCAAGAGTTGATATTCCTGTGTTTATGACACAAACGGGAGCTTCCGACTGCACCTGAACACACCGAGTGGCATCTGCTCCCATTCATTGCTGCCGTGGCGATGCAGGGACAGACACAACCGCAAAACAGGAGACATTAAACTGAAAATCTTCAGATTCCTTCTGTTAGACCTAAAATGATAGGAAAATACACCCTGAGTTGAATGTGCCTGGAATTGTCCTTTAACTCCGGCTGGGAATCACGTGTTGTGTTCTGTGTTTCTGAGCGAGAGGAGGGAGGAGATGCTCCGACATCTGGCTGATACCAGCTCTTATTATGTGCAATCTGCTTCTTTTCAATTCCTTTGCTTAGTGAAAATAAGAACAATCACAGCAGGAGAACTGGAGTCAGTGTGTTTGTCCTCTGAGTGGTCGGGGGGGGGGGATAGTGATGAGGCTGAAATTGGTTGTGACAGGACTCGGCGGCTGTGCGCTGATCATCTGATGACAGTTAATGGGTTTGTTATCGTGCGGCAGGAAATAAATTCAGAATCCAACACGAGGTCGGACACGGAGTCTCTGAGGCTGTTTGGAAACAACAAGTACAAACGATCACAGAGATTTTTCTGATAGCAGTCAAGGTCGTTACTGCCGGATATACTTAATACGATGACTGAGAGCAGCTTAGAGACGATACCAGAGGAGATGTGCTGCTGCTGCTGCTGCTGCTGCTGCCAGGTGAGTTCACAGATGGTTTTCAAATTCAGGTAATAAACAGCAGGAAAACAAGGAGAAGTAGTTTTGATGGATTGGAGCGAAGATGAAATCTTAACGTACCTGGAAGGTACAAGGTACAAGATATTGACTTCTGCCGAGGCTTGTGTCAATCAACATACACCAGACTCTAGAGAAAACAATCAAATGTTGAGTGGGTTCTGCCTACAGTATGACCTCTGACCTCTGACCTCTGAGCCCTGAGGTCGGATATCAACCCAGATATTGCCTAGATCGGGTATCGGAAAATGGGGCTGATCCGTGATGCCGATGTATTCCCATCAGGTTTCAGCAGCAACAAACACAGAGCAACAACTGTTAGGAAAGTAGTGTTAAAGGGATAGTTCAACATTTTGGCAAATTGGCCCATTGCCATAGGAATCACCTTTAATTGTCGGTGCAAGCTGTTTTAAGATCGGCGGAGCAGAGACGTGAGCTGTACTTTGGAATTTCCGTCATCAAACTAAAGACACAGTCCAACAACTCCAAAACACTTTTGTGGACAAGTATCCACATTCACCACGCTATGAAATAATAAAGCATAATTATGTAACAATTATGTAAGTTGCACTTTTGAAATCACTCTGCCCGCCCAGCAGCCGTGTCTGGGATGTAGTTTTGGCTGCATTTGCCTTGAAAACAACTTTTTTTTTTTGTATTTTACATTATTATTTCATAGCATTTGCATTTGATGAGGGACAGGCAAAAGTACCACATGCCGTGCAGAGCTTGCCCTACCAATCTGAATATAGCTTGCACTGTCAATTAAAGGTAATGAACCTACTCCTAAAACTATAGGGATTATGGAAAAAGGCAAATGTCATAAAATGTTGTACTATTTCTTTAAAGTCAGGCCTGATAACCTTCACTTTCTTCCACATGGCAACGCAGTTTATGTATTTAACAGTGGTATCGGATCGGTATCGGATCGGTATCGGATATGGACCAGCACGCTAGGCCCAGGTATCGGCATCGACATCGGTGCATCCTCTACTACTGACAAACAATCTCAAGTGAAAACACCTCAACAAAGTGTAATGAAAACAGATTTATACAACAAAAACCAATCATCTGTAGTAATCAGCAGTGAAATATATAATAATGGACTAATAATGATCTGCTGTCACAGCCCGGTGGAACAGCAGCAGCAACAAATCAACAGCGACGTCCTATAATGAACGTCCGCCGCTGATCGGCCAGTCAGAGGTTGAGCTGAGGTGTTTGATGGGATGGAAGCCGTGGCAACCAGCAGCGTTTGTACCGACATAGCAGCAGAATGATAATGAAAAGTGTCAGGTCGTAATGGCCGCTCTGTTCACCTGAGTGAGTGGAGCCAGTCACTGTGAAGAATTAATGAAACGTGTAATGCAAATCGGCCGCTACAATATTTGTACAGGCGAGCGTCGCTGCTCTGTCACCGCGGCGGCTTGTTAACGGTCAAATGACACGACAGGAACGGCGTTAACGGGGACGGACAGAGGTGTAATTATCAGGCTGCCACGGTGACGGCCGTCAGATAGCACAGTCATTATCATTTGTTTTGAGCATTAACATCTGAAGTCTGTAAAACCTGCTGGATGATTCAGATTCATGGTGAATATTTGTTGAGTGAATGGCTGAACTTTAAGCTCAAGTTTCTCTTCTTCTGTCTTTTATTTTGAAGGGCTGATCCATAAGAAGATCTTAAAACCACCTCAGTGTAGTTTTCCATCTCCTCTCTCTTTCAGCTTCTCTCTGGAGCTCTGGTAACAACAGGTCGGTGTCAGCCAATCAGAAGAGAGGAGACTCTGAGCCTCTCTTCTGATTGGCTGACTGTTTTCTGACTGATCCAATGAAAGATAGCAGATTTCAGAATAAAACACTCAAGAGAAACCAAATCAAATCAAACAAAGCAAATGTTGGATGGTGTGGGTCCAAGTGGTGGGCGGGGCTTTGGGGGACTGCTTTGTTGTGACATCATAAAGTGACAGGAAGTCCTGACGGCTGGTTTTACGTTGCGCTCAAGACAACTCCGAAGTCGGAAAAAAAATTAGCTCTCACACAGGAGCTTTAATAGAGACATCCACCTTTAGGTTTAATGAGACCTTAAAGTTAGTGGCGCTGCCGCCAGCAGCTGTTGAGGTGGACGATGTTTGTCCAATCACACACCTGGGAAAGTTAAAATGATTTGATCAGGTTCCTTCTGCGACCACAGTCGAATCATGTTGGTGATTTGTTGGAGGGGGTTCGGTACAAACACGACTGGTTTGAATTAAAAGCACTGTTCTGTTCTGTTCGGAGACGTTTCTTTGAAAGATAACCACCTGGACGAGCCACAGGAACAATCGTGGTCATGGCGGAAAAAAAAAAAAAAGACGACACAACATCTGGATCTTTTGTTCCTCTGCAGACTTTATAACAACACTGATCCAGATGGCGACAACGCATCATTAATGCAGCCACCAGAGAGGTTTCGTGGTAACGTGGAACCAGTGTTTCTGTTTCTAACTTTAACCCTTATACTGTCTTATGGTCGTCAACACAACGTTCCTACTCGTTATAAGACAAGTATGAAAAGCATGACATCTTATGTCTACGCATCTTTCCAACTCATTACCACCCCATTACACCCTGCCTTGGAATTGTATGGTTTTAAACACCATTTACATAAAAACTTACATTGTTATTGTTTTGAAGTGATTGCAACAGTAGTATGACTCATTCAAACGTAACCTGATAAGACCACAGATGTAATACATGTAATACGGCACCAGTACCAACAACAAATTCACATCTCCGGGGGCGACATAGGTAGCAGACAGGTACGCTGTGCCGAAAGCAAATTCTGCCGACTTGTTGTACCGTCCTTATGAGACAACGCCCTTCTAAAGCAAAATACCAGTACAAGTACAAGTGACTTTAACACAGTGAAACACAATAATCAATACTGTTATTTCACAATTACTTTGTATGAGTGTTTATTTTGCACAATTAACCTGATTTAGTTAGTTAGCCTTAGTTATAGGCATATTTAATTTAATGCACTGCAACATGAATGTTTAGTTTAGTTTTGGCCAGCGACCCTCCACCCCGATTCATATTTGGCCCCTCACTGAGCCCTGCTATAGATCAAAGTTTGGGCTCAAATTTGGACCAACCTTAATCTACACCAAAGTTCAGATTGACCCAAACTCTAATCCTAATAACCCAATTCAACCGAAATCCAGTCTAAACCCAGTGAACACCAAGATAACCAGATAACCCAATCTGAACTTAATCTGATCTGATTAACCCTAACACTAATATGATTAACTCTAACTATGTAAACCCTAACATTAACCCTATTAACCCTAATGGCCTATTAACTCTTGCCTTGACCCTAATTCTAATACACAAACATTTGAAAACCAAACTTGACTGAACAACAACAGGATCTTTTTGTTTGATTTGTTTGGTTTTTCCTCCTGGAGCTGAGAGCATGAGTTTAATTCTTAGTTTTTAAAAAGAGAGAAAAACACTGGAATCAAAAGCGCCATCCGTCACTCGGCTGCTCGCAGACATTTCTCCTGCAGATGAATTTATTCAAATCCAATTACACCCTCTGCTACCGTTAATTTCTGTTTGTGTGTTTCTTTTTTGTTCATCTCAGCTGCTGATTTTCTTTTTTCTTTCAGATGCAGTTAGTTCATAATTCCCATGAATATATGTTCAACTTAGTGGAGCATTGAGAATTAATTTGGACTTTGAAGGCTCCTTAGGTAAGCTCTCTACGCTGCAGGCACAACAGTGTGTCTGCTGCATAATAGGCTTGTTTCCAGGATCTAAATGAGCTTCATGAGCAAGCAGAAAAACCACGGGAGGAACTCAGTAAACACACGGCGTGAGGGATTAAGACGAGCTGCAGTTTGTTCAACTGTTGGCCTCCTGGGTCAAGGAAGTAAGGAACAGAAGAGGGAAGGAAGGAAGGAAGGAAGGACCAAGGGAAAGAAGGAAGGAAGGAAGAAGGGAAGGAAGGACGAAAAGAAGGAAGGAAGGAAGAACAGAAAGAAGGAAGGAAGGAGGGACGAAGAGAAGGAAGTAAGAAAAAAGAAGGAAAGAAGGACAAAGGGAAGGAAGTAAGAAAAGGAAGAAGGAAGGAAGGACGAAGGGAAAGAAGGAAGGAAGGGAGGATGAAGGGAAGGAAGTAAGAAAAGAAGGAAGGAAGGACGAAGAGAAGAAAGAAAAAAGAAGGAAGGAAGGACGAAGGGAAGGAAGTAAGAAAAGAAAGAAAGAAAGATGAAGAGAAAGAAGGAAGGAAGGAAGGAAGGAAGGAAGGACGAAGAGAAGAAAGGAAGAAAAAAGAAGGAAGGAAGGACGAAGGGAAGGAAGTAAGAAAAGAAAGAAGGAAAGAAGGATGAAGAGAAAGAAGGAAGAAAAGAAGGAAGGAAGGATGAAGGGAAAGAAGGAAGGACGAAGGGAAGGAAGTACGAAAAGAAGGAAGGAAGGAAGGAAGGAAGGACGAAGAGAAAGAAGTAAGAAAAAAGAAGGAAGGAAGGATGAAGGGAAGGAAGTAAGAAAAGAAAGAAGGATGAAGAGAAAGAAGGAAGAAAAGAAAGAAGGAAAGAAGGATGAAGAGAAAGAAGGAAGAAAAGAAGCAAGGAAGGAAGGAAGGACGAAGAGAAGGAAGTAAGAAAAGGACGAAGGTAAAAATGGGAAGAAAGAGGAAGGGGAAAAGGAGGGAAAGATGGAGGGAAGGAACAGAAGGACGACAGGAGGGTTGAATCTTTTTCCAGCGAGGTGATGAACAGTCGCCTCCTCTAAAACTAAAACTGGATCCTGTAAAGTTTTCACTAAGTTTCCATCTCTCACGTTGACACGCGATCGTCTCTGATGACGAGAGACGAACCAACACGGATGAGTCTCCTCTGACCTGAGTCCAGCCTCTGCAGCATTGGAGGAAACGTGAGAAACACAGCTGAGTGTGTTTGTGCTCCGACTTGATGAATCTCATTCGGCAGCTGCTGCGGCCGATGATTCCTCTTCGGTCTGCGGCGGCGACTCTGATTATCTGAAACATCTGCAGAGCGACGAGCAGCGAGCGAGCGAGGGAGGGAGGGAGGCAGCTGCCAGACAAACAGAAAACTGCTGAGTTTCTGCTTCACACTCACGGAGCAGAAGGACTTTTATTGTCGGAGTCGTGCAGCGGAGGCCGAGGATACGGAGTAGAGGACCGGGGAGACGCAATAAAGCATTTCATTAATTTTATAATGTAATTAACATTAAAAGTAAGAGCAGCAGACAGAATTTATAATCCATCAATAAACACGTCAGATTTAAAAATGGATTCACACAAAGATCTCATCAAATCAAGAACGTAGGTTTGCATATGGACGGTGAGGACCAAGAGTTTGGTATTATAGTTACAGCTCTGAAAGTGTGTTGTTTTATTTATTTATTTTATTGTTTATTTGTGACGGGACTTTGCATATTAATGAACATCATAAAAGAATGTAAACACACCAGATTTAGCTCTAGGCCAATTTCCATCTGTAGAAATGTCTAGGTAAAAAAAATATCACTTTTAGGTAAGTGTAAATGGTATGGTGGCCCAAAGAGCTCAAATAACTGAATCTTAGTGCTTCTGGGGACAGAAGAAGAAGGACGGACCAGGCTGAGGCAATGGGCTATATCCATATCCAGGAAGTAGTGGTACTTCCTGGTTGGTACTACCTGAATTTCAGCCAGCTCCTTTATTTCCTGTCTTACATGATTGGTAAATTGATTAATCCAGGTGTGTCTGACTAAAAAAAATAAAATAAAATCACACACCTGGCTGCCGAAATTCAGAAAGTACCAACCAGGAAGTAGGCTACCACTACTTCCTGGATTTCAGCCAGTGCGGCATATAGTCTATTTGGTTCAAAGCATCCTGACTTTAGAAGTTGTGTTACCGGTTACCGCTGTTTGAAAATAAGATGAGTTCCTTTGGTTGATGATGACATCAGTAGCTTATTGACCATCGGTACTGTTAGCTTAGCTTAGCATTAGCCTGGTTTTTGCAGCCCGTGTGTCGTCAGAGTAATGAAGTTGTTTTCCAGATTTGTAGCACATGCATCTGTTTTCTAATAGGGATGCACCGATACCGATACTGGTACCCGGTATCGGTCCGATACTGTTGTAATATACCCTACTTGTACTCGTACTCGCTAAAGTTCACCGATACCAAGAACTGATACCAGTGCATGCAATTCCTCTGCATGAAGACCGCGATCAGAGGGTGGCTTTGCTTTTTTTTTTTTTAGATCAGAGGCTTGTTACAACGAATTTTGTTGTAACAAGCAGAGAAGAAAATAAAACTTTTCTTCCAATTCATTGCATTTTGCCTAATCGTTTGTTTTTTTGTTGTGGTAGAAGGATCGGCATCGGTACTTGGTATCGGCAAGTACTCAGATCCAAGTATCGGTATCGTTGCATCCCTATTTTCTAATGCTGCTCTACATATGTCTGAAAACCATTCAATCAATAACATTTAAAAGGTCCTCTTTGTTTTGGACGGGTTGTTTTGTCGCTACCAACGTTGAGACCAAACCTAAAGTAGAATCTGTTCCTTTCTCTTTTCCATTTACTTCATAAAACCAACTTTGACCAGAAGAGCTGGTCTGGAGTCAGTGTCGTTGTCCACTGTTATTTTAAGACTCTAGTGTCAAGAGAGTCAACGTGTGTCAACACACTGAAGCACTCAGAGGACACACACACTCTGTTACTGTTACACACAAGCAGAGTGAGCTGGAAATGCTCTTGTGGTGTTGGGACTCAGGTGAACACGACAAACACAGCTCAGAAGGTCAGATCTCTTTGTGACGTCGTCGCTGTCGCAGTGTTTCCTCCATGAAGAAACTAAATCTGACCACAGGCTCAAAACAAGCTAAACGTTCATTCATTGGACACCAAATGTTTAAACGGTTCTGATTGGTGCCGTTACTTTCACTGGTCTGGACTGGACTCAATGGTCTGGACTGGACTCAGCAATCAGAACTGGTCTGAACTGGACTGGACTCACTGTTCAGGACTAGGCTCAGCGATCAGAACTGGTCTTACAGGTCTGAACTGGAGTCACTGATTGGGACCTGACTCACTGGACTAGAGTGCACTCAATAGTCGGGACTGGACTCACTACTCTGGACTGGACTCACTGGTCTGGACTGGACTGGACTTGACTGGACTCACTGGACTGGACTAGTATGTGACTCTGTGTGAGACGTCGCCTCTCTAATAAAATGATAAAAGCTGTAAAAGCATAACACAGAGGTGCAGGGCCTGGCTCCCATGGCAACCATTATCTTTGTTTTGATTAATTGTTTTGTCCATAAAATGTAAGAAAACAATGAAAAACACCCGCCATGATTCTCCTTCTCTTTCTTCACCAAGTCCAAAAATATCCAGATGCTCATTCATTTCTGATTGATCAACTATTTCAATAAAAGACAAATCACTCCAGTTGTATTTAAACAGAAACATAACGGCTGGTGACTGTGTTGTGACATGAAGACTGTGTGTTTAGTCCGTGTCCACATGTGCAGCGTCTGAGGTCATGATGCTGCTGTTTTCCTGCAGAGCCGCTCGCTCACAGATCAATTCAACATTACAGAAACCTCTGATAACGAGCGCCGTGCAGACCGACACGAGGAAACCGTCACACAGGAACATTACTGCCGCCGAGCAGGGGGGCGTTTGGTTCGACTTTAGTCCCGTCGTCTTGCAGCTAAAAGCTTCGTGGATCTTCCACCGAGCAGCTCGACATCGATGCAGGTCAAACACAGAAGCTTTGTTCAGTTTCATCTGAGCTTCACGTTGGACCCGAGCCGAGCCCAGAGCTTCAGTCAAGAGGCAGATACTCAATTATTAACCAGAAAAAACAATACGACAAGTAGTTCTGGTTTGTGATAAGTGAAGCTGAAACACCCAGAGGGATGAGATATGAATGTTGTTTTCATAAATATCTTATTACTAGAGAAATGGCTAACGGGCTGCTTCTTTTTTTAAATACAGTAAAACCCAGAAATATAAAACAAAAAGTTTTGCTATTAAATCAATGCCAGTTTAATGTTAATGTCTGAATACAGATTTGATCAGTAAATGTGCAGCCTCTATCGCCTAAAGGTGGTCGTTGACTCAACTTTTAATCAGGAGTTTTAATTCTAATTAGGGGTTGATGCTGAATTGTCAACAACTCAATTAATTTCCAGCCATTTCATAGAAAATCAGCCTCGTACTGGTTCTACTTTTACTCTCCAGGTGTTTTTTCATCTAGTAGTTTCAAAGCTGTCCGTTTTAAATATATTTGAGTAGACTTCACCTTTTCAAATTATTCATACTTATCATACAATTCAAGTAATTTCCAGCCGTTTCATGCAAAATCAGCCTCTCCTTTTATTTTAATCTATTCTCAGCCATTGCTTCAGCTGTTTCATAAGTTCAAATATTCAAATGTTAGGCTTAAACATTCAGGATTTCTACGTTTCATCTACCCTTTCTAACATTCATAGGCTACTACTTTCACCCTTTAAAAGGCATTCATCTCTTATCTTACAGGTTTTATGTTTCAGTTTCAGCTTCAGCCTCCTCAACATTGCTTCAGCAGTTTCTTCAGCTCATTCAGCTTTACTTCAGTAATGGCCTTCAGCATTCACCTGTATTTCCTTCAGTAGCTACATGCATCCCTAGTTATAAATCTAGTTTCAAGTAATATTGGTATAATTTTCAAACTTATAAACAAATGATTTAGTTTAAAAACAATAAACTGACATATTAACAGACTTTGCCGTTTTCACCATCGTACGTCCTGTACAATGGTCTTTAATTCATGTTAGCTTCATCATGATTGTTGTTTTTACACCACATCAGATTTGCAATTTATATAATAAATGATCAATACTTGGTATCGATGTATCAAATTCTGTTAAAAATATCATGATACATGCTGAATCAATTTTTCGCCCACTCTGTTTTCATTTATTAAATGGATTCAACGTCAAATGTGTTTAATTCTTAAACTTTTCAAATATGATAGAAAATTAGTTGTTATGTTTCCTCAGTTCATTATTGAGTTTATTTAAATCTTTTTTTAAGATAATTTCCCAGAACTCCAAACTCTTAAAAAACATTTGGACCGAACGATTCAACCTAAGCTAACCACTTAGCCCCAGTCAACCCTGTCTTCTAATACTTTTTTTTTTCATAGTGCTCATGTCCTCAGTCCAGTGGCTGCAGCTCCTTATAAACCACCATCACCTCTATCAGCTGCAGAAGAAACTTACATATCACAGTTTCAAAGCAGTGAAGGAAAAATATCTTTACAGTGAATGCACTTGATGTGAGCGGCTCCTCGGTCCAGGTTTCAGATCGAGATAAATTAATGCTTTTATTGTTTGAAGACCTTCCTGCACAGATTGTGGTTTCATTATTACTCCAGTGTCACTCTCTGTGTTTCGCTCTGGTTTTATTGGCTGTTATCTTTTTTCAATACTTCTCATGAATTTCTTTCTCTTCTCATATTTTTCTATTTTAAGTTGCAGTTTTTTTTCTCTTAGGTATTGCTGTAGGAGATTTTGCCTACCTATAATGACAAATTCAACTTTGAATTTAGACCTGAAACATGATCGAATAGTTGAATGACATCTTCATGACAATTAATCAATTGATTAAGATTACAGAAAAACTAATAAGATATTAAGCAATTTGATGGATTAACAAAAACAGACAGTGGAGGACATCAGTGAGAGATAAACTAATTACCTAATTGTCAATATATCAATATTGAAAACCTGATGTCACTGTTTTGAAAAATTTTCTGTCATCACATGTCAAATCTATGAATGATGGGGAGATCATACTGCAGTGTGTGTGTGTGTGTGTGTGTGTGTGTGTGTGTGTGTGTGTGTGTGTGTGTGTGTGTGAGAGAGAGAGAGAGAGAGAGAGTGTGTGTTTCCTCACTGATCTCATCATCTGTCTCTCCATCTTTCTGGATTCTTCCATTAAAAACCAGCGGAGCTTCTCCGGAGCTCAGTCCGACCCCTGAGCGCCTCAGCCCGGCCACACTGACCAGCCCGCACCGCACCGGGCTCCGGTGCCTGGTGTCTCTCCATCTCCCGCCCTTTTATCACCATATAACGTCTACTGCTGCACGTGCACGCGATGACAGGTGAGCGAAACGTGCACGAGTGCACACAATCAACTTAAATGGATCTTAACCCTGCACAACAATCTGAATGAAATGACTTTTTTTTTTTTTACACCTTTTTCTATGACCTGTTGAGACATTTTAACACACACATATAAATGCACGCACACACACACACACACACACACACACACACACAAACGCACACCATCCCAAAGTGTGTGAGCAGCACATACCTTCTCTGAGGATGTGGTGGTGGAGCAGCAGCAGCAGCAGGAAGCAGACCGCAGCGGCAGTCAGAGCCCAGGCCAGCCGGAGGAGCTGCATCAGGGGGGAGCGGGGGGCGAGCGCCAAAAAGTCCGAACTGAGATTCCTATTTATCCGCAGGCTGCTGGAGCCTCAGCGCCTCACGACGCCGCGTCCATCCCGACCAGACCCGGAGCAGGAGCAGGACGGAGGCGAGAGACAGACTGTGGCATCTCCGGATGAATCACAACACACGAGCCTGAAGTGACAAATCCACAGTGGAGGAGGTTTCTGAAGCAGCACTGGTGGGTGAGGGGGGCAGACTCTCCGGGTGAAGCCGCCGGGGGGGTCCTCTACCCGCCGCGTCACGGTGCGCAGCTGCGACCGGGGGCAGAAGCCCGGGGTGATCCCCTCCACCGCAGCCCGCTCATCAAAATACAGAACAAATAAATAAAAAATAAAAACTGCTCCAGCTGTGAAGAAGTTTTCCCGTTTTTTTTCTTCTTTCCCTTCTTTTTTTCTTACAGCTCTCTGCGCCTCGGGTCCTCCTGGACTCTCCGTCCGCTCGTCCGCGTAAATCCCCCCAGAGGTGGTGGAAGAAGAAGAAGAAGAACCGACACCGGGCCCGGCTGGAGCTGCTCTGCGGGCATCATGAACGCTCCCTCCGGCTGAGTAGTTCGCCTCTGGTCGGTGCCCGAGTGGAGGAGGAGGAAGAGGAGGAGGAGGAGATGATGCAGCTGCTGCCTCCGAGTGTGAAGATCCGCTATGATCGGCAGCCTCTCTCTCTCTCTCTCTGTCTCTCTCTCCCACCGTGACGTCACACCCAACGTGGGTCTCTGGATCCATCAACATCCTGCAAAACACCAGGAAAACCTGAATATGAATGAGTTTGTGTGTGAGTGTGTGCACCTGATGTATTTGGAAATTAATAAATTGTGCATAATATAAATGTTTTTTTTTACTGCCATTTACTAAGGAGACACCCTTCATTAGCAGTTAATTAACTGTATGCTGATTAGCCTAGTAGCCTATAATGATCGGTCTCAAGCTTCGTTAGCCTAATCAATACTAAGTCATGTCTTTGATCTGTTGAGTTCTGACTGACTGGACATTTAGGAGTCATTAAAGGTCTGGAGTTTTGTTCGTTGCAGTTTGTAAACAACACATTGAAACTCAGCCCCTCCCCTCAGGCTAAGCTGTGTAGCCTCCTGCTTCTGACAGCAGCAGTTGTCAGGACCGCAAACAAAGTAAAGGAGTTACAGTCAAAGTAAAGGAGTTACAGTCTAAGTGCTGGAGCCGCGGGCCGAGAGCCGACCTTTTCACCAACACCGGGAGCCTCCGTGTATGTTGTTATGCCGTTGTTGTGAACTGGGAAGCCGGTGTTAGCTAACCGCTAGCCCGATGCTAACTTACTAACTAGCGGTTAGCATCCGCCGCTAGCACTAGCCGAAGTTAGCATCGGGCTAGCGGACTGCTACGGTCCTACTTGTTACCAGTGTCTGTATAAGGTCGGGAATCGATCCGCGGCTCCAGCGCTTCACTCAGACTGTATTTGTTGCTCTTTGTTGTCCTGACTGCTGCTGCTGAGAGAGATAGAGACTCAGTAGCATCAGACAGCTAGCACAGCTAACAGTCCTGAGCCCTCGTAGCCTCACCTGAGCTCCGTCATTGGAGAAAACACAGACTCTCTCGCGCCATGTAGATATCGATGCTCTCTTGCGACTCTCTGGTCTAGCTCCACCCAGAAACGTCCCCGTGCATAGCAAAACCCAAACAAAACAGAACAAAAGACCAAAATACAGGCAGGGGGAGCTATTGATACACAGAAACATTGAGGCTAAAAACAAAACTTTGACCAATCATCTGAGTAAACTGAACAAAACATTAGTTTGCATGAGCAGCTACATAAAGTTCAACAGGACGAAATTCACCTACATGATGTTCAAATAACAGGTTCAGCTAGAATTTAATGCAAAAGTTTTCTTGTTTTTTAGTGTGTTTCTCACTTTTTTTCAAAATTGAAATTAGTTTTTTTTTTTTTAAGTTGCCAACATGGCAAATTTTAGGCCATCTCACTTTCTAATAGCAGCATAATGTGGCCTCAGAGGACGTAGTAAAAAGACAAGGACATCAGAAGCTGTTAGTCTTGAATCGTATAGTAGCTATCTGTACTGTATCATGTCTCGAGTCAGAGATCATTATCTTGACCTTTGGCCACCATCAGTAGCCTACATTTAGGACCAAGATTTGAATGAACTCCCCGAAGAGTTCTCTGTATTGTGCTCATGAACCCAAATTGAATTTCTGTGAGGTCATTGTGATCTTATATTTTGACCTTTGGCCACCAAAGTCTGATCAGCATCTCCCTAAGTCCAGGTGAACATGTTAACTAAATTTGAAGGAAATCCCACATAGGTTACATCAGACCAAGACTGCTTTGTGAGGTCACTTTGCCTTTGACCACCATGATTGAATTCATCCCTAATCTATCATCTAAACAGTCACTGTCCACTTCCTGTCCAGCAGCAGATAACAGTCAGACCAAGTCAGAGAGCAGACGGGGAGCACAGTGGAGCTTTTAGCAGCTGAAGACCCGGAGGTTTCCCTCAGGAGGTGGAGGAGACCAAACATGGAGCAAGAAGAGGGGATACTGGATTTACAGTCATCACGTGGACACAAACACAACCATGTTTAATAATGTCTCGCACAAACCTGTGTGTGTTTTTATTTTAGGCCGACATCATGTTAAAAACAAACCAGCTTTACACAAACACGCTGTGCTGATGTTCTTGTTGTTGAAGGAGACGTACTGTATCTATGTGCGACGAGCAGCTCTGACACCATGAGTTACTGCCGTCGTCCACCAGCCAACGACTATTTTTATGTTTTCCCTGAACTATACGTTCTTGTGATCCAGCTCTGCAATCTGCTGCTCATTACTTTCTGCTCTAATTACCTACTGTGTTGTTTACCATAAAGAAATAAATTATTCACAGCTCCTATACAGAACGCTACACACAGGCATCTTGGTGAAATCACAGACACTGTTAATTAATATGTCAAACCTTATCTATGTTTCTATATTTGCTGTGTATCCCTGGATGTAAAAAAATAAAGAAATCAGACATGAAATATAGATTTTTATTGTGTTTAAAAAGCAGGGAAAAAGCACAAATTTAAAAGAATCTTATTTCCATTATTACATTCATATGAACAGTTTCTTTCTTCGCTTTTATTAGCAGTCGCATGTATGACTGTGCAGTCAGTCTCCTGGGGGCAGAAATTAATCAGTTAATAATTAAATGATTTAACTAAATTAATCAGTTTAATCAGTAATTTAAAACGGTGATGTAATGTTGATGATGTAATTCATACAAATAATGCACCAAAAATATGTCTACAAGTGAAAGAATGTGTAACTACCACTGCAAATAATAATAATGATAAAATAAACCAATAAAAATACACAAAATGATACACTCTTTATCTAGTCTAAGTGTAATTGTGAATTATTGTACATTTTCTAATGAACTATATTGTTAATAATTTACAAATGTGATTATGTTTTTCATTTGCTTTTAATTGAAATACTGATATTCTTTGTGTTTTTCCATCTCTTATCTTGTTTAGCAGTTATTCCAGTGGTGCTTCATGTGCACACAGTTTATTCTGAATGCGGAATTAATTTACATGTATCCACCTTTTCCCGAACATCAAAAACGTACTGTAAGCCGGTTTTGCTCTTCCGGTAGAGTTTATGTTTCCATGGTTTCGGTAGTCGCAGTAAATGCATGGATTTTTTTTCATTTTTTCAATGAAAATCTGCAAGACACATGGATCATCACGCCAGCTTTTATGGATATCGCAATGGATAAACGTACAGTTCCACTGGAATTGCAAAACCGGCTTCCGGTTTTGACCACGGATGACGTTCGGAAACTTGTGGATAAATGCATGATTGTTAATATTTCAGATTTGTGCTGTACTGTAAAAAAAAATAAAATAAAAGTTAACTTCAATAGTTGCATAAAGGTCTGAATCTTTAATACACTGTGTTTTGTGCCTGCTGGTCTCTACACGCTGACGTCCTGTAGCTGCAGCGCTGACCTGTCTGGAGTCATTTGTCCACTGATCAATCTCCTGTGAAGACTCTGGGATGTGTCGGCCATGTTTGTGTGATGTTTGATGGAGACGTCTGATGATGACAGCAGCAGCAGCAGCTCCTCTCTCTCCCTCTCTCTCTGAATGAATCCATCCGGCTGATTGATCGCTCGGCCTTCAGGGCCTCCAGGTTACGTTCAGCCTCTTATCAAAGCTCTCAGCAGCTCTCCGTCTGTCACACCGACTCCATCACCGCCGCCCTCCTGCTCTGATCTGGATCTGTTTCCATCAGGTCGTGCTCTCTGGGCCTCTGGCGGCGGGAGTGTGGGAGGGGGGGGTGATTATTGCTGATGTTTTCCCGCCATCGATTAGCTTTCCACGGAGCAGTCAGTCAGCGGCCGCGGGTGTCGTCTGGAGACGAGTCTGGAGAGAGAGATCAACACAAACACTGTCAGGACTCATCTGGCGTCTGTAGCAGCGCAGGAAATGAAAACTGTCCATTTGACAGGATGGAGAGGCGGAGGGTGGGGGGTTAAGAGGGGGGGTTATGAAGACGACTGAAATGAAGACGGCCTGAAATCAACACCTGACAAATGTGTTGCAACCACAAACTCCGATAGACAACCAGGAAGATGAATCTAAGTATCGCTTCATCTCTATGAAGGAAGCTTAAAGCAAACAGGAAGCAGCTAGATAACGGTGAAAATATGAGTCATTGCACAAAAAACAGCCAATTTTGGTGACTACTCTTCTAATGCATTCATAAATGGTTCATAATGAGGTTATTTATTCTGTTTTTTCACAATATATAATCATAGACAAGTTATTAAGCAATTTTAGTACATTAACGATGACTCACTTGGCAAGTTCAGGTTCATGCATCGAGCTCAAATAAGTGGTAAAGGGAAGCTCATTGTAAAACATCATATTTTCATTAGTTAAAGGGATACGCCAACATTTTTTTGTGTGTGCCTTGCCTCACTCCCGAGTCCATGACCAGCAGATAGACGCCATCCTTTCGACTGTGCGTGTAGTAACAAGGGAGATAGAGCCGTGTTGCCCGTAATTAGCTTAGCTCAAACAATGGAAGTGTATGGGTAGTGTTAGCCTGCCTCCACCTAAAGTCATCATAGAAACTCTTCAGCAACTCTAAGCGGACGGATCTTCGTCTCAGAGCTGACAAAACTCTCCGGTAAGACATCTTGAGTGGTCAAATGCTGGTAATGCTGGTAAACGGAGGGTTCAAGCATAGACGGTTTGTTTTGATTTAAGCTAGCTACATTGAGGGTAGGTTAGCTTCCTGTTTCAAAGTAAAAGCACAAATTCTATGGTCATGGTTTTCTGTAGGGCAACAGGTGTTTTATTTTTGTGAAAGTAACCAGAAGTGCGTTGCTCACAACAGCTAGCTTGAGTAGCGCCAAATTCGTCCGAACAAAATAACAGCTGGTATTTAGACAAATTAACGACACACTGCTGATCTAAACGGCTACTTTCTCACCTAAACATGTTTGAAATGTTCATAAAGTGATATATTTACAGAGTTTAGAGCTGAAATGAAATCAGCTTCTGATGCTGATTTCAGCTCAGGTAGGAGGCAGGCTAACACTACCCATACACTTCCAGTGTTTGAGCTAAGCTAATTACAGGCGATACAGCTCTATCTCCCTTGTTACTGCACGCACAGTCGAAAGGATGGCGTCTATCTGCTGGTCATGGACTCGGGAGTGAGGCAAGACATGAAAATAAATGTTGGCGTATCCCTTTAAAACAAGGCTCCTTTCACCATTTATAAATAGCAATAGGTCACCACAGTCGTCTTACTGCGAAATGATCAGTCTTTCTTTCCCGCTGAGACTCTCTGGCTTCAGGTGTGGACCCGGTCTCTTCTCCCCACATTTAGATTCATGACCAAACTGATGCCAGTGATTTAGACGACAGAATTATAGCGTTTCACCAACTCACTGAGCGCTGAGACAAACGAAGCCTGAAGTTAAACAGCGCAGGTTGACGACAGCCCACCTGCGCTCGCTGCTCCTCCAGAGTCGTGACGGTTGTACAGATGGAGCTGCCATCTGAAGGAGCCACCTGAGGCCTCCGGCTCAACACCAGTAGTTCATTCAGCAGTGAGTCAGATGCTCCACTTTAGAGTCGGTCGGTCCTACAGTGCAAAAACAAGACCACAGGCCGTTTGTTCAGCGGCTTAGTATGATCCAAAGTGACGTTTTGCGGTCAGGCGACACCTAGTGGTCACTGAGATTATGACAGGAGCGGAGGGGGAGCTGCACACAATATGGATTGAGTCAGATGGTTGGATGACAACTTGTAGGTTTGACAAAAATTGTGTGAAAAAAGATTTAAAGGTATAATGTGTAGAAAATAAAACGGATTTATGAAAGACATGTTTGATTTTTGCTGATAAAAAGCCAAATAAATTACGGACTGGGACTTTAAAGACTTTAATTCTTGACAATGCATTTCATTTTCATCAATGTGACGCTACACAGCAGCAAAGACACAACCTGGCAGTGTGTCTTGTTTCATTAATACCATAAATTGAACCAATTATCAAATTAACTCAAAATCCAAGATGGAAATTTAAATAAAGTCCATCCTAACGTCAACACCCAGCTCTTCAAAGACTGAGTTTTGAACTGAGGGAAGTGTTATCGAGTTTTCCCTGTTGAAGAACAAAGTGTAAACGCCGTTAAAAAGCCTCTGGGTTTGTTGTTGTGTGTTTATTTCATGGGAATCAGCTCCGTGTGTGCTTCGCCATCAAAACTCTCACAGACTGTGTAACAATGATTTTCAGCAGGCGTGAAGAAAACAGAGGAAACGCTTCACTCAGCATGAAACAAATGCAAATTCACCCCCAAAAAACAAAAGAAAACAAGAAAACAAAACCAAACTGCGTACAATCAAGAGGAAGGACTCAGCTGGCTTTAAACCCAGGAACGTTCCTCCTTCGATGGAGAATCGTCTTTTACCTCCGAGCCCAGGATCAGCGTCTGTGTTGGCGTCTCGGTTTTATTTGTTCGTTCAGGAGCCAAATGAGCTCGACAGCAGGGATGGATCCACTTCAGCAAACGCTGTTTATTTAGGGATGAGCAGAAAAAGTTGAGGAGTTCCCACCTGAGACTAATGAGCGTCCTCGTTTTTCACAACATCAGCAAAACACAAAGATGTAAACTCACCTACTGTTTCCTGTTCCACTCCAAACTTTTGCCCCTCAAACCAAATATTATCGTCCCAATGTTCTTGGCGTCTTGTTGTGGTGTCTTCAGGGCAGGATCGAGTCCGAGTTTTTTAAAGGGATAGTTCAACATTTTTTAGAACGGCGGAGCAGAGCCGTGAGCTGCTCAGAGCTACGCTACAGTGGCTCATTGTGGGATTTCTTGGTTTCCCTCATCAAACTCATCAAATACACAATCCAACAACTCCACAACGCTCTGGTGGACAAGTTGTGACCTGCACATTCACCACGCTATGAGATAATAACACAACGGAGGCTCATGGGAGTTGTTTTAGAGGGAAATCATCAAGACTGTTGATGAAAAACTGTCCCTGAAGGCAACGTGCATCAGACGTTTTGGATGAATTTCCCCTAGAACAACTCTGTCACCACACTATGAGATCTCTAAACCAGGGTTATCCCCACACAGAGTTGTTTTAGAGGGAAATTCACAACACACCTGATTCAAATGATCAGCTCGTCATCAAGCTCTGCAGTGGCCTGATAACGAGCCACTCATTTGAATCAGGTGTGTTGTAGCAGGAAACTTCTAAAACATGCAAGGCAGTGGCCCTCGAGGACCGGAATAGGGGAACCCTGCTCTAAACAGAGAGCTGTGATTGGTCAACACAAACTTCGAGACTCAGAAAGTTCCTATATGGCTCGTTTCGACCTGCGGAGCAAATATATTTGCTGCCGCTAGGGTGCGTCTAGATTTCTAGGCTACTATTGTCTTGTTTTGGTAATAATGTGATAGAGAGATCAACAGTGAGTCATAGGATGAAGTTTGGTAACTCAAAATGTGTCAAAGATGTAGCAACAACAAAACTTACAAATAGCTTTTGGGATAGCCAAAATATATGTTTGTAAAAAGAGCAGTTATGTTTTGGTCAATGTTTTGTTTTTGGTTCCATGTGAAATACAAAGGATTCACTTGGTTAAATGCAGCAAAACAAAACTTTCTCTCACGTGTATTTGTGTATAATTTCCTGCTCAGCTCCTGCTGCTCCTCCAAACCGCCACTTCGCCGCCGCTGACAGAGCCAGCTGACGTTTATCTCCACGTACCCAACTCTTTGTTTTGGCAGAGCAGCGGCGGACAGACGAGCAAAACAATCTGGACTTTGTTTTGCAGGTTTGGCAGAGTTTCCGATGCATTTCTTTTCGTTTTTTCTTACAATAAGGATTCGGTCATTTACGAGCGTGTTTGCCATTCAATGCACCTGTTGAAGATGTAATAATAAAACTTTTTATTCCTCTGACCTTTCTGTTTCCTGCACGGCTTCATATTTGCAGAGAAACTTAATTGTGCGTTAAACGATTCATTTCGACTTCTGCCCGCAGTGAAGATGAGCGATGGATTTTTTAACAAAAGACAAAAAAAAAGTGTCCATAAAACACGTGGAGAGAATTACAGTACAATATTAGAGCTGTAAAACAACAATGGGACTTAAAGATTGTCGAGTGGTGGAGAGAGAGAGAAGGAAATCGAGCCGAAACAAGTTTAATGTTCCCATAAAAAACAGGAGGATGCAGAGGATGGAAGTGGCCTCAGGTCAGCGCTGAGCACATTTCATCCAAATTCAATCTGAAATTTACATTCTGTGTCTTGTCATTGCTATGCAGAGCACAGGGTTTCTCAAGGCGACGCAATAAAAATGTCTGAGAGAGCTGTCTGCGTGCAGGTCGGCTCGGGAAAATACACAGAAAATTATGAAATCAGAAGGAATTATGAGACGAGAAAGCAACAACAACATCTCATAATCTCAAAATGTTCAGTGTTTGATCAGAAGGAACAAAAGTGAGATTTCACCTCCGGGCAAAACAAGAAGAGAAACATATACAGAGCTTTACATAAGACTGGAGATATAAACGATACACAGAAAGAGGATTTGGAAAGATTCAAATAAAAATGAAAGGTGAATTAGAATGAAACAGATTAAACAGGAGAATAAGGTTTACAATGCAGCTGCAGTTTGAATTGTCCCTAATTTAATTTATTTAAATGCTGTGGGACAAAAAAAACACACACACACACACAAGTCTGGAGCCAAGTTCGCTGTGAGTTTGTTCCAGATATGTGGAGCATAAAACCCTGAAAGCTGCTTCTGCGTGTTTGGGTTCCACTCCGGGGACGCTCGGCAGACTCGTACCGTCGACCTTCGCGCAGGTCCACGAGGTTCAGGACCGAGCAGCGGCAGCAGAAGCAGCAGCAATGTGTTGTTTTTGCCCTCAAGCAAAACGTTGCTTTATAAACCAAAAGCCATATTTTTAAAGTCAGTTCTGTGACAGGGCCGGTAGAAATAATATATGGCCTCGTCCTCCATGTACATTTTTAGCAACGCAGTGCGCTGCAGCTTTTACTGAACGGTGGTGACCAGAGATGAGTTTGAGGCTGTGAGTTGAAATGTGTCTCTTGCAACACTTTACTACTTCAATAAAGTCATATAAATATTAAAGGAAGATCAGATGAAGGGTTGAGGTGTTGTCTCAAAGTGTCAGTGATTGTTCGAATTGTTTAAATCACACTTGGGATATAAATCGTCTTTATGATGGGAAAAGTTTGTTTAGCCTCAAGCACAAAAACAACTCTAGTAGCCTATTATAAATAAAAAGACATCTATGTTATGAATAAAGAGACATCATACAGCTCAGGGAAACCAGCTTTTCCTCCATCCTCGTCTTCTCTTCCCCACCAATTTTTTTGCTCTTTTAATTCCTCCTATACCTCTCCCCCCCCCCTCTTTTATTTCCTCCTACCTTGGGAATCCCAGTCTGCAGTTGGCTGCTCATTTGCATAAAGTTGAGATTCTTTCAACTTCAAATTCGGCTCAGCAGAGTCGAACATGTTCCAGCCATGAGTTGGTAACAAGTCAGAAAAGAGACCATTTTGTTGTTAGCATTGTTAGCTAATCGTAGCCAACGATGAGACAGTACATGCTAGTTTGTGCGTGAAAGCATCATAACAAAATGTCTGCAGGTAGAAGTTGAACAAAAACTAATTTAATGACCAAAAAACAGGCTAAACGACTGATAAGCAGTTCAGCTTTCACTCACTGTTGATGCACAGAGCGGCCATCTTGGATTAGGAGCTCAGGGATACTCAAGTTACTCAATGTTTCCAATTTTCCGGAACTGTGAAAATCCAACTTGTGTTTTCCGATGTAACGTCCCATAAAGACAAAAAAAAGGCACAGGGTGGGAATAGGAATCACAGCAACAGGAAACACAAGGACAGGAAGTAAGGAATCTGAGAGGACATGTGAGGACCGCCAAAATAAAACAGGAAATAATTATAGTAGCCTAATGCTGTTTTAATTTAGAGCCCTGGTAACAATGTGGAAGAAAAAATAATCTCAACGGGGCATTTAACAACAGGGTATTTAATTTGAAGGAAGACCAGTTGCTCCTGAACTGGGACGTAGCTGTAGTCAAATGGGTTTCCTAAACCCTGCGTAGCGTCTGCAGGCGTTCCTATCTGCCTGCAGCGTGAACCTACAGTAACGTAATCCTCCTCAGGCTGCAGAGGTCTGGATCACAGGTGAACCTCAGAGAGGAGATTAAGCCCCGCCCCCTCCTGACCTCGCCGCCTGCTGCTGCTGCTGCTGCTTATCGCACTCTTATCGTCTAATCGCCGCATTATTCAGCCGGCATCTGTGGGCTGAAGCTCCGGCCGCCGCCGCCGCTGGATTTATGGTCTGGCTTTAAGTCAGAGGTAGAGCAACACATTAGGAAGATCAAAGCGGCCGGTGTGGAATTATTACACTCACTTTACGGCGCAGGAGGGGGATTAATTAAAGGAAACACAGAGGTGATACATCACCAGGCCGTCACTACGTTTCCCACAGCACACACACACACACTAACACACACACCCCGTCGTTACCCTGGATACAGTACACACTTACTCGATAAAAACACCACAAAGAAAACTGTTCAGATCAGGCTTCATGTTTCAATACATACACTTCATACATCATCCATGGATTATAGATGCGATGTGATCGATAGGAAATGTAAGTGTGTGTTTTATGTTCGTACAAGTTGGAGGAGGTGAAATAAACTGTTATTGTTAATCAGCGTCATGGTAACACAACGCTGTTAAAACCAGACGCCGCTTTGTTTCCCGTCAGACTCTGAGTTCCTGCAGGTTTCTGATCGGCATCGAGGCTCCGACTGGACCTGATCGATCGGATCAATAACGTCCTGCAGCCGATCGCTGCTCCAGAGGCTGCAGCTTCTTCCTCTGTGGTTTAATTATGGTACAGTAGTCCTACGGTGGCCCAGAGGGACCAACACAAAGGCTTTGATTCAACCAGAACCAGACTAGAACAGGGGTCTTACTGGAACCAGAACCAGAACCAGGTCCAGAACCAGAACAGGAGTCAGAATCAGAACCAGAAGTAGGATCAGGTCCAAAACTAGAATCAGAACTAGACCCAGAACCAGAACCAGGATCAGGTCCAGAACCAGGACCAGACCTAGAACTGGGGCCTGAATCAGAATCAGATCCAGATCCAGATCCGGAACCAGAATCAACAAAAAAACTATAGGACCAGGTCAAGGTCCAAAACCAGAACCTGAATCAGGATCAGAACCTGGACCAGACCCAGAACCGCAACCAGAACCACAACCACAACCAGGTCCAGAACCAGAACCAGCATCGGAATCAGGACTGGAACTGGGGACATACTAGAATCAGGTCCCGACAGTGTCCAGGACCAACACGAGAGTGTGACTGGAGATCAACAGGTCAAAGGTCAAGTCTGTAAGTCTACACATAGTCCAGGTCCAGGTCTGTGTGTTTGGATCAGAACCTGATCAGAACCTCCATCAGTTTGATGAGCTTCGTTGTTGTTGTCGTTTCTTTGTGGAGTGTGTTTGTACTTCCTGCTGCAGCACTCCTCCAAATTAAAACGCTGACGGAGACGACAAATTAAAACTAATCCTGCTTTTAAAAGGAGCGTTTGTTTGTTTACATCTGAAGCTTTTTAAAAAGTGAAACGTCGTCTGCAGCTACTTATTAGTCTCCTCCAGTTTTCTGCCTCTGGAAACGTCTCAGTGATTGTTTCCAGGGACGCGTCAGTGGGAATTATGTTAATTCACTTTATTAGTTCATTTAGTAATGAGAAGGATTTTACACACAGAGCAAAGACACAAAGGAAGGGGAGTCAAACACAAACAACTCTATCTCTCTATCCATCTATCTAAAACCAATAAAACAAATTAAAGCATAGCACATGAGTAAAAATAGTAAATAAATAAATAATAGCAGATTAAAAGACATGAATTTAAACAGAATGAAAGGCTGTGGAGAACAGGTGCACAGCAGGAAACGACCTGAAGTAAAACCAAAAAAACAAGAAGAAGAAGAACAACAACGACAACAACCAAATAATAATGAGGTTATTAGATGTTTTTTCATGACAGTGAACTCTGTGTGCATCTGATGCAGAAGCTGCTGGAGCCGTTCGCCGCTGGGAGGGAAAGTGCTTCATGAATACTAAAGAGCGTTTCCTCCAAACTTTCACCCTGAACTCAAACTGCTCCCGTTGCTGCGGTTAAAGCTGAGACGACGTCGGGATGAACGTCAGCGTGGAGGATTAACTCGTCTGTTCGCAGCTGATCCTCGTTCTTTCTCCTGCTCCGTGGACGAGCTCAGCTCCATGAAGTCAGACTCTCTGCACTCCTCCCGTTAGCAACGCCAGCCCATAATAGCCCTGCCCAGAGATTTACATCATACAGTGTTGTGAATGGACCCAAAGAAATGGCCTATTTTCACGGTCTAAAAGAGGTTTTACCTGAAAAAAAATACACAGTTCCATTGTTCGCTTTTTTTTTTTTTTTTTGGAGCAAACCAACTCACGTATCCCTCCGCCCAGGGTTAGCGCCTCACGTATCCCTCCGCCCAGGCTTAGCGCTCGCCGATCAGCAGTTGGTTATAAGTTGAAGATGTCACCCAGCTGTGACTGCAACTTTTCACGAAATGTTGCCCTTCTACTGCAGTAAGAGAGTGGAATTGTGGTTGATGATTTTTCACTGAGTACTTTATACCGTTCCCAGACATCATCGAGAAGAAGTACATGTCCTTTATCTGCTGCCCCTTGCAGCTCTTTGCATAGCCATGTCATCGCAAGGTCTGGGTAGTCTGAGTTTCCAGAGTGTTCTTGTATTGCCTGCTTTGTCTTGTCCGTAGATCTGATGAATGCTCTTAAACATGGTAAGTGATATTTTGCCTCAGCTGCAATTAGATCAATCACTCCAGCCAGCCGAACATAAATGTTATGGTCTAAAGAAGAAGCTTGAATAATTTGATCACTCAGTTTTGTTGTCATTACTGATCTCAATGGTTTCTTCAAAATATCTGTTTGGCAGAACAGGCATAAACTCCAATCTACTGGATCCATTTGCATTCGCAGTGAACGCCTGCTACTGCAAGGCTGTGCTTCTGCAGTTTGTCTGCTGCTACCTGCACGTTCAGAGTCATGTGCTTGTGCTGTTTGTCTGCTACTACCTGCATGTTCAGAGTCATATGCTTCTGCAGTTTGTCTGCTGCTACCTGCACGTTCAGAGTCATGTTCTTGTGCAGTTTGTCTGCTGCTACCTGCATGTTCAGAACCCACTGTCTTTTGCAAACGTTCTAATTTGCTTTTATCAGTGAAGTGGGAATAGCACATTTTATGCCATACAACACTCTGGGCTGCAGTGGAGTCCAATACATCTTCAACACGATCAATCAAAACACTGTTCTTTGAGTCATTTAGATTTCTCCTGGTTCTGGCAGCATGCCTAGCTTTTGCCAATCCTTGGTCAGATGCATTACTAAGACTCCCCTGTTGCTTAAACAAAAAAGGCAGACATCTTCTGTTCCCAGGTTTGCTATTGGATCCATTTGAAGCTGAAAAGCAAAATCAAAGAAAAATAACATTAAATTTACTTTAGAAGATCTAAATTAAAATGTTAAAGAAAATGTGTTCTCTTAAAGACAATAAAAGTCACAGCTTACACTCCCAATGCTTCAGACATTTGAAAGCCTCCTTTTGAATGGCTCCATCCCAGCTGTAGATTGGAAAATGAAGGAATGTTACATAGGGCTGGGACAATATGCTTATCTCCCGATTTGATTCTTCTACGATTTTTTGGATGGCGATTCGATTTAAATTGCGATTCTCTCGATTTTTAGTCTGCATTTTTAACATTTATCTGCACACAAATACTGTAGGAGCCTATAAATTAACATACTCCATTATTAAGTGAACTTAAACCCTTTTCAAAACCTGTACTCTGTGTATGTAAAAAAAGGCGAACAAATACACATTGCACAATATAAAAAAATATAAAAAATATAAAAAATTTAAAAATCGATTTTTGAAAAAAAAATCGATTTAAAAATCGTCAAAAAAGATATCGCGATATATATGTGAATCGATTTTTTCTCCCACCCCTAATGTTACATGAATGTTACATAACTGGTATGGCCCTTTGAGGATATACCACCTCTGTTGACACATGTATTTTTGATCATTCCTCCCCCCAAATCTAGCCCTGTCACAGCAGTCACTCCCTAGCATCCATTGCCCTATGATAGCTTGTTAGCTAGCTAGTTAGCTAGCTAGAAAGTAGGGGGATTTATGCTGCCACAGGGCTATGTTGGGGTTGGAATTATAAGAAATAAACTTGTATCAACAGAGGTGGTCATCTTTAGGGCACAACTGGAAGAAAAAAAACTAGCTAGCTGTTTTTCCCCCTCCAAAACTGTTAGCTAACTGTTAGCTAGTTTTCTCCCAGTTGCTAGCCATCTCAATATCATTGAAATACACAATTTTGACCCACTATGGTTGAAAAAGTATCATTTTGGATAAATAGGGTTAACAAGCTCAATCAATAACTAAGGAATATTGACATTTTTTGTCTAAAAAAAATCAAAAAACAGGAAACTTACCAAAGCGTGTGAAACTGTTATGATCCTCTTTGCTGTTAATTCACCTCAGGCAAAGGGTCAGAGATGGGACTGACCATGCTATGTACTGATCTAAATATTCAACTTGGTATGTTTCATGGTGGTCTCTTTTTGAATATTTTCCCCTACTCACCTGGGTTTTTCCCGTCTTAGAATTTAGAGAACAAATGCTTAATTTGCAAAAAAAACAAAAAAAACATGAAATCTCAGACAACTTGCAATGGATTTTTTTCTTTGTTATCATATAATATGGTGTACATCATGTCATATCAACAGGGAAAATTTCAGAGTAACTTTTATTTAATATTTATGTCGGCCTTAAAAAATTACACAAATAATGCTTAATTCCACCTTAAAAGTTGGTATTTTGCATATATATATATACATAAAAAAGGCACTGAGCCTCCACTATATCCTTGTTTGACCCTTGACTATCGATCTAGAAACTTAATTTCATCATCTTGATTGCCTACTTACAAAAAAAACTAGGAGGAAATGGTCCAATGACTGTGCAAGATGGGCAATTTGGCGGCCATTTTAATATGCAAATTAGAAGGTCAAAAACTCAAATTTTCACTCGGGTACCGGTTTTTTTGGACTCAGCACCCTTGAAATATGTAAGGTAGGCCGGTTCCCGACTTGTACCCATAAATGCTCCTTACTTCTTATAGAAGGCCTTTTTTCTGAAATCCGTCTAGACTATTAGCTCCAAATTTTTCCTGCACTTTGAAGGGCTGGAAAAAATTATATTTATTTATTTTATTTTTTTCCAGGTAAAACCTCTTTTAGGCCGTGAAAATAGGCCGTTTCTTTGGGTCCATTCACAACAATGTATGTTGTAAATCTCTGGGCAGGGCTATTATGGGCTGGCGTTGCTAACGGGAGGAGTGCAGAGAGTCTTCTACTGCAATTAAAGTACTTAGGGGCTATTTGTAGATCATACAACCACACTTTAAAATAAATGATACTATCCCTTTAAAGGACACACTTTTATTATACTATCTGCTATTTACAGTTAGCTTATAGCAACCAGGCTAGCTTTTATTTGTATATATGTTTGCAGAGACAGGTTGTTGATGTGTGAAAAGCAACCGTATAGCTATTGTTAGCATTGTTCGCTAATACCGGATAACAGCACACAGTTACCATTTAACCAGAACAACTACGTGAATTACGTCTCCTTATTTACTATTAAACTATTAAATATATGCCTGTGTCTTTACAAATCGTAGTTTTCCTCTTAACTCAATGAGAGTCTGTGATTGGTTGATTTTGTGACACATGGCATAGAGACAGGAAGTGGTGTTGCTGTAAAGGAGAAGTCTGGAAAAAAAAGATTTATCAATTATTTCTTTCACTTTTATGTCAGATGTGAAAATTGGACATTGGATTTTGGACAAAATAAACAATAGGCTATAGTCTAATAAATATTGTAAATTAAATATTGGACTACAATCTGGTGAATTGTGAAAATTAGACAGTTTGTTGTGGCCAATTTTACATCAAATCTCAATGTTTACTTATTTTGTCAAATCTTACCTCCACAAATTGGTTAAAAATAGCTAATTTATCTGAAACCATGTTGGTATCAAAGTGGAGATCCAAAGTTTTCAAACTTGACGTTGTAGAATAAGTTCAGCTCATTAATGATCTAATGAGCCTGTTTGTCCAGATAGAAATTAATCTTTGTGAATAAAATCAATAAAATCTCTAATGACCAACAAAGTTTTGACCTCAGGGAGGAGGAAGAAGAGGATGACGATGATGATGATGAGGAGGAGGGTCGGAGAGAAGATGATGGCTGATTTTTCACCCGTTATTTTCTGACTGAATCAGATTACAGACGAAATATTAAACACGTGAAGAATGTCTTCTTTCTAAAATAGAGTGGAGCGACTGTAATGAGCAGATATTAGGACGAGTGCACATCTGCTGCACCAGACTTAAATAGCTCCGCTCCTCAATAACTCCACCGCCGCCACAAAACACCACCGGAGTCCACAGGACCGAGTCTCCAGCCTGCGGAGAGTCCAACACAGTAGAAGCCAGTGGAGGACGGAGGCTGGTCGGCAGTAGATCATCCACCAACCAAACACCCAAAATCTGACCACAGACACGCAAAAAAGCTCTTTTCATTCTAACATCCAAACATCTGAGCAATCCCTTTGGTCCCACACTGCAAAATCTTTCCAAGAATATTTGTCTTATTTCTTGTCAAAATGTCTCATTTCTAGTCAAAACTAAACTCTTTCCACTTAAAATAAGACTCATCACCTAAAAAATTAACTTGCTATCAGATAATTTTCACTTGTTTCAAACAAATTTACACTTGAAACAAGTAGAAAAATCTTTTAGAAAAACTTGCTCCACTATCAGATTTTTCTTGAGAGCAGCTCTACAGAGTCCCAGTGGTGCTGCCCCCTGCTGGCTGCTGCTGCAGTAACACCTCACAGCAGCTAGTCTCGCTCGCCAGACTCTCCTCCAAAGAAGGAGAGTCTGGCTGGTCCGCCTATGATTCTGCGATCAGAGAAAAAAACGCTCCGGTCGTTTGGAATTTTTTCAACCAATCACAATCGCCTTGATCGGTGCTTGCAAAATATTGCCGGTTGGAAACTGGATTTCGGTCCGCGGTGTAATGACGGCCAGCAATCGTTGACAAATATTTATTCTTTTGTTCGGTTTAACGGCGGTCGGCAACCGCGGACGGACATTTCATCTTCTGTTCAATTCAAGACACAGGTGTATAATAGATCCACGGTTCTGTTCCTGTTGTTGATGTTTCCCTTTACCAGGCAGACTGTGAAAGCTGCAACACGGAGGCGGGACTTCCGCCGGGTGGCTCGTTCCGACCAATCAGAGGCTAATCGCAGCAGTGCACTTCCATCAGGCCAGACTACACAGCAGCTGAGTGGCTCCAGGACAAACTGAGCCTCAAACTGGTTTAAACTGGACTTTAATTGATCAGTGATGGTGAACTGATCAGACTGAGAACATCCACAGATTCATCTCCCTCTTCCTTCCTGGTGGGAGCCATCTTTACACAAAGCTGGAGGGTGTCCTTTGATTGACAGCTCGGAGTGACATCATGTCTCTCCAGCTGAAGAGCTGAAGGCACGACAACATCAACACATGTCACATAAGCATAAAGGAACAGTGTGTAAGAAATGTACAGCAAGTAATCATAAAGTCACTCAAAGAAAACAAGTCTTTATTTAAACAATAATCATCAGTGACAAACAAGAGAAGAACAAATGGAGCTAAATATTTACAGACGACATCACATTTATTTATTTATTGGCTCTCCATTAGCTCTAGCACATTAGCCTGGCTATTCTTCCTGGAGTCTGTAACTGCTGTAACTTGTCATTTAATCGTACTGTGGACATTTCAGCTGAATATATTGTACAATCATCTGCATATATAACAGTTTTTGTTTCTTCCAACACAAGTGGGAAATCATTTACAAAGATAGAAAATAATAACGGCCCAAGGCATCTCCCTTGAGGAACCCCGCAGTCGACATGTTTCATATCAGACAGACTGCCATTAAAAAAAACAGTTTGACTTCTATTTGTCAGATAACTCTCCATCAGTTTTATGGCAGGCAAACTAAAACCATGCTGCTTGAGCTCCCTAATAACAAAGAATGGTCAATAACATAGCGCTAAAGTCAAGTAAGACAACAGCCACTAACTTTCACTGTTATACAATAAAAGAGGTCATTATTGAGCAGTTTTACCCAAATTAAGACATTTCTTTCGCAGAAATAATATTTCAAAATAAAATTACATAAAATGTGACCTTACATTTCATGAGCGTCACACCAACATTGGCTACAGACAAGAGTTTGTGAGTGGGCAGCCATCCCCACTCCAATTTATGTTTAAACGAATTTCACAATCAAGGTGGCTTATCAAACATCACACATATCAGCAGCCTATCAGTAGCGGTTTCAGATGAGGTAAGTGAACTTGAATCCAAATTGCTTCAATGTCATCACGCATTAAATCAGCTTCACATGGTGGCAGGTGTGTGGTGGGTTGTCCCTGAGAGATGACATCACTCCTGTCTCACTCTGATGGCCGACGACAGGACACCTGAGAAACAAGGTGTTGACCTGAGATCAGTTACCTGTCTGACTGATGTGTTTAGCTCAGAGTCTGTGTGTGTCACACTCACCTGGCTCCTCCTCCTGTTGCCTCTGGGAGCTGCTCCAGTCAGCAGGCGGCGCTGTGGCGACAGAAACATCATCATCAGACCTGAAGCTGATCAGGTGGAGACAAAACTCCAATCAGACCAGAGAGGTGGACTCACAGGAGGTGTTTGTGATCAGAGTGATGTCAGAGTAAACCAGCTGAGCCTCAGCGTCGCCCTCAGCTGCTCCTCCTCCTGAAACAGAAACACAGATGTTAACTTTCACAATGATGCCAGATAACTGAGTCATCAGCAGCTGAATAGGAAGTGCTGAGATGACACAAGGTCAGGGTCTACTCTTCTGGTTCGTAGTCAGAACCATCTATCTATCTATCCATCCATCCTTCTGTGTATCTACCAATCCTGTCTGTCCATCCACCTGGTTACATGCTGTCATTCCGACATACCATTATTCCAACATGCGAACGTCCCACCGTTCTGACAAGCCATCCGTCCGTCTATCTACCGTCTATCTACCAATCCCTCGTCTGTCCATCCATCCTTCCACCCATTCATCATCCATTCATCCTAACATCCCACCATTCCAACATACCGCTATTCTAATATGCAAACATCCCACCATTCCGACAAGGTGTCAATATAAGGAAATGTGTGTTACTCAACAGGTGACTTCCATCCATCCATCACACAACGAACACAGGTATTGCAAACCCCATATCACTAGCACATAACTGGCCTAAAGGTAGTAGGTAGTATGCAACTGTATCCCATAATGCAATGCAATGGACCCCTGACCTCCAACCTGAACCAAAGGCAGTTCAGTAGTGAAGTAGCTTTGCCCTGTACCATAACCATGTTATATAACATAATAAATGAATGTTTTACACCACAGTTGTTAGACTTCATCAATGAGACCAACATTTATATGTTTATTATTATAATAATAATAATAACCGATGAACCATGACTGAGCCTCACCTCTGTATCTGCGGTAGGCGATGACCCCCCCTGCAGAGACCAGCAGCACCGAGACCAAGCCACACACCACCAGTATGACCACCAGACTGTTTCTGGTGGGGGGGGGGGGTACATCCTCTCAGCTCCACCCACCGCGTCCTCCGCCCTGCAGGTGAGCTCCTCCCCCTCCTCCAGGTACGGCACAGAGCTGGTCACCTGGTACGGTCCTGATGGGTCGGACATCCCCTGGTTCTCCACCTTCTACCCTCCACCTGACACTGCAGCCTGCGGGGAGCGCCGTCTGGACCGGAGGGTGAGTCCACTACATACAGATTCAGGATCTGAGGCTCGGCTGTGAACAGACCAATCAGAACATCAGGATGATGATGAGACTCAGTTACATCTACTTCCTGCAGTTCATCGCCGACAGTTTGAGTGTTTTTACTTCAATAAAGTCACAAGACAAACGCCTGGAAGCAGGTCACAAAAATAGAAACGCACACTTCCCCTGTGAACTGATCATCAGCAACATCTGCAGAAGCTAATTTTTGTTTCTTTCTTTGTCAATGATTGTCAATGACTGATTACATGGAGAAGTTCACAAAATAAAAGTCTGCTATTGTTGATCTTCAGCCTCGTGTCTGACAGGAAACTACAAACACTTCATCTAAGAATATAATAATGAACTCACTTTCAGAGGTTCTGTATAAAGTCTATTTGTGCATCTTAAGTCCAACAGACTCTGATGTTTCATTTTCTAACAGTAAAAGCTCTTCAATCAGGTCTGAGGTGAGTCTCACCTGTTTCATGCGACCTTGTGTCTTTTTGGTAGGCGTTCTTCTGGCTGTCCATCCTGCAGCCGTATCGACCGTTGTCCATCAGCTGGACCTTCCTGATGAGGAGGGACAGCTCCCCACGTCGAGGGTCTCCAGCCAGAGCCTTTAAAGAAGTCACACTCACACACACACATTCTCAGCTGTGTTGCAAATAATGCACAGGTTTGTCCTGAGTGTGGCGCCAGAGGAAAAGGTCAAGGGGTCATCCTCCAGATTTGAAGCTGGTACCGTTGCAAAAACCTTATGGGAACACTTCTTGGTCCATTATGGGTTCCCTGAACGCTTGCACTGCGATCAGGGTAGAGACTTCGAGTCTCACACCATCAAGGAGCTGTGTGCATGGGCTGGTATTCATAAGGTATATATACTGTATGATACCTGGAACAAGGCAACAAAGTGCCATTCAACAAGATGAAGAGCCCTTTGACACAAATAGCTGGTATGATACTGCTACCTTACCAAATGTTCAGAACAGGAGATTTGTCACGGTGTGTTATATGCCAAGACAAGTCTCAAGTAACCATGGTCAAGACCCTGCAAATCATGTAGAAAATTCACCGGGGAAGGAAGCGGAAACTTCACCGGGGAAGGAAGCGGAAACTTCACCGGGGAAGGAAGCGGAAACTTCACCGGGGAAGGAAGCGGAAACTTCACCGGGAAAGGAAGCGCAAACTTCACCAGGAAAGGAAGCGCAAATCACCAGGAAAGGAAGCGCAAACTTCACCAGGAAAGGAAGCGCAAACTTCACCAGGAAAGGAAGCGCAAACTTCACCAGGAAAGGAAGCGCAAACTTCACCAGGAAAGGAAGCGCAAATCACCAGGAAAGGAAGCGCAAATCACCAGGAAAGGAAGCGCAAACTTCACCAGGAAAGGAAGCGCAAATCACCAGGAAAGGAAGCGCAAACTTCACCAGGAAAGGAAGCGCAAATCACCAGGAAAGGAAGCGCAAACTTCACCAGGAAAGGAAGCGCAAATCACCAGGAAAGGCAAACTTCAAGGAAAGGAAGCGCAAATCACCAGGAAAGGAAGCGCAAACTTCACCAGGAAAGGAAGCGCAAACTTCACCAGGAAAGGAAGCGCAAACTTCACCAGGAAAGGAAGCGCAAACTTCACCAGGGAAGGAAGCGCAAACTTCACCAGGGAAGGAAGCGCAAACTTCACCAGGGAAGGAAGCACAAACTTTACCAGGGAAGGAAGCACAAACTTTACCAGGGAAGGAAGCACAAACTTTACCAGGGAAGGAAGCACAAACTTTACCAGGGAAGGAAGCACAAACTTTACCAGGGAAGGAAGCACAAACTTTACCAGGGAAGGAAGCACAAACTTTACCAGGGAAGGAAGCACAAACTTTACCAGGGAAGGAAGCACAAACTTTACCAGGGAAGGAAGCACAAACTTTACCAGGGAAGGAAGCACAAACTTTACCAGGGAAGGAAGCACAAACTTTACCAGGGAAGGAAGCACAAACTTTACCAGGGAAGGAAGCACAAACTTTACCAGGGAAGGAAGCACAAACTTTACCAGGGAAGGAAGCACAAACTTTACCAGGGAAGGAAGCACAAACTTTACCAGGGAAGGAAGCACAAACTTTACCAGGGAAGGAAGCACAAACTTTACCAGGGAAGGAAGCACAAACTTTACCAGGGAAGGAAGCACAAACTTTACCAGGGAAGGAAGCACAAACTTTACCAGGGAAGGAAGCACAAACTTCACCAGGGAAGGAAGCACAAACTTCACCTGGGAAGGAAGCACAAACTTCACCTGGGAAGGAAGCACAAACTTCACCAGGGAAGGAAGCACAAACTTCACCTGGGAAGGAAGCAGAAACATCACCAGGGAAGATGTAGAAACATCACCAGGGAAGGACGTAGAAACATCACCAGGGAAGGACGTAGAATCCTGGCTTATGAAACTTATGAAAGAGGGCTTCAGAGCAGAAGGTGCCTGTGCTCCCTGGGTCCAGGAAAGCATAGGTTTCAATAACCTTATTTCCCGTTGAGCTCTTGACTTGAACAGGCAAGATGGGAAGAATACCATTGCGGTGGCCAGCCCCTGTATGACCACAAGTTGAAGAAGTTGTGAGGCTTTCAGAGGACCTCTTCAGCTGCTCTGTATCCTTATGATCGACTCTTTCCTTTTGTCCAATGTGCAGAATACTGGGATGCATTTGGCTGCAGTGCTTGCAAGTGATGCGCCTATCACAACTCCTGCTTATGTGTCCTGTCAAAAGTCAAAGTCATTTTATTGTCATTTGTTAAACATGACAGAACAAAATATGTACCCAGGTCCAGGATAATAAATGATCATGAGAGACAGGCACAAAAACAGACGCAATTAAAAACAAACAATAGTGGACAGAAAGAAATATGTACCCAGGTCCCGGATAATAAATAAATAATCATGAGAGACAGGCACAAAAACAGACACAATTTAAAACAAACAATAGTGGACAGAAAGAAATAGGATAAAATTGTACTTTCATAAAAAAAATATTTTAAAAAAACAAGCTGGATCTTAGCCTTGAAGTTTTGGCCTTCAGGCTTCTCAGCCTCCTGCCAGAGGGGAGGAGGGCAAACAGTCCCCTCGCAGGATGTGTGGGGTCCTTCATTGTGGACCTGCCACATGCACGTCCTCCATGGCGTTACAACAGCCTCTGAGGAAGAGACTGTAGTCCTGCAGGGCCTTTGCGTCCTCTGATCTAATTGGAGGCCATGAGAGGGTTTTGTCCATGTAAGCAAAGGCGATCTTTTGTTAATTTCCGAACTGCTCCTTTAATAAAATTGTTGTTTCCTCATGATGCCAAGAACGTCATTGCTGGTTTCCACTCCTTGTTGTCCATGTGAATCTTGTGTGTTGAATGGGCTCATATGAAATTGCATTTGGTTTTGTTCATATGAAGTTGCATTCATGGTTTTATTTGTTTCAGTTTGTTTTGGAATAAATGCATCTGCTTTGACATTGATTAGTTTGTGCCTTTCCAAAATATGATTTCATTCCATCTTTTGATGTTCTTTTTCCACTTGTTATGCTTTTTGTATGGAGAATTTGAAGTGTTGCCATTTTTTCTGCAATTTCAGTGTTCAATTTGAGCTCTTCTCTCCTTTTGCGCAGACGTTGTTCCTCTTCTTCCAAAGCGTGCTTCTCCTTTAATAATTTGTGCCTCATGGTTAAGGCTGCCAACTCGGCTTTTACTATTAAACGTGCTGAAGAGGTTGAAGAGCATTGTGACTGAGTTGTTTTGTGGCTTCCAACATTTGAAACAGTTTCGCATGGTTTAATATCATCCTCATTTTCATTCGCATTCATTTCCACAGGGGATAATGGTATTTCTGGTGAAGCCTCTTGTTCCCGAGAGATTCTTTGTTCAGTTTCAACAATCCATATTTGAGTGTCCTTTTGAAATGTATTGCTGTAGTTCATAATACTTGAAAACCATTCCTTTTGTTTATTGAGTTCAACCTCAGGATGTAGAGGCAACAGTTCATTGTGTAAGGTTGTAGCATTTTTATGCCCCAAACATTGTTTCACTTGAGACGCATTTTCCCTTTGTTTCATCAACTCTTTCGTTTGTGGTATCAACCCTTTAATTTTATCCACAACACATTTGCGTTCTTTTTGCAGGCTTTCAATTTTATTCAACAGAGCTTTTTCAGTGAGTTTCGTCTACCTTTTCCCAGACTCCATTTCAGAGCATGAGGCACCGTCATTTGTTTGACTAATTTTTAAAATTTTATTATTCAGTTTCAGCGAACTGTGACATTTAAATCCATCCACAGACATTGCATATCCGACCAAAACAGCAACAACCAGCATACCAGCAACAGGGTACAGTAGGCTATGCAGCCTATACTCTGTTTCCAGTCCATTATCTACATTCAACAGCAGTGTAATAACTCAATGCGCCATAGAGTTACACTTTCTGCCCAAACTGTTGAAACTGTACTAAGAATAAGAATAGGAAGAATAGGAAGAATAGGAAGAAGAAGAAGAAGAAGAAGAAGAAGAAGAAGAAGAAGAAGAAGAAAACCAGCCGCTGTAGCTGTTCAATCAACCCCCACACAAACAAATACCAAACAATAGAACGTAAATCACTCACGGACAAACTCTAACATCCGCAAAGAAAACACATTTTTATAAACATGCAGACACTTACCTGGAGAACCGGGACAAAGGTCAGGAGATGTCCACTGAACGCGTCCATGCAGCGGGAAGAGCCTTCCTCCGGGAGGTCGGTGCACGATGGAGGTTCTGCCTTCAGGAGGTCGGTGCACGACATCTACTTGCACACTTTGACCTCAAGAGGGGTCACCAAACAGAAACAACCAACAACCAGCATAACAGCAACAGGGTACAGTAGACTATTTAGTGACTGCAGCCTATACTCTCAGTTTCCAGTCCATTATCTAGATTCAACAGCAGTGTAATAACTCAATGCTCCATAGAGTTACATTTTCTGCCCAAACTGTTGAAACAGTAATAATATGAAAACCAGCCTCTGTAGCTGTTCAATCAACCCCCACACAAATAAATACCAAACAACATCATGTGAATCACTCACGGACAAACCCCAACATCCACAAAGAAAACATTTTTATAAACATGCAGGCACTTACCTGGAGAACCGGGACACAGGTCAGGAGATGTCCACTGAACGCGTCCACGCAGCGGGAAGAGCCTTCCTCCAGTAGGTCCTTCCACGATGGAGGTTCTGCCTTCAGGAGGTCGGTCCACGATGGAGGTTCTCCGTCCAGGAGGCCGGTCCACGATGGAGGTTCTCCCTCCAGGTCGGTGCACGACATCTACTTGCACACTTTGACCTTAAGAGGGGTCACCAAACAGAAACAACCAACAACCAGCATAACAGCAACAGGGTATAGTAGACTATTTAATGACTGCAGCCTATACTCCCAGTTTCCAGTCCATTATCTAGATTCAACAGCAGTGTAATAACTCAATGCTCCATAGAGTTACATTTTCTGCCCAAACTGTTGAAACAGTAATAATATGAAAACCAGCCTCTGTAGCTGTTCAATCAACCCCCACACAAACAAATACCAAACAACACCACGTGAATCACTCATGGACAAATTTTTTTAAACATTTTTTATAAACATGCACACTTAACTGAAGCACCCGGACACAGGTCAGGAGATGTCCACTGGACGCGTCCATGCAGCGGGGAGTCTCGGTCCAGGAGGCCGGTCCACGATGGAGGTTCTGCCTTCTGGAGGTCGGTGCACGATGGAGGTTCTCCCTCAAGAAGGTCGGTGCACGACATCTACTTGCACACTTTGACCTCAGAGGGGTCACCAAACAGAAACAACCAACAACCAGCATAACAGCAACAGGGCACAGCAGGCTATTTAATGACTGCAGCCTATACTCTCAGTTTCCAGTCCATTATCTAGATTCAACAGCAGTGTAATAACTCAATGCGCCATAGAGTTACACTTTCTGCCCAAACTGTTGACACAGTAATAATACATAAGTGAGCCTCTGTAGCTGTTCAATCAACCCCCACACAAACAAATACCAAACACCACGTGAATCACTCACGGACAAATTTTTTTAAACATTTTTTATAAACATGCAGACACTTAACTGAAGCACCCGGACACAGGTCAGGAGATGTCCGCTGGACGCGTCCATACAGCGGGGAGAGTCTCGGTCCAGGAGGCCGGTCCACGATGGAGGTTCTCCCTCCAGGAGGCCCGGTCCACGATGGAGGTTCTCCCTCCAGGTCGGTGCACGACATCTACTTGCACACTTTGACCTCAGAGGGGTCACCAAACAGAAACAACCAACAACCAGCATAACAGCGACAGGGTACTGCAGGCTATTTAATGACTGCAGCCTATACTCTCAGTTTCCAGTCCATTATTTAGATGCAACAGCAGTGTAATAACTCAATGCGCCATAGAGTTACACTTTCTGCCCAAACTGTTGAAACAGTAATAATATGAAAACCAGCCTCTGTAGCTGTTCAATCAACCCCCACACAAACACATAAACCAACCACCACATGAATCACTCACGGACAATTTTTAAAAAAACATTTTTTATAAACATGCAGACACTTAACTGGAGAACCGGGACACAGGTCAGGAGATGTCCGCTGGATGCGTCCATGCAGCGGGTAGAGTCTCCGTCCAGGAGGCCGGTCCACGATGGAGGTTCTCCCTCCGGGAGGCCCGTGCACAACATCTAGTTTTTTTTTCAAAACTTTATTTGTTCAGGGGAGCCAATTGAGAGCAGGGATTTTTTTCAATGACGCCCTGATTACAGATGTATGGTTCTCTAAAAGTCTCTAAAAGTGTGTATAAATATTCATTCTTTATTTTACTGGATTTCTATAATCTCAGGGATGTTAAAAATATGCAGATTATCCCTTTCATATTGCTATTAGAAGACAAAATTAGCTTAGCAGTGAAAATTAGCTTAGCAGTGATGCTAGTTAGCTCCGTCATTAGCTTAGCAGTGATGCTACTTAGCTCCGTCATTAGCTTAGCAGTGATGCTAGTTAGCTCCAACATTAGCTTAGCAGTGATTTTGTTTTTGATCTTGTTAAATCACAGCACAAACCTGCCTCGTCCCCAGAAGAGAGACGTTGATGTCGTGAACGCAAGAACATGCAAAAACACTTACCACTTACAAGACTCTTACCTGTCACGAGCACAGATAGAACAGACAGCAGACACAGACTTGGCTTCCACATCTTCAGATGGCTCAAGGAAACAACTTCAGGGTTGAAATGTTGGATTTTGAGGAAATGAAACAACTGCTTAAATGGCAGAAAGTCTTTGAATGAGGTCAAATTTTTAACTGAATCGCGAGGGTGTTAATGTAGCTGTGCAGCTCTGCAGAAAATCACTGTTTCATGTTCTGAATTTAAAACCTCTCAGACTTGTCTAAGTTTTGTTCTGTGCAGATGATTTCCTCACCTGTTTACACTCTGTAAAGGTATGGAGGATGGAGGGCGGGGCCTCTTTGACTGACAAATTGTGATGTTTCTTTAAAAAATATATATGGTCAGCGATAATTGTGCAGTTTTCTTCGTTATCTTTTCTTTCGTTTTTTTTAGTAGCCTTTTTGCGTTTAATTGACAGGACGGCTATCGAGACGGGGTGTCAGAACACAGTCTCCGTCCAGAAGGTCAGTCCACGACATCTACTGGCACACTTTGACCTCAGAGGGGTCACCAAACAACAACCATCAACCAATAAACAACCACCAATAAACAACTAATAACTAACAGCAACAACCAACAACGAATAACCAACAACCAAACGACCAATAACTAACAACCAAAACACTACTAACACCAAAGAACCAAAACACTACTAACACCAAAGAACCAACAACCAGCATACCAGCAACAGGGCACAGAAGGCTATTTAGTGACTGCAGCCTATACTCTTCAGTTTCCAGTCCATTATCTATATTTAACAGCAGTGTAATAACTCAATGCTCCACAGAGTTACACTTTCTGCCCAAACTGTTGAAACAGTAATAATAATATGAAAAGCAGCCTCTGTAGCTGTTCAATCAACCCCCACACAAACAAATATACCAACACTAAAAAAAAAGCACATGAGTCACTCACAGGCAAACTCAAAAATAAGAATATGCAGCACTTACTTTGAGAAGACACAGGTCAGGAGATGTCCGCTGAACGCGTCCAGGCAGCGGGGAGAGTCATCCTCCAGGAGGTCGGTCCACGATGGAGGTTCTCCTTCCAGGAGGTCGGTGAACGACAGCTACTCACACACTTTGACCTCAGAGGGGTCACCAAAAAGCAACAACCATCAGCCAATAAGCAACAACCTAACAGCAACCACCATCAGCCAATAAGCAACAATCTAACAGCAACAACGAATAAACAACAACCAAATGTAACAACTAAACAACAACAACAACCAATAAGAAACAACAGCCAGATTAACAGCAACAGCAGGCTATTTAGTGACTGCAGCCTATACTCTCAGTTTCCAGTCCATTATCTATATTCAACAGCAGTGTAATAACTCAATGCTCCATAGTTACACTTTCTGCCCAAACTGTTGAAACAGTAGACTTGTAGTCAAGACCGCCTAATCCGAGACCAAGACACTACCAAGACCAGAGAGTATGAAGACGGGCAAACTCCAAAAAATAAAAAAAGAAAGGAACATGCAGCACTTGGGTGGTGGGGGCTATGACTGTGGGGGGACTGGGGGGAGGGGGGCGATAGACAGGTAGATAGACAGATAGATGAGTTGCTCACGGGCAACCTCTAAAATAAAAAAAGAAAGATAGAAACATGTAGCACTTGGGTGGTGGGGTCTATGACTGTAGCGGGGACTGGGGGGAGGGGGGCGATAGACAGATAGATAGACAGATGGATAGACAGACAGCAACAACCTAACAGCAACAACCATCAGCCAATAAGCAACAATTTAACAGCAACAACGAATAAACAACAAACAAATGCAACAACCAACGACTAACAACTGAACAACAACAAATAAGAAACAACAGCCAGATTAACAGCAACAGCAGGCTATTTAGTGACTGCAGCCTATACTCTCAGTTTCCAGTCCATTATCTATATTCAACAGCAGTGTAATAACTCAATGCTCCATAGAGTTACACTTTCTGCCCAAACTGTTGAAACGGTAATAATAATAATATGAAAAGCAGCCTCTGTAGCTGTTCAATCAACCCCCACACAAACAAATATACCAACACCAAAAAAAAGCACGAGTCACTCACAGGCAAACTCAAAAATGAAAAGAATATGCAGCACTTACTTTGAGAAGACACAGGTCAGGAGATGTCCGCTGGCGTGGGGAGAGTCTTCCTCCAGGAGGTCGGTCCACGATGGAGGTTCTCCTTCCAGGAGGTCGGTGAACGACATCTACTCACACACTTTGACCTCAGAGGGGTCACCAAAAAGCAACAACCATCAGCCAATAAGCAACAACCTAACAGCAACAACCATCAGCCAATGAGCAACAATCTAACAGCAACAACGAATAAACAACAACCAAATGCAACAACCAATGACTAACAACTAAACAACAACAACAACAACAACCAATAAGAAACAACAGCCAGATTAACAGCAACAGCAGGCTATTTAGTGACTGCAGCCTATACTCTCAGTTTCCAGTCCATTATCTATATTCAACAGCAGTGTAATAACTCAATGCTCCATAGAGTTACACTTTCTGCCCAAACTGTTGAAACAGTAGACTTGTAGTCAAGACCGCCTAATCCGAGACCAAGACACTACCAAGACCAGAGAGTATCAAGACGGGCAAACTCCAAAAAATAAAAAAAGAAAGGAACATGCAGCACTTGGGTGGTGGGGTCTATGACTGTAGCGGGGACTGGGGGGAGGGGGGCGATAGACAGATAGACAGATAGATAGACAGATAGATGAGTTGCTCACGGGCAACCTCTAAAATAAAAAAGAAAGATAGAAACATGTAGCACTTGGGTGGTGGGGTCTATGACTGTAGGGGGACTGGGGGGAGGGGGGCGATAGACAGATAGATAGACAGATAGATAGACAGACAGCAACAACGTAACAGCAACAACCATCAGCCAATAAGCAACAATTTAACAGCAACAACGAATAAACAACAACCAAATGCAACAACCAATGACTAACAACTAAACAACAACCAATAAGAAACAACAGCCAGATTAACAGCAACAGCAGGCTATTTAGTGACTGCAGCCTATACTCTCAGTTTCCAGTCCATTATCTATATTCAACAGCAGTGTAATAACTCAATGCTCCATAGAGTTACACTTTCTGCCCAAACTGTTGAAACAGTAGACTTGTAGTCAAGACCGCCTAATCCGAGACCAAGACACTACCAAGACCAGAGAGTATCAAGACGGGCAAACTCCAAAAAATAAAAAAAGAAAGGAACATGCAGCACTTGGGTGGTGGGGTCTATGACTGTAGGGGGACTAGGGGGAGGGGGAGCGATAGACAGATAGATAGATAGACAGATAGATGAGTTGCTCACGGGCAAACTCTAAAATAAAAAAAGAAAGATAGAAACATGGAGCATTTGGGTGGTGGGGTCTATGACTGTAGTGGGGACTGGGGGGGGGGGGGGCGATAGACAGATAGATAGACAGATAGATAGACAGCAACAACATAACAGCAACAACCATCAGCCAATAAGCAACAATTTAACAGCAACAACAAATAAACAACAACCAAATGCAACAACCAATGACTAACAACTAAACAACAACAACAACCAATAAGAAACAACAGCCAGATTAACAGCAACAGCAGTCTATTTAGTGACTGCAGCCTATACTCTCAGTTTCCAGTCCATTATCTATATTTAACAGCAGTGTAATAACTCAATGCTCCATAGAGTTACACTTTCTGCCCAAACTGTTGAAACAGTAATAATAATATGAAAAGCAGCCTCTGTAGCTGTTCAATCGACCCCCACACAAACAAATATACCAACACCAAAAAAAAGCACGAGTCACTCACAGGGAAACTCAAAAATAAAAAGAATATGCAGCACTTACTTTGAGAAGACACAGGTCAGGAGATGTCCGCTGAACGCATCCAGGCAGCGGGGAGAGTCTTCCTCCAGGAGGTCGGTCCACGATGGAGGTTCTCCTTATAGGAGGTCGGTGAACGACATCTCACACACTTTGACCTCAGAGGGGTCACCAAAAAGCAACAACCATCAGCCAATAAGCAACAACCTAACAGCAACAACCATCAGCCAATAAGCAACAATCTAACAGCAACAACAAATAAACAACAACCAAATGCAACAACCAATGACTAACAACTAAACAACAACAACAACCAATAAGAAACAGCCAGATTAACAGCAACAGCAGGCTATTTAGTGACTGCAGCCTATACTCTCAGTTTCCAGTCCATTATCTATATTCAACAGCAGTGTAATAACTCAATGCTCCATAGAGTTACACTTTCTGCCCAAACTGTTGAAACAGTAGACTTGTAGTCAAGACCGCCTAATCCGAGACCAAGACACTACCAAGACCAGAGAGTATCAAGACGGGCAATCTCCAAAAAATAAAAAAAGAAAGGAACATGCAGCACTTGGGTGGTGTGGTCAATGACTGTAGGGGGGACTGGGGGGAGGGGGGGCGATAGACAGATAGACAGATGAGTTGCTCACGGGCAACCTATAAAATAAAAAACAAAGATAGAAACATGTAGCACTTGGGTGGTGGGGTCTATGACTGTAGCGGGGACTGGGGGGAGGGGCGATAGATAGATAATGGGCACTCCAAAAATAAAAAAAGAAAGGAACATGCAGCACTTGGGTGGTGGGGTCTATGACTGTAGGGGGACTGGGGGGAGGGGCGATAGATATAGACAGACAGATAGATAGACAGACAGCAAGAACCTAACGGCAACAACCATCAGCCAATAAGCAACAATTTAACAGCAACAACGAATAAACAACAACCAAATGCAACAACCAATGACTAACAACTAAACAACAACAACAACAACCAATAAGAAACAGCCAGATTAACAGCAACAGCAGGCTATTTAGTGACTGCAGCCTATACTCTGTTTCCAGTCCATTATCTATATTCAACAGCAGTGTAATAACTCAATGCGCCATAGAGTTACACTTTCTGCCCAAACTGTTGAAACTGTACTAAGAATAAGAATAGGAATAAGAAGAAGAAGAAGAAGAAGACGAAGAATAAAACCAGCCGCTGTAGCTGTTCAATCAACCCCCACACAAACAAATACCAAACAATAGAACGTAAATCACTCACGGACAAACTCTAACATCCGCAAAGAAAACACATTTTTATAAACATGCAGACACTTACCTGGAGAACCAGGACACAGGTCAGGAGATGTCCACTGAACCCGTCCATGCAGTGGGAAGAGCCGTCCTCCAGGAGGTCGGTGCACGACATCTACTTGCACACTTTGACCTTAAGAGGGGTCACCAAACAGAAACAACCAACAACCAGCATAACAGCAACAGGGTATAGTAGACTATTTAATGACTGCAGCCTATACTCTCCGTTTCCAGTCCATTATCTATATTCAACAGCAGTGTACTAACTCAGTGCTCCATAGAGTTACTGAAAGTGTAATAATAATATGAAAACCAGCCTCTGTAGCTGTTCAATCAACCCCCACACAAACAAATACCAAACAACACCACGTGAATCACTCACGGACAAACCCCAACATCCACAAAGAAAACATTTTTATAAACATGCAGACACTTACCCGGAGAACCGGGACACAGGTCAGGAGATGTCCGCTGGACGCGTCCATGCAGCGGGGAGAGTCTCCGTCCAGTAGGTCCCTCGACGATGGAGGTTCTGCCTTCAGGAGGTCGGTGCACGATGGAGGTTCTCCCTCAAGAAGGTCGGTGCACGACATCTACTTGCACACTTTGACCTCAGAGGGGTCACCAAACAGAAACAACCAACAACCAGCATAACAGCAACAGGGCACAGCAGGCTATTTAATGACTGCAGCCTATACTCTCAGTTTCCAGTCCATTATCTAGATTCAACAGCAGTGTAATAACTCAATGCTCCATAGAGTTACACTTTCTGCCCAAACTGTTGAAACAGTAATAATATGAAAACCAGCCTCTGTAGCTGTTCAATCAACCCCCACACAAACACATAAACCAACCACCACATGAATCACTCACGGACAATTTTTTTAAAAACATTTTTTATAAACATGCAGACACTTAACTGGAGAACCGGGACACAGGTCAGGAGATGTCCGCTGGAAGCGTCCATGCAGCGGGTAGAGTCTCCGTCCAGGAGGCCGGTCCACGATGGAGGTTCTCCCTCCGGGAGGCCCGTGCACAACATCTACTTGCACACTTTGACCTCAAGAGGGGTCACCAAACAGAAACAACCACCAACCAGCATAACAGCAACAGGGTACAGTACAACCTTTATTTGTTCAGGGGAGCCAATTGAGAGCAGGGATTTTTTTCAATGACGCCCTGATTACAGATGTATGGTTCTCTAAAAGTCTCTAAAAGTGTGTATAAATATTCATTCTTTATTTTACTGGATTTCTATAATCTCAGGGATGTTAAAAATATGCAGATTATCCCTTTCATATTGCTGTTAGAAGACAAAATTAGCTTAGCAGTGATGCTAGTTAGCTCCGTCATTAGCTTAGCAGTGATGCTACTTAGCTCCGTCATTAGCTTAGCAGTGATGCTACTTAGCTCCGTCATTAGCTTAGCAGTGATGCTAGTTAGCTCCGACATTAGCTTAGCAGTGATTTTGTTCTTGATCTTGTTAAATCACAGCACAAACCTGCCTCGTCCCCAGAAGAGAGACGTTGATGTCGTGAACGCAAGAACATGCAAAAACACTTACCACTTACAAGACTCTTACCTGTCACGAGCACAGATAGAACAGACAGCAGACACAGACTTGGCTTCCACATCTTCAGATGGCTCGAGGAAACAACTTCAGGGTTGAAATGTTGGATTTTGAGGAAATGAAACAACTGCTTAAATGGCAGAAAGTCTTTGAATGAGGTCAAATTTTTAACTGAATCGCGAGGGTGTTAATGTAGCTGTGCAGCTCTGCAGAAAATCACTGTTTCATGTTCTGAATTTAAATCCTCTCAGACTAAGTTTTGTTCTGTGCAGATGATTTCCTCACCTGTTTACACTCTGTAAAGGTATGGAGGATGGAGGGCGGGGCCTCTTTGACTGACAAATTGTGATATTTCTTTTAAAAAATATATGGTCAGCGATAATTGTGCAGTTTTCTTCGTTATCTTTTCTTTCATTTTTTTTAGTAGCCTTTTTGCGTTTAATTGACAGGACGGCTATCGAAACGGGGTGTCAGAACACAGTCTCCGTCCAGAAGGTCAGTCCACGACATCTACTGGCACACTTTGACCTCAGAGGGGTCACCAAACAACAACAACAACCATCAACCAATAAACAACCACCAATAAACAACTAATAAACAGCAACTACTAACAGCAACAACCAACAACGAATAACCAACAACCAAACGACCAATAACTAACAACCAAAACACTACTAACACCAAAGAACCAACAACCAGCATACCAGCAACAGGGCACAGAAGGCTATTTAGTGACTGCAGCCTATACTCTCAGTTTCCAGTCCATTATCTATATTTAACAGCAGTGTAACAACTCAATGCTCCAAAGAGTTACACTTTCTGCCCAAACTGTTGAAACAGTAATAATAATATGAAAAGCAGCCTCTGTAGCTGTTCAATCAACCCCCACACAAACAAATATACCAACACCAAAAAAAAGCACATGAGTCACTCACAGGCAAACTCAAAAATGAAAAGAATATGCAGCACTTACTTTGAGAAGACACAGGTCAGGAGATGTCCGCTGAACGCGTCCAGGCAGCGGGGAGAGTCTTCCTCCAGGAGGTCGGTCCACGATGGAGGTTCTCCTTATAGGAGGTCGGTGAACGACATCTACTCACACACTTTGACCTCAGAGGGGTCACCAAAAAGCAACAACCATCAGCCAATAAGCAACAACCTAACAGCAACAACCATCAGCCAATAAGCAACAATCTAACAGCAACAACGAATAAACAACCAAATGCAACAACCAATGACTAACAACTAAACAACAACAACAACAACCAATAAGAAACAACAGCCAGATTAACAGCAACAGCAGGCTATTTAGTGACTGCAGCCTATACTCTCAGTTTCCAGTCCATTATCTATATTCAACAGCAGTGTAATAACTCAATGCTCCATAGAGTTACACTTTCTGCCCAAACTGTTGAAACAGTAGACTTGTAGTCAAGACCGCCTAATCCGAGACCAAGACACTACCAAGACCAGAGAGTATCAAGACGGGCAAACTCCAAAAAATAAAAAAAGAAAGGAACATGCAGCACTTGGGTGGTGGGGTCTATGACTGTAGGGGGGACTGGGGGGAGGGGCAATAGACAGATAGACAGATAGATGAGTTGCTCACGGGCAAACTCTAAAATAAAAAAAGAAAGATAGAAACATGGAGCACTTGGGTGGTGGGGTCTATGACTGTAGCGGGGACTGGGGGGAGGGGCGATAGACAGACAGATAGACAGATGAGTTGAAAACTCCAAAAAATAAAAAAAGAAAGGAACATGCAGCACTTGGGTGGTGGGGTCTATGACTGTAGGGGGGACTGGGGGGAGGGGGGCGATAGACAGATAGACAGATAGACAGACAGCAACAACCTAACAGCAACAACCATCAGCCAATAAGCAACAATTTAACAGCAACAACGAATAAACAACAACCAAATGCAACAACCAATGACTAACAACTAAACAACAACAACCAATTAGAAACAACAGCCAGATTAACAGCAACAGCAGGCTATTTAGTGACTGCAGCCTATACTCTCAGTTTCCAGTCCATTATCTATATTCAACAGCAGTGTAATAACTCAATGCTCCATAGAGTTACACTTTCTGCCCAAACTGTTGAAACAGTAATCAAATAATCCGAGACCAAGACACTACCAAGACCAGAGAGTATCAAGCGGGCAAACTCAAAAAATGAACATGCAGCACTTGGGTGGTGGGGTCATGACTCAGGGGGGACTGGGGGAGGGGGCGATAGACAGATAGACGAGTTGCTCACGGGCAAACAAAATAAAAAAGAAAGATAGAAACATGGAGCACTTGGGTGGTGGGGTGACTGTAGCGGGGACTCATAGGGAAACTCAAACTACAAAAAATAAAAAAAGAAAGGAACATGCAGCACTTGGGTGGTGGGGTCTATGACTGTAGGGGGACTGAGGGGAGGGGCGATAGACAGATAGACAGACAGCAACAACCATCAGCCAATAAGCAACAATTTAACAGCAACAATGAATAAACAACAACAACAACCAATAAGGAGCGATAGGTAGATAGACAGATGAGTTGCTCACGGGCAAACTCTAAAATAAAAAAAGAAAGATAGAAACATGGAGCACTTGGGTGGTGGGGTCCACGGGGACTGGGGGTTCTAGACAGATAGACAGATAGATAGACAGATAGATGAGTTGCTCACGGGCAACCTCTAAAATAAAAAAAGAAAGATAGAAACATGTAGCACTTGGGTGGTGGGGTCTATGACTGTAGCAGGGACTGGGGGACCTCAGAGGGGTCAAACCAGAAAATAAAAAAAAAAGGAACATGCAGAACCATCTGTAAGGTGAGATAGACAGATAGACAGCAACAACCTAACAGCAACAACCATCAGCCAATAAGCAACAATTTAACAGCAACAACGAATAAACAACAACCAAATGCAACAACCAATGACTAACAACTAAACAACAACAACCAATAAGAAACAACAGCCAGATTAACAGCAACAGCAGGCTATTTAGTGACTGCAGCCTATACTCTCAGGTTCCAGTCCATTATCTATATTCAACAGCAGTGTAATAACTCAATGCTCCATAGTTACACTTTCTGCCCAAACTGTTGAAACAGTAGACTTGTAGTCAAGACCGCCTAATCCGAGACCAAGACACTACCAAGACCAGAGAGTATCAAGACGGGCAAACTCCAAAAAATAAAAAAAGAAAGGAACATGCAGCACTTGGGTGGTGGGGTCTATGACTGTAGGGGGGACTGGGGGGAGGGGGGCAATAGACAGGTAGACAGATAGATGAGTTGCTCACGGGCAAACTCTAAAATAAAAAAAGAAAGATAGAAACATGGAGCACTTGGGTGGTGGGGTCTATGACTGTAGGGGGACTGGGGGGAGGGGGGCGATAGACAGATAGATAGACAGACAGCAACAACCTAACAGCAACAACCATCAGCCAATAAGCAACAATTTAACAGCAACAATGAATAAACAACAACAACAACAACCAATAAGGAGCGATAGGTAGATAGACAGATGAGTTGCTCACGGGCAAACTCTAAAATAAAAAAAGAAAGATAGAAACATGGAGCACTTGGGTGGTGGGGTCTATGACTGTAGCGGGGACTGGGGGGAGGGGCGATAGATAGATAGACAGATAGATAATGGGCAAACTCCAAAAAATAAAAAAAGAAAGGAACATGCAGCACTTGGGTGGTGCGGTCTATGACTGTAGGGGGACTGGGGGGAGGGGGGCGATAGACAGATAGACAGACAGCAACAACCTAACAGCAACAACCATCAGCCAGTAAGCAACAATTTAACAGCAACAACGAATAAACAACAACCAAATGCAACAACCAATGACTAACAACTAAACAACAACAACAACCAATAAGAAACAACAGCCAGATTAACAGCAACAGCAGGCTATTTAGTGACTGCAGGTTTCCAGTCCATTATCTATATTTAACAGCAGTGTAATAACTCAATGCTCCATAGAGTTGCACTTTCTGCCCAAACTGTTGAAACAGTAATAATAATATGAAAAGCAGCCTCTGTAGCTGTTCAATCAACCCCCACACAAACAAATATACCAACACCAAAAAAAGCACGAGTCAATCACAGGCAAACTCAAAAATAAAAAGAATATGCAGCACTTACTTTGAGAAGACACAGGTCAGGAGATGTCCGCTGAACGCGTCCAGGCAGCGGGGAGAGTCTTCCTCCAGGAGGTCGGTCCACGAAGGAGGTTCTCCTTATAGGAGGTCGGTGAGCGACATCTACTCACACACTTTGACCTCAGAGGGGTCACCAAAAAGCAACAACCATCAGCCAATAAGCAACAACCTAACAGCAACAACCATCAGCCAAAAAGCAACAATCTAACAGCAACAACGAATAAACAACAACCAAATGCAACAACCAATGACTAACAACTAAACAACAACAACAACAACCAATAAGAAACAACAGCCAGATTAACAGCAACAGCACTTGGGACTGCAGCCTATACTCTCAGTTTCCAGTCCATTATCTATATTCAACAGCAGTGTAATAACTCAATGGGGAGTTACACTTTCTGCCCAAACTGTTGAAACAGTAGACTTGTAGTCAAGACCGCCTAATCCGAGACCAAGACACTACCAAGACCAGAGAGTATCAAGACGGGCAAACTCCAAAAAATAAAAAAAGAAAGGAACATGCAGCACTTGGGTGGTGGGGTCTATGACTGTAGGGGGGACTGGGGGGAGGGGCAATAGACAGATAGGTAGATAGACAGATAGAGATAGCAAACTAAAATAAAAAAAGAAAGATAGAAACATGGAGCACTTGGGTTGCTGACAGCGGGGACTGGGGGAACCTAGATAAAATAAGCAAACTACAAAAAATAAAAAAAGAAAGGAACATGCAGCACTTGGGTGGTGGGGTCTATGACTGTAGGGGGACTGGGGGGAGGGGGGTGATAGACAGATAGATAGACAGATAGATAGACAGACAGCAACAACCATCAGCCAATAAGCAACAATTTAACAGCAACAACGAATAAACAACAACCAAATGCAACAACCAATGACTAACAACTAAACAACAACAACCAATAAGAAACAACAGCCAGATTAACAGCAACAGCAGGTCTGATTTAGGGACTGGGGCAGCCTAGATAGATAGATTGGGCAAAGTTCAAAAATTATCTAAAGGAACAACAGCAGTGGGGTAATAACTCAGGGGGGACTGCTCAGATAGACAGATAGATGAGTTGCTCCGGGCAAACTGTAAAATGAAACAGAAAGATAGAAACATCAAGCACTTGGGTGGTGGGGTCTATGACCAAGGGACTACCAAGACCAGAGAGATATAGATAACGGGCAAACTCCAAAAAATAAAAAAAGAAAGGAACATGCAGCACTTGGGTGGTGGGGTCTATGACTGTAGGGGGGACTGGGGGGAGGGGGGCGATAGATAGATAGACAGATAGACAGATAGATGAGTTGCTCACGGGCAACCTCTAAAATAAAAAAAGAAAGATAGAAACATGTAGCACTTGGGTGGTGGGGTCTATGACTGTAGGGGGACTGGGGGGAGGGGGGCGATAGATAGATAGACAGATAGATAGACAGATAGATGAGTTGCTCACGGGCAACCAATAAAATAAAAAAGAAAGATAGAAACATGGAGCACTTGGGTGGTGGCGTCTATGACTGTAGGGGGACTGGGGGGAGGGGCGATAGACAGATAGATAGACAGATAGATAGACAGATAGACAGTAACAACCTAACAGCAACAACCATCAGCCAATAAGCAACAACCTAACAGCAACAACCATCAGCCAATAAGCAACAACCTAACAGCAACAACCATCAGCCAATAAGCAACAACTTAACAGCAACAACGAATAAACAACAACCAAATGCAACAACCAATGACTAACAACTAAACAACAACAACAACAACAACAACAACCAATAAGAAACAACAGCCAGATTAACAGCAACAGCAGGCTATTTAGTGACAGATCAGTTTCCAGTCCATTATCTATATTCAACAGCAGTGTAATAACTCAATGCTCCAGAGTTACACTTTCTGCCCAAACTGTTGAAATTTAGACAGTCAAGACAACAAATCCGAGACCAAGACACTACCAAGACCAAATCAAGCAACAACCAAAAAATAAAAAAGAAAGGAACATCCAGCACTTGGGTGGTGGGGTCCAATGACTGTAGCGGGGACCAATAAGACAGATAGGTAGATAGACAGATAGATGAGTTGCTCACGGGCAAACTCTAAAATAAAAAAAGAAAGATAGAAACATGGAGCACTTGGGTGGTGGGGTCTATGACTGTAGCGGGGACTGGGGGGAGGGGCGATAGATAGATATATAGATAACGGGCAAACTCCAAAAAATAAAAAAAGAAAGGAACATGCAGCACTTGGGTGGTGGGGTCTATGACTGTAGGGGGACTGGGGGGAGGGGGGCGATAGACAGATAGACAGATAGATAGACAGATAGATGAGTTGCTCACGGGCAACCTCTAAAATAAAAAAAGAAAGATAGAAACATGGAGCACTTGGGTGGTGGGGTCTATGACTGTAGGGGGACTGGGAGGGGGGCGATAGACAGACAGATAGACAGATAGACAGACAGACAGCAACAACCTAACAGCAACAACCATCAGCCAATAAGCAACAATTTAACAGCAACAACGAATAAACAACCAAATGCAACAACCAATGACTAACAACTAAACAACAACAACAACCAATAAGAAACAACAGCCAGATTAACAGCAACAGCAGGCAATTTAGTGACTGCAGCCTATACTCTCAGTTTCCAGTCCATTATCTAGATTCAACAGCAGTGTAATAACTCAATGCTCCATAGAGTTACACTTTCTGCCCAAACTGTTGAAACGGTAATAATACGAAAACCAGCCTCTGTAGCTGTTCAATCAACCCCCACACAAACAAACAAATACCAAACACCACGTGAATCACTCACGGACAAATTTTTTTAAACATTTTTTATAAACATGCAGACACTTACCTGGAGAACCGGGACACAGGTCAGGAGATGTCCGCTGGACGCGTCCATGCAGCGGGGAGAGTCTCGGTCCAGGAGGCCGGTCCACGATGGAGGTTCTGCCTTCAGGAGGTCGGTCTATCTGCGGACAGATAGATAGACAGATAGATAGATTTACATTTCATCATCAATGCATCCGGTAGCTTTAACAAAGCAATAAATTCCCTCATAGATAAGCCACACAGAGCCTACTATAGCATCAAGAGCTCACTATATAAATTCAATCCTCCAATTACAATTTGGCTAAAATCATTTAACAGCATAATAAAACCCATACTTCTGTATGGAAGTGAAGTGTGGGGCCCTAGATAGATAGATAGATAGATAGATAGATAGATAGATAGATAGATAGATAGATAGATAGATAGATAGATAGATAGATAGATAGATAGATAGATAGATAGATAGATAGATAGATAGATAGATAGAGCGCTCCACCTGAGTCACCCAAGCTGCCCAAGCTATCAACGGCGTTATTCACCCTCTGCCGTCTGATTTTTAAATAGCAGCACTCATGCCGGGTAGCCTACAGTACACACACAGTGTTGCCAACTTAGCGACTTTGTCGCTAAATCTGGCGACTTTCCAAACCGTCTTGGCGACCTTTTTTCTCAAAAGCGACTAGTGACAAATCTAGCGACTTTTTCCTGAGAAATTACAAACGTTTCAGGACCTGAAAGCACGTTATTACAGCTGTTTTCAACGAGCAGCAGCGCTGCAGCGAGCACTCGCTGGTTGTCAGCCTAGTCACAGAGCTGTCTCCGCTGCATTCAGGGACGCACTGCTCCACACCATAAACACATGAAGAGCGCCGCTGCCGCCCGTGAAGCTGTGTTGTTCACATGGAACAACTGTGTTCTGCCCACCATAGTGGCATGGTATCGTCATCTCTTTTAACCCAGCTTGTAATAATCTAATAAATTCATGCTTCAGAGTTTAATCATAAAACCGGTGATAAAAGCGACGCTGTTTCACTATTAAACTCACACTGTACATGTGCGTCATGTATCTGCTCTTGAAAAGATGCACTTCAAGATTACAAGCATTATAAGATTTATTATTGAATATGATGCTGAGTGATGAATAACTTTTGCAAAAACTGTAATTATAATACTAATCATATTATTAAATTATTATGGCCAAAATACCAAACTTTAAATTAACCAAATCAATATTTAGAGTATCAAGAGGAGACTATTGAGAGTGAGGAGTTGACGTCACGACTCAAAGCCCCGCCCCTCTCCGCCATGTTGGAAGGATTCCGGCTGCGAAAGCCTTACTAGTCTATGGGCAAAACACAACCGTCTACTCCGTAATTTACTGTTTTACAATGCCTGGAAATCACTGCTGTGTTAAAAACTGTTCCAGTTTCAAAAGGATTGTAATGAAAAAAACTGTAGCAACAACGGGATACAGTTTTTGTTTTAGTATTGAGAATCTGTGTCAGTTTTGGGCTCAGGGAGCTGTAAATGGGTCGATGTTTGGATGTCTGAGAGCTTCTCCACCTAGTTGTTTAGCGCTAGGTGTGAGCTTGTTCCTGTAATGTCCCTTTTCTTTCTCCTTCAAAGGTTGAATATGTAGGATTACCAACAACAGAATACCAGACCATTGCTAGGTAAAACGGGTCGTTGCTAGGGACAGCAGAGGAGGAGAACTATGCAGGATTTACCTTGTGTTTATTTTTTTTTAACCGTCATTTAACAGCATAATAAATGACTTGTAGCTTGTTCCAGGGAGAGTGGAGGCTCTCTGCCTTCCACACCGTTGCTGGAAACCAAACCTGCGATCACAGCCTCCGCTGTCGCTGCTCTCATCAAGTTGAAAAAAAAAAGCTCCACCGGGAGGGCCACAGTAAACGTGTTTATGACAGATTAGACTACACAAATACACCCATCCTAACATGTATATGATAATCCATTTATCCACCGATTGATTATTAAAAAGGCTTAATTGAAAACAGACAAGTCCTCGACCGGGAGGCTCCAGGCTGCTTCAGATCCATAGTTTACTTGGACAGAGGGTTCAGGTCCTTGCTCCCTGCACAGGGAATCTGCCACAGGGAACTTCATGGATTTAACTCCAATCGGAACACCCTGCAACGTCACAGCTGTTTCTGGCCGAGTTTAAAAATAAAGTTTTTGAATTTTCAAAATGTATAAAGCCACTATCACCATTTAGACAAATCTGAGATTATTTAAGAAACATAACTATTTCTGCTGCAGAGCAGTGCAAGCAAAGCAGTTTTGTGTTGTTGTTTGGTATTTATTCAATTTTGGGGCATCTTGTTTGAATAAATAGCATCAGTGGCTCAGCTCAGGTTAATTAACAGCAGTTTATTTTAAGCTAACGGCCGCAGCTGAAACACAGAGACAAACAACAACAACAATACAATTTATATAATTATATTTATTCAACTGGAAAAACCTCCTGTTTCGGACAGGTGTTCAAGACACATACACTTACCAGAGCCGGGACACAGATCAGGAGATGTCCGCTGGATTGTTTTCCATGCAGCTGGGAGAGTCTGATTTGTTCCACAAGCTTTTGATTTTTTGATTAGATGTTGTCTCCGTCCATGGAGGCTGATGAGGCCGGCTGATGAGGCCGGCTGACACGGCAGCTCTACGTCCATGAAGCCCCGGCCGCTGGCATAAACACTCCATGCGGTTGTTTAGGGCCACAGCCATAAGGTGGGGGGATCAGAAAGGTAACGGGGTTCATTCAAATCCCACTTAGAGTGGACCACAAACAAATTTTAGGGCCACCATAATCAAGCCGGTTGACGGCGGAGGCTGTCCCTCCTTGAAGCGGCTACACAACATCAGTCCCACGGTTAAATAAATAAATAAATAAATAAGGCCAAGTCCTCCTCCGTCGCCACAGCTCCATACCTGAGCTGCGGTCCGGTTCTCCTCTGGTCGGGGTTCAGGTTCTGAGTGACTCCTCTGGAGCGTCTTCATGACCGCCGGTAACCGGAGACACGTGTTAACTAAACTCTACCCGGAAACCGAGCCACCTGTTCTCGCTCACCTTTTGATTACGCGACCTTCCTTTTTTTTCTCTCCCGCCTGCGGCCTAACCAATCAGCAGCCAGGAAACGTGACGTTGCGCAGCAGGTTGCTGCATTCACTGTCATCGGGAAATCACACTATTCACCAATTGTACAGCTGCAGAGCAGTGGAGGCACCGCGCTAGTTTCTTACTTTTTCCCACTTTAATGATAAAATCCCTTGTTTGAATAAGAAGCCCAGCGATTCCACCATCTTTAGCTGAGAACCTAGGACCTGTTTATTTTATTTAGTGTGACCACAGTGTAGATCATAAACACTAAGGGAAACACAGAGACAAACAACAACAACAATACAATTTATATTTTATATAAATATAATTATATTTATTCCAGTGGTAAACTGAATGTATTCACTTAACGGCAGCAGCAGCAGAGTCTCAACACGTCCTCCATCATCGTCAGCCTATAGACAATTAAAAACAACAGCAACCAGAGTCAGAAAAACCCCCAGTCCAACACTGACTCCTCCCTCTTTGTCTCCTCCCTCCTTGTCTCCTCCCTCTTTGTCTCCTCTCTCCTGTGTGTCTCCTGCAGAGAGAAGCAGAGTGGGGTATCAGCTGACAGGTAGGTGATCTCGCACACACACACACACACACACACACACACACACACACACACACCCGAGCACCAGCAGCAGTGATGTCATGTGACATCACAGGTTCTAATGAACAACTCACCTGAGTGTGTGACCTTCAGGTCGAAGCTGCTGATGAACTCGAGGTCACGTCCTGTGTTTCTGACGTGACACTGGTATCTCCCGGCGTCATTGAAGGTGACGTTCTTCAGAACCACAGAAACGTCTCCGTCCTTCATCTCTGGATCTTTCAGCTCCACTTGACCACGCTATAAGGCAGTAATCCCAGAGACAGAGAGAGGACAGACACAGGCAGACCGACAACACCGAGGAGGAACCAGAGGCAGCAGAGAACGCATTGACTCCAATGGGACAATTTAACGTGAACACCACGGTCGAGTCTTTCTCCCCACAGTCACTGAAGTCAATTTTGTCATTTTTCACCAGCCACGTACAAATAACAATGTTGAACAGATAATCATACAAAAACAGACAGTGCTCCAATATGATAGGGGAAATAAAGAGAGAGAATCTTTCGTAGAAATCTATGGATGTAATGCTTTGGTTCGTGTCAATTAATGAAAGGGATTTAATGTAGCCTGAACTCTTTGAACTCAACAAGAACAGCAAGAAACCTGTAAAGTTCGGTGAGGTTTTTGAAAATGTACATTTATGTGGGCTATGAAATGTACCATATAAAATGAATAAATTAAAGGTGTACAGAAAAGAAAACTGAATGCGAGCCACTCTGGGTCATAAAACTCATCTATCAGACGATGTTGATCAAACTTTGTGCAAAATTCTATTTTTGCTTCGTGTCAATTAATGAAAGGGAATCCAGGATGAAAGTGTTGTATTTTGTTGTATTTTTTTTTGCATTGGACAATGTAGGCGCAAGGATTATACGTCAGCCTGTACACGATTCAAAAGCCACTGGTATTGGATCTGTCATCCGTCATTCAAATGTCTAAACACACACACACACACGGAGCTCGGACTCGCCCCAAGCTTTGAATATCCCGCCCGCTCGATAACGACCAATCAAATCCGTTTTCCTTACTCGGCTAAACTCGTGTTGCAGCTCGTGACAACTCATTACACGGGCCTTCGGTGACAGCTACTGAAGGCCCTGCAGGGGGAGTCGACGATTTACTGCCCAGATACCGTTGGAAGAAAAAAGGTGATTGGTCCATTTCCCGTTCCATTAGCCTATATTAACCCAAGAAATATAAGTTCAACTTTATAACAATGATCTAGAAAATGTTACTTGTGTGTTACTCACTGTATAAATAAATAAAATACAATAAAATAAATCAAAAGTAGTACAAAAATGATTTCAATATTTTTTCTGAGGCCTTCACTGAATACCTTGAAGGCCCTGAGGGTTCCCCTCTGGTTTTGACTAGAAATGAGACATTTTGACAAGAAATAAGACAAATATCCTTGGAAAGGTTATGAGCAGTGCTTAATTTGAGCCGGATCCTGCCGGAACAAGATCCGGCACCTCTTAATTTTGGCCTCCCTGCGTTCCGGTACCTATTTGGGCAGATCCGGCACCTCTCATTAAAGAAAAAACGTTTTAAAATGTTTAAAAGAAAATAATATTATGTATATATTCATTTACCGAACAAATCTCCATAATTCCACGTTGTTTATTAAAGGATAACTTTCGTTTTTTACAACCTGGACCTTATTTCTAGCATCAAATACGATCATTTAATCACCCTGACAAGTTTGGTGTCATTTGGAGTCGTTTTGACGAAATTAGCCCCAATCGAGTGGTGCGTATATCCGTATAATGCGAGAACACGGGGCAGCCAATGCAGCCTCTAAATAACACATTATCCGCCGCAAAACTCGTTCATTTCGCCAATATTTTGTGATGATACACTAGTGTTATTCCCCTCCGAGCCCGTGGTGGCATGTTATCAACATCCTGCTCCTCTAGGTTGACCTACTAACCGCTGACCTGGATGATGTCATCTCCGACGGCGGCGCGGCGCAGCTAGCTTGCTAAGGCTAATGCTATGGTCCGTTTCTGCATGTTTCTGACTCGTCAGAACAAAATGAGCAGCTGGGTGATGTTCAGCTTCGGTCAGCTTCCACAGGCTTCCTCTCCTCAGCCTGGATCCTCACTACAGCTCTGGCTAGTTGAGCTAAAAAGGACCCGAATGCCGAAGCGTAATGATTATTATCAGAACGAGCCGGGCACCGGTCGGAGATGACATCATCCAGATCAGAGGTTAGTAGGTCAGCCTGGAGGAGCCGGATGTTGATAACATGCCACCACGGGCTCGGAGGGGAATAACACTAGTGTATTATCACAAAATATTGGCGAAATGAACAAATTTTGCGGCGGATAATATGTTATTTAGAGGCTGCATTGGGTGCCCCGTGTTCTCGCATTATACGGATATACGCGCCGCTCGATTGGGGCTAATTTCGTCAAAACGACTCCAAATGACACCAAACTTGTCAGGGTGATTAAATGATCGTATTTGATGCTAGAAATAAGGTCCAGGTTGTAAAAAACGAAAGTTATCCTTTAAGATTTAGTCGGAGATCTGTTGAAGTTGACGCACTAATCAGGCCGTACCCTATAGACGGGTTTCCAGCCTACGTCATCACAGGTTGCGCACGCATTCTTGACCCAGAAAACCCGGAAGACAGAACGAGTAGCTGCATAGACAAGTGTTTTTTTAGTTAAATAATTGTATTTTATACACTATTAACATGCCTAGCCGTTGTGTGAACGGGTGTACCAATCAATATCAAAGATGTTCTATCAAACCCACATAGTTTTAAACACGTTCAAAACACACAGAGCCAGTGTCACAACCCACTAGCTTAATGCTAACGTATGTTAATGTTAAACCTCATAGACTGGCTAACAGAAATTAGCCATTTCGACGCTACGAACAGCCAAGCAGTAAAGCTGCTAAAAACTGTTTTAATTCTGGCTTTAGCGCTGTTAACACATCACAGTTTAACACAGAGTCTGTGATCAGTTTATAACGCTTGCTAGGAAATGTGATCCGATGGTTTTTGAGTCTGTGTGAGCCACGACCGCGGGGACCGTGGCAGCGGCTGTCACAAGAGCAGAAGCCCGGTCTACTGAGCTGATCTGCCGGGCAGACCCATAGGCAGACCTCGGTCCTCGTCCCAGGCGATCCCGCACCCTTTAGAGGTTTACCGCTGGCTGGTTAAACTCTTTTTAGGAGATTAATCTTGGTCTCATTGATGAAATTCAACAGCTGTGTGCGGCAGCTGCATTAGTTTTAATGAAAAGTGGGCAGGGCTGCCTCTGGGCTACGTAGCTAACGTTACTAAATCACCACATTTACGTAAATAAATAAATGTTTTACAATGAACCGATCGTATACATTTTATTTTAAGTCAACATGGTTACTGTACATGGCAAAGATTATTACCGCTTTATGACTTACAATTGGTCTGTGTTTCTATGGGAGTCCTATCGCCACTCTGTTATGTCAGTTGCTATGGTCGGCAGTAGCGTAGCGGTGTGTTTCACTGCTTCCTCCCTACCGTGGCCGACGAGAGGCGACAGACTCGTCGGACCAAAGGCCGTTGGTGTCGGGTCGAGGCGGTGTGTGGGGGCCTTTACTGAGCTCAGGCTGTAAGACGGGTGGGGTGGGGGGTCAGCGGCGTGGAGCGGCATCTGCTCCGTGACACTGACCGCCGATGAGCGCTGTGGACGGGGCTGATAGTCTCATCCTATTGGTCATCGGGCCACTTTGTGAGTCTTTCTCCCACTCTGTAATTCCATAAGGATCTGGAAGTTGCTTACCATTAGGTAGCATTAGTTTGTTGATGTAATTTTCGCCATCTTTTAAAGTTAATCCACTCGCACACATTGACAAACTCAGCCATTCTGTCCCAAGAATGCGCACGCATCTCGGTGACGTCATCATTGTTTACAAACAGGAAAGGGGTCTATATAGTTTCGCTTGTACCGCGCGCACTGCTGCACTCGGCTCGCCATTCTCTCTCCCCCTCTCTGCCTGCTTGTGTGTGTGCGTGCGTGCACGAGATGAATGAACGGAACGATATTGCCGAAAAATCTATTCTTTGCGGACGTAATTTATGTGAAACTATGGGAACCACTGGCCGGAGCAACAGGCGGGGACCCTGGCATCAGCCCGTTTACAGCAGGGAGACTGAGAAGAAGAGGAGAATGGAGAGTAGTGTTGGACGTCCAGCGACAGGTCATGCTCAACTCACACACACAGGCCTACTGTACATCCACCACCACACAGCTCTGTCTACCGTGCAGTCACACATTCGACCCCTGATCCGCTCTACAACCACTGATGCGCGTATCATGACACACGCGACGGTGATCGCTCCTAATCAATACGGCAGGAAATATCATAACGTAGGCTTACCTTTGAAAACGGCCCGCAAACTATCAATAGATTATATATATTTCCTTCTCCCAGTATTATTCCTTTTCTCTTAGTATTTATAATGTCATTTTGTTTATCCTGCTTTCCTCCTGACGTGCGCCCAGATGCGCAACCTGATGATTGACATCTGTCAATCACTTTCCTCCTCTTTTCTTTTTTCCTTCGGGTTAAAATGCCTCTAAACAGGCGATCTATGAGTACTTCCTAACTTAACAGAGAAATAAAACACAGCAAGAGCACAACTAAAATGTGACATTATTCTCAGTTAATTTACAGAGCCCCCCCCCTCCCCCCCGCCACATGCGTTCCGGGACCTTTGCCCGTCTCGTCATTTCGTCATCCCTGAGCGCTGTCATATGTACTTTGCGTTCCGGCACCTCATGATTTACAAATTAAGCACTGGTTATGAGTTGTTGCAGTGCAATGTGAGAATGAATGAAGTATCCACAGTAACCAAAGTTTTTATTGGAGCTGTGGTTTGTGTTTGACGTGTAACGTTAACTAACCCATAAAAGTCTCAGTTTCTGCTGTTAAAGCTTCACATTTTCACACACATTGATAGAAGATGAATCAACGAGTCACGGAGGCTAAAAAGAAGAAAAAAACCCTCGTTAGTCCGTCAGAGAGAACTGATGTGACTGATGTCGGGTTAAAGAACGTTTCTCAAGCTTGTAAATTTTGTCTCCCTCGTCTCGGCGCTCGACTCCCTCCGGACTCATCAAACTAAATATCCCCAGTTCGTTTAAAACGTGAAAAATGATTTGAACCGTCGACTCCGGGCCAGTCTGTCGGCGTTTCAGCTGATTACATCACAGGCCGAGCGAGAGCCCGGCGTGGCCGACGACATGAAGCTGATACCGATCAACTGTAAAAACACTCGTAAAGAAAATGGACTCTTGAATGGAGGGGATGATGTGTTCGAGTGCTTTTACAGCCACTCTGCACAGTTCAAGGTCACGATCCACCATTAGGAAAATATTACAGACACTTCAACACCTTTTTAAATGTACACAGCAAATCTGCCGGTGTTAAAATTCCAGTGTAACGAGAAATTAACACAAATTAGAGTTATTTTAACACTTATCAAATAATAACTAACACTAGCAGAGTCAGTGTTAGTGTAGATTTTGGGAGTTACACAGTTTCACACTCAGAGTGTTAACCTTGACCACGCCCCCATTGACGGTTGAGAAAAGCATCTCTGGATTTTTGCAGTCGCCATTTTCCCCTCTCATTGCGGTAAGTCAAACTCTCTCAAATTTCATGTTTTAGCTCAATATTACGAATTATTTATTTTAAAAATGTAAGATTAAGTTTATTTACCAGACTACGGACATTTTTAAAGTGTTAAATTATATTTTAAACCGTTTTTCGTCGAAGTGTCCGATTGCTAGCATAAAGTCTGTATAGCATGTAACTTTAGGGTAATGTACTGTAGTTTAGTTTTCGATTTTGGACAGCACATACGGGTAAATTGAGATGTACTGTCTTTGTCATGTGAACCTAAGTCATATTTTGGGAAACGGTACTTTTTAAATGTGCTTTGCAATGAGAAATATAGTTCTGGGCTGATTGAGTGAATCACCAACAGGTGTGCTAACATTAATTGCTGGCGGGAGACACTGAGTCCGGAGACAGACCGCAAGTGCAGGACCACCTCCCTTAGCTGCCCAAGATAGTCAGCACAGGTGGGTAACAGTTCCAATTTAAGTGCCTTCATACACTGTTACTGTACGTTCACACCAAAAGCTTCCAAAGCGTCCAAGACGCCGGAAGTCAATTCATTTTCAATGAGAGCCCGGCGACACCGAGCGTCCAAAGCGTCTACAGGCGTTGCCGCGCTTCCAAAGCGTCCAAAGCTTCCAGAGCGTCCAAAGCGTCAACAGACTAGAAGTTGAGCCCTGGTCAACTTTATGGTAATTAGCTATGACGCGGCAAAGCGGCAACCGGCGATAACCTGTCAGAATAGAGATGTCCGTCGGCTGCCGTTTTTTTTTCTTTTTTTGTATTTCGGCTCCCAATGACCAGCGCGATTGAAGTTTGACGCCAGTCACGTGACGAGCGGCCAAAGCGGCTGATAAGCTTTTGGTGTGAACGTACGTTGCTGTTTTGGAAGCTCAGACGCCGACCCTCGAGCGTTTTTGACGCTTTGGAAGCTTTTGGTGTGAACGCACAGTTAGAGGCGTTGTGTAGGTGCTTGTCACGCCGTGCTGGCCGCCGAGCCTTGCGGCGCTCAACGCGGCTTCCTGAGGCCGACTCAGTGAATTTAGCCTTGCGGTGCCGAGCAATTGGGCGCGAACTCCGCTACCTCGAGGCTAAACAATTAGCGCGAGGCGGCTCGACGGCTGTGTAAACTGCGCTACCACGATGCTAAACAATTAGCGCGAGGCGGCTCGACGGCTGTGCGATCTCCGCTACCGCGATGCTAAACAATTAGCGCGAGGCGGCTCGACGGCTGTGTGAGCTGCGCTACCACGAGGCTAAACAATTAGGTAGCTCCGCCGGGGTCGCGCTCAAAGGCCCCGGTGGACCCGCCTCGGGCTAATCGTTTAGCCTTCCTGTGGCAAGCCAAAGGCCCCTCTCAGAACTTGCGCCACAGGGCTAACTGCTTTGCAACGTCAAGGGTTCGTTTTTCAGGCTATCAAGAGAACATTCACAATCAAAACAACATTGCAAGGATGTGTTAATTAATTTAATGTTTTCTCCCTCTTCACCTGCTTTCTGTTTCAGATGGAAACATGCTCCTTAAAGTGCAGTATCAAAACCGCAAGAAATACATAAAGTTGCAGCAAGAAGCTGACTTTGGAGAATTCCTATCTGAAGGTAAATTTCCAACTAAGATATTACAACTGTAGCTGCAAAAAAGCTAAAATTTGATTCCAGTCATGTGTCATAGATATTTGATTGTTCTCTGAGTGTTTTTTGTGGTTGAAAGTTAGTGTTGTTGCTATCCCATCGTAGGGCAGCCATGGTGTAACTCCAGTTTGCCCTACATAAATTTTAGTTGCATTTTTTGCCCCCCCCAACACTGGGTGACCATCAGGAAAACGATTTAGAGGTTAAAAATGACCAGAATTCTCCTTTTACCTCATCATACAGTGAAAGACAAGTTCTCCATACCTGATGACAAAGTCACTGTGGAAGATGATTCTGGCACTGAGGTGGATGAAACCGTTTTTGGAGAATTATCTGCTATGCCGGGTATTTGCTTTGTTGTCAAGAATTGTCATGACGATGGTAAGTTTTAAAATATAGCTTGGTTTTGTATTGACAAATGTGGTCATTGAAGATGCAACCATTTTAATACTAGCATATGAAATGTTAAGACCCTTGTGAGTTTAATTTATAATTATTAAGTGAAATAAAACAAATTAATGTCAAAGTAATGTATAGCACAAATTGTGGCATAGCAAAGCAGACATTTTTCTATTTTGATTCCTAATTATTCAGTCTGGAAGGAGATAGTTTCTTGGATGTTCAGTGTTAAATGACACTGCAAATAACCTTGTTTGTTTTTGAGATTCCCCGACACCTCCATCCACACCCTCACCATGTAGGAGTGTCTACTCCGGCTCCATAAGTAGCAGTGACGGTGAGGTCTCAAGACCATCTAAGCGAATTAGAAGTGATGAAGAGTCATTACAGAGTTCTTCAGCCAGAGAGGTAAGTTTAACATTATATCCATTTCTCTCTTATACATTTTTTTTTTGGCTTACTGTATGCTATCTATGTAGCTGATAAACCAGATCTTGCTGACAAAACCTGGAGGGACAGCAGTGCTTGAAGAATATGAAGAGACTGGGACTTTGCGTGATAGCAGAAGAAGACAGATGGTTAACATTCTAGCAGCGCACATGGTTGAGACTGAAGGGTAAGTTGTTGATGGAAGGATATAGATTTGATTGTAAGGATGGGCAAAGTTATGTGGAAGGACAGCCTGTCCCAGCAGTTAGCTGGTTAAAACCATTTGAGTTTTTCCATAAAAACCCCATATTGCATGACTATTGAAATTAAGAGGGTCTGGAAGTGTCTAAAAGCTGCATTAGACTTGTTTAGCTGCAGTAAATATGATCATTGTCCCATTCCTAAGAAGTCAGGGCACTCGGGTAAGTGAGAAAACCACTTTTATTTTTCTTTGCAGGAGAATCCCTCAGCGAATTACTAAAGAGAAATATGCACTTGGAGTTGTCACCTTGTTCCCTTCATTGAGAGATCCCCTCTCCAAGAAAGGATACGTAAGTTGTGTATTTACCTTCAAGGAATAATCACTTGTTATTAATACTGTACCTGTTTAAAGTATGTTGATTGGATTTTAAACACACCGACTTCATATTAAAAAAAAAAATTGAAACATTCAGTTTATTAGATCATTCATGAAGCAGAGTCCAGAGTGTAGGAATATCTGATTCAGAAGTGCCCTAACTTTTGATTATTCTTTTTCTAAAAAAAAAAAAAAAATGAGACTTTGAAATTGATTTTGGTTTTCTTAACTTTTATTCATTCTATGAATTATTTGCTGACCATGAAGATTAACTTTGATCATGTTTCTGTCTTTGCTAAGGAACACTTTTATGACTGGCAAAGCGGCTCTGGATTTCTGGCATGGCGCCTTAAGACAATTCAGCGAAAGACTGTACTTGGGTCTAAGGAACCGAAAATGCAAACTGTGGGAGGAGGTGGTCCAACACAGGAAAGGGAGCTACCTGTGATTGGTGGTCAGCTAGATGATGACCGTTGTAAAGAAATCATATCCTTGATGAACCATATCAGTGACAAAGAAGTCATCATGCAGAAGATGAAGGAGACCTTTGAGTATAGGCAGCGCCTCATCCACAACCCCAATGACTCACACACTGTACTCTCTGTGTTTCCGAGGCTGCTGGATACTAAAGGGCTGGTCAGTATTGGCATCTTTTTCTGTTGTCATCATAGCTGAATGTTGTGTGTGTGTGTGTGTAATGTGTTAATACATTTTTTTCTTTGTTGCTACAGATACTTCAAGATTTCAGCCTCCTCTTGGGACCAGAAATATCTGCCAGACTGCTGGAGAAGTGGCCTACCTCCTTTAAAGGAAAAGTGATCAGAGAAGCAGAGTGTCTTACTTCCACCCCAGTGCTCCAGAGTTTGCTTAAGTCTGCTAAGAACGAGTACAGTGAGGAATCATCTGAGGAACATCCAGGTATTCAACTGAATTATAAACTCTTTCTGAGTTAAAATATTCTTGCTGTGTTTAGGAATAAATATAAACGTGTTTTCTTAGCATTATTTTTATTATTATTAAAGGTCTGAAAATACTTTTTTTGTTATTCAGACTAGTTTAGTCATTAGCCAATAAAGCTCTGACATTTTTTTTCTCCTTCAATTTTGGTAGAAATGTTTTCGGTAGTTGATAGAATAAAACAATTTTTTTTTGGATTTTACTCAAACACATACCTGTAAGTAGTAAACCCAGGGAAACTGATCATTTTTGGAGTGGTCTCCTAATTTTTTCCAGAGCTGTAGTGGTCAGTTGTGAAAGTGAACACTTTTTTTGTTATTAAAATATAGGTTAGCATGGACTTTTTTGTTTCATACAGGATGGGACAGCGACGTGGCATCTTTCTTACTGCTTTTGCATATCCTACCACCTCAGCCCGTGAAAAAGAAAACGCTGAAGATCAGTGCATCCCAGGCTATGGGACACTTAATTGTGTTTCACAAGGTATGTATTGGGCTACAGTAGGTGCTTTAAGTAAGAAATGTATGTCAAACTAAAAGCACAAACATGTGATGACATGACATTCTCACCCCAACCCCTACCCCAGTCCTGCAGGAGCTTAGAAGAACACCTACAGAGCCGCCAGGAGAGCCATCAGCAGCCATACCTTCTGGCTTCCGGGACCAACAAGCAGACCATCAGCTCCTTCTACATTGTGTTGGACAAAAAGCTCATCCCGTGCCAGGCAACCACACCATTGGCAGCCTTTGACGAGCTCTTTAAGGTGCACTTTGTCTTTAGCGTTAACTATGCTGATGCTCTTAACAACTTCTACACATTTCTGCAGACAACAGTCTATGGTATTGATGTGGAAACCACCAAAGAAAGCCCAAAGTTGAAAGAATTAAGAGCCAAGTTTATGAACAGGAGCTAAGAGCCATGTTCAACAAATTCCAGGTGTCATTTGTTGACCCTTAGAAGGTTTAATGTATGTGTGCGCTGTTAACAAAAGCTTAAAGACAAAGATGTTGGTCACATTAATGAATAGGAGTTCAGAGCAAATTTCTTAAAATGTATAGGTGTCACATTTGTAGATCGTTGCATGATGCACCTAATGCATTAATTCAGCACCTCAAGTTTTTTCATGGATTATATCCTGGCAAAAACTTTGTTGTTTTGTGTGCTCAAGATGGATGTTCACTGCAGTTTAAAAGTTTTGCAGGTTTTCGAAAGCATTTAAATGGTTGTCATAGCACTGTTAACATGGACCCAAGCAATGATATCAATGTGCAAACACCACATCAGTTGGACTTAGGCGAGCAGATCTCACAAGATGCCTCTGATATGGACGTGGATCAGATAAATCAACCCTCTACATCTCATATGACAGAAGACAAGGCAAAAGAAATGTGTGCTTCAATCATAGCAAAGTTAGTGGGAAGTGGTGTTGCTAACAATGTTGTATCATCTGTCGTTGATAGCATGGAGGAGTATGTCAATGAGGTTCATGAAAATTTTAAAGAACAAGTGTTGAGTGCTGTACCTGATACAAATCCCAGTAGAAGTGCAGTAGAGGATGTCTTCAGTAAAAATTACAATCCATTTACTGATTTAAACACCAACTCTAAATGGAGTAAGTATTTTGCTGAGAAATGGGGTGTTGTTGAACCTGTGGAAATTAATTTAGGAGTAAGATATGATTCAAAGAGAAACAAAGTATCTGGAAAATATGAGCAGGTACCAGTAAATGATACTTTCATTTATGTTCCCCTTTTAAAAATATTAGATTTTATTTTTAAAAATGAGCAAGTCTGTCGTGAAATTAATAAATTGCCTGCTCAAAGTGACTTATACCAAGATTTCTGTGATGGGAAATACTTTAAGCAACACCCATTATTTTCAAGATCCAAAAATGCTTTGCAAATTCAGGTTTATTATGATGACTTTGAAACATCTAATCCCCTCGGGTCAAAACAAGGCATCCATAAACTCGGATGTTTATATTTTACAGTTCGCAATTTACCACCACGTCTGAATTCATGTTTGATGAATATTCATCTCATTTCTTTGTTTCATTCCCAAGATGCAAAAAAATATGGTCTTGACAAAATGTTAAGTCCATTTGTAGAAGATATAAAAGTCTTGGAGCAAAAGGGAATAAAAGTCTCATTTATGGAACAGCCTCTCTATGGTACCATTTCACAAGTAACAGGTGACAATTTAGGTCTGAACTCAATTCTTGGTTTTGTTGAATCTTTTTCTGCAAACTACTATTGCAGGATGTGTCTTATTGACAAAGCATCAGCTCAAACAGTGTTTAGTGAAAACGATCCACGTGTGACTTTACGCACCAAATTAACAAATGAGGAGCATTACAGTTATCTAATGGAAAACCCAAGAGAAAATTCATGCTTTGGGATTAAACATAATAGCATACTTAATACCTTGACATACTTCAGTGTATCAGATAACTTTGTTTTTGACATAATGCACGATATCTTAGAAGGCGTCGCACAGTATGAAGTTAAGTTGCTGTTTGAATATTTGAATCGTAATTTTATTTCCAATGAAAATATACTTCAACGTGTATATGCATTCAACTATGGGTTTATGGATAAAAAAAATCGTCCAACGCGCATCAACATGTTTTGCATTGGCAACAGTATCGGGCTTAATGCTAGTCAAACATTATGCCTCATTCGGAACCTCCCATTAATTTTTGGCGATGTTGTCCCAGAAGATGACAGACACTGGCATCTGTTGATAATATTGTTGCATATCATTAACATTGTATTTTCCCCATGTATTACAGAGGGAATGACAGTATTTTTAAAACATCTCATTGAAGACCATCATCGATTATTTAAAGATTTGTATCCTCAAAATAATTTAATCCCAAAACATCACTTCATGATTCACTATCCTGAGTGTATACGCAAAATTGGTCCTTTATTGCATGTTTGGAGTATGAGGTGTGAAGCCAAACATAAATTTTTCAAGTCCAGCATTAAAAACTTCAAAAACATAACAAAGTCTCTTGCCAAAAAACACCAAATAGCTGTAGCCTATCACTGGGAATCACTGTCTGCAAAAGGTATTGAGTCTGGGCCTGTCAAAACAAAAATACTGACTGATGTTGAAAATGGTGATTTGATTTCAGAACACTTCCAAATTGATTTATTTAGTGAGATAAATGTCACAACTTGGGTTAACCATAATGGCACTGAATATCATATAGGTCTTGTTGTTTGCACAGATTTTGTTCATGAAATGCCAGTGTTTAGCAAAATTGTTTGCATCTTGCTGATAAATGAAGTTTATTTTTTGGTGTCAGAAATGGAGGCTACATTTGTAGAACATTTTCATGCTTACCGTGTTGTTGATCAAGTGCATAATGTTTCAATTGTCAGACCTCAAGAGTTACGATACTTTAAACCCTTTGATATCCAACTGTCGTACGGTACAGACTCATTCTTCTATATTGTACCAGACGGGTGCATTGTCTAAGAGGTAAACAGCAGTAATAAGCACTTTGTTATCTTATAAGCTGCCTCATGTTTTGGTATGATATTGTTATACAAGGTAACTGCTGTCTTTTTGTTTGAAAGCATGTTAAGGGAAAATAAAATTTTCACTACAGTAAATATATTTGGAGTGTTTATTGCAAATGCATGGTGGAGGGGCTAGATAACACTTAACAGTGTTGATGTACACTACAGTAGTTATTTAATATCACTAACCAGTGTTAATGTACACTGCAATAGTGTTGTCATCTATTACAATGTTAATAATTCACACTATAAGAGTTAGTTCATTAACACTGGTGTTGTCGTTACTGATTGGAGAGTAAATAATTTACACTGTGATAGTCATTAAATAACACTGACATGTGTTAATATTGTCCATTATAGTGTTGATAATTAACACCATCATAGTGTTAAAAATTTTAGGAATTAGCACTGTAAGAGTTTTTAAAATAACACTATCATAGTGTTTATAATTTTAGGAATTAGCACTGTAAGAGTTTTTAAAATAACACTATCATAGTGTTTATAATTTTAGGAATTAGCACTATAAGAGTTTTTAAAATAACACTATCATAGTGTTTATAATTTTAGGAATTAGCACTATAAGAGTTTTTAAAATAACACTATCATAGTGTTTATAATTTTAACTCTTTCAAAAGTGTTAATTTAACACTTTTACAGTGGTTCCCATATAAACACTGGGTCAGTGTTAATTTTAACTCTGAAAGTGTTAAATTTGCGATTTCAAATTTGCTGTGTAGGTTTCACTAATAAAAGTGTTGATATAGTTAATTTCTTTATTTCTGTCATAATCTTTCCGAGGATTTGTCTTATTTTTTTTCAAAATGTCTCATTTTTCTCTTCAAAACTAACCTCTTTCCACTTAAAATAAGAACAAATTTACTTGTTTTTAGATCATTTTCACTTCTTTCAAACACATTTCATTTGAAATAAGAACAATCTGCCAGTGAATGCAACATTTTCTGTGCTTGTAAATAAAGAAAAACTTGCTCCACTATCAGATACTTCAAGTGAAAATATGCTTGAAAGAAGTAAAAAGTGTCCAAAAACAAGCTGCTTTTTAATTTGATGAGTCTTATTTGAAGTATAATGAGACTTGTTTTGATGAGAAATGACATTTTGACTAGAAATAAGACAAATAAGACACATTAATGGACATTTGCTGTTAATCTCATCAGTCTTTAACCAAAACATCTCATTAATTTGATTATAATTTAATTATATATTTAATTGGATATATTTTGCTTGTTGATTAAGGGTTTTTTGACTGAACTCTGGACAAAACTCTCTGAACTTCGTCACAGTTTCCTCGAGACCTTCTGACTTGTCTTCACTGTAAAGTCCTGTGAGGCGTTCAAAGGTCAGAAACCTGCTGCCGTCTGTCGTTGTTGTTATCGCCACCTCCTGCTTCTCCTCCTCTGACATTTCTACAAAACTCTCTAGAGGCTCTGTCACCTCTCCTCCTCACTCTCTGCTCTTCCTCTTTGTTTTCTTTTCCACAGTTTTCAACATTCATGAAGCTAAACTGAAGGAAAAAAATGAAATAAAAATAAAAAAACATTTCACAGACCAATAGTCGTCTCATACTTGGCATCTGCTGAAACCTTTCTCTGCCATTCAAAAACGATAAATGGAAAATATAATTATGGAATAAATCAGGATTCTTTTCTAATTCCGATTGTTAATTATTCCATATGTTTATCTCTGACTCCAGTTAATTATTAACCAGGGGGCAAACACAAGTTTTGAAGTAACTTCCTGCACAGTTTCATCATAGATAATATGATGCTGTTTGGATGTAGCAGGTTTTATTTAGTGTAGCATCAAGCAGCAGGTGAATAAACTCCAATTATTAGCGTTATTATTAGTATTATAAGCTCATTTTTTTCATTTATTTGTTTATTTGTAACGGGACTCTGCGTGAACATACAATAGCCTATGTAAATACACCAGATTTAGCTCTAGGCTAATTTCCATCCGTCGTCCCGCCAGCTAATGGGCTAGGCTAAAACAATGTAGCCTAGCTAGGTTACAGAAACATAAGCTAACAGGTTAGCGTACCATTAGCTAAGCTAAGCTAACATGCTGAAAACATCGGTAATAGGCTATAAAATGTAGATACTAGACCAATTTGCTCTCTGATGTGTCAAGATATGTTATGAAAACAGCAGTGTATGTTCCCCGTTTTTCCCCAAAAGGGTCTTAACCAACTCCGTTCTTCATTGCCTAAACCCAACCAATGGGACAATTTCACTTCTCACTCAGTCACAACTCAACTTCTCACACAAAAATTGGCAAAAATCTGTAAAGTCACAACTCCACTTCCAGGTTTTGGGGAAAAGCAGGGAACATATAGGGCCCTTTTTCTAAAAAAAAAAAAAAGAAAAAAAAAAAAAAAAAAAAAAAGGCCTAAATAGCCAGAAGCTAAAAGACCAGCCAAAACAAAGATAACAGATTCAACTATTAAAGAGTAGGTTAGTCTGACTGTCTCTGTTTAAACTGTCAGAAAAGTAGAAATGGTGAATATTCAGCAATTGAAAATTAAAGGATGTTTTCTCTCTTATTGTCTTAACCAGTTGACTGTATAATATAGAAGCAGCTCAGAGGCGACCGCACACTTTCAAGGCCGAAGGTTGAATATTTTCTTGCATGTTAATCGACATCTGGAAACCAGTCAGTAGTGCTCCACCTTGAATAAAACCAACTTTAATCACATCTTTTTTTTTTATCAGTTCTAAATTACAGAAGATTTTGCAACAATCCGATTTTAATTTATTTTATTTCAAGACCTGAAGAAACAAAGAGGTGACGCATCATTTTGAATAGAAGTTTGGATCTATAATTCAAAATCAGGCTCATTGTTTGTTTCATTTTGAACCATGAGGAGGAAGAAGACAAAGAGGAGGAGGAGGATGAATGTTTTGGCAGCGAGTGTTAAGAATCCATTTTCCCTGGTCCTGCTGCTGCTGCTGTGGCGGTGGCGGTGGCGGCGGCGGTGTGAGCAACAGACAGCAGCATGTGGAGATTAGGAGCTGATATCTCCGTCCTCATCCTCCTCATCCATCCCTGATAACACCGCAGGATAATGGCTCTGCTGCTGCTCAGACGCTGACGGTTGTTATCTGCCCGCTGGAAGCTGCTGTTCGGGGCGACGCGGCCCAACCAATCAGTCAGGATCACTGATGGATTTATGGAGCTCCCGCTGGTCGGACATTAGTGTCGGGGCGGCTGCAGTCAGACCATCAGACTGATCGGGCCCCGGGGCCTCGCTCACTTTTAGGGGCAAATTAGACCAGATGAAGTTAAAGATACTGTAATGTTTTATCAGGTTAGAAAAAATGACATCATCAGTGGCTGTCTGCCATTCAGCCCAATTTATAGTGAATATACCTGTACCTCTGTGTGTGTTGGCCCTGAGAGGTCACGCACTGCAGTGTAAATAATAGCAATGTTTCCATCCAAAAGTGATTTGAATCACTGGGAAATGCACATTAAAAGAAATTCAAACCATTCAAAATGTGTGTTTCCATTAAAAGTAGGGGACGTCACGTTGGTCTTTCTGCTTTATTAATGTTTTTAAAAAATTATGGTATTTCATCCTCTGTCACACAAATCTTACGTTGTCGCATTTGCGGTGCAAGTGCGCTACATCACACTTGATTTGAACATACAATAACTGTTTCCATCCATTTCGAATAAACCAAACCTGCCTTTAGCAAACATGTTTTTGTTTGTGCGAATCAGGTGATCTTAGTTCAAATTATGGCGTTTCCGTCATAATTTTCCGATGCGATACTTCTAGATGTGCATCAGGCTGATGGAAACATGACTGCTGCGAATTCAGAAAATATCAGAATCAGTCCAACAACATAACAGATAATTTGTTTGCGGGGGAAATGAAGGCAACAAAAACACCTCAGTTGGCTTTTTGTTTGTTTCTCTCATCTTATTGCACTGGTCATGCTTTTATTTTGAAATATGATGGTAACAAAAAAAAGACGAGTGTAACAACACGGTATAGCTGAGCTGATTAGACGATTATTTGCTCAACTGCTGGTTGACTTAGACGCAGGGTTTTTGTGCGTGTGATGCACTGATTGTGTAACGTATTAATTAGGCTCTTTATCATTAGTCAGGTCTACGGTGGCCCTGAGAGGTCAATGTGCTGCAGTGTGAGAAAACACCTGCAAAGACACAATTAAGCTGACTGCAAATTCAGAATGTGAACACAACAGGAAGTGTTTCTGGGGACACAAAAACAATGACGGACCAGGCTAAACACTAATGCTAAGCTAACAGTAGGCTGTTGAATGTGTGAATCATATTGACGTTACAATAATGTTATTTTCAGTAGCAGGTAAGCTAGTGGTCTCCAGAGGTTGTTAGCTTGTTAGCTTAGCCTTTAGCTGGGTCCATCACTTTTAAGTCCCCAGAAACTCTCATCTTTGTACATTTGCGGGTGAAATTGGTCAAAATGATTGAAAAACATTTCTATAGCACGTTTTATTGAGCTAGCTGTAGCGTAACCTAAGATATGAACAGTGTTTGATTTTATGAAATAATCTCAGATAATTTAAAATACTTATGCAAACAAACTAATTATGTAACGTAATTCACAAGAGAAATATGAAATGTTACCAGCTAGCCTAAGAAGATGAAAGGTGATGTTTTTATTTTTGTTTGTTTCTAGCTCTCACATTGAGTTCCCAGGACGCGCGCGGTGCGTTCAAGGTCCTTAAAGCTGCATAAAAGAAGTTCAAAGAACAAAAGACTGTTAGAGAGTGTGACCATCAGTTCAGCTCTGCAGCTCTCAAGGCCACACACACACATAATGACCCATTTTCTCAGCTAATGAGTGTAAAACATGACTATAATAAAAATTAAAAGAAACATTGAACTCTTATTATCACTTTGATTTGATGAAACTCGTGATTAAAACATGCCGAGCGTTCGGCTGCAGTCGCTCCCCCCCAACATTTATTTTGGGTTAGTTGAATATTAAACGCTCATCTCATCACTTCCTCCATCTTTAAACACTTTCACTGAAATGTGAAGCCGTGTTAATATTACATAACACCGTCCGCTGTCCAGTGGAAAACACGTTATCTGCCCGGAGCAGTCGGAAGGACGAGGTTTATTAACGTGATTCAACTGTTTCTGTGCTGAAAACGTTGGATTTATGTTTTGTTTTTGTTATTGTTTTTTTTATGAAGGTTGAAGAAAAATGATATAAAAATTATCTTGAATTAAGGAAACAAACAAAAGACTGACCCTGAATCAGATTTTATAGGTTTTTATTTTTATTTTTTATAAGTTGGTCGTCAGTCTGAGAGGAGAGACGCTCCGACGTTGTGTTGTGCTTTAGTACAAATTATGGTGATTTCAATGGTGAGATACACTGTGTGTGTACGTGCATGTGAGTGTGCATGTGTGTGTGTGTGTGTGTGTGTGTGTAAGAGGGCAAGGTTTGAGGCTTTGATGATTTTATTTATGACATTTGAAGTCAAGGAGAGAACATGGAAATCAATAGATCAAAGGTGTGTGTGAGCGTGTGTGTGTGTGTGTGTTAAAGCGTTTGATAATTTATACTCACACACACACACACACACACACACACACACACACACACACACACACACACACACACGCATGCACGCACACACACAAGTTTTCCTCCCTCCAGTTTATCAGCCTCAGTGCGTTGAGCTCCTCACTGATCCATCAATAGGAACACGCTCTTCTTCTTCTTCTTCTTCTTCTTCTTCTTCTTCTTCTTCTTCTTCTTCTTCTTCTTCTTCTTCTTCTTCTTCTTCTTCTCCTCCTCCTCCTCCTCCTCCTCCTTGGTTTAAAGACACTCCGTCCCAGGACAGATGAAGTGAGAGCGTCAGATTTCATCTTGAATTTAAATTCTTCATGGAAAGTGAAACATCTGCTCTCTCACCGTCTCCTCCCTCGTCCTTCGTCTTCACTTTGTTTACAACGAGGTGAAGACGTGAGGACAAGGACTCAGAGGTCAGAGGTCAGGAGGTTGTGAGATTAAACATTAGAATATGATGCAAAACGACCACAGAGAGACTGAAAACAACAAATACACAAAGTGTCAACAAAGACACAAAATTACGACAAACGCACACAATCATGACTGAGACTTAAAACAACCACAAACAGAAAAATATTCAACTACAAAGAGACAAAACCACTAAAAAGAAATAAAAGAACAAAGAGGCAAAAAACTGATTTCATACAATTGTGACAAATTGAAAAAGTTAAAACAAAAACATGGAAAAACACCAAATTAAAAACTGATTATAATTAAAACAGTTGCACGACTTCTGTTCACCTTCGTTTGCATGCGACACATTTATTCTCCTCCACTGGTCACATGACCTTCGCTCTCAGACAGAAACAACAGAGATGACCTCCACACCCGCCCCTTCTTCTTCTTCTCCTCCTTCTCACACAGACAGCAGAGGTCAAAGGTCACAGCAGCTGAAGAGTTTCTAAAGGATTACAGCAACAGGACGTCACATCTGACCTCCAGCAGAAACCAACACTGATGTTTCCTCTGACCTGAAAAACTGCCTCAGGTCCCTTCACCATCATCACCATCATCATCATCATCATCATCACCTGGAGACCAGACCGCCGCTCGCCTACAGAGCGCTCAGTGTTGGAGGTAATTGGATCCCGGTCTTCCTCCTCCTCCTCCTCCTCCTCCTCCTCCTCCTCCTCCTCCTCTTCCTCTCTGCTGGAGGTGTCATCGTCAGAGCTCTAATAAGGCGAGGGCCACCAGCGCCTTCAGCGAGTCATTATTCACAGTAATGACTTCGTGCTCGACTCCTCGCTCACAGGACGAGTCGTGTCTGCGCCGGTTTAAAGACTCCGGTCATGGGACGCTGAAACACACACTGAAAATAAAAGGACACACACACACAGACTCACACTTCTTCATCTGTTTTTTTTACTGGGACCAGAAACACTCGTTTTAATTCATCAGAGGTTTTGCATGAATTTCCCTCTAAAACAACTCTGTGTGGTAACGTTGTGTTATTATCTCATAGCGTGGTGAATGTGCAGGTCACAACTTGTCCACCAGAGCGTTGTGGAGTTGTTGGATTGTGTATTTGATGAGTTTGATGAGGGAAACCAAGAAATCCCATAATGAGCCTCCGTAGCGTAGCTCTGAGCAGCTCACAGCTCTGCTCCGCCGTTCTAAAAATAGCTTGCACCGACAATTAAAGGTAACAAACCTACTGCTATGACTATAGGGAGCCAATTTGACAAAATGTTGAACTATCCCTTTAAATTAAGGAAACAAACAAAATACTGACCCTGAATCAGATTTTATGTGTTTTTTACATTTTTATTTGTAATCCAGTCGAAGTCGGTCGACTCCGATCATTTGTGATCAGATTACCTGAGACAGATGTTATGCTGCGTTTGAGACAAATCGGAATTCAGAGCTTTCCCAGTTGAAAACTCAGACTTGCATCTTCAAAGTGTTTGAGATGCACCAAAACGTGGCAAATTGGCATAAAAACATTAAAAGGGGCACAAAAACAAGTTTTAAAAGAACATTTTAATGTATTTTGGCATTTAAATGCATTTAATTGATGTTTTACAGTTGATAGTGTGACGTCAGACAGCTGAAGCTCCGAGTCGGGGTAGGTTTTTTTCTCCGACTTCAGGTGGCGGAGGTTGGAAAAATCCGACTTCCGGCTTGTCTGGAACGCAGCGTCAGTAGCTAGCAGGTGTGAACGGAGCCGTGTACCGATCACTAATCACCAGAACAGATGTGCAGCTGCAGCTGTTTCACTGTTTATCTCTGTTTGACTTGAATCTGTCGACGTGTCCTCAGAAAACCAGGAGGATGTTTTATTCATCGCTCCATCAGTTTGTGCCTCTGAACAAGTGGATTTCTTCAGTGACGGGACACGAGGCAGCATGGCAGCTAACACACACACACACACACACACACACACACACACACACACACACACACACACACACACACACACACCAATCCAATCCTGCTCTCCTCACACAGCCTTTATATTTCAGTGCATTCTCTGTTCCTGCCTCCATCTGTTGGAGCGAGCCAACGGTTTACTGTGTTACTGTCGCTGTTATTGTTCCTGCAGCTCACTGATAACGTCACTGGGTTTAAAAAGCTGTTTCACCCTCTGGAAGAGGAAGTGATGATAATCTGAAATAGACTTTATTGGTTATAACGGCGACGTTTATCCTCCATCCTGTGAGCGACTGAATCATTAACTCCCCTAAAAGTCTCTGCAGAAACAGCAGCCTATACGACACACAGTAACCTATACGTCCTTATATCGAAACTTATGTTGCCATATAAGTCACTTTCCCTAGATATATGAAGAAATATGGTCAGGAAAGATAAGAGGAACTAATCCTGTTGACATACAGATATCAAATAGCCTACTGTAGGCTATATCTATATTATTAACTTATATGATATAAAATTTTACAGGTAAAAAAACACGATCTTGATCAGTTCTTTTCAATTAAGCCAAGTGAAAAATAAAATAAATTCAAAATGGCTGACTGTCGGGTTTAAACTGTGTGGGTGTATTAATTTCAAAGTAAAATGTTCCGAGTTCCGAGACAACATCATCAGAAACGACCCCAATGCAATTCCAGCTCTCAAACTCGTAGCTAAACCAATCCAAGATGGCCGCTCTGTTCATCAACAGTGAACAAAAGCTGAATATTACACTGTTTATCAACCACTTAACTCTTGTTCTCTGTGTACTTAGATTAGTTTGACAGCGTTGGGCAACTTCTACTTGTTGACACATTGTTACGTTGCTGTCACGCACAAATGATCACATAGTGCGTTATCTGCTGGTATTAGCTAAAAATGCTAACAGCGACAATAGCTAATACCTAAAAGGGTCATTTTTCTGTCTTATTACCAACTTGTAACTGGGACGTGATGCCACTCCTGACTTAAAACTAGAAAATTTCTCTACAGATAAAATAAAAGCTTTGATAATTTGTAAGAGTTTGGGACCGTCGAGGCAACGACACTGTTTTGTTTTGTCAAAGTTTCCTGTCAAAATTTTACTTTGACCTTCGTCCAGTAGAAGCAAAGCATCCAGCCGGACAGACAGGAAGGTAAACGGAAACTAGACTTGAAACACTACCTCTTCTTGTTACAAAGGCGGCTAATGCTAATGCTAGCGTTAGCCTAATGCTTGTTTCTTGGCGCAGGATTGTTGCTATCGATCTAAACACACTTAATCACATCCCAAACAATGATTCAATAACATGTTTTTATGTTTTACAATTAGTAGGACTAGTCTGTCCTTCAGTTCAAACCAAACTTTATTTAAATAAATGCAGATCTGCTCTAGTTTCTGTCGTAGAGGTGATTTCCAAGTTCACACTGTGCTTCATATTCTCCCCGTGTATTTATTTCATGTCCTCGGTGTATAAACTGTCTGGGCCTGATGTTGCGAACCTGAATCTCTGCCTCCATCGCCACGGCGGCGTCGTCATTGTCGGCGTCGTCATTGAGCTCAAACAGCTTCAGGCAGCCTGTCGGTGCGCCGCCGCCGCCGCCGTTTGAAACAAACTGCCCCTCTTTGTGTGAACTGAAGTCTGCCGAGTGTTTCCTCCACACAGCGAGCGCAGCATGAATATAAAGTGGAGAAGAAGAAGCCACTGATGTCTCAAAGAGCCGTTTTCTGTCGGAGGCGGCGGGGTGAGAGGAGGCAGCGCTCAGCGGGAGGCCGAGGACTCTCTGGAGAACCGGGAAAATATCTCAGCTCCAGAAACAAAGAGGAGACGCCAGGCGCGTTTAACACGTTGCTGCGACAGAGGTCGACTGATGCAGAGCGGTTTGGGAAAATGAATCATTTCTTCTTCTTCTTCTTCTTCGTTTTGTCATCCCTCCATCCTCCAAACGTATGAATTTTTACAGCTCCTCCATTAGACTCTGGTGAGGAGATGAATTTTAAAATAGCCTCATGTTGTGAGCAGAGACGCGGCGGCTTTTAAGATGTAGATGTGCATTAGAGACGTTTGGGGGAAAGAAATTGATCTGAATATCCAGAAAAATTGGCAAAAAGGGAATGTGTGATGTGAGGATGAGCAGAAAAACAGAGCGAAGCTGATTAGTCGTAAAAAAGGGTGAACAGAGAATCAATGAAGAAACATTACGGACGTTTTTGTTTCGTGTAAAATCTACAAAGATGATGTCAGACTTCACAACACCAACAAGCCTTTAAATCTGGAAACTAAATATGAAAATTAGCAGACCTCAAGTTTGTGTATCATATGCCATTCGCCGCTTTTTTGGACCTTTTTTTAGGAGTAGATCATTTACCTCAGTTTCGTGTGGTCAAAATGAAACAAAGTTCCTGAAGAGGCTCCTGATTCCTCATTTAAGTTCCTGTCGTGGAAATGAAGCTTTATTGAAAACATTCCATTTACAGTCAGAAAATTGACCTTTTGATAATACAAAACAAAGTCTGGCATTAAGAAAATAAATACGTGAGACATAAAGTGAAGTAGGCTATGTATAGTATGTCAGTACATGTAAAAGAAGAAAGAAAGAAAGAAAGAAAGAAAGAAAGAAAGAAAGAAAGAAAAACATGCAAGGCACATTACATTTCTCCAAATAGTTCTTGAATGATGTTTACAGCTATACATTTCTTATTGTCAATCATTTGCCTATTCAAGGTAGTTCTTGAATTCAGTTTTCGACCAGGTCGACCTTTAGAGAATTTGGTTTTATTGATATGAAATTTCGCAATTAGAATTTTTCGCTCCTTATTGTTATAGTATAATAGTACATCCTTGGCTTTCTAATTGATTGGAAGGTAGGATTGGAAGGTGAAATTCAGAAATGGAGAAGTGATGTCACTTCCTGTTTGTTTCCATGTGGCTCCTCCCCCTTTATCAATGACTTTCTCAGCAGGTGTGTCACCTTCACTTGTGAGCTCAGTATGAGACTTAATGTTCAGAAGTTAACCTTCCTCTGAAAGTGAAAGTGAAACTAAGTCGACGTGCGATCCAGCCCTCCTGCTGCAGATTCACCACCATGATCCATGACAACTTCCTCCTCCTCCTCCTCCTCCTCCTCCTCCTCCTCCTGTCCGGTCTGTCTGAATCTGTTCTGAGCTCCAAACTGAGACGTACTGTGTATCTATAACACAACCGATTATCTCTGTGTGTGTTCTCTGAAGCTTTATATCATCACAGATCCCCTGGATGATATCTGGTGTTTCAGACTCAGTTTGGTCTCATCTCCTCTGCAGCTGTGCTTCAGGATTTAAAGGATATTCTGCCATGTTTTCCCTCCTCTGTTCTCTGGTGTTTTAGTCTCAGTTGTGTTTGATGTTCTCTGTTACGTTAGACTTGTTTCGTCTTTTATCCTCTGGAGCTGTCGCCTCGGTTTGCTCCAGTATCCCCACAACAACAACTCTGACCCGTCGTCCTCCGTCCATTGATTTATCAGTACCGTCAATCTGTCTCCTCACTTGACCTCTGACCTCTGGGATGGATCCAGTCAGACCTCCTTCTTCTTCTTCTTCTTCACTGAGATGCTGCTGCGGACGCCACCGGAGGTCAGAGGGTTAATGGGAGCAGGAGTTGATCAGCGGCATCGGCGGGTCAGATTAACTGTGGGGGTTAATCGATCGCTGCAGAAGTGATCGGTTGTAAAAACACAGCTTGACAAATCAAAGCTCAAACATCAATACATGTAGACTCAGTTTGTTCCTGGATCATCTCTCCTGGTCTCTGGTCGATATCTACACATCCTCATGATGATCCCAAGCTCCACTTCCTGCCTCCTCCTCTCATGACTCATCCCGTCACAGTCAGTCCCATCGTATGTAATTAAACTCTTATGTAAGGTGGAAGCAGTCTGTTTATTTTATCTTCTACCTAAATTATATCTCATCAAGTCTTTTTTATAATATAAAATTAAGAGACCACTTTCACAAGTGTTTCTTAAATTTTTATTTTATTTAACCTTTATTTAACCAGGCGAAAAATCATTAAGAACAGGTTCTTATTTGCAATGATGGCCTGACAAAAGCATATCTAGGCCTATGTATTACAGTCATTCTTTTCTTTTCTTTTTAAAATATCAACACAAACACAACTCATTCAACTTAATGAGACACTGATGAGGTCATCACCTGAACCACATGATTATAAAAACCACTGCTGGGACTAAAACATTGACATTATCCTGCAAAAACTGATTTATAAACTCTTCCTTCAAATATTCTTGCTGTTCTTTAGGAATAAATAAAATGTTTTCTTAGAATCATTATTATTATTCAAGGTCTGAAAAGACTTGATATTTCTCTAATTTAGACTAGTTTAATTATTAGCCAAGAAAAGCTCTAAATTTGGGAGAAATGTTGTCGGTAGTTGATAAAATAAAACAAAACAAAACAAATTTAATCAGACTCAAACACATACCTATAAATAGTAAAACTAGAGACACTGTTCATTTTAGGAGTGGTCTCCTAATTTTTTCCATGACTGTATTTGTAAAGCACCAGTTCATAGCAGAAGTTTTCTCAAGGCGAAAGGTTTCGAGACGATAGAGAGAGAAAGAGACAAATACAAGTCCTGACAAAATCTAAATAAATAAACATAATCATAATAAAATCTGTATCATTTAGCAGCAGAGCATTAGACTCACTCACATTCACAGCTGCAAATCCAGGTTGTAACTGTAATATCTAACTCTCCAGCTGTTGGTGTGACCTCACCTGTCCAGCAGGGGGCCTCAGTCACCAGTCACCTGTAGATCCACATCACACTGTGTTTTTATTATTATCAGTTTATTTCCACCTTTTTAATACACAGATAGTATTGAAAAATCAGTGTGTGTTGTGACTTTTGGAATATAAAATATGAATCCAAAGCACTAGACTATATAGATTACATCATCGCCTCTCTCTTATTCACTCTATTGGCTCCTGGTCTGACGAGAGAATGACACTGGAAGGTTTTTGAAGAAGCAGCAGAAGCATCACAAATAAACTGGAACCAGAACCTGCTTTAACATCATATCAGGAAAACCTTCTTCTTTAAACTCATCCTCATTAGTGGCCTCACGCAGGACTCAGGAGTCCCGTTGACAAGGTCACCGTCACTCCGGCAACGCTTCACCGGCAGCATGATGTGGAGAATAATGACGAGGCCTATCAGAGCAAAACATCAGCAGCATCAGGAGATTTAAGAGAGAGAGAAAAAGAAACACAGAGAGAAAACAGTTTTATTTTCAGGAGATTAGAGCCTGAGGAGAGAGGAAGAGGAGGAGGAGGAGGAAGAGGAAGAGGAGGAGGAGGAGGAGATAGAGGAAGTGTCCAAATCCCGATCTGTCATTATCAGCAGTTTGAGTCTGAACTTTGTCGCCCAGAGTCAAACCTGTCTCGAAAAGAAAGTCAAAGTTGAAAATAAAACTCCCTAACTACAATATTTGTTTTATTGTGTTTACTAAACATTAAACCTTATTATTTAAGTTATTTTAAATGGAGGTGTTGAAAGTTTTTGTAGCTTAAAGCGATTACGACTGTTCCCTTTATCTGTCTAAAAGAAACTAAAACAGGGCTCTTAGGTCTCATGCACTCAGCGTGACAGTCACTCTTTCTGGTCTTTTGTCACACACTCTCACCATACATTGTGTTTCTCACGCTGAAAATAACTTTAAAGGAGTCATCACCCGGAAATCGCAATTTCTCTTGTTAAAACATGCATATTGGTGTTTGACCTCAGTTGAAACTTGCCTGAAAAGCTGGAGTTTGAAACCGGCTCTTTTTCCAAACAGGAATAGCACACAATGGTGTGCCTTCCTAAAGCACGAGATTTTGATTCTGCTCCTACGGTGACCTCACCGTAGGAGGCTACTTGCCTCTTTCACCACCCAACCCGGCCCGTCCGCTACCTGACATCGCCGAAGCGGTACCAGGGGGCTGTTTATGTTTTGGAGTCTGCATGCCGGCACGCCCCCCCCCCCCCCCCCCGACTCTGTCCTTCCTGCGGCGAATCAACGCGTGCCTCATACAGTGCACATCCGGACCAGTCAAAACCTCGCGCGTAATCTCGCGTGATAAAGTCGCGGTAGGAAAAAGGGTCAGAACAAGCTCAATGTTTGATTAAAATTATTATTATTTTTTCTAATAAGTTTTACAAATTGATCCAAAGCGATCCAAGGGGGGCTGGATACGTAAAAAACCAGGTGATGACTCCTTTAAATACTATAAATTAAATTCCGGATGCATGACGTCTGTCCGACTACCTGTTTCTCCGACTTAAGTAACCCTAACCCTAAACTTAACCATAACACTATAGAATAACTAAATGAGCGGTCGGGGCAATGGGCAGTCGGACAGATGTGTGCTCTGCGTTTAGTCCATCCATGCAGCTGGCTTGAACCAGCGACCTATATCAGCCAATCGGAAAATAGTAGTTCTTGTTGCCGGGTAATGTCTGGGTTTCCGCAGTGCTGCAAGCATGCATCCTATGAATGTGCATGAATGCTCAAGAACTTTTTGTTTGTTTGTTTGTTTTTTTGCTGCGGTCTGGCCGAGAATGAATGCTCCTGAGTCCGGTCGCCTCCAGGATTCAACACCTGCGGATCGGAGCAGGTCGGGTCTTCAAGAACTTAAGCAGGAATGAAGCAGCTGAAAAACTGCTCAAACAGATGATCATGGATCAAGAACTTGCATAAAACAGACCTGGCCAACAACAGCGTCTGTACCCAGCCAGTCCATATGGGCCCCACTTGGGCTGCAATTGTGGGCCCATATGTGGTCTTGCACCCAGGATCAATAAAGACCCCTACTGTGTAGCCTGTCTTCACACACTGTTCTCCACACACTCTCCTGTGTCTCTTTGTTTTATTCCTCTGAAGGTTTTTCATTTTTGGATTTGAGGTTAGCCTCTCTAAAGTCGCTCTGTCTGCTCTGATTTCTGTCAGACTGCATCAATTGATTCATTATTGATCAGTGCGGCTCCTGCAGGTTGCTTCTCTCTGTAAAGAGCTTTGAGCCTGATAACTTCACTGCTTGTGGGTGAGCGAGGACGACGCCTCTGCAGACACACGATGTGGCCT